>JASAUF010000156.1:1212227-2424454 GCA_030180095.1 Magnolia changhungtana
ACTAAATTGATCTGAAGTAAAGGATGGACAGTTTGGATTAGGCACATACATCGAGGTGGGGCCTGCATGGGTGGCCCACCATTTCTTTCCCCTCTTTCTTTTTTTTTTGCTCGTTAGTACATTGCCTGTCAGTGCACAAACTCCATGTTAGCGACTCCGTCCACCGTCCTTGGACGCTGGACGGTAAGAATAGGCACATGCATTGTGGTGGGTCCCACACGGACGTGGCCCACCCATCAAGGTGGGTCCCACATGAACGTGGCCCACCCGATATTTATGTTTTCCTTCCATCCGGGCCCGCAATGGGCTGGATGGTGTAGATCTAACCCATTTATCCGATGGGTCCCACATAAAATATGTGATTCATGGTGGGCCATACTCACCCCTTCATCATCACCACCATTCAAAGAGAGAGAGAGAGAGAGAGAGAGAGAGAGACGGTGATAGATAGGAGGGACCTCGCCACTATGGGCCCTTCATTGATACAACATATACATCAAGTGGGTCCCACAACAAGTGGACCCAAAAAAAAATCAGAATTTAACGGTGGATCACCCACCTTTCTTCCTTCTTCTTGCTCCCCTAGATTCCTTAGCTCCTTACCTTCGAGTTTAACGATGGATGATGAGATCTTGATGGTGAGGATGAGAGATGAAAGAGTGGGAAAATGGGCCACACTTGTGGTTTGGGAGAGAGGGGGCTTGGACGTATGGAGTTTTTTTTTTTTGCTTGGGAGAGAAGAGAGTGCATGAGAGAGAGAGAGGGAAGTGATGGGTTGATATGTGATGGGGATGGGGGATTGAGAGGTGAAGTGATGTGAGGGTTGACTTGGGCTTGCTTGTGTAAGAGAAAGGTATGGGTTGTTGTACTTGACTTGATGTGTGATGTGAACTTGATTGATGGGACATTTCGTAGAGATTCCCTCGAAGTTTGCAACACGTGGCGTTTTCCTCGAAATGAATGTGGGCCTATATCTTCTACCCTGGGTATCGGATCGGTGCGCGAGTCGCGGCGTTGGAACCGCGGCGACGGCACGGTCGCCAAGGTACAGGTTTCGGGTCGAGCCAACTTTGGCATGCAGGTCTTATCTTAGGATCGTGCGCAACGTTGGCTTCAGGTCAAGGATTGCAGAAATTCGACCGGAAGGATTGCTGAAGCCTTCGGAACAGTACAGACTAGGATACGGGTCTTACAGCTCTCCCCTCCAAATAAAAATTTCATCCTCGAAATTTGTATAATCATCGCAACTAAACATAACTCATAATAAAAGGGGAAACAAGGCATCGTCATATAAAATCGAAGACAGCATACAAAATACAACATATAATCAATCGTCAAAGATATGAGGATAGCGCTCTCGAATCTCAGCCTCGCGCTCCCAAGATGCCTCATCAACAGAATGGTGACCCCACTGAACCTTCACCAAGGGTATGACCTTGGTCCGTAGGACCTGCTCCTTCCTATCAAGGATATGAACTGGCTGCTCAATGTAAGAAGCATCGGCCAATCAATAACAGGAACGATGTCTGACCCACACTTCCTCAACATAGAGACGTAGAAAACTTTGTGGACGCCAGACAACTGAGATAATAAGGCAAGCCGATAGGCCACAATGCCAATGTGCTCGGTGATCTCGAAATGCCCTATGAATCTCGGGGCAAGCTTGCCCTTCGCTTTAAATCGAACCACGCCCTTCATAGGCGAGACCTTGAGATATACATGGTCCTGTACATCAAACTCCAAGGGACGACGTCGGCGGTCAGCAAAACTTTTCTGCCAACTCTGAGTTATGCACATCCTCTGCCTAATGATATCAATAGCCTCTGAAGTCTCCTGCACAAGCTCAGGACCTAGGAGATGCCGCTCTCCAACCTTGGTCCAATAACTCGGAGATCTGCACCGTCTGCCATACAATGCCTCAAAAGGACCCATGCCAATGGTCGCCTGATAGCTGTTGTTGTATGTGAACTCAGCCAATCGCAGATGCTCATCCCAGCTACCCTCGAAGTCAATCACGCAGGCCTGAAGTATATCCTCAAGGATCTGGTTGACCCTCTCGGTCTGGCCATCGGTCTGCGGATGATACGCGGTGCTGAGCTGCAAAACAGACCCTATCGCTCTCTGAAAGCTCCTCTAGAACTGAGACGTGAACCTCGGGTCTCGGTCAGAAATGATCGAGACTAGAACGCCGTGTAGTCTCACGATCTCCTCGATGAATAATCTCGCAAGCCGGTCCAAAGGCTAAGTCGCACGAATCGCAAGAAAGTGTACCGACTTCGTCAGAAGATCAACGATAACTCAGATGGCGTCATGACCGCGCTGAGTCCTCGTCAAACCCATAATGAAATCTGTAGATACGTGCTCCCATTT
Source organism: Magnolia changhungtana (assembly GCA_030180095.1). Taxonomy (NCBI): domain Eukaryota; kingdom Viridiplantae; phylum Streptophyta; class Magnoliopsida; order Magnoliales; family Magnoliaceae; genus Magnolia; species Magnolia changhungtana. The sequence continues at coordinate 1,214,598 of JASAUF010000156.1, forward strand.
CCACATCGGGACGCTCAACGGCTGCAATAGACCAGGGGGTCTCTGATGATCGGCCTTGACACGCTGGCATGTGTCACACTCAGCCACAAAATTGGCAATCTGGCGCTTCATCCCCGCCCAAAAATACTGTCTCCTCATATCACGGTACATCTTTATCGAGACAGGGTGGATAAAAAATCGTGATCGATGTGCCTCGGTCATAATATCTCTGCGCAACTCTGGAATATTCGGGACACATAATCGGCCTCTGAAGCGAAGTCCACCATCAGCACCCATATGCCAATTTGTCTAACTCTCAGATGTTGTCTCTGCTTGGTAATCCTGTAACGACTTGTCTGCCTGCTAAGCCTCGATTACCCTTGCGACAAGAGAGGGTTGAATCGACAAGATCGATAGCTGAATGATAGAAGACTACAGACCAAAATCAAAGTTGTACTCTGCTATATCCTCAAGCATCCTCCACTCCCGAATCATCATGTGTGCCACCAGGCCTCGTGGCTGACGGCTGAGGGCATCCGCCACCACGTTTGCCTTGTTTGGGTGGTACTGGAGGTCAAAATCATAGTCTTTCAGAAGCTCCATCCAGCGTCTCTGTCTCATGTTCAGCTCAGACTGAGAGAATAAGTACTTCAAGCTCTTGTGGTTGGAGAAGAGCTCGAACCTGACCCCGTAGAGATAGTGCCTCCACACCTTCAGTGCGAAGACAACTGTTGCCAGCTCCAAATCATGCGTGGGGTAGTTCAGCTCATGGACCTTGAGCTAACGAGACGCAAAAGCTACAGGTCTGCCATGTTACATCAGGACAGCACCTAAACCAATACGCGAGGCATCAGTAAATACAACAAATCCATCACTCCCAGAGGGAAGAGTGAGGACAGGAGCGACCGTCAAACGGTCCTTCAGCTCCACGAATGCCTGCTCACATGCGTCAGTCCAAACAAAATTTGCGCCCTTCCGAGTCAACCTGGTCATCGGGGCATCAATACTGGAGAAACCCTCAATAAAACGCCGATAATATCCCGCCAGGCCAAGGAAACTGCGGATCTCAGATGCAGTAGTGGGCTGGTCCCACTGACGCACTGCCTCAACCTTCAAGGGGTCCACTGTGACACCCTCCCTCGTCACCACATGACCAAGGAACTTCACCTCTTCCTGCTAGAACTCGCACTTCTCCAGCTTCGCATACAGCTGGTGGGCACGGAGGGTCTGCAATGCGATCTCCATATGCTGCATATGATCCTCATGGGTCCTCAAATATATTAGAATGTCGTCGATGAAGACCACAACAAACTGATCAAGATACGGACGGAAGACCTCGTTCATCAACCGTGCATTGGTTAGTCCAAAGGACATGACCTGAAACTCAAAATGACCGTAACGGTCCTGAAAGCTATCTTCAGGATGTCCTCCTCTCGGACACGAATCTGATGATCACCGTAACGCAGGTCAATCTTCGAAAAGAACTATGCACCCTGCATACGATATTTCTGCAGGATGGAGAAAGTCTCTTCGAGGTCCGCAATGTGGTCGGATGCTTTGACGCTCTTTACGAGCATGTCGTCGATATAGACCTCCATGGTCCAACCGATCTATTGGGCAAACATCTGGTTGACTAGCCTCTGATATGTTGCAGTAGCATTCTTCAGACCAAAGGGCATGACCCGATAACAATAAAGCCCCTTGTTAGTGACAAAGGTTATCTTCTGCTTGTCCCGAGGATACATTGTTATCTAGTTGTAACTAGAGTATGCGTCCATGAAAGTGAGAAGCTCACGCCCGGCTATGCTGTCGACCAATTGGTTGATCCAAGGTAGGGGGAAGCTATCCTTGGGGCATGCCTTATTTAGGTCCGAGTACTCCACACAAACCCATCATTTCTCATTGGCCTTCTTTACAAGGATCACATTTGCGATCCAATCCGGATAATGGACTTCTTCAATGAAGCCATTGCTAAGGAGTTTAGAAACCTCGTCTGCTATTGCCACATACCTTTCAGGCTCGAAAGCTCTCCTTTTCTGCTTCATTGGCTTGTGCTCTGGGTCCATATTCAGCTTGTGAACCATGACCTCTGGAGAGATACCCGGCATGGCATGTCTTGTGGGACCATGCGAAGATGTCTTTGTGTTGTTGCAGGAAAGTCAACATTCGGGCTCACTGCTCGGAATTCAACGTTGATCCAAGTTGAACTGTTCTACTTGGATCGGCGTCCTCAAGTGGGACAGTCAGAAGATCTCTAGTAAGGGAGCCCTTCACAAAAGTGTCTCCTCTGGGGTTGAGTATGCTTATTGTGAGGGCCTGCTTTGCGGAGCCCTTTCTCACTGTTATTGAATAACACCTTCCTGCCTCTCATTGATCTCCTCGGACATAACCGACTCCCTCGCTGGCACGGAACTTCATCATCAAGTGGTATGTGGACACGACTGCTGTAACGCCCCAGTTTTCAGAACTCGAGTACATGACTCGCATTCCGAAGACCTAGGAGTTAACTGCTAATAGTAGAATCAATAAATCAAAGTGCACAGTGGGAAAAAAATGTAGCATAGATGTGATCCAAAATGGGAATAATATTCTAACCCACTCAGCTAGGGGCCAATTTCATATCCTTAAGTCTCTCAAATTCCAAATGTACTAAAATAAAGGATAAAGGGGCTAATCTACTGATTCAGCCTAAAATAGGCGGTTGCCTCCGGCTGTGGCTCCTCGTCATAGAGTTCCTCCTCGATCGACACACCCTTCAAGTCTGCCGTATACTCATCGGCTCCTGTACTTACGTCCTCTGTACGGTTGAACATTGATGAATGAGTGACCAGCTTAGTGTGATCTCCCCTCAAGATTACACACCGCTGCCCTAAACAAGGAATAACATAAAAGCATACAGGTAATCCAAAATACAGTAGATGCAGTCTTATTAAGTGCATGGATATATGGAATGCAATCATCGCCTTGGGGATGCTCATCCGTGCAGACAGTGGGCTCGTCACCTATGCAATCATCGAACCAGGGAAAATCATCCAATAGGAACAATATGTACATCATGTACGATAACAATAGATACTGGTTTGTGCCATGGATGCATGATTAGCCAGTCCATTATTAATCCAGTTACACTCAACCATTTTAAATAAGCTCACAGTCACTATAGGGAGCTTTTGGCCCAGTGTAGGCCGACGGCTCGGGAATAGTATCCCATGACTACCATCTCCAGCCCATGAGACTACTGTCTTAGGGTGTGTGTAATACCCACCAACTTGTGATAAATCAATTCAACATAAACGGGCCACTACCAATGCCGACTGAGAATGAAATGTTGAAATTACCAAATGTGGCGATTAAAATATGACGGCATGAATGGTTCAAGGATGAGTAAACAACGGTATTTAGAAAGGTTGTGAAGTTCTTCCCAAGTCAGTTAGGTAAAACCACACATGGATGGTAAACCGTATGTGAAAAGGCCAAGCTATATGTCCTAGAGGGGGGGGGGGGGTGAATAGGACAATGTCAAATTTAAAATAAAATCAGCGGAACTAAAGTAAATCAATACCCTTACAATTATGAATCAATTCACAAAGCTAAATATAAATCACCTTGATAAATAATTATTGAGAGATTGATACAAATTCATTCTAAGGACAACCTTACACCATAATAAACAAGGGCTTATGGTAGGACAACCTTATTTCTAGAACCTCTTTTGAATCAAGAACTCAATGTTAATATAAGTAAATGAAATAGCAAGGAATTGAAAATAAATGCAGAAGTAAAGATCTAAATTATTACAACAATCCCCACACTTGCTTGAAAATGTAAATAGTTACAACATTCACATCCACTTGTACATTCCACACAATCGAATGATAAAAGATATGAAAATTAAGCAAGCATTCAATCCACAAGACAAAGAGTTATAGTGGGTTACTTTGTGTGTACACCAACTGCTTTACAAATGCACCACACAGAATGCTACTCTCCACTCCTAATATCCTCACGGGGGATATTAGCGTTCACTATCAAATAGGTTTTCTCGGAGTTCACCAAAAACCTTTACAATTGTGTCTTTTTCACTTGGGCTTACACAATTCAAAAACCCCTTTTTAAGTTTTTGGTTTTCCTCGACAACCAATACAATGAGATTTTTCCGCTCAACCTCAAACAAAACCAAGATAATGAGATTTTTCTCGCTCAACCTCAAACAAAACCAAAAATAAATGAATTTTGAGTAATTGTAAAATACCTGGATTTCTCCTTTAGCAGCCTGGTAGAACCAATCGGAGTAGATGATTGAATATCAAAGTTCAATTTCCAATACTCACATTCATAAGGTTCTAAATTCTAATAGATTTTAGATTTTAACTTGTTGGGCGTAGCTATATTTGATTTTGATTCCAAGAAGAAGGAATAAGATAATTCCTCTTTTCAAATAAGATTAGAATAGAGAAACAAAATCAAATTAAATAAGCTAGCAAAAAGGAATATTAAATAAGCACAATTTAGCTTAAAATAAACACAGACTTATCTCAGAGTGATTACTTGAAAATTCTTGAAATGGAATGGAGTTGAGGATGTGAAAACTCTGAATTTCGTGTTCAATTTATAGAAGAAAAAATCGTTCCTACGACTAGTCTTAGAAACTTAGGACTGGTCGTAGCTCTAATGCATTTTTGAAAAATTGAGCGCGATCTTTGAAAGCCGTTCCACGACTGGTCGTGAGTACCCTACGACTGGTCGTGGGTCACCTACGACTGGTCGTAGATACCTACGACTGGTCGTAGGACCATGAATTGTATTGCTGGATATTGAGTTGTAGCTCCACGACTGATCGTGGACGAGTCGAAGCCAACCTACGACCGGTCGAAGGACTTCAGATCGGGTCGTGGGCGTCAAAAATTCTGAAAAATCTTCAACTACTTAGGACCGATCGTGGAATTTCTTGGACTAGTCGAACCAAAGCTAGGGACCGGTCGAACAAGAGCTAGGGACTGGTCTTGGAACAAAACCAAACTTATGTTAAATAAACATTTGATTTATGTATCCAAAATGACCTACTTAAAGGGTCAACCTAAGGTCATTCAAACCTGAATCAAGTCGTATGGACATTGAACTTCAACCATTCAACGAATGTAGATTGTTTGAACCAATATCAGGCTTGAAATCTTGAACAATATCAGGCTTGAAATCTTGAACTTTGACATCTTGAGCTTCAACTTGTAGCTTTTTGAACTTTAACATCTTGAGCTTCAACTTGTAGCATCTTGAAGTATTTAAGCAGTGTCTTGAATAAAAATCATCATACAAGCACAAGACACAGATAGATGTTTTGACACATCAAAATTTGACAACCAAAGGAGTATGAGACCATAACCCTTACAATCTCCCCCTTTGTCAAATTTGTGACAAAACACCCAAGTAATAATATTTCCAAGAGAAACACAACATGTGAGAAGCATGCACAGATATATAGACATGATAAGCAATAACTAGCATCATTCATTTTCCCATAACTCTTGAGAAGTTTAACTCCCCCTGAGTAATAGGACTCCCCCTGAGTAATAGGAAGCACATCAAAATTAATGATGACATTCACCAAACTTCTCCCCCTTTTTGACACAAAATGACAAAGGAAGAAGAGCCGTAAAGGAAATAGGAGTTGATGCAAGAGAAAATTGTGCATAACCAACAGTAAGGTTTTGAGATGCATGCAAATATCAAGAAATATTACAGACCAAAAAAATCGGTCGAACCAGGAAGAGGGTGCGGGATTAGATGGATCAATTTTGTGTAAACCCTTAGCAATCTGCCTCATATATTTACGCAAATAAGAAAATTGTGTGTCTTGAGTAACACAATTTGAGCCACCGCTCTTGAAGAGAATTCAATCTTTCATCAAAATCGAAGGCCGAAAATCGGGATCATCACCGAGTCGACTCAAGTTCTTCAAATAAGTCATCCATATTCACGTCTTGGGAAGATCACAAGCTTCAAGCATTACTAGCTTCAAGACCACTTGCTACCAAGATCCACTTGGCCTCTAGCCAAATCTAAAGTCATCTTATTAAGATTGGAATTATTAAAAGGAGATGATGGATGGGTTTTTCTCTAGTAGGCATAGCTATGAGCATATGATTTGCCAACATAGTCAATAAATAACCAAAGGGTATATCACTATGTCCAGGATGGTGACTGTGACAGAATAATGGAATGATGTGATTAAAGAAGGAAGACATATTTTAGCACCAGAGACAACAGAATGCAAAACACGAACCATAAAAGCAGTGAGTTCGGTTTTATTACCAGAACGTGGATAAAGATTTGAAATGAATATCTTATGAAGTACTCTGTGTCTGGGTAACAAATACCTTGAGGGAAGTGTATGACCTTTATGAGTCCAATGAACATCCATATTACATAAATCTCTAGTAAGCATTCTTCGTTCAGATTCTGAGAGACTATCATGTAAAATATTAATTGGAATGCTTTCATCATTGATAGGTATTTCCATAATGTCTGCAATCAAATGACGATCTACTACAAACAAACCTTCTTGAGTATCAACTTTAAAAGTTAAATTATCAAGAGAAAAATCACAGATACATGCAAACATGGATTGGGCAATGGACTGGTATTCAGCTCCACCCCAATGTAAGATGTTATCCCATCCCACATTCCAACAAAGAAGGAATACCAAAAGAAGCAATGTGATTGACATTAACATGACGCTCAACAATTACATTACGCATACGCAAATCTCGAGCATCGGAAGGATCATTTTCGGGAGAGCGAAGATGACGTTGAACAATAGAATGATCTAGAAGAAGATGGACCTCGAGTAGTTTTCTTTTTACCTCTAAAGCATCCATTTTCAAAGAAGGAATTCAAGGAAACAACAAGTTGGAAGAAATGAGGTTTAAATAAAACAGATTTTTCAAGATAAAACCCCAAAACCCGCAATGAATGATCAAATAGATTCCACAAACATGAGTTTTGAAACACTAATAGCAAGAATCTACAAATAAAATGCAAAGAACCACTAACCTTGAAGAACAATGAAGATGGGTTGGGGCGATCGTAGCTAGAACCAGTTGGAGAGAAATGAAGAAATGAAGAAGAAGACAAAAATCCCCAATTTTAAGTGAAATCCGAGATTTACTACGACGGTCGTGTACGTGTTCGATCGGTAGTATGGCACCTTGATGGTCGTGTATTCTCACGACAGGTCGAGTACGACAAAATTTGCAATTTTTTTTTTAAATAATTTTAAATTTAAGCAAATATAACATCAAACTTATGTACATTATGATACACAAAATTATGCAAACTCAATTTAAATTGCACATACCGAGATCAAACTTTAATTTATTAAACTCGCTTTTGTCGAAGCGGTTTAGTGAAAATGTCCGCAAGTTGAATCTCGGTTGGAATGTAATCCAAATATATTAATTTTTCTTCCACTAATTCACGAATGTAATGAAATCTAATGTCAATATGCTTAGTACGTGAATGCTGAACTGGATTTTTAGAGATATTTATTGCACTGGAATTATCACAAAATAAAATCATAGAATCTTGAGTAATTCCATAATCGCTTAACATTCGTTTCATCCAAACAAGTTGAGTACATGCATTTCCAGCAGCAATGTATTCAGCCTCAGCAGTTGATAGCGATATAGAACTTTGCTTCTTGCTAAACCAAGAAACAAGACAATTTTCAATGTAGAAACAACCACCACTGGTTGATTTCCTATCATCTATGTCTCCAAATCGACCAAGATCTCAAGGCATCTACTAATTGAACATTAGTCTCATGTGGATACCAGAGACCCAATTTAGTAGAACTTGCGACATAACGCATAATCCGTTTAACAGCAATTAAGTGAGATTCTTTAGGATTTGATTGATAACGAGCACAAATACCAACACTCAAAGCAATATCTGGTCTACTAGCAGTTAGATAAAGTAAACTACCAATCAAACTACGATACAATTTAGGATCCACATCATTTACAGTAGAGTCTTTTGAGAGTCTTACGATTGTACTCATAGGAGTATCAAAATTTTTACCTTTCTCAAATCCAAATTTCTTAATTAAACTCGAGCATATTTGGTTTGAGAAATAAAATTCCATCAGTTGTTGTTTTACTTGCAATCCTAGGAAATAGTTTAATTCTCCAACCATGCTCATTTCGAATTTAGACTTCATCAAATCTGCAAACTCAACAAATGTTAGTATAGGTTGATCCATAAATAATATCGTCAACATATATTTGAACCATTAGAATATCATCGTTATATTTCTTAACAAAGAGCGTCTTATCAACACACCCCATCCGAAAATTATGACTCAAGAAAACTTAGTGGTTTTTTTCGTACCATGCCTGGGAGCTTGTTTCGAGACCATAAAGAGCTTTCTTAAGACGATACACATGATCGTAAATTTAGGATCTTCAAACCCATGTAGGTTATTCAACATATACCTCTTCATGTAAATCACCATTCGAGAAAGGCACTCTTTACATCCATTTGATAAATTTTAATTTTCCTAAAACATGCAATGGAGATAAAAAGTCGATTAATTTAAGACGAGCTATGAGGGCAAATGTTTCATTATAGTCAATACCTTCAATTTGTGTATATCCCTGTACAACTAGTCTTGCTTTATTTCGAATAAAATTTCCCAGTTCATCGATTTGTTTTTGAAAATCCATTTTGTTCCAATAATATGTTTATCTTTAGGTCTAGGAACAAGTTGCCGACATCATTTCGACAACCGATTAAGTTCTTCTTGCATCGCAAGAATCCAATTTTCATCAGAAAGTGCTTCTTTTACGTTACCCGGTTCAATCTGGGATGTAAAGCATACGTAGTTACATATGTCCTCTAATTGTCTACGAGTGCGCACACCAGTGAGAGGGTTTCCAAGTATTTGAGAAGTTGGATGATCTTTAACAGTCCTTAATTCAGGATTAGTTTCACTTGATGAAATTTCTTGTTTTTCAAGTATAAGAACTTCATCATTATCTAAACTAGGGACAGGTGTCTTCAAAAGATCGTCAATCACAACATTTATTGACTCTTGAATCACACGGTCTGTTGTTCAGAACACGATAAGCATATTTGTTTAAAGAATAACCTAAAAGATCCCTTCATCACTTTTAGTGTCGAATTTTCCCAAATTTTCACTTGGCCAGTCCACGCAAAATATAGCACTTGGTGCCAAAAATTCGAAAATATTTGACAGAAGGCTTTTTCTCAAACCACATTTCATAAGCCGTTTTATTATTAGTTTTACAAATATAAACACGGTTAATAATGTCAGCAGTGTATTCTACCTTCAAATTTGAGAGATTCCTAGGGAGCTTCATGCTATTTAACATAACATTTCCCATTTCTTGAAGCACTCTATTCTTCCTCTCGACAATTCCATTTTGTTGAGGAGTTTTAGGTGCAGAGAATTCATGCGATATTCCCTGATCGCTACAAAATTTCTCAAAACCGCTATTTTCAAATTCGGATCCATGATCACTACGGATCTTGCTGACTTGAGAACATTTTTCAGTTTGAATCCGTTTTATAATCTTTTTCACTTCATCAAGGGTTTCTGATTTATCTCTCAAGAATGAAACCCAAGTGTATCTTGTATAATCATCTACAATAACTAAGATGTACTTTTTGCCACCTCGACTTTCCGTTCTTGTTGGTCCTATAAGATCCATATGGAGAAGCTCGAGTGGTCTTGTGGTGTTATTGGAGTTCACCTTTTTGTGAGAGCTCCTAGTTTGTTTACCATACTGGCATTCACCACAAATCTTGTCTACTTTTTGCATTTTAGGTAGACCTTTAATTAGTTCACTTTTGCTCAATCTGTATAAATTTCGGTAGTGTACATGTCCAAGGCGTTTATGCCATAAATCTGTCTCATTGGTATGGACCATGTAGCACGTTTGATTAGATGAGCTACCATTGCTTACTATATAGCAGTTTTCAGAAGTTCTACGACCAGTTAATATTACAGAACCCTTTTCATTTGTAATTTCACAACCTTGATTAGAAAATTTAACATTATGGTTGTTATCGCATATTTGAGATATGCTCAACAGGTTGTGTTTTAAACCCTCAACATATAACACATTTTTAAATAAGGGAAGGTTATAGAGTTGGACCGTACCTTTGCCAATTATCTTGATTGCTACCATCACCAAATGTGACTGACCCATCATCATATCTTTAAGATCGGTGAATAGAGCTTTGTCTTTGTCATATGTCTGGAGCATCCACTGTCTAGGTACCATTTTGAATGGCTTGTAGCTTTGAAAGCAGTGTGAGCAACCAAACAAGTAACCTTGGGAACCCATTTCAGTACTGTTTTGGGTTTAGGAGAATAATTGGTCTTCTTTTGTTTATAGTTATAAGAGTGACCTCTTGAGTTAGATTTTAATAGCTCCTTAAGTAAATCAATAATTTTTTCAGCTAGCGGGTTTCGAATCGATTTTTGAAATTTATATATTCGCTTTTGTGTTTTGAAAGGTTTTTGTATTTTTAGAAAAACTTGATTAGTACCTTTTCCTTTTGAGTTAGAAGTCTCTCCTTTCACAAAAATGGAAGGAGCATTCTTGTTTAGGAGATGTGTTTTTATCAAAGCCCAACCGGATCGATCACCACATTTTCTTGATCCAGGATAATAATTTCTCTAATTTTGGATCACCTAGGCATATCTCCATGTGTCCTTCAAACTCAAAGAGAAGATACTTCATTTTTAAGTTTCTCATTTTGATTTCAAATTTTCAATTAGGGAGGTTTTGAATTCTAGATCACACTTTGATTTTTCAAAACAATCTGAAATTTGAGATTTTTCTAAAACAAGGGTTTCAAAACATTCTTTAAGTTTAAAAACTTTTCTTTTTGAAGTTTAAGTTTGACAAACAATTTTACAACTTTCCTTATATAAGGCATTATAAGCATCTTGAAGATCTTCATCATTTTCATGATCACTATCCAAATTTTCTTCACTTGTAGAATCATCGTGATCTGAAAAGGTAAACTTGGCTAGAGTCATAAGGGCCTTAAGTTCACTTTGCCCGACTCGGTTTGAATTTTCGATTCGTAAGAGGCTTGAGAATCGACGATTCATCCCAAGTAGCCAACATACCCTTCCTTTTGGATCTGTCCTTTTTAGGACATTTGTTTGCTAAATGCCCATATTCTTGACAATTGTAACATTGACTATCTTTCAATGATTTCCAAGTTTTAGACTTAGGTTTGGAACGATTCTTTTCATTTGCCTTTTGAAAGTCGACTCTTTTCTTACTTTTGAAAATCTTATAAAACTTTTTCGCTTGAAAAGGGCCATATCATCTTCAGACTTTTCTGAATCGAATTTTCTTGAGTAATACTTTTAGATGACTTCAAAGCAATAGACTTACCTTTAAGAGCTTTAAAACTTAATTCATAGGTTTGCAAAGAACCAACTAATTCTTCTACCTTCATATTGTCCGTATCACGAAGTTCTGGATTCGGTTACCTTTGAATTGAACCGATTCGGAAGAGAGCGTAATATTTTTGCACACACTTTACTTTACGAGATCTTCTCGCCAAGACCCCACATAGAGTTTACAATGTCATTCAATCTAGTGTAAAAGTCCATAAACATTTCATTTTCCTCCATATGAATTTCTTCAAATTTAGTTGTGAGGAGTTGGACTTTAGATTTCTTGACAATTGAAGTACCTTCGTGTGTCATTTCTAAAATATCCCAGGCTTGCTTTGCAAAGTATCACAGATATGATTCTTTTGAACTCATCCGGTGATAGTGCACAAGTGATGCATTTAGTGCTTTAGCATTAGCACTACTCTCACTTTTCGAAGTGTGGTCCATTGGAAATACTGTAATTTTCATAGATTTTGAACCATCAACACCAAGAACTTCCATGATAGGAGGTTTCCATTCGATCATGTGGGCTAGCCAAACACTTTCATCCATTGATCGAGGAAGATTCTCATTCGCTTTCCAATAGGCATAGTTGGAGCCATCAAAAGGTGGAGGCCTAGTAATCGAAAGGCTATCAAAATTTGACATCTTTTATATAGCTTAGATCGTTAGCTCGGAAATAAACCCAAATAAAAGCAACAAAAATGAGCTATTAGGCTCTGATACCACTTGAAAAGGCCAAGCTATATGTCCTAGAGGGGGGGTGAATAGGACAATGTCAAATTTAAAATAAAATCAGCGGAACTAAAGTAAATCAATACCCTTACAATTATGAATCAATTCACAAAGCTAAATATAAATCACCTTGATAAATAATTATTGAGAGATTAATACAAATTCAGTTCTAAGGACAACCTTACACCATAATAAACAAGGGCTTATGGTAGGACAACCTTATTTCTAGAACCTCTTTTGAATCAAGAACTCAATGTTAATATAAGTAAATGAAATAGCAAGGAATTGAAAATAAATGCAGAAGTAAAGATCTAAATTATTACAACAATCCCCATACTTGCTTGAAAATGTAAATAGTTACAACATTCACATCCACTTGTACATTCCACACAATCGAATGATAAAAGATATGAAAATTAAGCAAGCATTCAATCCACAAGACAAAGAGTTATAGTGGTTCGCTTTGTGTGTACACCAACTGTTTTACAACACACACGAATGCTTTACTCCACTCTAATATCCTCACACGGGGGATATTAGCGTTCACTATCAAATAGGTTTTCTCGGGTTCACAAAAACCTTTACAATTGTGTCTTTTCACTTGGGCTTACACAATTCAAAAACCCTTTTTCGAGTTTTCTGGTTTTCCTCGGACAACCAATACAATGAGATTTTTAAAGCTCAACCTCAAACAAAACCAAGTCTAATGAGATTTTTCCGCTCAACCTCAAACAAAACCAAAAATAAATGAATTTTACAAAATTGTAAAATACGGATTTCTCCTTTAGCGACCAAGAGAACCAATCGGAGTAGATGATTGAATATCAAAGTTCAATTTCCAATACTCACATTCATAAGGTTCTAAATTCTAATAGATTTTAGATTTTAACTTGTTGGGCGTAGCTATATTTGATTTTGATTCCAAGAAGAAGGAATAAGATAATTCCTCTTTTCAAATAAGATTGGAATAGAGAAACAAAATCAAATTAAATAAGCTAGCAAAAAGGAATATTAAATAAGCACAATTTAGCTTAAAATAAACACAGACTTATCTCAGAGTGATTACTTGAAAATTCTTGAAATGGAATGGAGTTGAGGATGTGAAAACTCTAAATTTCGTGTTCAATTTATAGAAGAAAAAATCGTTCCTACGACTGGTCTTAGAAACTTAGGACTGGTCGTAGCTCTAACAGATTTTTGAAAAATTGAGCGCGATCTTTGAAAGCCGTTCCACGACTGGGCGTGAGTACCCTACGATTGGTCGTGGGTCACCTACGACTGGTCGTAGGACCATGAATTGTATTGCTGGATATTGAGTCGTAGCTCCACGACTGATCGTGGACGAGTCGAAGCCAACCTACGATCGGTCGAAGGACTTCCAGGACTGGTCGTGGGCGTACCAAAAATTCTGAAAAATCTTCAACTACTTAGGACTGATCGTGGAATTTCTTGGACTAGTCGAACCAAAGCTAGGACTGGTCGAACAAGAGCTAGGACTGGTCTTGGAACAAAACCAAACTTATGTTAAATAAACATTTGATTTATGTATCCAAAATGACCTACTTAAAGGGTCAACCTAAGGTCATTCAAACCTGAATCAAGTCGTATGGACATTGAACTTCAACCATTCAACGAATGTAGATTGTTTGAACCAATATCAGGCTTGAAATCTTGAACAATATCAGGCTTGAAATCTTGAACAATATCAGGCTTGAAATCTTGAACTTTGACATCTTGAGCTTCAACTTGTAGCTTTTTGAACTTTAACATCTTGAGCTTCAACTTGTAGCATCTTGAAGTATTTAAGCAGTGTCTTGAATAAAAATCATCATACAAGCACAAGACACAGATAGATGTTTTGACACATCAAAATTTGACAACCAAAGGAGTATGAGACCATAACCCTTACAGTATGGTCAAACACCATAACCAAAACCTCCATGTCAGGGGCCTACTTACGTCACAACTAGTCTAGTTACATCCCAAGCACGGACTCTCCTTTGCTAGGACTTCCCATGGAGAGATTTCAGCAATATGTGCGTCACATCATCATATCAGCAACATAAATCTTATCATGAATAGGGAACACATTAACTGAATTAACATAAGATACATGACATGAATGGTTGGATTATTCACTTAGGCAGTTCAGAGTATAAAGTCAAGAGTCTAAACGATAGTAAGCATGAGAATCATTTTGTTAAATAAATAGGTCAAGTGAATGTAGTCTATTTCCACACTCAATTTATCATTAATATAACTAACCTTTAAAATTACAAAACAACTATTTCTGGTCTAGTTAGGGATAAAAAGCTTAAGGGGAGGAAAATCATCATCAGACAAAGCGTAGAGTGTTCCTAGATGCAAGTTTTTCTTGAAAAGATAGTGAATTTACACCACTCACGTAACTCCCTGTACAATTTCATTTATATTAGACAATGAGTCACAAAGTTTAATACATGAGGATAGGTGGAGGGTCGGAAGGCCCTAAACCAAGGTTGGTTGGGCTGTAACCAAGGGCGATCAAGCCCACCAGGCATGTACCCCTATTTCAATTAACTGGACCCAATCAGGGCCCACGTCTATGCCTAATCAGCCCAAAGTTGGCCATGGTAGGCCTTGTTTGGCCTGAGCATGTTAGCCCATGCTGCATATACTGCCCTTAGGGTTTAGTGTGGAGCATGCCGTGCATCAGCCCACCCAAGCCTTATGCTAGGTGTGGCCCACAAGTGTTATGGTTTAGCCCATCAGGAAGTGAGGCCCACAGTATTCAGTGTACGACCCACAGAGACGTGGTGAGGCCCATAGTGCTTTGAATATGGTGCGGCCTGCCTATTTCAATACAAGGTGTGGCTCACCAACGGCTCATGTGGCCCAATCTAGGGATTCATGTGAGCCCACTATTATGTATGGTGGGGCCCACCATCCCAGTGTGGTGTAGTCCACCTGTTTACATGGTGCGGCCCACCTGAGCAAATTGAGGCCCACGAGTACTTTGAGGTAGGGCTGAAAGTCAGGCGGGTTGGGTCGGGTTGGTGCTCAACCCTAACCCAACCCAAGGTTCCTATACCTTAACCCTAACCCAACGTAACCTCGGATTGGGAATTCTCAACCAAGCCCAACCCAAGCAGGCTCGGTCGGGTTCATCGGGTTGATTGGGTTGGTCGGGTATACGTGCTAATATTTTCGTAATTACATTAGTTTATTATATTTCAATATAGGACTTATTTTTTGTATTTATGATTTATTAATTATATATGTGATTATTCGTCATAAAGAACTTCATTTTTTTCTTTAAAAAAACAAGCTAAAATATAGGATAACTACTCCTTTAAAAGTCGTGTAGCATAGTACGCAATCTATTTGGGAGAGAGAAATCCGGCATATCTTGTTAACTTGAGTCCTTGGAAATGACATGGAGAAATGATACCCGACATCACTAGTGTGCCTTCGACACAAACGATCCACACTCAATTATAATTTGTAAGTAACTTATATATTGATTGGGTTCGGGTTGGGTCGGGCAACCCGAGACCTCAACCCGAGCCCAACCTAAGTCTTATCGGGTTGGTGTTTGTATAGCCCAAGCTTGAGATCAGACCCAATATATCTTGCCCAAGCCCAACCCAATGTCGGGTCGGTCACGGGTTAGTCGGGTTGAACCTGCCCAACTTTCAGCCCTACTTTGAGGGTAGGGCCAATCGCGGTGTAACTCATTTGCAACGAGCATGGCCTGACCTGATGTTGACGCATGGCCCACATCGGTGCAAGTGAGGCTCACCCGGTTTGGTAGTGTAGTGCAGCCCATTTGGGCTTCCCACCAGGTGTAGCCCATTGAGATTTAAATCTCAGGCGGGACCCATAATTGCCTTCATATAGCCCGCCCAATCATGGCCAGCAATAGCGACAGTAGGGATCTCGGCCCTTCAGCATCTCATGTGGTCCAGTCCAGGGCTTGCTCTGGCTGAATTTTAGAGCCCAATCAGGGCTATTTTGAGCCCTGCGCAAGGCCCAAAAGAAGGGCCGACTGTGGCTTGCCTCAGAGGTTGGTGAGAAATACAGCACCGGTCAAGTTCGCAGCTCATTTCAGAGCACGTCCTGAGGGTAGATCGAAGCTCATTCACAGCCAGGGTAAGAAGGGCTGGAACAGGCCTTGACTTGCATCCGATTACGGCCCAATGGGGCTTGTTTCAAAGCTCTACCGAGAGCTCAATCCAGGTCCCTTTTAGGCATCGACTCTCAGCCAAAAACATGGCACAATGGAGCTCAATTTCAGCCCAACTGGAACTGATTCCCACCACCCTCTCCAGGCCCGTTTTTAGCTTGGACAGAGGCCTGGTGAGGATCTGGACTTGGGTCCGTTCCTTGCCAGATTTCTGGCTCAGACAGAGCCATGGATTGGATCAGCGTTGGTCCAAAACAGGGACACTTTTCAAGCCTTGTTTTGGCATGATCATAACCATTACTTGGCTGGTTTCTGGCCCTAACTACGGCCATCATTCAGGCTTGATGTCTGCCTGAGACTTGGCCATTGTTTGGTCGGTCCCAACTCAAAACAGAGGCACGAAATAGGTAGCTTTTAACTCAATAACATAGTGGTTTGCTGGTCTATTTTCTATCCGAAAACATGGCCATTGCTTGGCTAGCTTTCAGCCTGATACAGCCATTATTTTTTGCTTGACCTCTGAGCCGGTTCCAAGGCTCTATGGAGAGCTCAAAATAGGGCTCATCTGATGCCCATTAGTCTGACTCGCTGCCTGGAATGGAGCCATAATTTGGCTCAACTCCAGCACTCTAAACACCTCTGTTGTTCGAAACTACAAGGAGACGGAAGGGAGAAAATGCTCACCTGAGCTTACTATGGAGGAGGGCATGGCCCTCCCTGCTTTCCTTCTCTCTTTCTACTCTCTTTCTTCTCTCTTTCTACTATCCTGGGCACAAATCCTTAGGTCCACAGGGCCCTTTATATAGAGGGGGAGAGAGAGAGAGGAACGGCTGAGATTTGCTCCCACAGTGGACGGTCGATATTTGCACCAGCCAGGCTTTCCTGAAGAAGAAAGTCTTCACTCTATTTTTCTCTTGCAGGACCTTTGCTTGGCCAGTTCTAGAAAAAAGGGAGCATCGCCTTCCCCAGGCAATGGACGGATGAGGTTTGTAGGCCGGGGCGATCACACAGATCACGCGATCCCAAATGGTCCCGACTTGCAGATATTTGCCACTTGTAGCACATTGAACGGTCACATGCTAACTTCTCTGTCCATTTATCATGGCCCAAGAGCTTATATGGTTTTGATCATATAGGCCCCATGGAGCGTTTGAATGGCCCAGATTGCTCGGAAAGTGGCCATGGTGGGCCACTTTGAGGTTCGAAGATCCTCAGCCTTGAAATAAAAATGGAGGGAGAGAACATCTCTCATATTTCGAATAAGGCTCGGTCAAAGGTCGTTTGACCGAGCCCATTGTCCTAGTGTTGGTTGTGTGTACTTGCATGGAGTGCACATGCACACCATGAGAGGGCCCATCGTGATGATTATGACAAATCCATTCCGTCCATTCCTCTTGGGACCCAGGAATAGGGGTCCTGGCCCATTTTGGTGTAGGGCCGAGGCTCAGGTGGGCCGTTACCCTCTTCTTTGGGCTATTATCGGCCCCTATGACGCGGTCTATTGATTGGGTGGGCCTGATACTAGTTTTCAATGGTTAATATAAAGTACTGGTTATGATGAAGGCTTGGTTTGTCGCTAAATAACTCTTAAATGTTGGTGACAAGTGTGTCGTAACAATATTAATTGACATAATGGCTTTAAATTCAGAGTGCTTGAATAACCTCACCTTCTTAACTATCGTAGGGCGTGTTCTGACTCCTGGAGACCCTGATGGATGGCCTTAATGTCGACTAGAATCCCCATCCTATATATGTTGAGTACAAGCTATTTGGTTAATCCAACCTATTTTAGGTTGATGTGGGTTTAAAAGGTAACACCTGCATGTGTTCTAAGGGTACAGGGTGTTACAACTGCCCTTATGGCATTAAGGGATGGTCGCCTTATGATGACATTATGTGTTAATTGTACATTTACCACCAGGAAGTCCACCAGTAGAGTCACCTGATTTTATCCTTCTCCCGCTATGATTGGGAGAGAAATCGCAAACTCGGAGATCACTTTATCACCCACGAATCCATGCAGCGGAGTCTTCACAGGTCGGAGGCACGACCTATCTATCCCCATCTTATCGAAAGCCGAGTATAATAAATCAACCGAGCTACCGGTGTCGACCAGGATGCGATAGACCTTATGGTTGGCTATCGTCATCACGATTACCAAGACATCGTCGTGGGGATGCCGAATTACCCGCACGTCATCCTTTATAAATGTAAGGCTGCATGGACTTACTCGGAGTTCCTTCCTTGGTCTGTCGGCTAAGTAAATGTAATGCTCGGGGTCAGTGCTCCGGGAATGGGCTTTACGAGCTCAATTCTAATCACCGCCTCCGGACGAACCAACAGACATTGTTCGGATCTCTGTAGCCTCGTTTGCAGTTCTGCCCGACTGATCATCCTTCTGGGCTTGTTTCTTGCTCACCACCCCAAGTATAGGGTTGCGATGTAGTAATAATCTCGGTAAGAACGAGGTCGAATCCACATGGACTGAACCTTGTATGTACTCTAAAAGTAACCAGAACTAGAACTAGAAGATGTATCTAAATCAGGAGAATTTAAGAAAATAATGGTGAACTAATTAACTAAAACTTTTAAAATTCAAAGGTGGGAAACTAGAGTGCTACGGATCCACTTGGTTCAATCAGGAAGCTACCTCGCATGATTCAAGGACACAACTGAAATCAAAGTCCTATCTTATCTAATTGGTAAGAAGAGATTTGTAAGATCTCTGAACTTCTCATGGATCTAATTATCAAAGAATGAGAGTGGTGAAGAATTGGAAGTGATTCCGTCACCTAACCATGCCCAGGAGACAAGGCAAACAACAACAATTTACCAAACCCACAACTAATCATAAGAGAATTGAGAAGATTAGGAGGATTCCATCACCCAACCATGCTCATGAGACGATGATGAACAACGAGATTGCCTAATTTCACAATCTCAATACATAAAAAGAAGTTATCTCAAGCTATCACAGATCTATTGTAATTTGAGTCACAACAAACCATTAAAAACTAAAAATATTTCTTCATAATGAAACTAGAATCCAAGAGAGTTCAATAAAACATGAATCAAAATAAAGCAAAAATATTTCTTCATAATCAAACTAGAATCCAAGAGAGTTCATAATCAAACATGAATCCAAGAGAGTTCAATAAAATCGCCTTCACGCTACAAGCTTCACCTCTTAGCCCTAGCTAAGAGGTTTAGCTGATCATAGACATGATCAAACTAAAGATCAGAAAAGCATTAAAGGAAAGAAGAACCAAAGAAGGAAGAAGGAGAAGAAGAAGGCTGGCTGCACTCCACCCGTCCATGCTCTCTCTCTCTCTCTCTCTCTCTCTCTCTCTTTCTCTCTCTTCCTCCATGTCCAAGTATTGATATCCTCCACTCTCTTTCTCTTTCTTTTTATAGCCAGAAAAAGGGTCGGTGGCTGGATTGAGTCGGTGGTGTGAAAGCTTACACAGCAGAATACGCAAAACAGTCTTGCGCAGCGAAACACAAGCCAACTTGCGTTTGGCTTGGATTTTCGGGACAATAAATGTCTTTGGCTTCGGAATTTCTCTATGGTTAGGGTCGTCCTTAGCTGGGCTTCCATCTGTACAGTTCAGATCGTTGAAACAATCGATGATCATGGCTTACAACTACTCAGAATTTCCAGATTTCCTGGACGTAAATCATGCGCTTGTGGATTCGCTGCGATGCTTGGTGGGTCCCACAGTGTTGTTTTCGAAGAAATTCACCCCATCCATTGGATTCCTGGCGAGATTTTAGTCGGAAAGGGGTGGTTTTGGTTGAGTTTTAGTATGACCTACTGTATCAAATCACCCCTCGGTTAATCTTGCGTTTGACGGAGATATGTGTGTGTACACATGCATGGGATCAAAAGGGCTCCATGGCTAGGGTTGTGGCCACCCCCTAGGTTGAATGGAGGTCCCGATCATCCATATAATGGACGATGCTGGCCCATAACACGTCACAGGTGAGCAAGCGTCCACACGCTGTTTCCGTTTCGAAGAAGGATCGGGTCAACCCGATCTTTGACCGAGGACTAGGTCCGGTGTGGCTCGCGTGCGCATGTTTTGTGTACACGCACGTCGCATGTGTGGTCCACTGTGATGTTTATGAGAAATTCGCTCCGTCCATCCCCCCTCTCATCCAATTTAAGGGGTTGATACCAAAATTGAAGCACATCCAGATATCAGGTGGGCCCCAGATTAATGTTTTATGGGCTGATCTGTCCGTTGGACTACTTCTAAAAGGATCCAAGGGCTGAATTTTGACGTGTACAGTTAATTTAGGGTCCTCAGGCCAGATATAAAATTTTAAACCAAACGGATGGTGAGAACCCTGTGATCTTGTATTCAGGACGATTTTCAGGCCTCTTTATCATTAATTTCTTGATTTTCTCGGATCTTTGCCGTGTAAATTCTTCAATCTCGGTCCCCTAAGATCCGTCCCTTACCTTGGTGATTTCTAAGTGTTAAATCTAACCTTTTAATACCCTTTTTCAGTCCAAGCTCCAAAATTCACCTTGCAACACAAACTTGATTAAAATAAGGCGTTAAACATTATCATGTACATAAAACCAAGTAATAACTAAGGTCTAATATGCAATATTTGACCCTAAAAGTATATATGTTTACCTTTAACAAGAAAAGTTTCAGAGTTAGTACAACATGGTGAATCAGAGACTTCAAGTAGATAATATTCAGAAAATTTTTTAGGATGTAATGTAGTCTCAACACATTCCGAACTTTCAGACTTCGGTTCAATTTTCAGCTCCTCCTCCTTTAATGATAAACATTCAGGATCTAGGGAAGGAGAGGTTTTAAAATGAGGATTCTCTTGGTCAGTAATAACTACCGAAATGTTGTCTTGCAAGGCATTCACTATTTGGTTTATCATAGGATCGTTTGAATCTGCAAAGTGTGCCAAACAATCATCCAAAGAGTAGGAAAATTTAGTTAAGGGGTGGCTCCTTTTCCACATTGAAGCTTGGGATGATCTGCTCACGGATTCCATCGTCTCTGGAAGTGGATGGGCGTATGCTCTCCTGATCTTGCCCTGTACAAACATATTAAAAATCAATAGGGGAAGCATTGATGTGAACACTCTGTTTATTGAAGCTACTCAGTAGAGGCATTGAATCGTCTAAAGTGTACAGCTCAGATGGTGGCCTCAACTGGGTAGTTTCAAATTCCAGAGTCATATTGAGCAACTCGTCCCTCTCCCGAATCATATCATCATTCAATTCAGGGGAGTGGTCCAAACATGTCTCACAAGAGTTAGTAAGGTTGGTCGTAAGGGGCTCATCCTCCACATTTAAATTGGTCATGTTAGATACGAGGAGTAGATCACTTTGGTCGACAACCTCCTGAACCTCTTGATCCTTGACCTGTGCCAAACTTGAGATCGATTTCAGTAGAATTTGAGCTGAACATTCATGATCGTCATCCTAATACTCATCATCTTCTAATTCTGTGCAGTACACACTTGGGATGGGAGTGCTTTCCTCACATTCTATTCCTACATTGGGTTGAAGTTCGAATAAACTAACCTCTACCTCATCATTGAAATCATGTGTGTCATGTGAGTAAAGTATGTCACTATCATTATATTTGAAAGACACCCACGTCTCTTGACCATTCCTTTAGATCGTCATCGAGATCGACTCTTCGAGAAACTGAACCATATGCTCAGTAATGGAATCCAACTTTTCATTTCAAATTTCAGAGTTCTTTAAAAGAGAGTTAGGATCACTTTCCTTGTGTTGTATTTTCTAGACTGGGTTGAGGCTGGAGTAAACGAGCCTTCATTAGCTTATCGAGGCGTGATTCAAGCTCTTCTAATAATTTTCTCATGTCTGCAGAAGAGTCTGTGTTATTTTGAAGTGACTTCTCTTGGATCGATTCTGGTTGGATTCCAAAGGTAGGAGATCTAAGAAAAAAATCATTATAACAAGTTGTTGGTTCATCTTCCCAATTTTGATGTTTCCACCGATCGTAGTCATACGGATCATAGGTGAGAAAATCTGATGGTTGTTGATACATATTATCACCCATAATATAATCACGCATTATTTTCTTCTTGTCTGATGGGTGATCATAATTCTCACTCTCATAGTCATGATAACCCCAACACTCACGTACTGTCCGTGAGGTGTAATTATTCTCCTGCATATGATCACGTAAGGACTTTTTAACCGATGGAGCAATATATTCAGGTCGGTTCTCGATGATGGTTTCAGAAAAAGTTTGAGACATAGGTTGATTTCTATCATAATCATACATCTCTCCCCAATATCTCTTATCCATCTCAACATATTATCGTACCCACTCTTCCATAGTGAAATCCTAATCCTGAACCTAATCCTAAAAGAAAAGGAAAAATCCTACAGCAATATGGAAAGTAAGTAGAGGGAAGAAGTTAGAAAGAAGTTACCAAATTGGAGGAGATCTATATTAGGATCTTGCAAAAGAAAACAAGACAAGTCGGTTTCTAAAAACAAAAATTCTACAATGAAAGTTTCTAAAAGCAAAAATAGAAAGAGGAGTTAGTTTCTAAAAACAAAAAATAACCTAGTTTCTAAAAAGAGAAAAAAGGAAGTTTCTAAAATCAAATTAGGAAAATTTCCAAACCTAGAATTAGAAAGTCAGTTAGTTTCTAAAAAAAAATAATCTTAGAATTAGAAAGTTTCTAAAAATAGAAAATAAAACCTAATATTAACAATAGAAAAAATTCTAATCTTAAACTAATTCCAAAACTAGTTAATCCCAAAAAAATGCAACCGTCAATCCCTGGCAATGGCGCTGGAAAATTGTTTACCACCCCAAGTAGAGTTGCGATGTAGTAATAATCTCGGTAAGACTGAGGTTGAATCCACAGGGACTGAACCTTGTACGTATTCTGAAAGTAACCAGAAATAGAATTAGAAGAAGATGTATCTAATTCAGGAGAATTTAAGAGAATAATGGTGAACTAATTAACTAAAACTTGTATAATTCAAAGGTGGAAAACTAGGGTGCCAAGGATCCACTTGTAGCAATCAGGAAGTTACCTTGCATGATTCAAGGACACAACTGGAATCAGAGTCTTATCTTATTCAATTGGTAAGAAGAGATTTGTCAGATCTCTGAACTTCTCATGGATATAATCATCAAAGAATGAGAGGTGAAGAATTGGAAGTGATTCTGTCACCTAACCATGCCCAGGAGATAAGGCGAACAACAGTAATTTACCAAACCCACAACTAATCATAAGAGAATTGAGAAGATTAGGAGGATTCCATCACCTAGCCATGCCCATGAGATGATGGTGAACAATGAGATTGCCTAATTTCACAATCTCAATACATGAAAAGAAGATATCTCAAGCTATCACAGATTTATTGTAATTTGAGTCACAACAAACCATTAAAAACTAAAAATATTTCTTCATAATCAAACTAGAATCCAAGAGAGTTCAATAAAACATGAATCAATACAGAGCAAATATCCCAATCATGCTACAAGCTTCACCTCTTAGCCCTAGCTAAGAGGTTGCTGATCATAGACATGATCAAACTAAAGATCAGAAAAGCATTAAAGGAAAGAAGAACCAAAGAAGGAAGAAGGAGAAGAAGATGGCTGGCTGCACTCCACGCGTCCACTCTCTCTCTCTCTCTCTCTCTCTCTCTCTCTCTTTCTCTCTCTCTCTCTCTTCCTCCACGTCCAAGTATTGATATCCTTCACTCTCTTTCTCTATTTCTTTTTATAGCCAAAAAGAGGGTCGGTGGTTGGATTGAGTCGGTGGTGTGAGAGCTTACACAGCAAAATACGCAAAACAGTCTTGCGTAGTGAAACGCAAGCCAACTTGCATTTGGCTAGAATTTTCGGGACAATGAACATCCTTCGCTTTGAAATTTCTCAATGGCTAGGGTCGTCCTTGGCTGGGCTTTCATCTATACGGTTCAGATCGTCGAAACGATCGATGATCGTGGCCCACAACTCCCCAGAATTTTTGGATTTCCCGGACGTAAATCATGTGCACGTGGATTCGCTGCGATGCTTGGTGGGCCCCACAATGCTGTTTTCGGTGAAATCTACCCCATCCATTGGATTCCTGGAGAGATTTCAGTCAGAAAGGGGTGATTTTGGTTGTAACATCCTGAAAATCGAGGGTCGAGTAGTAACTCAACTCTCGAGTTCCAGAACATCACTTATGCAACAAAATGAATGATGATTGAATGTTGACTGTATTAGAGTAGTGAACATGAGTGAGATTAAGCCAAAACAGTATATCATACTCCAGAGACAGTTAAAGTTGCAAGCGGAAAACTGTGATAGATAAATAAAATATATAAACTATGATGAGTCTCCAGAGTGTGATAACATTACTAGGTTAAATAATTACAAGTACAATCCTAAAATATACCAAATGTGTAAGGTCCTCTAGTCACTATCCCATAAAACCCCGTCGATCAGGACACGGCTCACAGGAAGCCGTCAGAAGACAACCAATACAAGCAGGCATCGTAGTCATTGCAAAGGTCCAGCTCCGCCTCAGAAGTAGCGTCACCATCTGAAATTAGACAATGTCTGGTGGGTGTTCGAAACACCGTCCCGTAACGTGGGAGTGAGTAGCTAACTCAGTGGAACAATAAAGCATAGGTTAACATGTTATCGACTCAGTCAAGCAGTAATGATAAAGCAGTATAATCAAACACTCCTAACTACTCTTATTAATGCAAGTATGAATGACATGATGTATGCCCTCACCGACATACTCCCTCATGCGACACCATCTCACGCTCGCGGCATGCTTTCATCCCACAGTGCTCCACATCTTCCAAGCACATGCAATGCATGATGAGCATGATTACCGAGTTTTTAATTAGTCCATTTCAAACAGCAGGATTGGAAAACTAAGATACCTCCCTTGTATCATTCCCAAACATGATCCATTCTAGGGTCGTCAGTCCTAGTTAATATCAGACGATGGTGTGTTTTCTAGGTCACTGCAGAGGCTGCCAGGGCTGTTACGCACAAAGGTTACACCACTCCCCCATCACCCCTTAAACGATTCATCACAATACAGAAACAGGCCTAGTTCATACTCTATATACCGCGGCAAACTCTAAAGCTCACCGCGATTTCAGAGTATGCTCGAGGTCACTACAAAGGGCTGTCAGGGCTGTTGCTCGCATACGTTACACCACTCCCCCATCATCTTATCAATGTAGGCCGACAGCACGAATATAGTGTCCCATACCACCATAATCGGCTCACGAGTCTGGTTGCTCACTGTCACTACGGGGAGGCACGTGGCCCCAGCGTAGGCGGACGACACTCGACCATGGTGTCCCATACCACCATGCCGGCTCATGAGTCTTAGTGGATCGAGGTACCATGGTTAAAAGGGTTTTCACTGGTAAGTTTGGTACCCTAGGTTCAAGCAGTAGCGACCAAACATGGTGAACATACATTAGACAAATCGGGTTACATGACGAGCTCGGCTAACTTGAGCGCACAACAAGTTGAACGACATGAAGTGCATAAGCACTTCGCGTGGCCAACCACTATCGCTAACCGAAGTATGACTCGAGTTCGTCGAACACATCTCACGTGGCAAATGAATCATAGCCACGAATTCAATTCTGGTACCGATTGTCTGGACTATAATCATAGCCCCAAACATAATCAATTGTCATTCATAGCATGTGGAGTAAAGCATAATAAACAAAGTAATTCAAACACGCTGGTAGGCATGTTATAAAGCATGTTATAAAGCATGATATAAGGCATGTTGTAAAGCACTACGTCAATAGGAATACAAACACATATATTACAAGTAAGCAGTTTAAGTAAACAATCTCATGGAGGTAATCATACATGTCACTAGGGTAGTTGAGAATCCCATCTCAACACTCTCCTAAGGCATCAACATTCAAACACTTGCTCACACAAGCATTTTCACAAACACTTAACATACACTATTTCAACATATATAGAGTATGTTAACGAACATGTATTAGGGCGAATCCTTTCGCCAAGCAAGTATTTTAGGTACACATAATATATTTATACAACAATTAATCATGGCAAACATATCTCTAAAATATACATGTATACGGTACTTTTACAATACAATATTTCTACATACATAGTGTATATTAGTAAAACATGTATTTAGGCGAATCCTTTCGCCAAATAAGTATTTTATCCATATATCGTAATCCATACAACAAATAATCATGTCAAACACATTTTCAAAAAAAAAATACGTATATGGTATTTTCTACAAATACCTAGAATATGTAAAATTCCATATTCTACAACGTTAATCGAAACAGAAAACGGAAAACACTTTGTACGTGTGCTTACATGCAGATCATGAATCTATCATTATCTGACATTGAAAGTGTTGAAAACCATAACCTATACACCTAAAATCCGCACCTTTCGTCGTAGAATCGAAACGAAATCGATGGGTTTGCTAAGCTTTCGTAAACGGCAGATTGGCGACCTAAAGAACGGAATAGGTTAGCTATTTCATAACCTACAACCACTCAAGCCCCAAATCAGATTAGGGTTAGGGTTTCTTACCTAAAAACGGAGCTGGAATCACCGGAAAAATGATGAGAATGGAGCGATGGAGCTCGAATAGCGGCAGGGAACAACAGCAGAGAGTTCCTCCCACATCTCCCACATTTTCTCTCTCTTTTCTCTCTCTCAATCTAGGTTTTCTCTCAAATTCGGATGGCTGCAATGAGAGAGGGTTTAAGGTCCTTATATAGCCTAAAAACTCACCGAAATAGACTCCTGTTCAAAGTATACTTGGGTTACAGCCAAAGGGGGCTGGTTTCAGCTCAACGGAGGACTTCTGGCGGGCCTCCTTGAGCCAAAGGTCGGACTTAAGCTCACTAACGCTGGATCTATGTGGGGTTATGTTTTCGTCTCGGTCAGATTCCCAGATCACGCGTGGTGGACCATTTTCAGTTCAACGGTCAGTGGGCCTCGATCCGAAATTTCAAGTAATGTAAATATTCTTGAAATTTTTCCTGATCCGAGGGTGTATTTTGGTCTGATTCTGACGGTCTGGTTGCTTAATACTGATCTGCAAGCGATACATGCCAGATCACTATTCCAGATATTTATTTTGTAAAGGAAAGAAGAGTTTTCACACTCCCTTGCTTCGGACTCGAGCGAACAGCCGTGGAACAACGTCTGGACTTGATTTCTGAGATGGTTGTCAAGCCCAACGAGGCGGTCCTGATTCCTTAACTTTGTATTATTCGGACTTCCGACGTGCGGTCCAGATCTGATACGGAGTTTCAAGATGCTCCCGAGAGCAACCGGGTAATGAGATTGATCCTAGATTTTAGGATAACCTAGCGTCAATGATTCTACAAGTTTTGGATCTTGCAGATCGTATTTAAAGCGATTCAAATGGATTTCGTGGCTAATCTGGTTTCGCACTGGCTAATCCTCGCCTCATTTCTAAAGGATCTAGTCCTATAAGATTTCTGTCTGAGGTGGTACTTAGTCCTTTGTAGTTTGTATCTAAAGTGATCTAAGTTATACTACTTAGCTAGTTTAAGATAGTGTCTAGGGCGAAAATGCTTTGAAAAATTGAAAGAACAAGGTAGTGAAGGGTGGGATTTGTGAAGGAAATGGGTTAAGGAGCGATTTTAGACTGTGGGATTCAGTTCTGACAAGTTAATAAGGTGTTAGGATCGACCCATCGCCTAAGGACGTCTAATCTCAGGTTAGGAAAAATCCGGGATGTTACATTGGTCGAGTTTTAGTACGGCCCACTGTATCAAATCATCCCTCCGTTGATCCTGCGTTTGACGGAGATCTGCGTGTGTACACGTGCATGGGATCAAAAGGGCTCCATGGCTAGGGTCGTGACCACCTCTTGGATTAAATGGATGGTCCCGATCATCCATATGACGAACAATGGTGGCCCATAACACGTCACAGGTGAGCCAGCGTCCGCACGCTATTTCCGTTTTGAAGAAGGATTGGGTCAACCCGATCTTTGACCGAGGACTAGGTCTGGTGCAGCTCGTGTGCGCATGTTTTGTGTACACGCACGTCGCATGTGGGGTCCACTATGATGTTTATGAGAAATTCACTCCATCCATCCTCCCTCTCATCCAATTTAAGGGGTTGATACCAAAATTGAAGCATATCCAGATATCAAGTGGGCCCTAGATTAGTGTTTTATGGATTGATCTATCCGTTGGGCCACTTCTACAAGGATCCAATGGCTGAATTTCGACGTGTATGGTTACTTTAGGGTCCTTAGGCCATATATAAAGTTCTGAGCCAAACGGATGGTGGGAACCCTGTGATCTTGCATTCAAGACGATTTTCAGGCCTCTTTATCATTAATTTCTTGATTTTCTCAGATCTTTGGCGTGTGAATTCTTCAATCTAGGTCCCTTAAGATCCATCCCTTGCCTTGGTGATTTCTGAACGTTTAATCCAAGCTTTTAATACCATTTTTCAGGCAAAGCTCCTAAATTCACCTTGCAACACAAACATGATTAAAATAGAGAGTTAAACATTATTATGTACATAAAACCAAGTAATAACTGGGGTATAAAATGTAATATTTGACCCTTAACATTTCTCTTCCTTCACATATTGACGCAGATTACCCTTGCGAATGAGGGTCATGATTTCTTTTTTAAGTCAATGTAATCGCTGGTGTTGTGACCATGGTCGCGATGGAAGCGGCAATACTTGCGTTTATCTTGCTAACCGGCCTCCATTTTCATGTAACTCGGCCAATGTAGTAACCTATGGTCTTATATATCCAGTAGGATTTGCTCCGGAGATCTGCTGAGAGGAGTGTATGAGCTGAACTTGCTCTCGGGCCTCGTACTCGGCCTCCAGTCTCGGAAGGCATTATCGTCCAACCTCCTTTTGTTTACTTGTTGTGGCACTTCATCCTTCCACCTTTTCTCTTTAGACGAATGCTCCGAGGTTTGGTTGTTCTTGCGCGAGCAGAAGAACTCTTCAGCATTTGTGTATTTCTGTGCGCGATTCATGAGCTCTCCAAGAGTAGTCGGTGAGTTCTTTTTTATTGAGAAGAGAAATCTCTCGTCCTTAAGCTCACTGATCATTGCAGATAGTGCCATCCTATCGGAATAGTCATCCACTTGCAAAGCCTCCTCGTTGAAGTGGGATATGTAGTCTTTTAACGATTCTTCACTCTTTTGCTTGAGGGTAACAAGTGGGTTGATGGCTTCCGACTCTTCTTTTCGACGATGAATTGCGTCAGGAATAATCTACTGAGCTCGGCGAAGGTGCTGATTGACCTCGTTTTCAGCTGTCGATACCAATTCCTAGCGGCCCCAGTGAGGGTTATCAAGAAAGCTCTACACATCATCACCTCTGATGCTGACTGAATTTGCATCCATGAGCGGTGAGATTCCACATGTTCTTTTAGGTCCCCGGACCTCGAATACTGAATGATAGGGGGCATCCTGAACCTTGGAGGCATTATCGTGCTCATAATATCACTGGTGGAGGGAGGTTCAGTTTCTTCCATCATCGATTCTACTGCAGTCGGAGCAGGGGTTTGCTGGTTCCACTGTAAAGTCTTGATCTGGTTCCAGAGTTTGTTAAGCTGGGCTTCCCACGGATCTTGATTTTCGGTAACAGCTTCTCCAGGAGCCTCAACCTCGAGCGTTCTGCCCCTTCTCTTCCTTTCTAATTCATAGCGAAGGTCAGTCAGGGCAAACGAGAAGTCACAGATACATAGGTTGAGGCTCGAGTCGTTGCATTTCGCGTAAGGTACGAAGCTCGAGCATACATGTTTTGGGATGCTCCGGCTCGCGAGCTCACGAGCACTGGCTCTTATGTTACTACTGCGGCAACCTCTTCCTGGTTGAGAGGTGGTTGTTGTTCCTGTTGTTGCTTCATTAGATTAATCCATCCATTTACACTTGTACCTAGTTCTTCAAGGCTCTATACTTGCCTCCTCGACTTCGAGACCGTTGGGATGGCCTTACCGGAGCTAACTCAACATGGAGCAATGAGGACGAGCGTGGTTGCACATTCGGCTCAGGTTCCATAGCCATTACTAGGAGTGTTTTCTTCTTTCCTTTGACTATCTTTGGTAAAGCTACTAAGACTTTTTGTTACAATTTCCCACAAACGACGCCAAAATGTTGATGCAAAAATCTGGCTACTCCAACCGAGCACCGGTGGTTAGATCTGAGCCTTGCGAACCTGCACTAGAGAAGGATAAAGGAGACCTTGGGTAGAGTAGGGGACCCTCCGATGCTAAAGTTAGGCCAGGAATCTGCGTTTAAGTTATGTAGTTGGGGGCTTAGAGTGCCAAATGTTGTGTACCTGTTCCAATGAGTTCATCTCCTATTTATACCTTTGGATCATAGGGGACGTGGCCGTCGATCTCGGCACAATCTCTTCCATTATGCGGGAGTTACGTGCGTGCTGATGTTGGCCGTTATCTTAAGATCGTGCGCTAGACAAGTATCCAATGTGCTTTATTGGGATTAATCCCTCAACGTAATACTCGGCTACATTATGCATCCGAGCCAATCTTAGCCCATGGCCATCCAAGCCTATGAGCAAGTTGATCTTGATCAGATCTCAAACTTATATCGGTGTCGGGTACTAGACCTTCGACCCCAGCCTATGGGTCGGACGTGTGATGCCTTCTTCCAAATCCTAGACCGATGTCAAACTTCGGGTCCGAGGTCCAGGGCCATAGTTATTTGGATGAGAGTTCCAGATCTAGAGTTGTGGCTCTTCGGATGAGAGTTTCAGATGTTGGTGTGGTCCAATCTTCCTCTATTCTAGACCCTAGTTTTAGAATCATAGTTCGGAAGTGTGATCGGTTCGGATATAGTGTCATTACGTCGAGGCTC
Organism: Magnolia changhungtana; assembly: GCA_030180095.1. Classification (NCBI taxonomy): domain Eukaryota; kingdom Viridiplantae; phylum Streptophyta; class Magnoliopsida; order Magnoliales; family Magnoliaceae; genus Magnolia; species Magnolia changhungtana. Next base: position 1,245,807 of record JASAUF010000156.1, read on the forward strand.
TGCTCATCGATTTCTTCAAGTTGGCCTTTGTTGGGTTCGGTTCAGATTTTCCCATAACAGACCTAATTATTCTGTCACCAATATGAAATGATTAGATAATTTAAAAAGGAATAGATTAGTCCTTTCAAATGAGATTAAAAAAAAAAAAAAAAAACCTTAAACTAAGAATTTTTTTCTTTCAATAATGAAGGCACTTTTTCAGGTTTCCTAGTAATGCAATTATGGATGATAAAAATAAAAAAATAAAAGTTGAATTCACCAATTTTATTGATTTGGAATTAAGATCAATACAACTAGCAAGAACATTAAATAAGCATAGGAAAATAGAAGATAAATTACCTACGATCATAGGTGCAAATAAACAACGGAGGTAAATGGGCAGGAGGATGTAACTACTGTGATCTTCAAATATGGACTTGGTTAATTGAGATTTTGATGAAGGAGGTTCAGACGTGCTACAACGGGATTAGAGAGAAGTGAAGGAACTAAGGCTAAAACTAATAATAAGGTTGCACTATGATAACATTGATCATTTATGGAAAACTTCTCTTTTGGATATAATTGTGTGAGACAGCCTTGTCATACATATCTAGATTGTGAAAGACCCCACATCGACGAGGCTTTATAAATTTTTCGAGCACACTACTCAACCACACGTGCCACTCGTGTGAGGATAATGTGTCCTTCTCGCAGCGTTTCGCTTTTCTTTACTGCAAACGTACGTACGACTTTGAGTCGTTCTGATTTTAACAGGTTACATGTCGTCAAAGGAATATAATCGAAAGATATCTTAGAGGTGTGAATAAGAATTTATCTATGATTTGCACATAGTACCGACACATGGCAACATTTCGTTAGACCGCATGTATTAGGTCAGGACAGGTGTAAACAATATGGTCTTATTAATATTACATTAGTTGACAGTTGTTGCATGTACTCTGAGCCATTTTTATTTTAACAAGTTACATATTGTAGACGCTAGATGGAGCACAATTCCCTGAGGGTACGATAGATATACCCTCTCCTTTCCACTAGTTACCTCACTCGAGGGCTTTTGTGATGGGGGGTAGAAAGTATTATATTTAACCAAAGTCGCTACTAGCTAATTATTACAATTCTACAATTGATTAGAGCCCATAGAAACGCTTGAAATTGAGGACCTAAAAATCTTTAATCATAAGATGACTTATGATTTTACGTTTCAGATATTCCAAGTAAGGGACTGCGGTTACAAAGAGTGAAGGTGTTAAGCACACACTCTGCCCATACAGATGTACAGTTTTTTTCTTCACAAGATTTGACTAATTTCTGAATAATAAGGGCAGTTCTCGCGTGTTGTAAATTTAATGCGATGCAGGAAATGTAATACAGTGTTGTAGTAGAGGTGTTTGATCAATTTGAATTTATGATGGGCATCCGACTATATCGGCAAGCCGCAGAACATACTTTCAAAACAATCACGTGCAAGGTGCAAATGATGTTTGATGCTATATGGATGCTTATGATAAAACGATGACCTTAGAGCATACGTTCGCCAGTTAGATACAGTGAAAACAATGAGATGCAATGTATATGCTAAAATGACGACTAATAGGCTAAGTTTTCTGATGGGCAAGATCCGATTATATTAGCAAGCCATGGAGCATACGTTTGTCAGTCAAATGCGTGAAAAATGATTAGATGCACTATGATGCTGATGTATATGATGAGCAGGTGGGTTGAGAAGGGAATGAAGGTCACACGATGCTAATGCGCTTGTTCGATGAAACTGATAGAGGTTTGAATAGTAGGATGAACAGTGGTGTTGCAAGCCTCGGTTGAGTGGCTCAAATTTAAGCTTGGGTGACTTAGGAGGCTTGGACTCTAGCTAGGCTAGGTTAGACTAGGGTTGGGCTATCACACTCTCTTATCTCACTCTCCTTGGTGGAGGAATGACTAAGTGGTTAAGGCTCTATCTCTCTGAAATGAGAAGGAATTTGAAATGAGAGTGGATGCTTGAAATGAGAAGGGGATGGAGTTATTTATATTCTCTCGACCCGATTTTCTAGTAATTCCTGGTGATCTTAGGGGTAAAATGTGTTTGAATGGCTGAGATTGAAGATTGTTACATGGCATCATCTCATGAGTTAGATGAGTTGGTAAATTGGTAATTTTGGGTAAGGAGATGGGCATCGAAGTAAACGCACCTTAACCGTACACTTAAGGTTTGAAAAATGAACAACCCGCATGCTTGAGGGATGCTGCCTAACAGAGGGGGACTACCACGTGGCCGACGACAACCTAGTTACTGTCGATCTCTACTTGGACTTCCTATTTTTGCAGGCAACATCCTCCAAGCGTGTGGAGGCTCTGTTGTGAGGGTTGGTACTTTAAGGTTTCGACAATTTCTCTGATTGGGCTTGGTTTTGGGCTTAACTAAGTGAGTTGACTAAGTTATGTGTTTGAGTAGGTTGATCGAATGAATTGACTTAGTGAGTTGACTAGGTGAGTTGACTCAAGACTCCAAGATTTTGGGTTCTTAGGGTTTATGGTTAGGTTGATTGGATTGCCTGGGATGAACAGTTTAAGTTTAGGGTTTAGGACTGAGATTCTTAGGGTTGATGCTTCTAGTGTTAGGATTTAGGATTGAGGTGTGGTTGTTCATACTTACGTTCAAAACTCTACTGGCTCATCAACCTGAGTGGGGTGTCTACGCATATGCAACTACAAATTTATCCGTAATTCATACATAATGTTTACATATGATAACATTTTGTTAGAATTCATAAACAACGTCATAAACAATATGGTCTTATTAATATCAGATTGGTCAACAACAATGGTATGGTTAAGAATAAAAATACTTTGTTGTGGTATTACCACAAACAGGCTTCCACCAATCAGAAGGATGATAACTTATCCATAGTGAGTTCCATAATTTAGTCTATTTAATTTGAGTTAAATATATGCCACATGTATACTTTCTGAGTTGCGTATCAAGAGTCATACACTGCCAGAGTATCAAATAATAACTCCCAGTATACTTAAACGCAAATTTCTATGAATATGCGCGCAAAGAGAAGTTAATCGTGTAACATTACAAGTGCTAAAATTTGCGTAAGTTTGAGATATCTGGTCCGATAATTAAGTGGGGCCGAATATGTAAGACGACCATTATATAAATTACTCTAATGCAATAATCATATGGGCCGCGCGTAGGTGGGAAATAGTGACGGTTTGAAATAAAAACGCCAAAATTGTGAGTGAAATGATGATGGACGAGGTATTATTTCAAGCCACGTCATCTTCATCTTCACATCTATCGGTTGTATGGTCCAGATATCATCAATTCCCCAATGTTGGCCTATATCCGGCTACTCACATCTTAAATCTTTCATTCTGCCAATCTCTTACAATTTCATACGCGAGGGATAGATTGCAGAAATTAATTCGCACTTATGACAACCTGGCTAATTCGTAATGGATTCAAACCATCTAACATATGGGTCACCACGTAAAATTTTTTTTTTTTTTTTTTTTAAATAATAATAATAATAATAATAATCCAAAATGTCAGGCTAGCACACGCGTAATGTGAAGAGAGCGGATTAGGTGAGACTGTGGATCCACCGAGGGGGGTGGACCCACGACTGTGGGGCCCACTGTGATGTATGTCACTACAATCTACATCTAGGCCGTCCGTATTGAAAGCTTATTTTAGGGCATGATATAAAAAAAGGAAGTAGATCGAAATCACAGGTGGATCATAATAAAGTAAACAATAGTAATTGACCATTAAAAACTTCTCATGAGCACAAAAGTTTTGGATCAAGCTAATATTTGTATGGTCAATTCATCCAGATCTTTTTAACCTTATCAACAGGTTGGATGGAAAATAGGCATTTTGGTGGCCTCATAAAGTTTTCAAATTCATTCACTACCATTTCTAGTGGCATGGTCCACGTAAGATTTTGATCTGCTTCGTTTTTGGGATCATTTGTGGCCCCCATGAAGTCTTTACTGGTGGGAATTCAATCACTACCATTTCCTGTGGTATGGTCCACCTAAGATTTTGATCTACTTCGTTTTTAGGATCATACCCTAAAATGAGCTTTCGAAACGGTTGGATGGTGTGGATTTAAGGCACATACATCACTGTGAGCCCCACAGCAAGGAATTCACCCTCTCCTTGTTGGATCCCGGGTCTCACCTAATCCGCTCCCTCATGTGGACCAATAGTTTAATTTAAATATAAGCTGTTGGAAGTTTTCCTCTTCACCATATAAATGAGGCTCTCAACCTGGTGAGTGAATTGAAAGTAGTCACACCCTTATCCACGGCTCAAGTTGTAGACTGAGTGAAAGATATCTCGTTTCAACACTAAGGTCTTGGTATATGAATTCTCTCGTAGGGGTGGCTAACTGTGAACTGATGGTGGGTGTACTAACAAGCTAACAAAAAAAAAAATGAAAGTAGTCACTACGTCGGTCACATTGCAAATGAGGATCATGAAACCTGCTACGGGAATGCAGGATAAGCTTCATACGTAGGCATTGGAGTACCTTACCTTACATGTGGTGTATATTGACTCAAATTAAGTTGACTGTGTCCGAATTTATTTAGTTATTTTATTTTTACACAACACCCATACCACATGGGCACTCCATCCATGATTAGTATTGAAAAAGAGCCTATCCATGGGCCATGGGGGAATTGACCATAAACAAGTTGTTTTGGTGCTTATCGAAGGTAGTATAGGTTTTATTTTATTTTTTACTTTAAAATTGTTAGGGGACTGGCAAAAGCAATCCCAAATTAGAATCAAACAAACTAAGTATAAAGAGAACATGAGATTTTATGTGGAAAAATCCTCTCGAGAAATAGCCACAGCATAAGACAACAATAAATTCACTATGATAATTAATATTACAAGAAATGGAAGAACTTACTAATTTGAGAATACACATTGAAAACCACAAAAAACAATGACATAGTTTTGAACTCCCTTTGCTCACCAAAAGTCATAATTACATTTTCGATACCCTAATCCTCTATTACAAACCTTTAAAACCCATAATTTTGTAAAATTATAGAAGTCAGTAAGTGGAAACTTTGATCATATCGAGTGTCATCAATGACCCATCAATGGAAACGTAGACACCTTCGATCAAATCAATTTGGACAAAAAACTATTTAACTATCAAATACCAAAATACAAAATTTTCTTGATGGGATTACATGGGTTGTCAATGGGATCAAGTGGATTGTCGATGGGATCGGCAGTAGCTTGATTGGCCCGATTGGTCTGTCAAGGCCATTGACAAACTCAGTTACAGGCATATTGAAGATATCTGACAACAAAAATTCACCAGTAAATATTTTCTAATAATTATCTATTTAATCCTGGGACTTAAAATCATAATTCGAATGTGAATGGTAGATTACATGTCAACATGCATGGGCATATGGATGAAGAGAAAGAGAGAGCAGAAAGAATGTTTTCCAAATTTGCTTGGAATCTACTCTTTGCAAAGACAAGGATGACCTGGTTAATTCTAAAAAGCAGCTCATATTCCCAATTTTTTTGGGATCCTAATCAAAATTAATATCTCACATTCTTCTCCAATCACCACAAGCCCAGATAAGGCAGTCCATGTCCCAGATTTTCTTAACATAAAAGACCCCTAAGTTATAGAATGAAATTGGTTGGGCTATTACTTCTCCTGATTCTTCAACGCTCCTTTTTTTTTTTTTTTGTTAATAAATAAATAAATTTTAAAATAGAATCATTCAGTATCCACCAACCAGATCATAAGATAATGTATTTTTTACAATTAGCACTTTCTTTTTAGCCATACACCAAATAACCCCTTGAGTATTGTCAAATAACCCATTCCTCTTTTACATATTATTATAAACCACCTAATGCTTAACTTTTATCATAGTTGACAGTTAAAAGAAGAACCGTTGACCACTAGATTTAATCATTAATTACATGAAATGAGCTTTAGCCCTTGATTTTGTAAGATGAAAGAAATTTTAGTTTTGCACCTATGTAAATACAGAAATTTTAGACGGTTTAGATCAAATGACATGATGGTCCACTATTGGACGGTCTAGCTTATGTGACCATGTTGTGGTCCTCATAACAAATAGTTTAGATCTCACCCAAAAGAAAATTTTCTTTCATTTCTATAAAGCAAAGATAAAAACATCATTTAATATAACGGAAAGGCTCTTATAAAACTTCAAGATAATAATAGAAAAATAAATTTCAGATAAGTCCATATAGTTTAATTGACTTATATGCCACGTATGCAGTTTTTATCATCCATCTCACATTCCGCTAGAATACAAAGGTTTTTCTCCTCCCTACTATTTCTATGGATGTAATTGGCCGTTTGCAGCTGATTGGTTGGATTGATAGTGATACTCTAAAATGGTGATGGGCCATCCATGAGAAAGGAGATGGGCCATCCATAGGCATGCGTGTAAATAGAGCCATCATACACGTGGCATCATTTGCCACCTCAATCCAAAATCCAAAATAGTGAGTTTCTTAAGAAAGGATAAGCTTCCATCTGTCCACGTTTGCTTGTCGGATTTTAACTTTAAATGTTTCTCACATTCTAGCCGTCTGTTTGATAACCAATCAACCTCAGAGTTAGGTCTATCCACTCAGTGGGCCATGCCCACCCACGACTTGAATGGTTTGGATTAAGGTAAATGCGTTCAAGCGAAAGTTAATTTCTACGAATATTCAGAGTCTGCTAGCGTGTCCAATAACTCCACTCTGTTTGATCACGCGGATTAGGTGAGTGTGTGGGGTGTGTTAAAATTTTAAAAAAAAAAAAAAAAAAAAAAAAAAAAAAACTCCACTGTTTGATCACGCGGATTAGGTGAGTCCCTGACCAGGGGCCCACCTCGATGTATGTGTTGTATATCCATTCTGTCCATCAATTTTTTCAGTTCATTTTAGAATATAGTCCAAAAAATGAAGCAGATAAAAATCTCAGGTGGACCACAATAGAGGAAACTACAAGAAACAGTGGTCATTGAATGCCCACCATTAAAAACTTCATAGGGCTCACTGTAACGCTTGTTTGCCATCCAATCTGTTGATAAGGTAAAAAAAGACCTGGAGGAAGTGAAAAACCAAATATAAGCTTGATCTAAAACTTTTGTAGCCCACAAAAAGTTTTTAATGAATAATCACCACTGATTCCTGTGGTGTGTTCTCCTTATATTTGGATCTGCATCAATTTTGGGTACATGCCCTCCCATGAGCTGACAAAACAGATGGATGGGCGTGGATATAACCCATATACATCAAGGTGGGCCCATGGCCAAGAACTTACCTATGAGCACGAGTTGGCTGCGACCAAGAACTAGCTATGCAGGTGAGAACTTGACCTAATGGCCTACCTTCATGTATTAATCGTATATCCACACTATTCATCTAATTTTTCTGCTTATTTTAGGATATGATCAAATACAAATTTCAGGTAGACTACATGATAGGATATAATGGTCCTTGAATGCCCACCATAAAAATATTTTAGCATCCACCACGATGTTCATTGATCAAGCAACCTATTGATGAGGTCATATTGACCAGGAATGAAAGGGTAAAAAAAATTATTAGCTTAATCTAAACCTTTTGTGCAGTGATGCACAAAAGATTTTTAATGGTTAATAACTACAATTCCCTATGTTGTATCACACCTTAAATTTTTATCTGCTTCAATTTTGGGATCATAGCAATTTTTATCTGCTTCAATTTTGGGATCATAGCCTAAAATAATATGTAAAAACAGATAAACCGAGTGCGCATGCAATGAATACATCGAGGTGGGTCCCTATGGTTGAGTTCTCACCCACATGGCTGGTTCCTGGGTCACACCCAAGTCGCTTTCCTCACCCACCGAAGTAGGATTTTTACTATAATAGCTATACAGAATTACCTAAGCAAGAAAGCGACAAATTTTTAGTGAAGCTTAATTTTTTAGCCTTGAGATGAGTTTTTGCCCTTTTTTTTTTTTTTAATTAACAAAATTGCTCTTCTACCCACACGCTTCATCGTAAGGTCATAGCTTGCAACGGAAGCTTGAGAGTTGTTTTCCAAATGGATTGTGGGATCCACTAAAAGTACAATTATCCCCATTCCTTACTCGGTCTGAAATGTTCACATTAATCAGACAACTGCAAACCCCATAGAAGGGTTTATTCAATTTTCACTTGATGCTTTTGAGTGGCCCACAACTATATAAATGCTATTTACAAATTCTGAATTTTTTTCCTCCAGTGTGGTCCATCAGTAATGAATTTTGACCTCAAACTCAGGCCGAAGATATCGAATCAAAATCCCTCTATGTGGGCAACTTGTATTTGCTTCACGGTAATCCAGTGGGCCCCACATAAGATTATGAATATGTTTTAAATGTGATGCAGAGATGAACGTGATGAAGTCAATCACCGTCTTCCTCAAGGATAACTACTTCGAATCCACGAAGTTTCTCTGGACTCCTCATAGAGACTTCTGGAATCTATGAGGAAAGAAAGCAAGAAGAATAGAAATAAATTCTAATAAATTCATAATTTGATTGATGAAAGAAAATAACGAGTTTACAACCCTTTAAATAGGGATACCAAGCAATGGAAGAGAGAAATTAGAAACACGCTATAACTAAAACTCTTAGAAATTGTAAACTTACTATTTATAGACGGTCGTGATGTCTACTAGTGCGCAAGGTTTTCGGCCAAAAATAGTAAGTGTTCTCCTAATTATTCTAAGCTCTTTTCACGTTGGGCGCAACTCCTAAAGCCCAACAAATGAAGAGTTATAATCAAACTAAAACTTATTATTTATAGTAAAAACGGAATCAAAATAGGGAAACCACCGTCGATCCGAGGGTATTCTACAAATCCAACTTGCACAACCCAATGTAGTGGGTTGGGTGGCTAAAGTAGCTCGTTCTACCCTAAAATCATATATTTTACGCCCGATAACTCATTTTGGATTGTGAGATACGTCCGATCTAAGGTCTGACGGTCTAGATCACTTCTGTCATCGACTGGGCCTTTTCTGATCCATCTTGGCCATGAAACTGTCCGCGACCTGCTCTACATTTGTCCGCTCCACTTTAAAAAAAACTCGTCCTCGAGTTCTCGTCCTGCTCTGGTTCATGATATTTAGTCAGGTCCGCGACGTTGAAAGTCCGTGAGGTTGCCATGTCATCTGTAAGATCAACAACGTAAGCGTTGTTATTGAACTTTCGGATGATTGGTACCAGTCCAATATTTTTATTCTTCAATTTGTTGTACTCCTGGTCAGAAATCTCTCTTTGCGCAGATGGACCATAAAGTGGTTGCCCACCTCGAACACTTTTTGTCGCCTATGCTTGTTCGCTTGTTCCATTTACTTCTCGTTCAAGGCCTGTAGCTTGGTTTGCACCTCCGCATGGATGCCCATGATCCTGTTTGTCATATGTTCTACTGCAATGCTCATGCCTGAGAGCTTTGATAGAGGAACCAAGTCAAGTGTGTGGTGAGGCACTCGTTCGTAAATGATCTGGAATGGTGATTTCCTTGTCGAGCAGTTCACCATATTGTTGAATGCAAACTCTACTTGAAACAATGCTAAATCCCACTATTTTGGTTTTTCTTCTAAAATACAGCGAAGGGGGTTTCCCAACATATGATTCACAACTTCAGTATGCCCATCGGTCTATAGGTGGTAAGCACTGCTGAATTGAAGTCGTGTATCGAATCGAGTCCATAAAGTCCACCAAAAGTGGCTAATGAACTTTCTGTCATAATTAGAAGTAATGGTCTTGGGGACCCTGTATAGCCATATGACCTCCTTGAAGAATAGATTCTCCACGTGTGTTGCATCGATGGTCTTCTTACATGGGATAAAGTGCGTCATCTTGGAGAAACGATCTACCACCATGAACACCGAATCCATACTGCGTTATGTTCGTGGGAGACTAAGCACGAAGTCCATAGATAAAACCTCTAAAGGGTCGTCAGGGACAGGTAACGGAGTGTAGAGGCCCGTATTCTGAGATTGCCCCTTAGAAGTCTGACAAACATACCAACGTTGTACGACTTTTCCCACATCAGTACCAATTGCGGCCAGTAATACCGCTATTTCATAAGAGCTCGCGTCTTGTCTCGCCCAAGGTGTCCACCAAGGCCACCTCCATGTAGCTCCTGAATAATCTTCTCTCTCAGAGAGCTTTGGGGGATGCACAATCGATTCCCTTTGAAGAGGAAACCGCCTGTACATGAAGGTCATTGAGATGACCTTCTTGACACTCTATCTAATAATCTTTGAAGTCCTCATCCTCGGCATACAGATCCTTAAGACAGTCGATGCCAACCACCTCATTACTCATCGTAATAAGTAGTGATGCACGACGGCTAAGTGCATTAACTACCTTATTCTGCTGCACTGACTTGTACTTTAGAACGAACGTGAATTCCTGTAAAAATATAACACATTTAGCATGCACACAATTTACGTTAGTTTGACAATTAATAAACTTGAATGCTTGACGGTCAGTGTATAGAACAAACTCTCTTTAAATCAGATAATGCCTCTAATTCGCAATGCTTGAATAACTGTATATAACTGAAGCTCATACGTTGACCACTTCTTTTGGGTTTCATTGAGCTTCTCGTTATAGAAGGTTACCGGCCTACCTTCCTATGATAATACTCCTCCAATTCTGACATATAAAGCATCACACTCAACCTCAAATAGCTTGTCAAAATGAGGAAGTACTAAGACCGGTGTTATGGACAAACGATGCTTGATCTCATGAAAGCTCTGTTAGCTTCATCGGTCTACTGAAACAGTCTTTTTTTCATGCAATCTATAATAAGCGTGACTATTTTGCTAAAATTTCGCACGAATCAACGATAGAAAGTCGCTAACTCATGAAAACTCCTCACGTCATAAATGTTTGTCAGGATCGACCATTCCCTAATGGCTCGCACCTTCTCATCGTCCACACGGATGCCCGTAGATGTTACAACAAATCCTATGAACAACAGGATGTCCGATAAAAAGTTATACTTTTTCAAGTTGAGGTACAACTTATTAATTTGTAAGACATGCAGCACCTACTTGAGATGTTTCCTATGCTCTATCTCATCCTGGCTATATATCAGTATGTCATTAAAATATACTACCACAAATCGGCTAGTGAACGATTTTAGAACTTGATTTATCAAAAGCATAAAAGTACTTGGTGCGTTCGATAGACCAAAGGGCATGACCAGCCACTCATACAACCCCTCATTGGTCTTGAATGTCGTTTGCTACTCATCATCAGGTCGGATTCGAATCTGATGGTACCTGCTCCTTAGGTCTAGTTTAGAGAATACATTGGCCCCTTTTAACATATCGAGTATGTCATACAACTGTGGTATTGGGAACCGATATTTGATAGTAATTTTGTTAATTGCCCGGTTGTCGACACACATGCGCCAACTTTCATTTTTTTTTGCGTTAATAATGCTGGTATGGCACATGGGCTCATGCTCTCTCTCAAGAGACCCTTACGGATCCTCCATTTGCTCCTGAAGTATCGCACACTTCTTCGGATTCATCCAATAATAAGGGCAGTTGGACAGGCTAGCCTCAAGGATGAGGTTTATGTGATATTGGATGTCCCTTATGGGGAGCAATTCATCGGGCAAATCTTTAAGCCAGACTTCTTTGAATTCGTTTAGCAATAGTCTTAAACTTGGAGGAGTGTTTGAGGGTTCCAATTCCTTTCCCATTCACCACTAAGGCGTATCCCTCGCCGGTTTCCTTGGATTCCTTCATGAAATCCTGAATGGTCAGGAGGGAACTCCCCTCCACTTTAGAGGCTTCAAGGTGGTTCTCTGGTGCCATAGAGACAATGATTATTTTTCGACTATCCTTGATGAATATGTAGACATTGTCTCGTCCTCGTTGGATCGCATCACGGTTCGACTACCAGGGTCGACCGAGTAATATATGGCATACTTCCATGTCGACTACGTCACAAAGTATTTGATCATTATAATTTTTGTTAATTGAAAATGAGACAGTACATTATTCAGTTACATTGGTCTCATTTACCTTTTTTATTCAGCCAATTGAGTACGGGGAATGTTGTTTTTATCGTTGGTAGCTGCAACTTGTCCATCATCACTCTTGAGTTGATGTTCTTGCTACTACCACTATCTAGGATCACATCACAGACCTTTCCATTGACAGTGTACCGCGTACGGAATATATTGTGTCGTTGTGGATGTAATTTATTCCGTGAGATATACAGTAATCGACTTATAACTAGAGATTCGTCACGATCCTGGACCGTCAACTCATCATCATATGCTCCTTCCTCAGTGGCTTGCTCATATACATCAAAGCCAAGGTCTTCCTCTATGGCCTCACCTTCAGTGCCCACTTCATTTATGGCTAAGTGTGTTGCGGGACGTTGAGGACAGGAGTTTAATAAGTGACCCAGTTGGCCACAGCGGTAACAATTGTTCAACCTTGGCCGAACATAAGGATTTGGAATCCTACTCAAGCCCGCTGTTATGGGTGTTACACGTTGAGGCCTAGATGAGCCGCTTCCCATGTCACGGTTTTCGGTCGGAGGAAGTTGATGACGTTCTCCTACTAGTTTTTTTTTTTCTCGTGCCAGCACTGGATCCTGCGTAGGACCCATTATTGGGGGGTCGAGTTGAAGGATAAGGCCAATTCGAGACTCTTGGAAGTTGCGTTTCTGCCCTACCTGTCAACTGAACCGCTTCATCCTCTGTCTCGACCGGGTGCAGCTGAAATCGATCCTGAATTGTTGATCATAACCCTCCTATAAATCATTTCACCTTATATGACTCAGATTCCGACAGATCGTTTCATGTTGCCAACCGTTGGAATTCTTCAGTGTAATCTGTGATAGTTCGATTTCCTTGTCAACAATTCTGGTATTGCTGGAATAATATCTGCTCGTAATCACTAGGGAGGAATCGTGATCGAAGAAAGTGTGTCATCCGTGGCCATGATGAGACGAACGCCTTGTTCTAGCGAGCACGTGAAAGTTGTAATTGCTCCCACCATATAGAAGCACCAGATTTTAATTTAAACGCTACTAATTTTACCTTTTTATGATTTGACACGTCCATGTAATCAAAATATCTCTCTACTTTGGTTAGACAATCAAGGAAATCTTCTATGCATAATAAACTATTAAAATTAGGAAGTTCAGCGTTACCTCGATAGTCTCTTTCAGCACGATCTAGATGATCGCCTCCATGTATTGGTCGTCGTGAAAAACCTTCATTAAGGTCCTCGTCATTAGAACTTGAATCATCTGATGTAGCCTTACGGTTTGCCACTGGTAGTGCTCTACGAAAATCAAAGTTGTGCCATATAGCAACCACAAGCGGTAGAGCAACCATAGGTCGTGAAGCACCACCTAAGGCTCATGGTGGAAGTAGAACATCTGTAAGACTGTCGAGGGTTGCCTGCAGCCTTTGCATGGTCAACTGCCTCTCCCGGTGGAAAGCTTTTATTCTTTCTGTAAGATAACGAATCCCTAGATTACTGTCCACAAGATTTTCACACATACCTTTGTTGTTTGCCATCGTCCTGAGGGGAATCCTCGCTTTGATACCAATTGACACAGGGATGAATGTGATGAGGTTGATCACAGTCTTCCTCAAGGATAACTACTATAACACCCCGGATTTTCACTACTTTGAATTTACCAAAAATCCTTTATTATTATTATTTTTTGTAATAACTAGCTATGTCATCACTTATAGACTATTGACGCTCGAGGTGAGCTTATACGCAACTGGTACCGATAAAGAACCGTACAAATAAGATTGATCAACCGTAGAAAACCAATGAACCGAACCGATCACTTAAACATCAAGTTTATCCCAATGATTTGTCCACATAGAGCCCAAATCTAACCGACTTACCACTGATTAATTAAGACAATCGTAACTAAATTAAAAGATTTACCCGAAGCTGAGTCAGAAAAGGCTCGAATCTTAACTAATGGACCAAATCAACCTAGTTACTCTTTTAGCCAAAAACCGATGGTTTAAAGTGATCATGACCAGATTTCCACTTTCACTAATTTCGAATAAGCTATACTATGAACTTAGTTAATCCATACCTCAACAACTGCGTCCAAGAAATCCCCTTACCCAACTTATTCCAAAAATGCCCCGATTACCCGAGCAAGCTCTAGACCGCTCGTTAGTGGGCCACTAGTTCTGAAATTATAAATTAATGTCTATCCCACTGGGCTTGTGGTCCGTCGCAGACAATAGACTCAGACGACACCCAGAAACAAACGATTCATGCTGTCAAGTAAGCACTTGTAAACTACAACTCGCCCTAGCATAGGCTTAAAATCTGAATTTTAAAACAAATGGCCCCTGTCACTTAGGACAATAAATTAGGACATTCCAGCTGTCGAATTTCACCCAAATTTGCACTATAGGTTGAAGATATTTCTTTGTACTCATCCATAAAATCTGACCATTGATCGAGGATCGGTGACCGTTGATCTCAAACTGGGCCATTCCGGTAAAACCCCGCATCCGTTTACCGTTAAACTTTACCCAGCCCTTCATCAGGCCATGGGGCACCCATTCCATGAATTAGATGGGCCAGGGGCCCAACACGGCAGCCCCAACAACCAGATTTGGGTCCTACAGGGCCATTTGAAGGAATTTATAGAACTTTAAGGCCAACTGATTTAATTTTTGGGTATATATACCCTTAAGTCCCTTCTCTCTCTCATTTCCACAAATTCCAGCAACTGAAATTGGGAGAGAGGAGAGAGAAGAGAGAGAGAGAGAGAGAGAGAGAGAGAGAGAGAGAGGGAATGAGAGTGGTGTGTGGGTGCATGTTGTGCGTGTGGACTAAAATTCCCTGCACATACGCCCCTCCATTGCCGAGAACACCGAACCGATCACCATAGGAACAAACTCTGTCAGATCCAAGGTAAGAATTGGACTCCAATCTGTCCATCTCTAGCCTCTAGCCACATGCATGTGTTCTAACCACAACTCCATGTAACGTAGGGCCCCGTTACATCAAATTTGTCAACTCGGCGCTGCTAGACCAACAACAGGAGCTTCCGGTCAAAAATAGGTGCGGACCATTACCTTTAGATGGCTGATTATCGTGCCTAGCGTAGATTTTAGTAAATGTGCATGATGTATTGTCCTTGCATGCTGCTGAAAATTTTCTTGATTTGTTGATTTGAGATTACAAACTTAGGAATTCACCCAATGTGGGAAGGGATTTAGGCCCCCAACATCCCTGAATGTGTAAAATGTTGACCTGCATGTCCAATTAGAGCGTATGCACTCAAATTCCCCAAATGTTGCTGAATTGTTGGTTGAACTTTATTGCATGTGAAACATGTTAGGCATAAAAGGAATGTATTGTTGTCGAATTGCTGAATTTCTGGATTAATTACACTTAATTTCAGTTATATTGTTGAATTATCTATTTTATATCGGCATGTGTGAAAATAAATTGATGTGAATGGGTGCGTGGCTGTCCATATTGTTATAGTTGTTGGGACATGTTGAACATGATCCTCGTAGTTTGGTGAAGATTGGTGTATTGCTATCCATATACTTAGAATGTTGGTTTTGTTGTCATTTGTAAATTTATTCCTGAATTTGCTGAATTTATGTTATCCATCTGTGAACTTGTCCTCTAATGGATCAGCTAATTAACCAGAATTATTTGGGAATCCCATCGTTGGATCACCCCATAGGTAAATCTGGCCCGACTAGTTAAGCCGTGAATTGTCTCAGGCCATTCACTTTATAGTTCAACTTGTCGGGGCATATTGGCTCACAAATTGGCCATCCTTGTATGTTAACCATGGTTGCACACATCTGTATGAACCCGAGATACCCTGAGACCCTTGCGCCCACCCACTATTAACTACAATTTTTGGCCCACAAGACTCATGAGCTAGGGACGGTGGTATGGGACACTGTGCTCGTGCTGTCGGCCTATGCTGGGGTGATGACCTCCCCGTAGTGACCACGAGCAGGACTTGGAAGTCTCAATTGATTTTTGTATGAGCTTAGAGCTATGAGATTGACAAACCCACAAGGGCTAAGGATCGCGAGAGCCCTACGACTACGATCTTAAGCCGTGCGATCAGATTAGGGCAATATTTCTGATAAGAGTATTCTAGTTTTCCCAACCTGCTGGATGAACGAACCTAATTAACCAACTCAGCTAACATTCCCATGACATTGTATTACTTATTGTGGTGACTCGGTTGTCGAGGTCATAACTGAGGGAGTGTTGATCATTACGATTGTTAGATGTTGTCACTTGAGGGAGTGTTGGTGGTGAGGGCATGTATCATCTCATTAAACCATGTATTTCATTAAGTAAAAGTACTTAGGATTTTATGATGAATGTTGTTTACTAAATCTACTCTATGTATGATGATTTGTGCGATCTATTGCTAATAGTACTACTGAGTTAGCTACTCACTCCCACTATGGGATGGTGTTTTAAAACACCAACCAAAAATTGTCATAGATGTAGGGTCGATAAAGTTGGATGCGCTGGAGATGCCAGCGTGGTTGATGAGGAGGTGCGAGCATACTATCAGACTTTCGGCGGTTTCTTCTAATTTATGGTTGAATGGTCGCGGGACATGGGCCAGGGCCCTAGTCATTTGAGATATTTATCTGGGTGGGTCTAGTTCCCAGTTTGGATTTTCTTAGTACCGTATTTTGGATATCTTACATGTTTAGCTGCTCTTATTTACATTTTATGATATTCTCATGCTTATAGTTTGCTAAACCCGTCATTGCTTAATAATAAACTCAAATGCATTGGAATTTGGAGCTCATTAGGGCATACGTTGCACCCGAGAATTTGGGAGCCGAGTTCCTACTCAGCCCTTGAAATCCGAGGTGTTACAGGTGGTATCAAAGCATGGTTCAGGTTAAGTTGGGCCTTAGGCAATGGGTCTATCATAACGGCTTATTGACTTAGAATGGAGCAATCGAACTTAGCGACGTTAAAAGACCTTAGGAACAAGCCATCCGGCTAATCCGAGCACTGAAGTCTTATCCTAGGGTTCAGGTATATAAGGGACTTAGGCCATAAGAAGTGATCTAAATCACTAGTAGTTGGAAATTTGAAGATTAGATACAATACAACCCAAAAATGTGTGTGTGGCCATTTCTACTTCATTTATACCCCATTTATACTCTTTTCTGCCCTTTTCACTTTCAAATCATCACCCTATTCTCTTCCCAAGCTTTCAAAGCTAAATTCCTAAGTCTCAACTCCCCCTTTCAACCCATCTCCTTCAAAAATCTCACCTTCCACCACTTTATTCTTCTAATTTTTCTAAGTACTTTCATATTAAACACAACTCCTAAAGCTCAAAGGATGAAAAAATATAATTAAACTAAAATTTACTATAAATAGTAAAAATATAAATAAAATGAGTTTTTAACCATTAAACTTATGGAATATCACAAAATAACTAAGTTATAGATTAGCTTCTCCTACCCCAAAGTCATATATGGCACGTCGAATGAGTCATTTTGGATTGAGAGATACACCAATTTTCAAATATTAAGTGGCAGAACCACCAGAGAGTGGTTGCACCACCGCCAGATTAATGGCACTACCACCAAAACCACTAGAGAGTGGCGACATCACTGCTGAATCCGCGGCGCGCCGCCGTTCCACCAGATTTCTGCAGGTCATTGCCAGAATTTTCTGCAATTTTCAGTCTTTTTAGACTAACTTCAAAAAATTATATCTCCCTTAATATAACTCTAATTTAGGTGATTCAAAAGTCAGATTAAAGCTTGATAAGTCTAGTTTCATATAAAAATAAAAATTTTAATATAGATAAATCTAGGTTGCTTTGACAACTGTCCAAAAATCGTTAGTTTTAGATAGTTATTACTTCTAGAATTTTAATAATTTATATACAACTCCAAATGGGATGAAATTTTGTAAGATGAATTTAAACTTAGTGTTAAATCATCATAAAAATTTTAAAAATAATTAAAATACTAAAGTATAAGAAACGTTACAAGAAATAGAGACATTTCACAAACATATAAGAATTCGTTAGTTTCAAACAACTGTCAGTTATAGAATTTTAATAATTTTTCTACAACTCAAAATGAGATGAAATTTTATAATATGGGAATAAACTTATTGATAACTTATTATAAAAACTTTGAAAATAATTTAATTACTTTAAGTATCAAAAAAGTTACAAGAGGTAGAGGTATTTGTGAAACAAATAGAAAATCGTTGGTTTTGGACAATTAGTACTTATTGAATTTTTATAATTTTTATAAAACTTCAAATGAAACTAAATTTTATGAAATAAAAGTAAGCTTAATGTTAGATTACTATAAAAAATTATTAAAAAATAATATAGTAACTAAGGGTGAAAAATATGTTACAAATAATAGAAGGGTTGAAACAAAACATTTCTGCAACTTCAAGTTGCCAATAAACTAGTCATGTCTTTTCATATTAAAGATTAGTATTTGGTGTCTATTTAGGAATTACTTATAATCGTACTAGGAATCATCCCGTGATTAAATTTGATTATATATATTTGTTTAAGTTATTTTTGGTGCAATTAAATTAGGACCCTTGAGTAGGATTGAGTTTCATAGTTTAATACACCATAAGCTCATGTTAGAGGCGGACTACAGTAAAATATTATGAGTTTCTTATTCTCTTGTGAATTCAAAGTTCATACCACATCGAGGAGATGTCCCTCCTTTTTCCTTTTCCATGGCCTACCCTATGTCGCTAACATTCCAAACCTTTGAAATATTTTAGATCTCTCGATCCTTCCTTCCCTCTCGAAGTTAATGAAACCGAAGTGCGGTTTGCTTATAACCCACTGGCCATAAGATCAAAACAGTAACGCCGAGAGAAAACCTTATGCTCCTAAAAACCTTTCCAGGATAATCGTTTAACCATAGGTGTTGTGAAAGATTTATTAATTACTAATCTAGACATGAATTAAAATGAGAACTATCCTTAACCAAGACCCAGATGATAACCTTTTAAATATAATGCTTAAACTTTTCAATGATGGGCATTCCCTAAATATTTAGGTTGATCGGAGTACAGAGTTACGGAAGTATACACCTGCGAAACATTCGCGACATGACCCAATTCTCAATCCTAGGTGACTACCAATGGATTCACTGCTTTGACCGAGTAAAGGACCAAGATTCACCAGAACTAAGAAGGGATATAAGGAGCCTTCTACCATGGTCAGGTAGATTATCGATGTATCGGGTTCAACCCCACTACAACCGTCTCTCCGTGTTGGTTGAACATTTAAAAACATATATTTTTACTCTAGATAGAGGGGAATCGTCGTCGTGAATCCAAATCTTATAGAATATATATATATATATATATATATATATATATATAATAAAATTTGTAGTAAACCATTAGGGTGAAAAAAGTTTTAAGGGGGTAGACTATAATAAGCCAGACTAGCATAGATAGTATGCACCATACCATGCACATGAACGTGAAACCAACAAAACTTAGGCGTATAGAATTAGGGTACCTTTACCAAATTACGTTAGGCAATTTTGAGGATGAAATTGTTTTTAAGGGGGGTAGATTATAACACCCCAAATTTTCGCTACTTTGAATTTGTCAAAAATCCTTTAATTTTTTTTTGTAATAACTAGCAATGTCATCACTTATGGACCATTGATGCTCGAGGTGAACTTATACATGACTGGTACCGATAAAGAGCCATACAAATAAGATTGATTAACCTAGAAAACCAATGAACCCAACCGATCACTTAAACATCAAGTTTATCCTCATGATTTGTTCACATAGGGCCCAAATCAAACCGTCCTACCACTGATTAATTAAGACAATCGTAACTAAATTAAAAGATCTACCCGAAGCCAAGTCAGATAAGGCCCGAATCTTGACTAATGGACCAAATCAACCCTGTTACTCTTTTAGCCTAAAACTGATGATTTAGAGTGATCATAACCATATCTCCACTTTCACTAATTTCAAATAGGCCATACTGTGAACTTAGTTAATCCATACCTGAACAACTGTGTCTAAGAAATTCCCCTACCCAACTTATTTCAGAAATGCCCCAATTACTTGAACAAGCTCTAGACCGCTTGTTAGTGGGCCACTAATTTTGAAATTATAGAGTAATGTCCATCCCACTAGACTTATGGTCCATTGCAGACAACAGACTTAGACAACAGACTTAGACAGCGCCCGAAAATAAACGATTCACGCTGTTAAGTCAACACTTGTAAAGTGTAACTCAACCTAGCACAGGCCTAAAATATGAATTTTAAAACAAATGGCCCCCGCCACTTAGGATAATAAATTAGAACATTTTAGCCGTCGAATTTCACCCAAATTTCACCATAGGTTGAAGATATTTCTCTGCACTTGTCTGTAAAATCTGACCATTGATCGAGGATCGGTGACCGTTGATTGCAAACTGGGCCATTCCGGTAAAGCCCCACATCTGTTTGCCGTCAAACTTTATCCAGCCCTTCATCAGGCCATGGGGCACCTATTCCATCAATTAAATGGGCCAGGGGCCCATCAGGGCGGCCCCAACAGCCAGATTTGGATCCTATAGGGCCATTTGAAGGAATTTATAAAACTTTAGGGCCAATCGATATAATTTTTAGGTATATAAACCCTTATGCCCTTTCTCTCTCTCTCTCTCATATCCACAAATTCTAGCAGCTGAAATTGGGAGAGAGGAGAGAGAAGAAGAGAGAGAGAGAGAGAGGAGAGAGAGGGAGGGAGAGTGGTGTGTGGGTGCATGTTGTACGTGGGGACTGAAATTCCCCGCACATACGCCCCTCCATTGCCGAGAACTCCAAACCGATCGTCGTAGGAACAAACCCCGTCAGATCCAAGGTAAGAATTGGATTCCAATCCATCCCTCTCTAGCCTTTAGCCACATGCATGCATTCTAACCACAACTCCATGTAACGTAGGGCCCCGGTACATGAAATTTACGAACTCGACACTACTAGACTGACCGCAAGAGCTTCTGGTCGAAAATAGGTGTAGACCATTACCTTTAGATGGCTAATTATTGTGCCTAGCTTAGATTTTAGTAAATGTGCATGACGTATTGTCCCTTCATGTTGCTGGAATTTTTTTTTGAATTGTTGATTTGAGATTATAAACTTAGAAATTCCCCCAATGTGGGAAGGGTTTAGGCCGCGAACATCCCTGAATGTGTAAAATGCTGACATGCATGTCCAATTAGAGTGTATGCACTCAAATTCCCCAAATGTTGCTGAATTTTTGGTTGAACTTTGTTGCATGTGAAACATGTTAGGTATAGAAGGAATGTATTGTTGTCGAATTGCTGAATTTCTGGATTAATTACACTTAATTTCAGTTATATTGTTGAATTATATGTTTCATATTGGCATGTGTGAAAATAAATTGATGTGAATGGGTGCGTGGCTGTCCATCTTATTATAATTGTTGGAATATGTTGAACATGATCCTCGTAGTTTAGTGAAGATTGGTGTATTGCTATCCATATACTTATAATGCTGGATTTTGTTGTCATTTGTAAAATTATTCCTGAATTTGCTAAATTTATGTTATCCATCTGTGAACTTGTCCTCTAATAGATCGGCCGATTAACCAGAATTATTCGGGAATCCCATCGTTGGATCAGCCCACGGGTAAATCTGGCCCGACTATTTAAGCTGTGAATTGTCTCAAGCCGTTCAGTTTATAGTTCAACTTGTGGGGGCATATTGGCTCACAAATCGGCCATCCTTATATGTTAACCATGGTTGCACACATCTGTATGAACCCGAGATACCCTGAGACCCTTGTGCCCACTATTAACTACAATTTTCGGCCCACAAGACTCATGAGTCGGGGACGGTGGTATGGGACACTGTGCCCATGTTGTCGGCCTATGTTGGGGTGACGACCTCCCCGTAGAGACCACAGCAGGACTTGGAAGTCTCAATTGATTTTTGTATGAGCTTAGAGTTATTGGATTGACGAACCCACGAGGGCTAAGGATCACGAGAACCATACGGCCATGGTCTTGAGCCGCGCAATAAGATTAAGGCAATGTTTCTGATAAGGATATTCCGGTTTCCCCTACCTACTGGATAAATGAACCTAATTAATTAACTCGGCTAACATTCTCATGACGTTGCATTACTTATTGTGGCGACTAGGCAGTCGAGGTCACAACTGAGGGAGTGTTGGTCATTGCGATCGTTAGATGTCATCACTCGAGGGAGTGTCGGTGGTGAGGGCATGCATTATCTTATTAAACTATGCATTTCATTAACTAAGAGTACTTAGGATTTTATGATGAATATCGTTCACTAAATCTACTCTATGTATGATGATTTGTGTGATCTATTGCTAATAGTTCCACCGAGTTAGTTACTCACTCCCACTATGGGATGGTGTTTTAAAACACTAACCATAACTTGTCATAGATGTAGGGTCGATAGAGCTGGATGCGCTGGGGGATGCCAGTGTGGTTGATGAGGAGGAGCGAGCATACTATCAGACTTTTGGCGGTTTCTTCTAGTTTATGGTTGGATGGTCATAGGACATGGGCCAGGGCCCTAGTCATCTGAGATATTTATCTGGGTGGGTCTAGTTCCCGGTTTTGGATTTTCTTAATACTGTATTTTAGATATCTTACATGTTTAGCCGCCTTTATTTAGATTTTATGATATTCTCATGCTTATGGTTTGCTAAACCCGTCATTGCTTAATAATAAACCCAAGTGCATTGAAATCTGGAGCTCATTAGGGCATACGTGGCACCTGAGAATTCGGGAGCCGAGTTCCTACTCGGCCCTTGAAATTTGGGGCGTTACAGCTCTGAATCCACAGAGTTTCTCTGGACTCCTCACAGAGACTTCTCGAATCCACGAGGAAAGAAAGCAAGAAGAATAAATATAAATTCGTAATTTGATTAATGAATGAAAATAATGAGTTTACAACCCTTTAAATAGGGATAACAAGCAATGGGAGAGAAATCAGAAGAAAACTATAACTAAACATCCTAGAATTCACAACTTACTATAAATAGTAAACTTATTATTTATAGACGGTCATGATGTCTACTAGTGTGCATGGTTTTCCCCAAAAATAGTAAGTGTCCTATTTGGCTTCACCAAGCTGTTCTCCTATTTATTCTAAGCTCTTTTCACATTGGGTGCAACTCTTAAAGCCCAACAGATGAAGAGTTATAATCAAACTAAAACTTACTATTTATAGTAAAAATGGAATTAAAATAGGGAAACGACCGTCGATCGGAGGGTATTTTGCAAATTCGGATTGCGCAACCTAGCGTAGCGGGTTGGGTGGCTAAAGTAGCTCATTCTACCCCAAAATCATATATTTTATGCCTGATAACTCATTCCGGATTGCGAGATACGTCCAATCTAAGGTCTGACGGTCTGGATCACTTCTATCATCGACCAGCCCTTTTCTGATCCATCTTGGCCATGAAACTGTCCACGACCCACTCTACATCAAAATGTGAGGTTCTTGTTGTATAAGGCCTTTTTAGTTGTTTCCTCTTTTCATCCTCGTACATCAGAAGTTAAAGAAGCTGCTTTCGATGAAAGGATTGTGGGTACCATAAAGCCATATATGGGCTCACTCCCTAGGATATCTGATCCGTTCATTTTTTTTCTTGTCATTCTGGGATATCAGAGGGCGTTGATTTTATCTTCATCCGAGGCCTCTATGGCCCAAATAGACCTAACAGTGAACTTTTGTTCCGAGTTGTTTTCTTTGGTGTGCTTCTACCCCTGATGTCTTTTTCCCTCAATCTTGATGTCATGCCTTGAAATTATTTCCCTGAGATAATGGTCGGAGTGGATTGCAATAGAGATGAACGATGGGCCCAACAATAACGGTCCGAAAAGTATTATGTAGGCTAAGAAGGCCCTATTTCATTTATTATGGAACTTATTTTTTTAGATATAAGAACACTACCCTAATGGGTAGTTTGGACTGTTGCTATGTAACGCCCCGACTTTTCAGGACCTGAGTATATGACCCGTGTCACAAAAACCAGAGTGTTAACCATAAAGGATAGTCAAATATATATTTATTTTACTTCTTTTATTAGAGTAAGCTAATGAGCGTAGTGTGGACAAATCAATATAAAGAAAAATTTCATTATTATTCAAATATACAAGAAGTTGCCCATAATGACTTATACAAACCAATGTCTCCAAAATTAACAAATACAAATAGTCAATCCAATCATTGGAGTGTTGGAACGCTTAACAAATACAAGATTTACATGATTCAGTACATGAAGAATAACAGAAAACATATAAATATAAGCCATAAGATCATGCAGCTCCTCTAGGCAAATACAGTTATGCATCCCTGGCGATTGTACTCTGCTCCTCATCAAGTCTGAGCATGCATATAACTTAAGATACCTGTACTACCTGTACGGTTGTATATTTGATAGATGAGTGGCCAACTCAGTGTAAATTTCCTCAGGATTACACACCGCCGCATTAGGTAAGAAATAATATAAAATAACCAGACAACCAAAACAGAGTAAATGCAGTCTTATTAGATGCATGGATGCATGAATGCAATCATGGACCCGGGTAACACATCCAGACGGTTTGTGCCCCGGGAAAAACATCCAGATGGGCATTGGGGTCGTCACACAGGGATAAGACTGGTCATAAGCGCAACATTCAGCGTAATCACAGGGCAGAGTGATCCGAGTCATTATCACAATCGAATGACTGGTCATAAACATAACATTCAGCGTAATCGCAGGGCAGAGTGATCCAAGCCATCGAAATATGCCATGTATGCATGATTTGTCAGCCCATTATTAGTCCATTTACAATCTGCCAATTTAAATAAGCTCAAAGGTCACTACGGGGAACATATAGCCCAACGTAGGCCGACAGCTCGGGCATAGATCCCATACCACCATCCCCGACTCATGAGACTACCACCTTAGAATGTTTAATGGTACCCAGTCGACTGGTGGCCAATCATATTACAATATATAGGGCTTTTCATCACATGGTTGCACAGTATAAAACATCGGACCCGTATAGGGAAAATGCCCAAAACAAAGCTACATAGGGCTAATATCAAAATAAGCCACATAGGGCAAGTATTAGATCATGCGATAAAAGACCATCCTTAAAAATCATTGGACACAACAACCTTGGATGGTAGGCCCACATCAATGATCCATCTAGACCACCACTTAATAACCACCAAGTCAAAGGTCCATTACGATCACAACTAGTCAAGTTACATCCCAAGTATGGGTGTACATTCATATGTGGGAGTTTCCCACTAATGTACCGGTTTAAGTTCTATAAGCAATCCACAAAAATAAATCCACAAGCATGAACAATTATATAGGATAATCGTAAAGCATGAAATACAGCAATTCAATTTTCACCAGCTAACACATATGATTATAAAGAGAGATATCAATTATGAATTTAAATAAAAACTATAACTTAAGCTAATGAGAAGATGGAAAGCTCAAGGGGAAGAATCATCATCTTATACTTTAAATTGCCAACTAATGTTGCTAGGAAGCGCGTGCGCCCTTAGAATTGAATCCTACCAAGGATTGTGAAATTATACGTGAGATCAGGTTTCTACAAGGTATTTATGGTTAAGATTAAGATAACCTAGGGTTTGGATTAATTAGGTATAGGATTTCACCCTAGGGTTTTAGGTCTAGGTTCAGATTTTTGAATTGAATTTGTAATTGGTGTACAATACTAATATTATTAGTAATCGCGAAATCGTCGTTGATAGTAGCGATATATATAATTATTATTAACCAACATGGCCCCAATAATCGTTATGATAATAATGGTACGATAATATTTAAGAGTGGTAAGTGAAATACAATTATTTACTAATTGTAATATCATTTATAATCACTATTTCTAGCACAAATTATCTGTTAATGGCTAATCATATGTAATGTTAGCAATCCTAATAATAAGAGTGTAAAAATGATTTTAATACAATGGAATGTGTCTAGAACGGGAAGAAAGTGTTAACTCACCCACGCCGACTCGGCACGATTTTGGACCCGGTCGCAACTCGGCTTGAATGATTTAACATGGCTCGATCCCCATGAGTAGTTGTTGAACGTTGGACCGAATCAAAAGCCCTTAATTTCAATTCCCCTGATGCTTTAACAAGCTTAGAACGAGTCAACTCAACAGTGAGTTGATACAACTAGCGGCGACTCGACCCGACAAAACTCAACTCTGATTTCTTTTGGACCCGATCAACTCGATCCAAATAAGGAATCGAACCTGCACAACCCAGCACTTGAGTTGCTAACTGCACCTGAGTCAACCCTACGGATGGACTAGATTTGGACTTAGTGAATCCCACTGAGTCAACTAGGCAGACTTGCTTATATTTAACATGGACTGAAATCAACTACTCGAACCCCATTACTGTCATAACCACAATATTGAGCCTAACACAATCCGTATCCTATTTGTTGAACTGAAATGAACCTAACCCAGCAACAGACCATGCATCAGTAGGGAAGGCCCAACTCACTTGCTGAAAGTTCAATCACTCAGCGAGTTGAGTCGAAGTGGTGCAACGGCCGCACCACACCATCCTCTTTCTTCTTCTTTCTCCTTCCTTCTTACTTCTCTCTCTTTTTGTTCCCACAACTCGATGGATATGGACTCGGACAGTCCAGCAACTCGCGAAGGCTTTAGCATTGGGCCAATCAATGAGTTAACCGAACTTGACTCGACAAAAAGAAACTCACACACCATCCAGTTTTACCTACTGACTGGGATCCGAAAATGGGACTATCTCAAGCTACCATCTACAATAGACGTGGCCTACTAGGTGAACGACCAGACCACGACTCAATGCTTACAATGACGGTGCAGATGGGTGGTTCTTTAGCAAGGAAGATGAGCTCCTCCAATGGCGAAACTCCATCTAGCGGACCTTTCTTCGATCTAAGGCACGTGGATGTTAAAGATCGGTCCAGACAAGCTAGTAGGAGGGAAATTTTAGAGCTCTGAACTAGTTTTGGTGGTGGGTTCGAAACTAGGAGGAAACGGCCATTTTTCTTAAAACTGGGAGAGGAGATGCATTTGCTCAGTTCTCTCCGATTCTTATTGCAACTTTAGCTTCCTAACAGCCCTACGATCTGAAGTAAATGGCCCAGATCGCTCTAGCTAAAACCGTCTTCAAATCTGGTGGGTAGAAACCTAAACTGTTCGTGGTTTTCTTTGCTGAGGGAGCCCTAAACCGCTCAGCTAAATCAGACGGCTGAGATTTCTTTGGAGGGACGTTCGAGATCGTGCTAGACGCCCCTCACGCAGATCGCCTAGCTGGCGGTTTCCATTTTTGGAATGTTGGTTTTATAGGGTCTGTTTATGCCTGCAACCATGTGCATGTACACGTGCCTTAATGTCTGAAACTAGGTAGGGTTTGCTTGGGTGCAGGCCCTTCATCCGATGGACGGTTCAGATCATCAAGATGGATGATGAAGGTAGGCCACAGATCAAGAAATAGGCGGCCTATCCGTCCGCCGTCGAACAAAGGAGAGAGAGAGAGAGGGATGTCTCTCTTTTTTAGGGAATTATGGGTCGGTATGAATCCTTCGTCACGACATGTCTGTTTATATAAACAAAATGCAGGCACACCCAGTGCATGGCGGGTACGAGCGCACTAGGTGCACTCGCACCCCGTGTGGGGCCCACCATGATGTTTGTGATATATCCACATCGTCCATCCTATTCCTGGGTCCCTAATTAGGGCCCTGATTGACGATCAGGCGGGTCTAAGGCCTAAGTGGGCCATACCAACCGAATCAAGATCCTTAAGTGTCGTTTACGTTGGTCCGACGATCGGATCACCCTGAAATTGAACGTCACTAGTGGATCATTTTTAAGACTCTTATAATATATTACTACCCATATACTAGTATTAATATTAATTTTATTATTAGTACTACTTATCACTATCATTATTCATTTCTTTATTATTATTATTATTTTCACCTGAGTGCGCATCATGTTGTGGGTCCCACTCTGTAGATCATTAGGACCATTTATCTCGTGATTTTATATCAATATTATTACTATCATTATTATTACTCATACATACTATTACTTATATATCTTTTTATTTATGCACTTACTTATTCATTGTTATTATTATTATGCTTATATGTAAGACGTGAGACTAAGACGTGAGACTATTTGTCATGTGTCATTTAGCTACATGCCTTATCATTAGGGTTACTTACCTTAAGGTGGGTTACAAGTCATGAACTTCTAATTACTAAATCATGATTTGTTGAGCGTTCCAACACTCCAATGATTGGATTGACTATTATTTAATTATCAACAACCTTTAAAATCCTAAGGAATGTCTAGGCATGATCAGGGAGTTAGTGTGAAACTAGACAACTTGATCTGTGCTTTTAAAAGACGGATCGCCTTATGAGACGTTGTAAACAGGATGAACGGTGGATTTCATGATTCAGGATTGTATGTACGTAATTTGGTTAGATTTGTCCATTAGTGGAGTTAGGTTTAGACTAAAATGAACGTGAATGTTTACTTAAGCCTAGCTTGTGTTTATGCTAAGTTTGGTTATACGGTAACACTCGAGTACTGGAAAGTACGGGGTGTTACATGCTACCACCTTTGTGGGACCCACTCCGAAAGTGAATGTGGATGTGAAAGTAAAGGTTGATGTGAAGGTGGATATGGAAGTGAATGTAGATCTAGTGGGGAGGGGCAGATCCCCTCTTAGGTGGGATCAACCCCCAACTGGGTTCACATCCACCTTCACACTACCTCCACATCCGTAGTCACATCCACACCTACATTTGTATTTATTCAATTATAAATCTGCATTAATATCTACATTTTCATTCATTCATTTTCAACATTCACATACACTTCATGCATTCCATATCTAAATTTTGATTAATTCAATTTAGCATTCACGTCTACATGTTTATTTATTCTATTCAACATTCACATTTTCTCTCATTTTTGTCCAAGAATAATTTTTCTATAAAAAGTAAATGTGGATGTGAATTTTGAATTATATGAATACAATTGTAATAGCGCATGTGGATGTGGTGTTAAATTGTATGAATGCAAGTGTGGTAGTGCATGTAGATGTGGAAATGGATGTGGTGTTGAATTGTATAAATGCAATTGGGAAAGTGCATGTGCATGTGCAAGTGGATGCGAATTTTGAATTGAATGAATGCAAATGTGAAGGTGCATGTTCATGTGAGATGTAGATGTGGATTTTGAATTCATGAATATAAGTGTAGTAATGCATGATGTTGAAGTGGATGTAGTGCTGAATTGTATGAATGTAAGTGTGGATGTGGATGTGGTGTTGAATTGTATGAATGCAAATGTGAAAGTGCGGATGTGGATGTGGTATTGAATTATATGAATGCAAATGTGAAAGTGCATGCTGATGGGGATTTTTTTCCTCATTGTTGGTATCGATGAAATCGAATAGGTTTAGGCATATCGGGGATTAGTGTGAAACTAGACAACTTGATCTATGCTTTTCGATTGCCCTATCGTTGTAACAGGATGAATGGATTTCGATTTAAGGTTGTATCGATAATTTGGGATTTTTCTCGAGTTGGTTTGACCGGAATGTTTTTGTCCTGTCGATATGATCGAAAGATTTTCAGATCATATCGAAAGTACGGGTGTACATCAAGAGTCGCCGATATGATCGATAATTGTTGATTGGAATTTCCAATGTAGATCTAGTGGGGAGAGGGGACCCTTTTTGTCCGTCTCGATATCATCGAAAGACCTTTAAATGATATCGAAGCTGCTATCGAGAGACCTTCGATATGATCGATGAGTTCCGCAGATGCGATTTCAGAAAATCAGATTTTGCAGATTTTGTTTCCGATTTGGATTCTACCTCTTTCTATTCTTATATAAATGTGGGGAATTTTGAATTATATGCAATTGTAATAGGATGTGGGGTATATTGTGTGGCATTCTAAGTTTTCTAAAGGTTTTCTAGGAGGGCTTAGGGTTATCAAAGGTGTGTGAGAGAGAGAGAGAAAGAGAGAGAGAGAGAGAAAGTGATAGAGGAAGCTTGTAGAAGGGAGATTCTGCTCGTAGAGATGATCTACTTCGTAGTCCATGTCTCAGTGCTTCTACGTCCTCATGATCGGTGAGATCTCTCCATTTTTCCTCTTGTTCTCTTATTGTTTATCCACTCCTGCGTGAGTGAAGAAGGTTTGATCCAAGCGGTGTGTGCTTGTGATCGGTTGTAACGTTCTGCTTTATAGTGGATTGTTGATTTGGACGAGGTCCCGTGGTTTTTACCTCTTTGAGGGTTTTCCACGTAAAAATCCCTGGTGTGGTGTGGTTTATGTTTTGATTTAGTTCATTGCATTATTATTCTATAATTCTGGTTTGTTTCGGGAGGCTAGATCCTAAGGTTTTGTGTAAGGCCCCCAACAAAGTGGTAGCAGAGCTAAGTTCATTGAACGGGTAAGATCGGTTTTGAATTATAGAAGGTGGCTCATCTAGGATGATCAGCCTCAATGGTTCTAACTGGACCATATGGAAGGCTAAGATGGAGGACTTGCTTTATTGCAAGGACCTATATTTTCCAATTTTAAGCATATTAGCAAAATCCAAGGATATGACTGATGATGATTGGAAGAAGATGGACCAAAAGGCAGTGGGGTTTATTAGACAATGGTTGGATGATTCTGTGTTTCACCATGTGTCTATAGAGACCTCAGCCACTAGCCTATGGCTGAAATTACAAGGGTTGTATGAGAGGAAGACAGTCGGTAATAAGGATATGACTGATGATGATTGGAAGAAGATTGACCAAAAGGCGGTGGGGTTTATTAGACAATGGTTGGATGATTCTGTGTTTCACCATGTGTCTACAGAGACCTCAGCCGCTAGCCTATGGCTGAAATTACAAGGGCTGTATGAGAGGAAGACAGCCGGTAATAAGATCTTTCTGATAAGGCAACTTATGAATCTCAAGTTTAAAGATGGTGGTTCTGTGGCCGAGCACATGAATGAGGTCAGTAATATAGTGAACCAACTCTCCTCTATGAAGATGGTCCTGGATGATGAATTGCAGGCTTTGCTATTGCTTAGTTCATTGCCTGACAGTTGGGAGACATTGGTGGTGTCTCTAAGTAATTCGTGCCAGACGGAAAGATATCCATAGAACAGGTAACTAGCTGTCTCTTCAATGAAGAGACAAGGAGGAAGTCTCAGGGGTCTACTCAGTAGGAGATCCTTGTGACACAAGAATGTGGGAGAGGAAAGAACAGGAAGGGCGGAAAGGCCCGAGATAAATCAAGAGGCAAGTCGAGTAACAGAAAGGATGTTAATTGCTGGAATTGTGGCAAAAAGGGCCACTACAAGCATGAATGTCATGGTAAGAAAAATGACAAGAAAGGAAAAAGGAAGGAAGATGAATCAGATTCTACTGTGGTCGCTTCAGATGGCGACGTTGTAGTTATTCTTTCTGCAGATCATGATGTATGTCTCATGGCTACGAGTCAGGACACCGACTGGGTGATAGACTCAGGAGCTTCTTTTCATGTAACTCCATGCAGGGACTTCTTCATAAGTTACAAGTCATGTGACTATAGGACTGTGAAGATGGGAAATTCTAGTGTATTAAAAATCGTGGGAGTCGGTGATATTTGTGTGAAGATCGATGTGAGCTGCACATTGGTTCTCAGGGATGTGAGGCATATCCCAGACCTTCGCCTCAACTTGATGTCGACGAGAAGGTTGGATGATGATGGCTATGAAAGCCGATTTGCTGGTGGGCGATGAAAGCTCATTAAGGGTTCATTAATCGTGGCCAGAGGAAAGAAGTGTTGCACCCTTTACAAGGCAAGTGTCAGTATGTGCAAGGGTGGGTTGAACACAGCGGAAGATTCAACTATTGACATGTGGCACAGGCGTCTAGGCCACATGAGTGAAAAAGGGCTTCAGCTACTAGCGAGGAAGCGGCTCCTTCCAGACGTGACAGGTACACCTCTCAAAACCTGTCTTGATTATTTATCAGGAAAACAGCATAGAGTTTCATTCGTTAAAATTGCTTCTCATGTTAATAAATTGCATGCATTAAATTTAGTTTATTCTAATATTTGTGGTCCTATGAGGACAAAAACCCTGGGTATGGCTTTGTATTTTATCACTTTTATAGATGATGCATCTAGGAGGGTTTGGGTTTATGCTTTGAAATCCAAGGACGAGGTCTTTGGTGTGTTTAAATTGTTTCATGCTATGGTCGAGAGAGAGACAGGTAGACTATTGAAGTGCGTCCGCACTGACAATGGTGGTGAATACATTGGCGACTTTCATGAGTACTGCAAGTCCCTGGGTATACGGCATGAACAGACGGTTCCCAAGACCCCCCAGCATAATGATGTAGCTGAGCGAATGAATTGCACCATTGTTGAGAGAATCAGATGTATGTTATCCCATGTGAAATTGCACAAGACGTTCTGGGGAGAAGCAATGCACACGGCGGTGTATTTGATAAACAGGTCTCCATCAGCCCCGTTGAGTGGAGAAGTACCTGAGAAGGTCTGGACTGAACAGGATCCATCGTAAAGTCATCTCAGGGTGTTTAGATGCAGGGCATCTGTTCACGTACCAAAGGACGAGAGGTCTAAGCTCGATATGAAGATCAGGCAGTGTGTGTTCCTAGGGTACAGTGATGAAAAGTTTGGTTATAGATTGTAGGATCCGACTGAGAAGAAGCTCGTCAGGAGCAGAGATGTGGTTTTCTTTGAAGATCAGTATATAGAAGACATTGGTAAGCCAGAGAAGAACCAGCCTAGTTCAGGTGAGCTAGAGGACATGGATCCGATTACTCCTTCTATGGTGCCTGATGACGGGGGAGTACAGCAAGGTGCAGAGGATGAAAGAGTTCCTTCAGATGATGGACCAGGGGAGCAGCCTCCACTTGATCCACCTGTTGAGCCACTGGTGAGGAGGTCATCTAGGGATAGACAGCCGTCCAAGAAGTATGCGCCACATGAGGACATTATGCTCACTGATGGGGGAGAGCCAGAAGATTATTCTGAGGCCCTAGCCGACGAGCATAAGGAGGAGTGGTTGAAAGCTATGCAAGAGGAGATGAAATCCTTGCATAAGAACTACACTTATGATATGGTGAAACTGCCTAAGGGCAAGAAAGCTCTTAGCAACAAGTGGGTGTTTAGAAAGAAGATTGAGCACAAGAATTCACAGATGAGGTTCAAGGCCAGACTTGTAGTGAAAGGCTTTGGTCAGAGGAAAGGCATAGACTTCGAGGAGATATTCTCACCAGTGGTGAAGATGACATTCATACTGGTGTTGCTTGGGTTGGCGGCTAGCATAGATCTGGAGATAGAGCAGTTAGATGTCAAAACTGCCTTTCTCCATGATGACCTGGAAGAAGAGATCTACATGCATCAACCAGAGGGGTTCGAAGTCAAGGGCAAAGAGCATATGGTGTGTAGGCTAAGGAAGAGCTTGTACGGGATGGAACAAGCTCCACGGCAATGGTACAAGAAGTTTGACTCATTTATGTTACAGCATGGGTATGACAGAACGGAGTCGGACCACTCGTTTATGTTACAGCATGGGTATGACAGAACTCGTTTATGTACACGTGCAAGTTCTCAGATGGTGATTTCTTAGTTCTGCTCTTATACGTTGATGATATGCTCATCATGGGAAAAGACATTAAGAAGATCGATAGGCTGAAACAGGAGTTGTGTAAGTCTTTTGCGATAAAAGACTTGGACCTGGCTAAATAGATCATAGGAATGGAGATAACCCGTGACAGAAGTAGCAGGAAGCTTTGGCTGTCACAAGAGCGGTATATTGAGAAAGTCCTAGAGCGGTTCAATATGAATGCAGCGAAGCCGGTCAGTACTCCACTGGATGGTCACTTCAGATTGAGCGACAGATAGTGTCCCAAGATGAAAGCAAAGATGGAAGAGATGCAGAAGATATCCTACGAATCAGCTGTAGAAAGTTTGATGTATGCTATGGTGTGTACATGCCTAGACATAGCATATGCGGTTGATGTTGTTAGCCGGTATCTTACCAATCCTGGCAAAGAGCATTGGGCAGCGGTGAAATGGATACTGCGGTATCTAAGAGGCTCATCTAGGTTGAGCCTATGGTATAGTGATGAAAAACCTGTGTCAAAGGGCTACACAGACGCAGATATGGTAGGCGACATAGACTCCAGGAAGTCTACATCGGGGTTCATGTTCACGTTTGCAGGGGGGAGCGGTTTCTTGGCAGAGCAAGCTACAAAAGGTCGTAGCATTGTCGATGAGAGAGGCCGAGTACATTGCAGTCACAGAGGCATGTAAAGAGATCCTTTGGATGAAGATGTTCCTACAAGAACTTAGCCTGAAACAGGAGGAGCACATGGTCTATTGCGATAGTCAAAGTACTATACACTTGAGCAAGAATCCAATTCAGCATTCCAAGTCAAAGCACATAAAGATTCAGTATCACTTGATCAAGGATACTTTGGAACAAAAGGTATTATAGCTTGAGAAGGTCCACACGGACGATAATGGGTCAGACATAATGACCAAGGCTTTGCTCAAGGGCAAGTTTGAGGTTTGTAGAAATCGGACTGGCTTGAAGAAGGTGGATTCCTCTTGAGTCGAAAAGGGGGAGATTTGATGGGGATTTTTCCCCTCATCGTTGGTATCGATGAAATCGAATGGGTTTCGATATCATCGATAATTGCAGGATTTTTCACTGCTGGTTGCTGGACAGTTTTTTGTCCTGTCGATATGATCGAGAGACTTTCAGATCATATCGAGGCTGTCATTGAGAGTTGCTCGATATGATCGATAATTGTTGAAATTTCCACCCCTGGTCGCTGGACAGTTTTTGTCCCGTCTCGATATCATCGAGAGACCTTTAGATGATATCGAAGCTGTTATCGAGAGACCTTTGATATGATCGACGAGTTCCGCAGATGCGATTGCGGAAGCGCAGATTTTGCGGATTTTGTTTCCTATTTGGATTATACCTCTTTCTATTCTTATATAAAGGGGTGTATGCGGGATTGGGGTGTATTCCAGGGCATTCTAAGTTTCCTAAAGGTTTTCTAGGAGGGCTTAGGGCTATCAAAGGTGAGAGAGAGAGAGAAAGAGATAGAGGAAGCTTGTAGAAGGGAGATTCTGCTCGTAGAGGTGATCTACTTCGCAGTCCACGTCTCAGCGCTTCTACGTCCTCGTGATCGGTGAGATCTCTCTATTTTTCCTCTTGTTCTCTTATTATTTATCCACTCCTGCGTGAGTGAAGAAGGTTTGAACCAAGCGGTGTGTGCTTGTGATCGGTTGTAACATTCTGCTTTATAGTGGATTGTTGATCTGGATGAGGTCCCGTGGTTTTTACCTCTTTGAGGGTTTTCCACGTAAAAATCCCTGTTATGGTGTGGTTTATGTTTTGATTTAGTTCATTGCATTATTATTCTATAATTCTGGTTTGTTTCGGGAGGCTAGATCCTAAGGTTTTATGCAAGGCCCCCAACACATGCGCATGTGGTTGTGGATGTAGTGTTGAATTGTATGAATGCATATGTGAAAGTGTATGATCCACGTTCTCATTCATTCAATTTAAAATTCACATCAACAATCACATCCACATTTATATTCAACAATTCAACATTCACAACCCACAACCACAACCACATGCACATTCATTCGTTCAGCACTCATAAAAAGGGTGCCTAGGTAGGATCCACAGTCACCAAGTTGTATCCACAGTGGACCAAGTGGGATCCACAGTGCCAAAGTGAGATTAACATTGGTCGATGAATCTATAGTGCCCATATGCGATACAAGTAGTAACCCCTCAAAAAAACATTCACACTATACATTCTTACCTCTACCTGCCACATCAGTTGCAATCCCTTAAAGGAAAACTTGAAGAAAAAAAAATGATCAACGAAATGAAGATTGTTACCAAATTGAAGGTACTGTCACCGAAAAGAAGGTACTATTATCATAAACATGCCAGAAGATTGTCGGAGCAGGTCCCACGGAGCTAGAAGCAACGGTCTTAACCATCTTCTTTAGTGATGGTCTCTCCCCCCCCCCCCCCCCTCTCTCTCTCTCTCTCTCTCTCTCTCTCTCTCTCTCTCTCTCGATTCGGTGGTGGTTCATCTCCCTAAAAACAAACCTAAAAATAAAAAATAAAAAAAAAAGCCTGAAATGGGTTGGAATGCGAGTCGAGTTCGATCCCACATAAATATTTATGAAATGATATTGTGGGGCCCATCGTGCATCTCCATTGAATCCCTTCCAACAATTAGCTCAGAAAAATAATTTCAAGGCATAAGCCTAAGCATCGAGGAAGAAGACACCACGGATGAACCACATGAGAAGAAACAACTATAAGAGAAGGGCCACTGTTTCTCTATTGAGGGCCACAAAAGCTTCAGTCAAGATAAAATCAACGCTCTCCACTATCCCACTATGCCCTGAAGCAAATGAACATTGTCAGATCTCGAAGTAATGAACTTATTTATAACTTCACAGGACCCGCAGTCTCTTCCTAAAAAACAGATGTTTGTAAGATATGACCATAAGATGGAGGAGTTGGGCAGAAAGTCAGTTTCATTTGAGAAAAAGATCAAAACTCATGCCAAGGCAAAAAAAGTTAAGCCCCACATAAAAATTAATTATTTCCTTGCTTACGTCATTCCACAAGACTATTATAGTAAGAATCCCACTAAATCAGGTCACTTCCACTCATCAGATGGGCCACACCGGGAAATCAGTGGATGGCTAACGATCTGATTCAGCCCGGGAATGGGTCCCACCTAATGGCTGTGTCGGTAGTCCCAGCATACATGTACTTCAAATTAAACTGTCCAAACTGCAGACCCCTCTTTAGTAGGATCGATCCTAATATCTTACTGGTAAGCTTAACTTACGAAGCTATGTGTGGGGTCCACTGTTACGTTTCATGAAATCCAATCCCTCTATCATGTTTGGTCCCATCTTCTACTTTAAATTCTAAAATTAAAAGTTATCAATAAAAAATTCAAATGAAGCCAAATCATTCGTAAAACCTCTAAAATCCCATTATGCAATATCTGCGTTCCAGAATGGTCTGATTTTTGGGGCGTCCATTCATCCTAGTTGGACGTATCTTCTGAATAGATTATATGGCATGCATAAAACATGGTGGGCCCCAGATACAATTTGGAAGGTTTTTAACGGTGGGTGTCCCATCTGAACTATTCCTATGGTGTGGATCAGCCTAATTTCAGAGCACTAATGAGAACTTTCGGATATTTACCAGTTGAATTTGAGCTAACTCCATTGAAATCGCCACAAATCAGTCACATCAGCTTGGATGGACATAAATACATACCACGTGTAGGGTCGGCCCACTTTGATAAGCGGAAAGCAAGACGAAATCGGATTGCGCACTCACTGACTCAGTGCGCTTTATCCTACGAGTAAACTAGGTTGGGCCCACCGTGAATGTAATTAGTTTATCTATGCCGTCCATCAGTTTTTCCAGATCATTTTAGGATCTGATCCCAAAATCGAAGTATATCCAATGCTCAAGTGGACCACACCACAGGAAACAGTAGGAATAATGATTTCCACCATTGAAACCTTCCTAGGTCCTACGGTGATGTTTATTTATCATCCAACATGTTCATAAGATCAAATAGACATGGATGAAGGGGAAAAAAATATATCATCTTGATTAAAAACTTCTGTAATCTTCACGAATTTTTCAACTGTCGACGTTCAATTTACACAGTTTCCTGTAATGTGGTCCATTTGAGGGTTGGGCATGCTTCATTTATTTAAGCTCAATACGTAAAATTGTCTGTTAAAATGGATGGACAGAGTGGATAAAATACATAAACCACAGTGGGGTCCACATAGTTTACGTACTCTTCCAAGCTAATCGTACTTTACGTACCCTTTGGCGTTAGCATTCAATCATACCTCAATGTAGCTGAGATTTTTAAAATATCACGAGAAATTTGTGATATCATCGAGATGATATTGAGATATTAGTTGGGAAATTATTAAACAATTTTAGTAAAAATTTTATTTTTAGCAAGATTTTCTAGAAAATATTTATAAGTTTTTAACTTTTGGGAAGACTTTCCGGATAATATTCAGGAAAACCTTTAACATTTGAATATCTCGCGAAAATTTCCAGCCAAGAAATTACGAAGAACACGAGATTTATTATTCTAGCCATGATGCTGTGAATTTCTGACAATGCATGTTGGTTCGATATGCACTGACAGGGAGGCGGATTAGGTACTACCCCGCCTGATCCGAGCTCGAGACAGGCCGGATTTCTAGGGGTCACCGTGATGTATTGATTTCATCCACACCGTCCATTCATTTTTCGATATCATTCTAGATTATGAGCCTGAACAATAAGAGATATCCAAGGCTCTAGTGGACCACACAGTGAGGATTAAATTCCCACCGTTGAAAAGTTTATAAGGACTACAGAAGTATTGGATCAAGATGATATCTGTTTTTTCACTTCATCTCGGTGTATATGACCATATCAACATATTGGATGGCAAATAAACAACAGTGGGCCTTAATATGGTTTCAACTGTAGGTATCCTTAGCACTTCTGCTTCCTCTGGTGTGGTCCACTTGAGACTTAGATCAGCTTTAAGTTTAGGCTAATAATTTAAAATAATATGAAAAAATGGATGGACGGTGTGGATAAAAGTTAATGGTTTTAGAACCATTATCTGCTATATTAAATGGCATCAATGATGATGTTACCCAATCACATTGCAACGAGTAATAAATCCTACTTATAGCAAATAGAGCATAAACTCAAAGATAAATGATAGTACATATATAACTACATAAGTTAAGGTATAACCATTTTCTCTCCTCAATGTGTCACATATGTAGAATATACCGTCTTAGAAAATGTGGGCCATACCATTTGATCACCCATACAAAAATGGGCCCAAGCCACTCATTCATTGGGTGGGCCACATCAGTACACTAAATCATACCATCTAACTTTCCCTAGATATTCTTAGTGTCATGCTACGCGTCGATTGTTCTTCCGATTTTCATATGCTACGTTTGTTGTGGTGTCGCGCACACTATATATATATATATATATATATATATATATATATATATATATATATATATATATAACGCACACACACCCCCACAAACTCACGCTGTAGTGGGATTTCACCACCTATGGATGCTCAAATCCTTGACTGGTTGTATCATAACTTATGATGCAAGCACTATATTTGATCTTTTTTCTTTTCTTTTCAAAATAGGATGATTAGTTCACCATTACAATCCTAAACAAGCATTTTTGAGTTTAGCCATGGAGTTGTATCAATTATTTAATAGATTATTTATATGAGAAATACTCATACACAATTAGTTGGGACTTCCATCTAATTTCTTAATTTAGGAAGTAATTAATACTTTGAAGTTACTTTACAAAAAAGAGGTGGCTGAATTGGGCGGGCCCCACCTTGGTGCTAATGTTAAATCCTTAATTATTAGGCATGTCATCTTATGTTAGATCTGGTGTTCAAAAATCAGCCCCATACATGATTCATCGGACTACACAGTTGAAAACTATGTATATGAAAAGCTTGACCTCAAAATTGTTTCCCTTTGCGTGGCCTACTTGAATCCCATATGGACTTGTTATTTGCACCCCATGACCTGCTTTTGGCATGTCATCTAATGGTTGGAGTCGATTTTATATACTCATCAAGATGGGTCCTATATACTTTTTTATTTTATTTTTTGCCCAGGAACTAAAATGAGATTACACATATAATGGTTGGAGTGAATCTCATCTCGAAAATCAAGTTAAGTCTTACCCTAAATTCTTTTTTAATAAGAAGGTTTCAAGTCTATTGAACCGGACTATAAGTTGAGGTCTAAGCTGCCTATAACTTCCAACCCATCTAATAAATTACCCATTATGAAAATCTCCATTTGAAAAACTCCACAACAACCATTGTGTGGACTAGACTTGTGTTAACATTTCACTATTTACTAATGTCTTAACATTGTTTTATAGAGTGCGGACCACTTGATATGTACATACTATATGTAACGACTCGAAAATTCCGTACAATGGCCCGAGTACTACCTCAGGCAGAAATCGCTTAGGATCAAATCCTTTAGAAATTTGACAAAGTTAACTAAGTGCTAAACTAGATTAGCCATGAAATTCGTTTGAATCACTTTAAATACGATCTGCAAGACCCAAAACTTGTAGAATCATTGACGCTAGGTTACCCTAAAATATAGGATCAAACTCATTACCCGACTGCTCTCGGGAGCACATTGAAATTCCGTATCAGATCTGGACCGCACATCGAAAGTCTGAATGATATGAGGTTATAGATTTAGGACCGTCTCGCTGGGCTTGATAACCATCTCGGAGATCAAATCCAGATTGTGTACCACGGCTGTTCGCTTGAGTCCGGAGCGAGGAGTGTGAGAACACTTGGTTTTCTTTATAAATAAATATCTTAAATAAGTAATCTGAGACTTGTTACTCAGGACAATTTGTAAGCAACCAGACCGTCAGAATCTGACCCAAATACACCCTCGGATTAGGAAAAATTTCATATACATGGCAGTGTACTTGAAATCTTTGATCGAGTTTCACTGACCGTTGAACTGAAACTGGTCCGCTACGCGTGATCTGGGAATCCGACTGAAATGAA
The DNA here is from genome assembly GCA_030180095.1 of Magnolia changhungtana. Classification (NCBI taxonomy): domain Eukaryota; kingdom Viridiplantae; phylum Streptophyta; class Magnoliopsida; order Magnoliales; family Magnoliaceae; genus Magnolia; species Magnolia changhungtana. The sequence continues at coordinate 1,286,667 of JASAUF010000156.1, forward strand.
AACTTAATGGTACCTAGATCCAAGGTTGGTGAGCTTAAGTCCGACCTTTGGCTCAAGGGGGGCCGCCAAAAGTCCTCCGTTGAGCTGAAACTGGCTCACTTTGGATTTAACCTAAGTATACCCTGACCTTAGGTCTATTTTGGAGTAGTTTTAGGCTATATAAGGACCTTAAAACCCTCTCTCAATCAGCCATACGAATTTGAGAGAAACCCTAGGAGAGGTGGGAAAAGAGAGAGAAAGTGTGAGAGAAGTGGCACTACGCCAAAACAGCGAAAAAAGGATGGTCCAAAACCGTCTCAAATGACCAAAAAGGATGGTCATGGACCGTCACATAGGCAATCAAATTTTGACGTGTCCTATTACTTAAAGGACGGTTGAAAACCGTCATTCTTATTGACGAAAAAAAGACGGTCATGGACCGTTCTAAAAAAGGATGGTCATGGACCGTCCTTAAAATGGACTGTCATAGACCGTCTCTTATGAGCCCAAAGAGGATGGCCATGGACCGTCCTTTAAAAGGACTGTCATGGACCGTTCTTAAAAAAGACTGTCATGAACCGTCTCTTATGGGCCTTCAAAGAACGGCGATAGACCGTCCTTTAAACGGACGGTCATGGACCGTCCTTTAAAAGGATTGTCATGGACCGTCTCGTTTGAGCCTTCAAAGGACGGTTATAAACTGTCCTTTAAAAGGACGGTCTTGGACCGTCCTTTAAAAGGACTGCTATAGGCCGTCTCTTATGTCCCTTGAAGGACCAAATTTGACCTGTAGTCTTCTTCCTGATATACACCTGTTATACAATATATTTTATCACATTCACATTCACATCCATCTAAACCCAAACTACGTAAATCCATCCAAACACAATCTTCCTAATATACACCTGTTATACAATATATTTCATCACATTCACATTCACATCCATCTAAACCCAAACTACGTAAATCCATCCAAACATAAACTACATCCATCCAAACACAAACAATCTTATTCACATTACATTCATTCACGCATAATACATATAAATAAGTTTAGGTTTAGGTTAGGTTATAAGCTATAGGTTTAGGGAATTGAGAATAGGTTTAGGTTTAGGAAATCGGGTTTGGGTTCGGGATCGGGTTCAAGTTTGGGTTTTCAAGTTTAGGTTTAGGTTTAGTTTAGGGAGTTGAGATTAGGATTAGGTGTAGGTGTAGGTTTAGGGATTTGAGAATAGGTTAAGGTTTAGGTTTAAGAATTCGGGTTCGGGTTCTGGATTGGGTTTAGGTTTGGGTTTTCAAGTTAAGGTTTAGGTTTAAGTTTAGGTTAGGGAGTTTAGATTAGGATTAAGTTTAGGTTTAGAGATTTGAGAATAGGTTAAGGTTTAGGTTTAGGAAATCGGGTTCGGGTTCTGGATCGGGTTTAGGTTTGGGTTTTCAAGTTTAGGTTTAGGTTTAGGTTGGTGGAGTTGAGATTAGGATTATGTGTAGGTGTAAGTTTAGGGATTTGAGAATATATTTAGGTTATAGGTTATAGGTTGGGTTCAGTTTAAGTTTATGTTAAGGTTAAGGTTTAGGTTTAGGTTATAAGCTATAGGTTTAGGGAATTGAGAATAGGTTAAGGTTTAGGTTTAGGAAATCGGGTTTGGGTTCGGGATCGGGTTTAGGTTTGGGTTTTCAAGTTTAGGTTTAAGTTTAGGTTAGTGGAGTTGAGATTAGGATTAGGTGTAGGTTTAGGTTTAAGGATTTGAGAATACATTTAGGTTTTAGGTCATAGGTTTAGGTTTTAGGCTTAGGTTTAGGTTTAGGTTTAGGTTAGGTTATAGGTTAAGGTTTAGGAAATTGAGAATAGGTTAAGGTTTAGGTTTAGAAATCGGTTCGAGTTCTGGGATCTAAGTTTAGGTATGGGTTTTCAAGTTTAGGTTTAGGTTTACGTTAGGGAGTCGAGATTAGGATTAGGTGTAGGTTTAGGTTTAGAGATTGAGAATACATTTAGGTTTTAGGTCATAGGTTTTGGTTTAGGTTAAGGTTATAGGTTTAGGTTTAGGTTAAGGTTTAGGTTTAGGTTATAAGTTATAGGTTTAGGGAATTGAGAATAGGTTAAGTTATAGGTTTAGAAAATTGGGTTCGGGTTCTGGATCGCGTTTAGGTTTGGGTTTTCAAGTTTAGGTTTAGGTTTAGGTTAGGGAGTTGAGATTAGGCTTAGGTGTAGGTTTAGGTTTAGGGATTTGAGAGTACATTTAGGTATTAGGCTTAGGTTTAGGTTTTAGGTTTAGGCTTAGGTTTTGGTTTAGGTTAGGTTTAGGTTTAGGTTTAGGAATTGAGAATAGGTTAAGGTTTAGGTTTAGGAAATCGGGTTCAGTTCTGGATTGGGTTTAAGTTTGAGTTTTCAAGTTTAGGTTTAGGTTTAGGTTAGGGAGTTGAGATTAGGATTAGGTGTAGGTTTAACTTTAGGAATTGAGTTTAGGTTATAGGTTTTGGGATTTGGGAATAGTTTTAGGTTATAAGTATAGGTTTAGGTTAGGTTATAGGTTATAGGTTAAGGTTTAGTGGATTTGATTTTAGGTTATAGGATTAGGTTAAGGTTTAGGTTTAGGTTATAGGTTTTGGGATTTGAGAATGGGTTTGGGTTTAGGTTATAGGTTATGGTTTTGGTTTAGGTTGTATGTTTTGATTTAGGTTATAGGTTATAGGTTTAGGTTAATTATAGGTTCTTGGATTTGAGAATGGGTTCGGGTTAAGGTTATAAGTTTTGGATTTGAGAATGGGTTATGGTTTAGGTTTAGGAAATCGGGTTCATGTTCAAGATTGGGTTTAAGTTTTGGTTATAGGTTTTGGATTTGAGAATGGGTTATGGTTTACGTTTAGGAAATCGGGTTCATGTTCGGGATTGGGTTTAAGTTTTGGTTTTCAAGTTTAGGTTTAGGTTTAGGTTAGGGAGTCGAGATTAGGATTAGGTGTAGGTTTAGCTTTAGGGAATTGAGTTTAGGTTATATGTTTAGGGAAATGTTAGGTTTAAGTTATAGGTTTTGAGATTTGGGAATAGTTTTAGGTTATAAGTATAGGTTTAGGTTAGGTTATAGGTTATATAGGTTAAGGTCCTGGGGATTTGATTTTTAGGTTATAGGATTAGGTTAAGGTTTAGGTTTAGGTTATAGGTTTTGGGATTTGAGAATGGGTTTGGGTTTAGGTTATAGGTTTTGGTTTTGGTTTAGGTTATATATTTTGATTTAGGTTATAGGTTATAGGTTTAGGTTAATTATAGGTTCTTGGATTTGAGAATGGGTTCGGGTTTAGGTTATAGGTTTTGGATTTGAGAATGGGTTATGGTTTAGGTTTAGGAAATTGGGTTCATGTTCGGGATTGGGTTTAAGTTTTGGTTATAGGTTTTGGATTTGAGAATGGGTTATGGTTTAGGTTTAAGAAATCGGGTTCATGTTTGGGATTGGGTTTAAGTTTTGGTTTTCAAGTTTAGGTTTAGGTTTAGGTTAGGAGTTGAGATTAGGATTAGGTGTAGGTTTAGCTTTAGAGAATTAAGTTTAGGTTATAGGTTTAGGAAAGGTTAGGTTTAGGTTATAGGTTTTGGAATTTGGGAATAGTTTTAGGTTATAAGTATACGTTTGGGATTGGAGAATGGGTTTGGGTTTAGGTTTAGGTTATAGGTTTTGGATTTGAGAATGGGTTCGAGTTTAGTTATAGGTTTTGGTTTTGGTTTAGGTTATAGGTTTTGGGATTTGAGAATGGGTTTAGGTTTAGGTTATAGGTTTTAGTTTTGGTTTAGGTTATAGGTTATAGGTTTTGGTTTTGGTTTAGGTTATAGGTTATAGGTTTTGGTTTATGTTTAGGTTAAGGTTTAGGTTTAGGTTATAGGTTTTGGTTTTGGTTTAGGTTATAGGTTATACGTTTTGGTTTTGGTTTTGGTTTTGGTTATAGGTTTTGGTTTATGTTTAGGTTAAGGTTTAGGTTTAGGTTATAGGTTTTGGAATTTGAGAATGGGTTCGGGTTTAGGTTATAGGTTTTGGTTTTGGTTTTGGTTATAGGTATTGATTTAGGTTATAGGTTATAGGTTTAGGTTATATGTTTAGGTTTAGGTTATAGGTTTTTGGATTTGAGAATGGGTACGGGTTTACGTTATAGGTTTTGGTTTAGGTTTAGGTTATAGGTTTTGGGATTTGAGAATGGGTTCGGTGTGTAGGTTATAGGTTTTGGTTTTGGTTTTGGTTATAGGTTTTGGGATTTGAGAATGGGTTCGAGTTTAACTTATATGTTTTGGTTTTGGTTTTGGTTATAGGTTTTAGTTTTGGTTTAGGATAAGGTTTAGGTTTAGGTTATAGGTTTTTGGATTTGAGAATGGGTTCGGGTTTAGGTTATAGGTTTTGGTTTAGGTTTAGGTTATATGTTTTGGTTTAGGTTTAGATAAGGTTTAGGTTTAAGTTATTGGATTTGAGAATGGGTTCGGGTTTAGGTTATAGGTTTTGGTTTTGGTTTAGGTTATAGGTTTTGGGATTTGAGAATGGGTTCGGGTTTAGGTTATAGCTTTTAGTTTAGGTTTAAGTTTAGGTTATAGATTTTTGGATTTGAGAATGGGTTCGGAGTTTAGTTATAGGTTTTGGTTTTGGTTTAGGTTATAGGTTTTGGGATTTGAGAATGGGTTCGGGTTTAGGTTATGGGTTTTGGGAAAGGTTAGGTTTAGGTTATAGGTTTTGGGATTTGGGAATAGTTTTAGGATATAAGTATAGGTTTTGGGATTGGAGAGTGGGTTTGGGTTTAGGTTTAGGTTATAGGTTTTGGTTTAGGTTTAGGTTTAGGTTATAGGTTTTTGGATTGAGAATGGGTTCGTGTTTAGGTTATAGGTTTTGGTTTTGGTTTTGGTTATAGGTTTTGGGATTTGAGAATGGGTTTGGGTTTAGATTATAGGTTTTGGTTTTGGTTTAGGTTATAGGTTATAGGTCTTGGTTTATGTTTAGGTTAAGGTTTAGGTTTAGGTTATAGGTTTTGGTTTTGGTTTTGGTTATAGGTTATAGGTTTTGGTTTTGGTTTAGGTTATAGGTTATAGGTTTTGGTTTATGTTTAGGTTAAGGTTTAGGTTTAGGTTATAGGTTTTGGGAATTTGAGAATGGGTTCGGGTTTAGGTTATAGGTTTTGGTTTTGGTTTTGGTTATAGGTATTGATTTAGGTTATAAGTTATAGGTTTAGGTTATATGTTTAGGTTTAGGTTATAGGTTTTTGGATTTGAGAATGGGTTCGGGTTTAGGGTATAGGTTTTGGTTAATTTTAGTTTAGGTTATAGGTTGTAGGTTTAGGTTTAGGTTTAGGTTATAGGTTATAGGTTATAGGTTTTGGTTTAGGTTTTGGGATTTGAGAATGGGTTTGGGTTTAGGTTATAGGTTTTGGTTTTGGTTTTGGTTATAGGTATTGATTTAAGTTATAGGTTATAGGTTTAGGTTTAGGTTATAGGTTTTGGATTTGAGAATGGGTTCTGGTTTAGGTTATAGGTTTTGGTTTTGGTTTAAGTTATAGGTTATAGGTTTTGGTTTTGATTTAGGTTAAGGTTTAGGTTTAGGTTATAGGTTTTGGGATTTGAGAATGGGTTCGGGTTTAGGTTATAGGTTTTGGTTTTGGTTATAGGTAATGATTTAGGTTATAGGTTTTAGGTTTAGGTTATATGTTTAGGTTTAGGTTATAGGTTTTTGGATTTGAGAATGGGTTCGGGTTTAGGTTATAGGTTTTGGTTTTGGTTTAGGTTATAGGTTTTGGGATTTGAGAATGGTTTCAGTGCAGGTTATAGGTTTTGGTTTTGGTTTCAGGTTATAGGTTTTGGGATTTGAGAATGGGTTCGGGTTTAGCTTATAGGTTTTGGTTTTGGTTTTAGTTATAGGTTTTGGTTTTGGTTTAGATAAGGTTTAGAGTTTAGGTTATAGGTTTTTGGATTTGAGAATGGGTTCGGGTTTAGGTTATAGGTTTTGGTTTTGATTTAGGTTATATGTTTTGGTTTAGGTTTAGGTTATAGGTTATTGGATTTGAGAATGAGTTCAAGTTTAGGTTATAGGTTTTGGTTTTGGGATTTGAGAATGGGTTCGGTTTGGGTTATAGCGTTGGTTTAGGTTTAGTTTAGGTTTAGGTTTAGGTTATAGATTTTTGGATTTGAGAATGGGTTCGGGTTTAGGTTATAGGTTTTGGTTTTGGTTTAGGTTTAGGTTATAGGTTTTGGGATTTGAGAAATGGGTTCGGGTTTAGGTTATAGGTTTTGGTTAATTTTAGTTTAGGTTATAGGTTATAGGTTTTGGTTTAGGTTTAGGTTATAGGTTTTGGTTTAGGTTTAGGTTATAGGTTATAGGTTTTGGTTTAGGTTTTGGGATTTGAGAATGAGTTTGGGTTTAAGTTATAGGTTTTGGTTTTTTTAGTTATAGGTATTGATTTAGGTTATAGGTTATAGGTTTAGGTTTAGGTTATAGGTTTTAGATTTGAGAATGGGTTTGGGTTTAGGTTATAGGTTTTGGTTTAGGTTTAGGTTATAGGTTATATGTTTTGGTTTTGGTTTAGGTTAAGGTTTAGGTTTAGGTTATAGGTTGGGGATTGGGTTTAAGTTTGGGTTTTCAAGTTCAGTTTAGGTTTAGGTTAGGGAGTTGAGATTAGATTAGGTGTAGGTTTAGCTTTAGGGATTTAGGAATACATTTAGGTTTTAGGTTTAGGTTTAGGTTATAAGTTATATGTTATAGGTTTAGGTTTAGGTTAAGGTTATAAGCTATAGGTTTAGGGAATTGAGAATAGGTTAAGGTTTAGGTTTAGGAAATCGGGTTCGGGTTTGGGATCGGGTTTTGGTTTGGGTTTTCAAGTTTAGGTTTAGGTTAGGAGTTGAGATTATTATTAGGTGTAGGTTTAGGTTTAGGGATTTGAGAATATATTTAAGTTTTAGGTCATAGGTTTAGGTTTTAGGCTTAGGTTTAGGTTATAAGTGTAGGTTATAGGTTTAGGTTTAGGTTTAGGTTAGGTTATAGGTTAAGGTTTAGGGTTTAGGTAAGGTATAGGTTTAGGAAATTGGGTTCGGGTTCGGGTTCTGGATCGGGTTTAGGTTTGGGTATTCAAGTTTAAGTTTAGGTTTAGGTTAGGGAGTTGAGATTAGGATTAGGTGTAGGTTTAGGTTTAGGGATTTGAGAATACATTTAGGTTTTAGGTCATAGGTTTAGGTTTTAGGCTTAGGTTTAGTTATAGGTTTAGGTTTAGGTTATAAGTGTAGGTTATAGGTTTAGGTTTAGGTTTAGGTTAGGTTATAGGTTAAGGTTTAGGAAATTGAGAATAGGTTAAGGTTTAGGTTTAGGAAATTGGGTTCGGGTTCTGGATCGTGTTTAGGTTTAGGTTTAGGTTAGGGAGTTGAGATTAGGATTAGGTGTAGGTTTAGGTTTAGGTTAGGGAGTTGAGATTAGGATTAGGTGTAGGTTTAGGTATAGAGATTTGAGAATACATTTAGGTTTTAGGTCATAGGATTTGGTTTAGGTTATGGTTATAGGTTTAGGTTAAAGTTTAGGTTTAGATTTAGGTTAAGGTTTTAAGCTATAGGTTTAGGTTTAGGTTTAGGTTAGGTTATAGGTTAAGGTTTAGAAAAATTGAGAATAGGTTAAGGTTTAGGTTTAGAAATCGGGTTCGGGTTCGGGATCGGGTTTAGGTTCGGGTTTTCAAGTTTAGGTTTAGGTTTAGGTTAGGGAATTGAGTTTAGGATTAGGTGTAGGTTTAGGTTTAGGATTTGATAATACATTTAGGTTTTAGGTTTAGGTTTAGGTTATAGGTTATAGGTTATAGGTTATAGGTTTAGGTTTAGGTTTAGGTTAAGGTTATAAGCTATAGGTTTAGGGAATTGAGAATAGGTTAAGGTATAGGTTTAGGAAATGGGTTCGGGTTCGGGTTCTGGATCGGGTTTAGGTTTGGGTTTTCAAGTTTAGGTTTAGGTTTAGGGATTTGAGTTTAGGTTATAGGTTTGGGATTAGGTTATAGGTTTAGCTTTAGGTTTAAGTTATAGGCTTAGGTTATTGGTTATAAGTTACATGTTTTGGTTAAGGATTAGAATTCGTGTTCGGGTTTGGGTTTAGGTTATAGGTTTTGGGATTTGAGAATAGTTTTAGGTTATAAGTATAGGTTTAGGTTAGGTTATAGGTTAAGGTTTAACGATTTGAGAATAGTTTTAGGTTATAAGTAAGGTTTTAGGTTTAGGTATAGGCTTAAGTTATAGGTTATACATTACATGTTTAGGTTAAGGTTATATATTTAGGTTAAGGTTTAGGAATTCGGGTTCGGGTTCGGATTTGGATTCGGGTTTAGGTTATAGGTTTTGGGATATGAGAATAGTTTTAGGTTAGGTTATAGGTTTAGGTTTAAGGATTTGAGAATAGTTTTAGGTTATAAGTAAGGTTTTAGGTTTAGGTATAGGCTTAAGTTATAGGTTATAGGTTATAGGTTATATGTTTAGGTTAAGGTTTAGGAATTCGGGTTCGGGTTTAAGTTTGGGTTCGAGTTTAGGTTATAGGTTTTGGTTTAGGTTTAGGTTTAGGTTATAGGTTTTGGTTTAAGTTAAGGTTTAGATTTAGGTTATAGGTTATGGGATTTGAGAATGGGTTCGGGTTTAGGTTATAGGTTTTGGTTTAGGTTTAGGTTACAGGTTTTGGGATTTGAGAATAGGTTTAGGTTAAGTCATAAGTTTAGGTTTAGGAAATCGGGATCAGGTTCGGGTTCAGGTTAAGTCATAAGTTTAGGTTTAGATTTAGGTTAGGGAGTTGATATTAGGATTAGGTGTAGGTTTAGGTTTAGGGATTCCCTAGTATTATCTACTATTGAACCTAGTATTATCTACTACATACTAGTAACATACAACCAATATTGGGGCACCATACCATAAGCTACAAGAATTTCATGTCCCCCTAAACAAGGTATCTGATGTTTTATTTAAATCAACATGATTTAAATGATATTTAAACTCGCAAGTATACGAATCAGAGGTAGATATGGTACGTATAACGAGATCGTTCCCACGAGGACTGGTCGTCACAATTCAAATCTATGATTCTCCTTAACTAATCCAACAAATAATGGAGCAAATTACTAAGCACAATTCTATGAAAAAAATAATTGAGAGTAGGGAAAAAAATTCAATCAGAGAAAGAGCACTAGGACTTTCGAATCCACCCCTAATTATCCTAACCCTTGTTTTGTCTGTTGATTCACCTTAATCTAGATTGGTACCACTTATATAGAGAAAGCACAATCTGTGTCCTTAATCGGGCATACAGACTGTCTAATTCCTTTAAGCAATGCCATGAATAACATATCCCATGTCCTTGGTCAGGCACATGGAATATACAGTTCATTAAAGCACCCTGTTTCTTCCTCCGTAGGAAACCTGATCTTGATCAGACACAAGCACCTAGAATAAGCATCTAAACAACATCCATATATATACTTTGGTCAAGTTCATAGATGGAGAAGTATAGATTTGAAACCAATCAAGCCCACTTAGAGAAAGAAACAAATCAATTAATATTCAAAGTAAATTCAACCAATACAAGAGCTAATCAAATTAGGGGCTTCATCTTAGCCCTAGCCGAGAGATTAGTGACCCATAAAATCTATTAAAAAGATGGATAAACAAAATTCTAAAAAATGGAACATCAAACCAATCGATCTCTCTCTCTCTCTCTCTCTCTCTCTCTCTCTCTCTCTCTCTCTCCTTTCTTCTCTTCTCTGGATCTCCTCCCTGGATCTGGAATTCCTCCTATTTTGGATGCCCTTCCTCACGTTTTGTAACTCTTTTTATAGCTGATGGAGTGGCTGGAGTGGTGAAAATCGGATTTCGAAAGTTGTCGCACGCGCAGCAAAAGCCTTTTCGCAGCCCAGTTCCGGCCCTCGAAACATAGCATTTTCCTCTCTCAAATTCCAAACAAACACCGTCCCCTAGGACTTTCTTGGGCCTCTACATGATGTACGGTTCAGATATACCATATGATCAAAGATGGTGGCCCACAATCGCCTGGAAAACTGGATTTCCTAATATGTGCGAAACCTTTCGCACCCCTCGCTGTCGTGATCGGTGGGCCCCACAGAAGTATTTTCTGGAAAATCCACCCTGTCCATTGGATTCAGGACGAAATTTCAGTCAAGAATAGGTAGTTTTGAACATCCATTGACGCGTCCCAGAAAAGAAAATACAAAAAGATCAGATTTAAACGTTGCAGGGCAGCCCTTTTGTGGCCTCTGTACCACACACGTGTGCACGCATGGACACAAAATATCAACATGATTTTGTAGTGCTCGAGCCACTCTACAAGATGAATGGTTTGGATTGTCCGGAAGGGACACGTGTGGGGCTTACAGTCAGCTGCAAAACGGACCAGCAGCGTCCGTGACGCGTTGCTGAAACGGCAACTGCCGTTGCCGTGGGTGGGGGAGAATTTGGAAGGCGGTCGGGCCTGGCCGACCGATGTGGTGCAAAGATCTGGTACGTGTGTACACTTGTGTACACCCACCACTGCGTGGGGTCTACTACAATGTTTCTTGGAAATCCTCACCGTCCATCTTCTTTGTCTCCCAGATTAAGGCATTGAATTCGAAATTGAAGCATTTTCAGATATCAGGTGGGCCCAGAATCAATGGTTTATGGGCTGATTTGTCAGTTGGGGCACTTCCATAGTGATTCGAGGGCTGAAATTTGAAATGTACGGTTAATTTATGTCCCTAATCCCATGTAGAAATTTTTGAGCCAATCAGATAGAGGGAACCATGTGATCTTGCATTCTGGACTAGTTTCGGGCCTCTTTAACGTGAACAGCTTGATTTTCTTAGATCCCTGGCGTGTGAATTCTTCATTATTGGTCCTATGGAGTCCGTCCCTTGCTCTGGTACTTCGGAGCGTCAAATCCACGCTTTTAATACTCTTTTTCAATCAATGCTCCTTATTACATCCTGCAACAAAAACACGATTAAAATACGATGTTAGGCATTATCATGTACGTAAAATAAGGTAATAGTCGGGGTCTAATATGCAATATTCGACCCTCATCACAACCCCCAACCAGCATTTTGCTAGTCCCGAGCAAAATGTGCGAAAAATAATTTCAGAAATATACGACAATTCCTGTAAACCTGAGTGACTTGTGAACAAATAATTGAGATGTGAAAATTCTACGATTCATGAATGGTGGGTGAAAATTTTTTCCTGGAATCAAACTCACGGTAAACTTCATAGTCAAGTTTAAAATATTAATCCATTAATTAGAATATTCTAAACATTGAGTTCCATGATTGTATAGTGTAATCTCGACTTACAATCATTAAGAGATCTGATTGTCAATTTCATGATATCATTGGAATTCGTGACAACCAAACCTGAAGCCAACACTAGCATTTTAGATCATCTTTTCGTTCTATCAGTCTTTGATTTCCTTTATAAACAGTAGTGCTAAGGAGGGGAATCAAATCCTCACCTATAGGGAGCAAACCTATGGTGAAAACTTGTCGCCTAACTCTTTTCTCATGTCAACTATGGGGAATCGAATCTTCATCTATATAGGGAGCAAACCTATGATGACGATTATGCGACTTACCCTTTCAATTCTTCTTTATAAACTGATGCTAAATTTATTTTTTTCAGGCTGGTTCCTTTCATGCTTAGTGATTACCAAGTAAATCATTCAATTATCGAACCGGAACCTTAATGTGTAAGTGAGATGTGATATGTGAAATCATGACTCAATCAATGTGTACAATGTTCACTCCCCAAGTATAGGGTTGTGATGTAGTAATAAACTCAGTGAGACCGAGGTCGAATCCACAGGGACTGAAACCTGTATGTAATCTGAAACTAACTAGAACTAGAACTAGGATAAGATGAAGTCTAAATCAGGGGTAAATATGAGAATAATGATGAATAATCAACTAAAAACTTGTAGAAATCAAAGGTAGGAAACTAGGGTGCCAAGGATCCACTTGTAGAGATCAGGGAAATCTATGCTGATTCACGAACTCAACTGGACTTCAAGTCCCATCTTCATCCAGTTGGAAGATATATCGCTAAAGCACAATTTAAACTTCTCTTGATCTAGTCTTCAAAAGATAAGAAGGATGCAGATTAGTATGGATTCCATCACAAAACCATGCCCGTGAGACAAAGCAAACAACAGAGTTCAACCAACCCACAGCCAATCTCAGTGAATGTAGGAAAAGTTCCGTCATCCAACCATGTCCAAGGGGCAATGGTGAACAACAGGGTTTCCTAACACCACAATAAAGGAAAAAGAATTACTCAAGTCATCATAGATCTACTGTAATTTCAGTCACAACAAACCATTAATAACTAGAAAAATTCCTTAAAATCAAACTAGGATCAAATTAGTTCAAGAATGAATCAGAGCGTAGAACTTCCCATCTCACTACAAGCTTCACCTCTTAGCCCTAGCTAAGAGGTTTAGCCCAACATGATTGGGCTGGATCTCTAAAATAATAAAAGGAAAATAAAATAAATAAATAAACAGAAAAAAAACTCTAACACTCTTGCCACGTCCACCACCAGCTGGCCCAAAGTCGGATACCCCCTGTTTTCTCTCTCTCTCTCTCTCTCTCTCTCTCCTTTTTTATAGGAAACAGGAAGGCGGTGAAGAGGCTGGAGTCGGTGCACGCGGGACGGTTTTGTGTGTGGGTTTACACAGCAGGAGTTCCAGATTCCGGAAGGAGTTTTCGATTTCGTAACAAGTTACGCAGTTGCGCAACTCGACAGCGTTGCATTCTCCTCTTCCCTTGCTTTCTTTCCAAAGAGACAACGTCTCCTGGGACGTTTCGAGCTAGACTACTCGATGGACGGTCCAGATCGTTCCTACGATCATCATCATGGTCGTATAATGACCGCAGAATTCGGGCAGCGGCTGGACGCGGGAACAGGGTCTGGGCTGGCGTGCGCTGATGTTATTGGCGGGGTCCACTTCGATGTATTTTGGGAAATCCACACCATCCATTGCCTTCTTCTCCAAAAACCATTCCAAGATTACTGGTTTTGGAGTGCTGATAACGTGGCCCACTTGATGTATCTTGCGGCATGGTTCTGCCGTTCAACGCATTTTGCATCCTCTTGCCAGCATTCTGCAACCCAAAAATCACCGGATCTTTGTCAAGACTTTCGTCTGCTTAAAATGGACGGCTCAGATTGAGCTGATGGGTCCATATGGTGGCCCACTAAGAGAGATACGGAAGTCCCTGTTTCCGTTTTCTACTTTTTTTTCTTTAACGAGAAAGGTTACAGCAGAGGAGGTGGACGACACTGCTTAACTCGGTTTTAATTTCTTTGATCTAGGGTCTAACCAAGACCAACTTTTGATCACGATTAACAGTGCAGATCGTCAGGAATCTTGATGGAAATGGGACCGATCACACCGTCTGTAATCTCCTTCCGCAGCAGAGTCCGAAACGGACTTTCCGTTTTTGCTGAGACATCGGGCAAACCGACTTTGATGGAAGCGCTCCGGTACAGTGCACTTCTAGTGTATGTACACGACACACACATCGTATGTATATGGACCCCAATGTGATGTTTATGAGAAATCTGAACCATCCATCTGTTTTATCTCCCCGATTAAGGGGTTGGGACTAAAGTTGAAACATATCCTATTATCAAGTGGGCCCCACTTAATGCATTAAGAGGCTGATCTGGCCGTTGGCCCACTTTCATAGTGATCCGAGGGCTGAAATTTTACATGTACGGTTAATTTGTGGCCCTTATCCCATGTATGAAGTTTCAAGTCTATCAGATGGTGGGAACCCTGTGATCTTGCATTCTGGTTGGTTTTCGGGCCCGTTAAATGCGAACGGCTTGATTTCCTCTGATCTCTGGCGTGCAAATCCATCAATTTTGGTCCTCTGGAGTCCGTCCCTTGCTGTGATGATTTCAGAGCATCAAATACACACTTTTAGCACCTTTTTGTAGTCCACACTTGCAAATGTACCTTGCATCACAAACACGATTAAATTAGGATTTTAAACGGTGGTATGTTCATAAATCCAGGCAATAATTAGGGTCTGATATGCAATATTTAACCCTCAACATACAACTTCTAATCACGGGTTAACAATTCAAACTTAACTGTAAAATCTAACAAATGGCTGACTCCAAGGGTCATAAATTACTCACATTCTGTATCTTGTAATTTTAGAATCACAACTATCCTTCAAAATCAGTTTAGATTCATAAGAAATTCCAGAAAAAAAATGTAAAAATTTTCACAATTTTGCTCAAGACCAAGAAAATACTGATTAAGTAACCTAATCTCCCACCCCCAACCTAAAATCTACATTGTTCTCAATGTAAAAGAAATAAGCATGTAATGCACATGGGACAACGAAAGTAAAAGAGGAGTGATGGAAAGATAATACCTGGATGAAGAATCAAGAGGCTTCCTCAAAAAATATCATCATAAAAGCAGGTCAGCACAAGAGAGACATCAACAAAAATAAAATAAAAAAAATAAAATCACAAAAAGAAAACCCTACCTATACCACTTTTGCAGGTGCTCTCGATTGCATTTAGCGTATGTAACAAGCCTTTAAACTCCTAGGTTACCCCTAGTGGACGAGTTGTAGTCTCGTGAGGGTTTGCAGAAATGTTACCCACAAACATTGAAGTAACTAACTAGGAAAAAGTAATACAATAAAATAAAAGGTTGGGTTGCCTCCCAGGAGCGCTAAGTTTAACGTCTTCAGCCAGACAAGAACGGACCATGAATTAACTAAGCTTTATACCCAGGGTCCGCCAAAGAAATTACCTCAACACCTTGATTAACCAATCCCAGACAAGTGATGTGAGTTCCCATGAACTGTGCTATCTGAAATGAGGTAACTGATACTGTCGTCAAATAATTTAAGGACTTCTGCTCGAATGACTTCTTCCATGTTAGGATCATGCTTCCTTTGCATTTCACGCGACATTTCCACAGCATGATCCATACATACAGTGGGGCATACTCCCTGTATTTTCGCTATCTTCCGTTCAATTGTTGCCTTATATGCTCTAAGAACATTAAGCAGCCTGCTCGCCTTTGCCTTCTTAGGGTTAGAAACTGTGCTGTCAGGAAGAGTCTCAGAGGGATGAAGAGGTTCCACTTTCGCTCTCCATTTTTCAGTCTCCAATATAGGAGTAGAGTCGAGCAGTGCATTGACTTCGTGGATGGGACTGTCTATGTCAAAATCCATACCATAATGTGCTAAGCAGGTCTCAAGTGGGTCTTCAAAAGATTTACGGAAGGAGTCCTGCACTAGACTCTCGATCATGTCCACTTCAGATATGTCATCCAAATCTACGGCTTGTTGTCCTGCATTAAAGACATTGAGTTTAATATTCATGTTACCAAAGGACAACTTCATAACTCCATTCCGGCAATTTATAATAGCATTAGATGTGGCAAAAAATAGACGACCCAAGATGACTGGGATCTGACTATGAAGATTCTGGACAGGCTGAGTATCTATAATTATGAAATCCACTAAAAAATAAAATTTATCAACCTGGATTAACACATCTTCAATAACACCCCGGGGCACCTTGACAGATCTATCAACTAGTTGTAATGTTATTTTAGTCAGTTTCAACTCACCAAGTCCTAGCTGCTCATAAACCGAATATGGTAACAAATTGACGCTCGCCCCTAAATCAAGCAATGCCTTCCCGATCTTATGATCTCCTATGCCGCAAGAAATGGTGGGAGCTCCTGAATCCCTAAATTTAGGAGGGGTGTTATGTTGAATCATGGAGTGAATTTCCGCAAGGAAGACTTTCTTATGAACATTTCGCTTACGCTTTTTAGTGCATAAATCTTTAAGAAACTTAGCGCACGCGCAGGACTTGCTTGATGGCATCAAGTAACGGAATGTTGACTTGCACTTTTTTAAACACATCCAGGATTTCATCAAAGTTATTTCTTTTCTTCATTGGTGCCAGACATTGAGGAAAGGGTGCTTTGGGCACGTAGAGTGGCACATTAGTGGCTCTTGGAGAGTCAGAGAGCTTTTGGACTTTGGATGCATTAGTGTGTTTCTCTGCTTCATCTTGATCTTCTGCTTTAGAATTTGATTCATCCCTAGGCATCTCTATTCTATTGTCAATCTGTTTGCCTGACCTATGGGTAGTGATCGATTTGGCTTGCTCATGATATTGCCCTTGGTTGGAATTAGAGCCAATTTCATACTGTCCCTTTGGATTAGCCACAGGTTGGCTAGGGAACTTGCCCTTCTCTCTCTCACTCAATGTGGCAGCAAGTTGACCCAATTGTACTTCCAGCTTGGCAATGGATTGCGCATTTGCATGTAAGCTTTGCTGGTTGGTTAGTAAGGTTTATTGGGTGTCTTTTTGGAATTAGAGAGAACTCTGCATAAAAAGATTGAGTGTATCCTCAAGAGATGGTTTCCTTGATTGTGCAGGCAGTTGTTGATATTGCGGAAACTATTGAAGTTGTTGACTGCCAACTTGGGGGTGCGGTTGCATGGGAGGATTTCCAGATGGTCCTCCTTGTTATGGTCCTTTTGCCCAAGAAAAATTTGGATGTCTAGCCCACCCTGAGTTGTATGTGTTCGAGTAAGGATCATTCCCAGGTTTTTGAAAAGTGTTCATAGCATGTACTTGTTCAGAGAGAAGTTCTGGGGATGCTGCACCAGATGGACAAGACTGCATAGGATGGGCAGGACTAGAACATATAGCACAAGCCTCGGCTTGAGTTGTTTGTGGAGGTCCATTATTTAATACCAGAGCATCAACTTTCTTTGTCAAGTTATCAAGCTTGGAGCACAGCTCTGGCATGACTCCTATCTCATATATACCACCTCTCTTTTGTGGTTGGGGACTTCTGTCACCTCTATTTGAATAGTCCCATTGCTGGGAATTTTCGCATAAGGTTTCAAAGAAATTCCATGCTTCGACATCACTTTTGGTCATGAATGACCCTCCACTAGTGGCATCAACCATGCGACTGTTCTGGGGTGTCAGACCGTCATAGAAGTATTGAACTTGTTGCCACTTCTCAAAACCATGGTGTGGACATTTAAGAAGTAAGTCCTTCCATCTTTCCCAACATTCATGAAAGTGCTCACGCTCTTTTTGTGTGAAATTGGTAATTTCCCTACGGAGAGCATTAGTTTTGTGAACATGGAAGAACTTGTTTAAGAACTTCCTAGACAATTGGTCCCATGTAGTGATAGACCCAACTTCTAGAGAATTCAACCATGCTTTCGCCTTATCCTTCAAAGAAAAAGGAAAAAGGCGCAAATAGATCGAATCGTCTGAAAAGTTTTGAAACCTAAAGGTAGAGCAAATGTCAAGGAATTCTTTCACATGATGATATGGGTCCTCCTTGTCTAAACCATAAAAGGAAGGCAACAACTGTATGACCCCAGTCTTAAGTTCAAAGTGTGCTTCCGTGGTGGTGGGCAACACTATGCATGAAGGCGCATTGAATTGAACAGGAGCTGAATAATCTCTAAGAGCTTTAGTTCCATTCTCTTCCGCCATTTCAAATAGGATGTTTCTAAATCTTCTACGAAAAGTTCTTTCTATTTCAGGATCAAAAGGTGCTAGTTCTATGTTTAGAGATCTACGTCCTAGCATAAACTATGTTATTGCAATGTAAGAAAGAAAACTAAACTAAGAAGCAACCTAATAGAAATAAAACTAGAACCAGAAACTATGAGATTCTAAAACAAGTTAAAACTATGTAAATAAGAATGGGAAGAAAGAACCCGGAAAAAGAGATGATTGATGTCAGAAGATTTAAGAAGCTCCTCCTTCACTTAGTAGCTTCCTTCCTCAATTCCTGTAAATAAAAACAAAAATAAATTAAGTTTCCTAAAATAATGATAGAAAAATCCTAAGCAACGGTTAATTTCTAAAAAAGAAAGTTTCTAATCTTAGAAATAACAAGCTAAGTTAGTTTCTAAAAAGGGAAGAATTTCTAAAACTAGAAAATAAAAAGTTACTAAATCCAAAGTTAGAAAATAGAAAATTTCTAAAAAATAAAAACCTAATTCTCAAAATAGAAAGTAGAGAAGAATGGAGAATTTAGAAAGATGTTACCAATTTGGAGATCTATGTTAGAATCCTGCAAAAGAAAACAAAACAAGTTAGTTTCTAAAACAGAAAATCTAAAATTAGAAATTTTCTAAAGAACAAAAAGAAGAGTTAGTTTCTAAAAAGGAAAAAATTTCTAAAATTAGAAAGTTACTAAAAATAAAAAGCTAAGTTAGTTTCTAAAAAGGAAAAAATTTCTAAAACTAGAAAATAGAAAGTTACTTAAAAGAAGAATCTAAATCTAAAATTAGAAAGTAGAAAACTTCTAAAAAAGAAAGCCTAGAATTAGAAAATTTCAAAGAATAAAAATAAAACACTAATTCTAAAAATAGAAATTAGAACAAGTAGAAAATTTAGAAAGGGATTACTAAATTAGAAGTTTATGTCAGGACCCTACAAAACAGGAAATAGGTTAGTTTCTAAAAATAAAATAAAATAAAAACTTTAACCTAAAGTTAGTACAATCCTAAGACTATGAATTATGATAAGAGAGAATCCTAAATTCAATTTGGAACGAAACAGACCCCGGCAATGGCGCCAAAAACTTGATGTTTTATTTAAACCAACATGATTTAAATGATATTTAAACTCGCAAGTATACGAATCAGAGGTAGATATGGTACGTATTATGAGATCGTTCCCACGAGGACTGGTCGTCACAATTCAAATATATGATTCTCTTTAACTAATCCAACAAATAATGGAGCAAATTACTAAGCACAATTCTATGAAAAAAACAATTGAGAGTAGGGAAAAAAATTCAATCAGAGAAAGAGCACTAGGACTTTCGAATCCACCCCTAATTATCCTAACCCTTGTTTTGTCTGTTGATTTACCTTAATCTAGATTGATACCACTTATATAGAGAAAGCACAATCTGTGTCCTTAATCGGACATACAGACTGTCTAATTCCTTTAAGCAATGCCATGAATAACATATCCCATGTCCTTGGTCGGGCACATGGAATATACAGTTCATTAAAGCACCCTGTTTCTTCCTCTATAGGAAACCTGTTCTTGATCAGACACAAGCACCTAGAATAAGCATCCAAACAACATTCATATATATATATACTTTGGTCAAGTTCATAGATGGAGAAGTATAGATTTTAAACCAATCAAGCCCACTTAGAGAAAGAAACAAATCAATTAATATTCAAAGTAAATTCAACCAATACAAGAGCTAATCAAATTAGGGGCTTCATCTCAGCCCTAGCTGAGAGATTAGTGACCCATAAAATCTATTAAAAAGATGGATAAACAAAATTCATAAAAATGGAACATCAAACCAATCGATCTCTCTCTCTCTCTCTCTCTCTCTCCCCTTTCTTCTCTTCTCTGGATCTCCTCCCTGGATCTGGAATTCCTCCTATTTTGGATGCCCTTCCTCACGTTTTGCAACTCTTTTTATAGCTGATGGAGTGGCTGGAGTGGTGAAAATCGAATTTGGAAAGCTGTCGCACGCACAGCAAAAGCCTTTTCGCAGCCCAGTTCCGGCCCTCGAAACATAGCATTTTCCTCGCTCAAATTCCAAACAAACACAGTCCCCTAGGACTTTCTTGGGTCCTCTACATGATGTACGGTTCAGATCTACCATATGATCAAAGATGGTGGCCCACAATTGCCTGGAAAACCGGATTTCTTAATATGTGCGAAACCTTTCGCACCCCTCGCTGTCGTGATCGGTGGGCCCCACAGAAGTATTTTCTGGAAAATCCACCTCGTCCATTGGATTCAGGATGAAATTTCAGTCAAGAATAGGTAGTTTTGAACATCCATTGACGCGTCCCAGAGAAGAAAACACAAAAAGATCAGAATTTAACGTTGCAGGGCAGCCCTTTTGTGGCCTCTGTACTGCACACGTGTGCACGCATGGACACAAAATATCAATATGGTTTTGTAGTGCTCGAGCCACTCTACAAGATGAACGGTTTGGATTGTCCGGAAGGGACACGTGTGGGGCTCACCACCAGCAAAACGGACCGGCGAAGGCCGTGGTGACGCGTTATCGAAATCCAAGAATCGCCGTTACTGCGTGGGTGGGAGCGAATTTGGAAGGCGGTCAGCATTGCTGACCAATGTGGTGTAGCGCTGGTACGTGTGTACACTGTGTACACCCACCACGGCGTGGGGTCTACTACAATGTTTCTTGGAAATCCTCACCGTCCATCTTCTTTGTCTCCCAGATTAAGGCGTTGAATCCGAAATTGAAGCATTTTCAGATATCAGGTGGGCTCAGAATTAATGGTTTATGGGTTGATTTGTCAGTTGGGGCACTTCCATAGTGATTCGAGGGCTGAAATTTGAAATGTACGGTTAATTTATGTCCCTAATCCCATGTAGAAAGTTTTGAGCCAATCAGATAGAGGGAACCATGTGATCTTGCATTCTGGACCAGTTTCGGGCCTCTTTAACGTGAACGGCTTGATTTTCTTAGATCCCTGGCGTGTAAATTCTTCATTATTGGTCCTATGGAGTCCGTCCCTTGCTCTGGTAACTTCAGAGCGTCAAATCCACGCTTTTATTACTCTTTTTCAATCAATGCTCCTTATTACATCCTGCAACAAAAACACGATTAAAATACGATGTTAGGCATTATCATGTACGTAAAATAAGGTAATAGTCGGGGTCTAATATGCAATATTCGACCCTCATCAGTATCCTCCATTAATAACATATATATATATATAGTATAAGTTTTTTATTTTCATTTACATTCCCAAATACATTCATCATCCATCCAAGAAAATTGAAATAAGTACTGTCAATCTATCTTATCTTACCGGCCGCCTTATATTTCTTTTCACCTTTGTAGCTCTCATATTTGTTGCAGCTGCTAGTTTACCATCAGTAGTCTCCCTAACCAAATCTTTGTGCAGTCCCTCCATTTGAAGCAGTGGCTGAAGTTACAAGAAGTAGGACTGATTAGTCTTTCTATGTTTTGAAAAAAATCAAATTCTTTATTTTTGGTTGCAAGTCTACTTATAATTATCATTGGCTCTTAATCTATTTATAATGAAAATCTTAAATATCACCTGATAGTGCTCCTTTGATAAATGTCCTGTTTGGAACAAATAATTTGTTTTATCATAAATGTCCTGTTTGGAACAAATAATTTTTTGGTGGCACATATTAGAAAACAATGTTATTATCACAAGAATGTAACAAATATCATTCAGATTCTGAAATATTGCAAGAAATACATTTGTGGGCTGAATTTATTTGTGGGCTTGGGAGTTGGACTAGAGTGAATATACCTTTCAAAAAGAGGATCCAAAGGTTTATGTTGACTCAAATATGCTGACTCATATTCCCATTTTTCTATTTTTCAAAAGAATGAGTTTAGACTCCGAAAGTGTCGGCTCCAGCACTCGTACTTTCAGACCAAACCCTAACCAAGAAGGACTCCAAAATTCATTCAAAATTATACATGGCAGAAATAGTAAGGATGATAAAAGGAGGGCATCATCATTCAAAAGAAGAAATGACCTAATTCATCCAAGGCAGTTTGTATGAGTGAGGTCCATGGTTAGTGATCCAACAGTTGGATATGATTAGCCCCTCTTAACTCAACATGTCCCCAAAATCACCTAAGCTTTGATGGTCCTAACCATCACATATCTTTTCTTCTTTTACTCTTGAATGTTGAAAGCCATGTATTTCTTTCCTTAACCAACCATCTACCAATCAGTGGGTCACGACTGTCCCACCAAGGAGATATTGTGGGCACAGTCCACCCACTTTGGTGTCCGTCAGATTAGTTGTCAAGAGCACTGACCATGGACCCCACTTGTACAAATGAAAATTGATGGAAGGCTAGAGCACTGACCATGGACCCCACTTGTACAAAGATTACAAGGCACAACAAAGAACAAGAAAATCAAAATTGATGATTGTAAATTAGTGAACAAGAAAAAAATAAAAAAAGATCACCTTGGATTGTGAAAAAGACCCACTTGCATTAATAATGAGTTGGTCTTAAAATATTGACCTAAAAAGTTTGGAGGAAAAAGTAAAAGCTACAGCCATGCTTGCATTAATAATGAAAATCATTTTTAGGCATACCTCAGATAATAAACCTCTGCATCCTTCAGCAAGAAGTGTAATTCGCCCTGCAGCATTACTTCACAAGTTTAATTTACTTCAGCTCAAGGGGCCACTAAAAGATCCGCATATAGAACAAATAAACAACAGAGAATGTGATGCCTATGTTCATACTCTCCCGCAGTTGTCAAGAAATTGTATAGATAATAGGATAATATATGCCACTCACCAAAAGGACATGAGAGCCCTTTATTTCCAGTCCATCAACAAGGGAGAGATCAAGGAATTAGACAGAGGAATACTTTCCAATCTGTTGTAGTTACAGACACCACAACAAACCAATTTCAGATATATGCGAGGCTCTAGAGGGAAGCAAATGTTGAATTATAGACCATTTTCACTTCTCGAAGAAGCGATTCAAAAAAAAATAATCTAAATTTACGATGAAAGTTCCTCGAATTCAGTGAGGCAAAGATGTCATAGTTTGGATGTACCAATCTTTAAGCACTTGAAAGAGGAGTCAAACTCTACATCATTTTCAGCTCCAAACGAAGTTATTTCAAGAAATTTGTAACATCACCTGAAATCTCGCAGATTCATGCAGATTCCATCCTGAAAGCTAATCATTCAAGCACTCTTTTAGAAGAACACAAATTCTTCACCATTGAAACCATTACGAACAATTCAAAAGAATTTTTAACATCACATATGAAATCACAGTGACAAAGCTCATTCTCACCTATTTTTCGGTTAGGAATTTCTCAAGGGATTTTCAGATTTTGAAGTTTTTCTCAGTGTATTTATTGGGAAAATCTCACTTAAAACATAAAATTTTAAAATATTTATGATAAATTAACATATCATTTTATTTATATGTATGTATGTTATATTATTTGAAAAAAAATCAAATAATTCCATTTAATATCATAATAAATTCGCTATAAAATAACAGAAATTAAAAACTGCCAAGATTTTGGTATCTCGTGATAATGACATGATAATATTTTTTTAATTTAATATTTCACAAAAAATTGCAAGATTTTAAAAAACTTGGCAATATTTGTCAGGGAGATGAGAATCTCTTAGATTCCTGGTAAGAACAAAAAGGTAAAATCTACCCTTTTCTAGAGCTAATCAATTCAGGAGCTCTCTTGATGGAAGAAGATGTTGAATTCTGCACCATTTTCCACTCAGGAATAATCAATTCAAAGACATTTCCAACATAAAAGATGCAATTCTCTCAGATTCCCGCAAAACAGAACCTCCAAGATCAATTCAAGGGATTGCACGCCATTTTCAGTTCTAGAAAGTGATTCAAAGGAACTTTGCAACGTACATATGAAATCTCTCAAACTTTGCAGGAAAAAAAAAAAACTCCACTTTCGGATCTAATCATTTCAAGAGCTCATTTGAAAGAAGAACTTGAATCCCACCTAATCCCTTCTAATCCCACTGCCCAAACACGCCCTAAATCCCCAAATCCTCAAATCCCAAAATCCTAAAATCCCCAAATCCCTAAATCGATATTGAGATTGAGAGAGATTGAGAGAGAGAGAGAGATACCTCAATGTCATGAATGACCTTCAACCGAGCTTCAGAGAGAGAGAGAGAGAGAGAGAGAGAGAAAGAGAGAGAGAGGGCGTGCGTGGGTAGGGCGTTCGGCAACGGACCGCAAGAGATGGAGA
Source organism: Magnolia changhungtana (assembly GCA_030180095.1). Classification (NCBI taxonomy): domain Eukaryota; kingdom Viridiplantae; phylum Streptophyta; class Magnoliopsida; order Magnoliales; family Magnoliaceae; genus Magnolia; species Magnolia changhungtana. The sequence continues at coordinate 1,310,454 of JASAUF010000156.1, forward strand.
GGGAGGGACGGATTGGGGAACGAAGAAGAAGAGAGAGAGAGAGAGAGAGAGAGAGAGAGAGAGAGAGAGAGAGAGAGAGAGATTGGGGAACAAATAGAGAGAGGGAGGAAGATGAAAGAGCTGGAGAAATCGGGAGAGAGAGGGTTAGGGAATGGGGAGAGAGAGAGAGAGAGAGAGAGAGAGAGAGAGAGAGAGCAAAATGACCAAAAAAATGGGCGCGACTCTTTTTTGAGCGCGCGCCCAAACGGTGGTCGATGCTCTGTGGGACCCACCATGATGTATGTGTTGCATCCATGCCGTCCATCTATTTTTACAGATCATTTTATGATATGAGACCAAAAATGGGGTATATCCCAATCTCAAGTGGACCACATTACAGGAAACAGTGTTGAATAAGCGTGGCCATTAAAAACATTTTAGGGGCCATAGAAGTTTTAGATCAAGCTGATTTTTGTTTTTTCCCTTAATCTAGGCCTGTATGACCTAATCAGATTGGATGTTAAATAAATAGTACAAAGGCGCCTTAGGAGGATTTTAATGGTGGATATCTAATCACTATTGTTTTCATGTGGTGTGGTCCACCGAGATTTCTATCCCTCTAATTTTTGGATCAAGCCCTAAATTATCGGTAAAAATGGATGAACGGAATGGATGAAATACATACATCGTGGTGGGGCCCATAGATGGTCGATGGGTGGTAGGGGAGTAGCCAACTGCTTTCTGTCGTGTCGATCCACTGGAACTTTGGGTTTAACTCGTTCTTTGGACATTGCCGTAAAATGATCTCTCCAAATGGATGGAAGGTGTGGATACAAAACATACATCATGGTGGGGCACAAAAATGAGAGGTATATAAATCTCAGGTAGAGCTGGGCATCGGTTCTGGTCGGACCGGATTTGGCTTAACCCAATCAGTTCCAAAATTTTAATATACTAATCCGAAATCGATCAGATCCGAGGCCGAGTCCGAGTCACCTGACTCGGACAGATTCGATGCCACATTTACTTGACCCAATCCGAGTCTGACTCGGTCAGAAAAACCGAGTCGGATCGGGTTGAGCATTATTCGAATTATTTGATATGGTGTGGCCCAATTCAATCTTCAATATATCATAATTTTTTATTCAACGCCTAAAACAATATATCAAGATGGATGAACGGTTTAGATAACATATATACATCAAGGTGGGCCTCCATGAGATATCTCATTTGAGCGGTTCGTACACGCGTACGAAAATAGAGGCACATCTGCCGCTGCCGCCTGCCAGTGCTAGCGCCTGCAAGCTACCGCACGCCTGTGTTGTCACATTGGCAGGCTATGAAGTAACATCATCAAATTCTGTGGGCCCCACTACACTCTATGTGTTATATCCACACCGCCCATCAATTTTGAGATATCATTTTAGGGCATGAGTCAAATAATAATGTAAATAAAAATTTGTAGTGGACCACATCACAGAAAACAGTGGGGAGAGTGATTCCCACCGTTGAAACTATCCTAAGGCCCACCATAACGTTTATTTGAAATCCAACCTGTTCAAAAGTTGTAAAATACAAAAATAAGGGAAAATATAAATACCAGGTTGATCTAAAACTTTTGTAGTCCTTAAAAGCTTTTAATGGTGGGCGTCACTGTCCATAAAGATTTTTATGCCGGGTCCACTGCAGCTTTGGATTTAATTTATTCTTTGGATATTGCCCTGAAATGATATCTCCAAATGGATGGATGGTTGGATACAAAACATACATCATGGTGGGGCCCAAGGAACTTGGTTATATCACTTTGATAAATACTCTCCAACCTACCGTATTAACGTGCAAAGCACGTAATTCAAAAATCGGGTTGTTGCAGGCCAATTGACGTGCCGTGCAAGTTATTCGTAGCGAGTGAACGCTGCTGGGGCCTACCGTGAATGTATGTGGTGTATCCATGCCGTTCATTCATTTTTTCAGATTATATTAGTTGTTGAACTCAAAATTGACGAATATCCAAAGCCCAAGTGGACCACACCATAGGAAAAGGTAAAAATATTAATTTTCACTTCGGATCGACGGTGTTGGTCTGTCCGGATCCATTCGGATCGGGTTTTCGGATCGGAACGGTCCGGATTAGCCATTACCCGATCTAGATCCGAAAACTAGTCGGATTTAAATGATCCTACCCGATCCTCACCGATCCAGGCCGTCGGTTCTATTCGGAACGGGTCGGATCGGGTCTAGTCTGGTCGGATCAACCGGATCGGGTAAAAAATGCCCACCTCTAATCTCAGGTGGACCACACCACATGAAAACAATAGTGATTGAATATCCATCATTAAAATCCTCTTAAGACCCACTTTACTATTTATTTAACATCCAATTTGTTTATTAGGTCTTTGTTGCCCAGCTCCTTTGGCTTAACCTCAGTCAACCTGATGCCAGACTTGACCTTGGGCCTACTTTGATTTATATATTGTATATCCATATGGTCCATTTGTTTTGCCAACTCATTATAGGATATGAGCCCAAAAATGAATCATATTTAAATCTTAAGTAGACTACAATATAAAAAACAATGCTAATTGAACACCCACCATTAAAAACTTTATGGGCCCACCTTAGTGCCCACTGTAATATTTATTTTTATTCGAGCTGTTGATTAGGTCAGACATTAAGGAAAATATAAATAATAAAAAAAATTAAAAAAATACAAATATCAACTTCATCCAAAATGTGGTGTGGTCCTAAATTGAGAGGTATATAAAGATCATTTTATGACTTGATCTCAAAATTGAGAAGTATATAAATCAATATCTCAGGTGCACCACACCACATGAAAACAATAGTGATTGGATATCCTTCATTAAAATCATCCTAAGGTCCACTGTACTGTTTATTTGACATCCAATATGTTGATTAGGTCATACATGGCCAGTTGAAGGGGAAAAACAAAAATCAGCTTGATCCAAAACTTTTATGGCCCCAAAATGTTTTTTAATGGTTGACGCTCATTCAACACTGTTTCTTGGATGTGGTCCACTTCCGATTTGGATATATCTCATTTTTGGTCCTATACCGTAAGATGATCTTTAAAAATAGATAGACGACATGGATTAAACACATACATCATGGTAGGGCTCACAGAGCACCAACCACCAGCCATTGGATGGTGTCAGGGGGAGTAGTCAATCCGTTCCCCTTATTCGAAGTGTGGTCCATTTAATCTTTGGATATGATTCATTTTTTAGATAATTCTCTAAAATTATCTTGAAAAATAGATGAACGGTGTGGGTTGATCCCAAATTTTCGGTAAATCAAAAACTCAAGTGTACCATGCCACACCAAACAGTGTGGAATAATGATTTCCACCATTGATACCTTCCTTGGGCCCACAGTAATGTTTATTTGACATCCAACATGTTCATAATATCAAAAAGATATAAATGAAGAGATATCTCATAACCTAAAGGGGACACATCAAATCCACAGTGTTGATGTTCGACACACATCATGATGGGGCCCACAAAACTTACTAACATCAATTCTTAGGTTCTCACGAGGTCGATAAGTTGGGTCACAATTTTGACCGAATATTTGGCCCATTTTACATGTCGTGTCCATTCACTCTATTTTACCGATCATTACCCTCAATTTGACTAATTACTCACCCGATCATGCTACACATGAGAAAGATATTGGGCAAACAAGATTGATCAACAATTTGAGTGAATTTTGATTTAAACATCTGAAGTTATTTACTCTTCAATCTGGACTGATCAGATTATCTAAAAATGGTTAAAGGTTGTTCATAATATCAAAAATATATGAATGAATAGAAAACACAAACATCAACTTGATCCAAAACTTCTATGACCTCCAAGAAATTTTAAACGGTAGAGGTTCAATAACACTATTTCCTGTGGTGTGGTCCACCTGAGCTTTGGATATCCTTCCTTTTTGTTCTTTAGACGTCAAATTATCTATTAACATGGATGAATGGAGTGGATAAAATAAATAAATAACAGTGGACCCCACAGAGTTTAATTACTCTGGTAAGGGTAACGAGTAATTCACTTAAATGTAGTAGAGAAGGGTTTCCTTAAAACATTCATAATCATATATTGGGCCTGCCTAAATGTGATTCACATATCCTGTATTGAGGAAGGGTTTCCTTAAAACATTCTTTTTGACCAAGGTATTGAGGAACTTTGATTTGCACTCCTCTTTCTTAAACGTGTATATTTTTCCTTAACCTTGAGTTGCACTCTTTTTCTTCTTCTTCTTTTTCTTTTTCTTTTTTCTTTTCACGTTTACGTGTTTTAATCCTACCTTGTGTATTGTAGGCCACATCCATTCAATTTGGTTTAGATCTTTTTAAAAAAAAAAAATTTTCTTGTCAAAATACAAAATCTAGTTTTCTTTTTTAAAAAATATATATTTTTTACAATTTGTCAATTTTTTCACAATTTTGTTTAATTTTTAAAATTTTCTTTTTCAAAATATCACTTTTGTTATATAACTTTTTAATTTTTCTTTTCAAAATACAAAATCTAGTTTTCTTTTTTTAAATATATATATTTTTTATAATTCGTCAATTTTTTCACAATTTTGTTTAATTTTTTAAATTTTCTTTTTCAAAATATCATTTTTTAAATATCACTTTTGTTATATAACTTTTTAAATTTTCTTTTCAAAATACAAAATCTAGTTTTCTTTTTTAAAATATATATCTTTTTTACAATTTGTCAATTTTTTCACAATTTTGTTTAATTTTTAAAATTTTCTTTTTCAAAATATCATTTTTTAAATATCACTTTTGTTATATTACTTTTTAAATTTTCTTTTCAAAATAGAAAATCTAGTTTCCTTTTTTAAAATATATACTTTTTTTTACAATTTGTCAATTTTTTCACAATTTTGTTTAATTTTTAAAATTTTCTTTTTCAAAATATCATTTTCTTATCGAATTTTCTCTTTTCAAAATTATCAACAATATTCAAAGTTCTTAATTTTTATTTCAAAATGTTGTTTTTTTATAAAATTACACTTTTTTTTTCAAAATCTAAATTTTTTTTCTTAAACATTGTTAGTTATTTTTCTAAGCTTTTTAACTTTTTTTTTTCGAAATTCATAAATTTTTTTGTTCTTAATTTTTGACTTGAGTATTAGAGACGGTTTACGAACGTCTCTAATACAGACGGTCTTTGATAGTCTCAAATGACTACTATAAGACGGCTAAGGACCGTCTCTAATAGAGACAGTCTTTGACCGTCTCAAACGGGGCCTGCTTAGCATTTGCATGGTACTTATAAACCAGTAAAAGATGGAGGATGACCGTCTATAATTAAGACGGTTCTTGGCAGTCTCAAATTACCAATAAAAGACGGTCAAAGACCGTCTCTATTGACCGTCTCTAATAGAGACGGTCCTTGACAGTCTCAAATGAAGACAGCTAAGAACCGTCCCTATTTCAGACAATTTTTGGCACTTAAATTATAGGGAAAGATGGCTAATGACCGTTTCTAATTGAGACGGTCCTTGATAGTCTCAGATTACCAGTAAGAGACGGCCAATGACCGTCTCTAATACGGACGGTCTTTGACCATCTCAAAATTTCTCATATAAGACAGTCAGAGACCGTCTCTTATTTCAGACGGTCAATGGACGTCTTTTATCCGCAGTTAACGACGGTTTTTGACCGTCTTAATGATTTGTGGACGTTAAAATTTTTAAGACAATATTAAGGACAGTCAAGGGCCGTCTAAAAGTTTAGAGACGGTTTATAGCTGTCTCTAAAGTGTCTTTAAACCAAGTAATTTTAGAGACGGTCCAGAACCGTCTCTAAATCCGTCATTTTTTTTCCATTTTTCACGTAGTGTGGTAGAAGCTCCCTACTACTTTCCCCTGCCGCTGTACAACCTTAACCACTCAAGTCTAATCGCTTTTCCGGCGATTCCGACTTCGTTTCTAGGTAAGAAACCCTAACCCTAATATATTTTGGGGCTGTGATGGCTGTAGGTTATGAAATAGCTAACCTATTTCATTCTATAGGTTACCAAACTGCCAAATACGAAAGCTTAGCAAACATATCGGATTCGTTACGATTCTACGATAAAAGGTGCGGACTTTAGGTGTATAGGCTACGGTTTTCAACACTTTCAATGTCTGATAATAATATATTCATGATCTGCATGCAATTGCACATGTATAAAGTGTTGTCTGCTTTCCGTTTCGATTAAATACGAAGAATATGGAATTTTGTGTATTTTAGGTATTTGTAAAAAGTACCATATACGTATAAATTTTGGAAATGTGTTTGCCATGATTATTTGCTGTATGAATATATTATGTGTAAAATACTTGGTGAAAGGGCTCGCCCTAATATATGTTTTACTAATATACACTGTATGTTGAAATAGTGTACTCTTAAGTATTTGTGAAAATGCTTGTGAGAGCAAGTGCTTGGATGATGGTGCTTTAGGTGGGTGTTGAGATGGGATTCTCAACTACCTTATAAACGTATATGATTTCCTCTATGATTGGTTGTTTAATTTAATCACTTACTATGAAATATATGTGCTTGTATTTCTTGTTTACATTGTGCTTTGTAACATACTTTATGACATGTTTGTTAACATGCTTGAATTACTTTGTTTATTATGCTTTACTCCACATGCTTTGAATAAGGATTAATTACTTTTGGGACTATGATTATAGTCCAGACAATCGGTACCAGACTTGAGTTCGTGGTTGAGATTCATTTCGCCACGAAGGACGTGTCTGACGAACCCGAGTCGTACTTCGGTTGGCGACAGTTGTTATGTCACGCGAAGTGCTTATGCACTTCATGTCGTTCAGTTGATTGTGCGCTCGAGCTAGTCAGGTTCATTAAGTAACCTGATATGTCTATTGTATGTTCACCATGTTTGGACGCTACTGCTTGAACCTAGGGTACCAAACTTACTAGTGAAATCCCATTAACCATGGTACCTCAATCCACTAAGACTCATGAGCCGGGCATGGTGGTATGGGACACCGTGATCAAGCTGTCGGCCTACGCTGGGGCCACGTGCCTCCCTGTAGTGACCAGTGAGCAACCTTGACTCGTGAGCCGAATATGGTGGTATGAGACACTGTATTCGAGCTGTCGGCCTACACTGATTGGTGACGAGCCCTTTGTAGTGACCTCGAGTATACTCTGAATTTGCACTGAGGCGACGAATTTTGCCGCGGTGTATAGAATATGAACTAGGCCTGTATCAATTTAGTGATGAACCGTTAAAAAGGTGATGGGGGAGTGGTGTAACAATTACGTGTAACAGCCCTGACAGCCTTTGCAGCGCCCTAGAACCACACTATCGTATGAGATTATCTAGGTTTGACGACCCTAAAATGGATCATGTTTGGGAATGATACAAGGGAGGTACCTTAGTTTCCTAATCCTGCTGTTTGAAATGGACTAATAACAACTCGGTAATCATGCTCATCATCGCACTGCATGTGCCTGGAAGATGTGGAGCACTGAGAAATGAAAACATGCCGCGAACGTAAGATGGTGTCGCATGAGGGAGTATGTCGGTGAGGGCATGCATCATGACTGCATTCATACTTGCATTAATAAGAGTAGTTAGGAGTGTTTGATTGTACTGCTTTATCATTACTGCTTGACTGAATTGATAACATGTTAACCTATGCTTTATTGTTCCACTGAGTTAGCTACTTACTTCCACATTACGGGACGGTGTTGTATACACCAACCAGACTGTCTTAGGTGCAGATGAGGTGACGACTCAGGAGGCTGAGCCGGACTACGACGAGGACCAGGACGAGTTCTCGTATATGCAGTATGCTGGCGGCTTTGCCTAGACTGCCTGGAACGACGGAACTTACAGGGCTTACTTCTCTAGTTGTACTTTTGTCATTTTGATTGTAAAATAGATACATATATATGGTGACTCAGTTGGGTTCATACTCTGGAGATTGAGATGGTTTTGTTTCTTTTACATACAATTATATACAGTTTCAGTCTTCCGCTTGCCTTTATACAATTGATCTGGAGTATGAATTACTATTTTGGTATAATCTCACTCATGTTTAATGCACTAACACATGCAACATTTAATCATCATTATCTATGTTGCATAAGTGATGTTTTGGAACTCAAGAGTTGAGTTGCTACTCGACCCTCGAATTTCAAGGCGTTACACTATATTACAGAGTATATTTCGGGTATGCTATCCTCATGGTGGGATCAACCTATTGCAAAGGTTGGATGTTACATGAAATTAATATTTTCAAAGTTAATTATCATATGGATGTATATAGCTGGTGGTCCAATTAGTTGGACCTGAGAAATTTTTTATTTTTATTTTTCTTCAAGAGATGATTAAGAGGGCGTGGCCTCATCCAAAGTGCTGACTGTGGCCCTACCTTGATGTTTGTATTGTATATCCAGGTAGTCCATCCATTGTTTCTCTCATTTTAGGACATGATTTTAAAAATAAGTAGATAAAAATCTACTGTGGACTACACAGGAAACAATGGTGATTGACCATTGAAAAGCTTTTATGGGCCATAAAAGTTTTTGATCAAGCTAAAATTTGTTCTCCACTCATCCAGGTCTTTGCGACCTTATCGACACTATGCCAAAATCGTGGATTTGCGACGGACCAAATCCGTCGTAAAACCAAAAAAATGGGTCTTTTTTTTTTCCGATGGATAAAATCCATCATTTCATTGACAGATAAGGTCCCTCGCAGATTACTAACGGATAAGATTTGTTATAAAAAATAAAAAATCCGTCGCTGAAATTTGGAAAAAATCGCTCGAATTATTCGTCATTAAAAATATTAGCAACGGATAAGGTCTGTCGCTAATATGAGGAGAGCAACGGACCCAAATCCGTTGTTGATTTTCAACTTGTTCAGAAATTAGCGACGGATCTGGTCCGTCGCTAAAATATCTGTAAATTTTAAAAAATATTGTGAGATTTTATTTTTATTTTTTTAATTTTTGAATCTTACACCTGATAGTCATTCAAAAAATAATTCATACGATTGTTTAATAAGAATTATATTCACATGATTGTTTAATAAGAATCCTATTCATCAAACCAAAAAGTTCAAGCATACTGAAAATAAAAACTCCCTGCCAAAGCATTATATGATACCTCATATGACAAATACATGCACATAAATGGAATCCACTAAATATGATACCTCGTATAACAACGTATAACCATTGACTTGCAAAAGCCTACAACTCCCTAATGAAATCTAATATATAGTTGCATACTTTTAGGAGACGGGAGCTTCTGATGGGACATTTCTTTCTTCTAGCTTGAATCCACAACTTTTTCTACCATGGGAACATATTCATCAAACTCTGAGAACCCTGCCCTTCCAAATTAGAGAAGCATGTCAAAAACTACTGCTAGACACATTGTCACAGTATTTCTAGAAGACGGAACATTAATTAATTAAATACAAATAGAAGAAAAGCCTCATTGAGAGTACACGAATCTTTGAAGTGGTTCATAGAAAATTTTAACGAAGGGAATGAAACCAAAACCAAAAAAGGAATAGAAGAAACTGACTCAGCTAGCATCTGCAAGATCTAGACTATCTTCAACACAGATCTATAATAAGAATCTTGCCATCACCTTGAGCAGTAACACAAACAGGATCATCCTGTAGCAGCCATAAAGCAAAACATAATAGAAATATGTGTATCTAGCCAAAAATCAAAACAAATCATAATAGAAATATGTGTACCTTATGTTACGCATAAGAAGATGAAAAGCCGAAACAAATCACAACATAAATCTCTGTAGATTAGTAAAGCAAAACTACTAAATAATTCAAGATAAATATTTAGTCAAATAATATCCAAAATAACCTCAAACACAATTCACATGACCTGACCAAATTTAAAAAGTATGTTCTTGACCAAATTTAAGGAATCAGTACTTTCCACTTTGATTTTTCTGGAAATGGATAAGCTAGTTTTATTTAAAAGTTGGAATACAAAACCTCTTCCTTGTCCCCACTTTATCTACTAGCTGTTTGGCGATAGAACATATGAAACTGTTCATTTGGGTTAGACTACCTATGGTATTGCCTCTTGTTGTCATGATAGGAGGAAATTATATCACTACCCCCAGTTGAAGATGCAGAAGCAACAATATCCCCTTCAAAAACCCTAAGTTTTCTGACTCTTCTGCGACTAACTATGGGGGTAAAATTGTCCATATGTATATACTTTTTTTTGAAGGATTCCATGTGTGCATACACATGGGTGTTCATTGGGAATTTATCACATGCAATCAACTGTTTCACAATTTCCAGCGAGTCGCGCTGTGTAAGGATTACAATGATGTGTCAGATATCCAACCCGTCCATCAATTGCATCTCCCATTTTAGGCGCAGAGCCTAAAAATCATGACTCATATGGGCCACACCACATGGAACAGTGCATAAGGAATTCCAACCATAGGTTCATGCATGTGGCCCACCATGATGTGTATATACTATCCAACCCATTCATCATGTGCATCCTAGCTGGATAAAGGGAAAGCCCCAAAAAACAGACCATTCCAAAACTCAGGTGGGACAAGCCACATGATTTTAGAGGTTTTAGGAATGATTTTACATTACAAAGTTGAATGTGCGACAGTGTCTATAGTTCACTGTGTGAACAGACACATGTGCATGCAATATTCCCATAGGTAAATCAACTGTACAAGTTGCAGTACATTTGAACTACCATCGATCTGTTTATGAAATCCAATGTTCAGTAGTTGCATGATTGCACCCCCTCATGTTTATCATACATACCAGAAATCAGGCCAACCCATAACTCCGGCGGGCCCACCATAGGTAACTATGTAAAATTATGCTTAAAACCTTCAATCACCCAAATAACATAGGCCTTTTAGAAAAAAAAAAAAAAACAATAATAGGCCATGTTAAACAATGAAAACCCCATGATCTTCATGTAAAAGAAAATCAACTAAATAACTTCATTCATTTGATGTAAGATTATCCTGAAATGTACAAGTACAGCATTCAATTAATAAATAAGGAACTGGACATGCATCTGTTTTTGCTATGAAACTTTTAACAATTTTCATGTAGACAATGGGCCATAAACAACTTCAAGGGATGGAAGGTATTACTAACAAAAGCAATCAACTTTGTTAACAGGACTATGCACAAGGTCAATCAAGGCAATTGATAAGTAAGAATGTACTCAAAGAGGAAGGTCAAGAGCAGCTTCCTTAGCAGGGGTGTTGACCAACCGATTAGCCTCCCTAGGTAGTAGATACATGATTGAGTACTAATGTTAGAGCCCACCACTAACATCCTAATGTAACTTGCAACAAAAGAGTGTTCGTGGTTCTGGACCCAAACCAGATGCCCCAGAAAAAGAAATTACACTTCTACTCAACTGTAAGGCATGAAATGACTCTTTCAAGTCTTCAAGGACATTCTAACAAAGGTCATTCTGATGGTCATCCTTAACTAAGAAGAAATTTGAACTAATATAATCACTTGATGGAATAGCTCGATTTTATAACAAGAAAATATTTTCCTTGTGTAAATAAAACCCAAAGAAAGTACAAATCCTTCATTAAATTAACTACACTGTTATTGAATTAGTGGATGCCAAATGAAGAATACAGCAGAAACATGCATTGCAATTCCAGTTGTATACTGAAGAGTTATGCTAAAGCCAACATGATATGATTGAACAAAACCTCCAACTTCCCAATGACCATAAACAAGGGCATTGCCCAGGAAGTTGCTGCTCATAATGGAAAAAATAAGATAAGGAGAAGAAAGGGCATTCAGAATAACAATTAGGTGATTTGGAAATGAAGAATGAGAATAATACATTGGCATACACCAAGCAAGAAACCACAATCCTAAGGGGAGCAACAGCTGCCTCAAAATCAGGCCAACGCAAAGCTTGATATGAGACCCAACAGCAGCAACGAGGGGACCTGCATATATTCTGTTTGAATTTGGAAGCCAATAAAGGGATGATTCCATGCTCACATTAGCATGATGTCAAGCCATATGCATAAGAATACATGTGCATGAGGAGAAGGGATTTGATACTTTAGGAGAGCATGGCGCTTGTTAGGCAAGCACTTAGAAATTGTACACATTAGATCAACCATGCCCCATAAATCATCCCAATAAAACAATCCTAACCCTTCAACTAGTGATTTAATGAGGGCCCTTCATGCATATATGCAGGAGAAACAGGACGTGTTGGAAATCCATCTAGACCATTCATCAGATAGTGACCACCATGATTAATGCAATTTCACTGATTCTCAACAATGTGAAGTAATGCGCCCTAAAATCCCCAAATCTCTAAATGAGGGTCCACATCGAATCAGGAATCCACAAATTGCTAAATCCCCAAATCCCTAAATCGATATTGAGATTGAGAGAGATTGAGAGAGAGAGAGAGAGAGAGAGAGAGAGAGAGAGAGAGAGAGAGAGCATGCGTGGGTAGGGTATTCGGCAATGATAGGGTAGAGAGATCGAGAGAGAGGAGAGAGAGAGAGAGAGAGAGAGAGAGAGAGAGAGAGAGAGGGTGCGAGAGAGAGAGAGAGAGAGAGAGAGAGCGGACGCTGAAAGAATTAGGGCATCGACTCTCTGGACGCCCTAATTCCATCTGACGTCACCAAGTTCTGTGGGCCCCACTATGATGTATGAGTTATATCTACACCGTCCATCCATTTTGAGATATTGTTTCAAGTCATGAGCCAAAGAATGAGGCAGATAAAAATTTGTAGTGGACCCCACCACAAAAAATAGCCTGGAGAGTGATTCCCACCATTGAAACTATCCTAAGGCCCATCATAATGTTTATTTGAAATCCAACCTGTTCAAATGTTAAAAAAGACATGAAATAAGGGAAAACACAAATATCAGCTTGATCTAAAACTTTTGTGGCCTTTAGAAGTTTTTAATGGTGGGCGTCACTATCCCACTGGTTTCTGTGCTGGGGTCCACTTGAGCTTTAGATTTAACTCATTCTTTGATATTGCCCTAAAATGATCTCTCCAAACAGATGGAAGGTGTGGATAAAAAACATACATCATGGTGGGGCCCACGGAACTTGTTGACGTCACTTCAGTAGCTAGTCTTGCTACTCCCCCTGACACCAGCCCCGTGGCTGGTGGTCGGTGTTCTGTGGGGCCCACCATGATGTATGTATTTCATCCATTACGTTCATCCATTTTTAAAGAGTATTTTGGGGATTTACTCCAAAAAAATGAGAGGTATATAAATCTCAGGTGGACCACACCACATGAAAACAATAGTGATTGGATATCCACCATTAAAATCCTCCTAAGGCCCACTGTACTGTTTATTTGACTCCAATCTGTTTATTAGGTCATACAGGCCTAGATGAAGGGGAAAAAAAAAATCATCTCGATCCAAAACTTTTATGCCCCCTAAAATGTTTTTAATGGTTGACGCTCATTCAACATTGTTTCCTGTAATGTGGTCCATTTTGAGATTGGGATATACCTCATTTTTGGTCTCATGCCATAAGATGATCTTTAAAAATAGATGGACGACATGAATAAAACACATACATCATAGTGGGGCCCACATAGCACCGACTACTAGCCATTGGCTGGTGTTAAGTGGAGTAGCCAATCTGTTCCCCTTATTTGTGGTGTGGTCTATTTAATCTTTGGATGTGATTCATTTTTTAGATAATTCTCTAAAATGATCCCAAAAAATGGATGAATGGTGTGGGTTGATCCCAAATTTTCGGTAAATCCAAAACTCAAGTGGACCATGCCACACGAAACAATGTGGAATAATGATTTCGACCGTTGATACCTTCCTTGGGCCCACAGTAATGTTTATTTGCCATCCAACTTGTTCATAATATCAAAAAGATATGAATGACGAGAAAACACAAACATCAGCTTAATCCAAAACTTCTATGGCCTCCAAGAATTTTTCAATGGTAGAGGTTCAATCACATTATTTCCTGTGGTGTGGTCCACTTGAGCTTTGGATATGCTTCCTTTTTGTTCTTTAAACCTCAAATTATCTGTTAATATGGATTAACGAAGTGGATAAAAAAAATAAATAATGGTGGACCGAACAAAGTTTACTCTGGTAAGGGTAATGAGTAACTCACCTAAATGTAGTGGAGAGGGGTTTCCTTAAAACATTCATAATCATATATTGGGCTTGCCTAAATGTGATTCACATATCATGTGCGTCCCACTTGGATGAGGGGTCAGACCAAGTTTCAGCTACATCTAAAACTCATGTGGGCTCCACCAAGTGCTTTTATATTTTTTACGATGTCTTCACATGGTTTTAGATGGTATGGAGCACCTGAGTTTCGTATGCGGATGATTTTTGAGATATCTCATAACTGAAAGGGAGAGCATCAAATGCATGGTGTTGATGTTCGACACATCATGATGGGGCCCACAAAGCTTACAAACTTCAATTCTTAGGTTCTCACGAGGTTAATAAGTTGGGTCACAATTTTGACTAAAATATTTGACCCATTTTATATGTTTGGTCCATTCACTCTATTTTATTGATCAATACCCTCAATTTGACTATTTACTCGCCCCAATCAGGCTACATTTTTTTTTTCACAGATAAATTTCAATTTCCATTTAAAAATAACATTTTTTTTAAAAATGTATATTTTTTACGCTTAATTTTTCTCTGAAAACTTTTAACAAAATATCATTTTTATTATAAAATATTTCAAAATAAAATAAAATACAAATTCTGAATTTTTATTTTCAAAATCTCAAAAATTTTCTCAAATTTTAATTTTTTTTTTCTCAAAAATTCCAAAATGCCGATTTTTTTTTTCTTCAAAAGAATCATTTTATTTTCAACTTTTCAACTTTCTTTTTTAAAATGATATATATATATATTTTTACAAAATCTCAGTGTTTTTATAAATAACTTTTTCTTTTAATTTCAAATTTTTAACGTTTTCAATTATTTTTCAAAATCACAAATTTTTTCAACTTCTTTATTTTTCATTTCAAAATATTTGTTTTTTGTTAAAGTATCAATTCTTTAATATCGTTTTATTTTAAAATTTTCAATTGTTTCTAACTTCTCCATTTTTTTTAAAAGCATTTTTTTCGAACTTGTCAATTTTATTTTATTTTTCAAAATATGAACTCTCATTTTCTTTTTCAAAATATTTTCGTTTTTCAACATTGTAAAAATTTTCACATTTTTAAAAATCTTTTTAATTTTTTTTCATGATATTATTTTTTTTTTCTCAAAATCAATTCCTTTTTTCAAAATTATCAACTTTATTCAATATTCCTTTTTTTTTTCCCACAAAATAGATTTTTATTAAATCAAGATTTTTATTTTTTCAAAATCTCATTTTTTCTCAAACATTGTTAAAAATTTTAAACTTCTCAATATTCTTTTTCATGTGATATTACAAATCATTTAAATATTAGTTTTAAAAATTTTAAAAATAATAATTACCACTCATTTGATATAAAAGCAAAATAAATTTATTTTTTTGCTTTCAATCAATTGTTAAAAAATAATATTCGATACAAATATGTAAAATTAAACCACTGAAATTCTATTAAAAAACAATTCTTAGACTACCAAAAAACAATTTTCCACCATATTCTAAATAAAAAAAATGAAAAAAAAAATGTTCAAGGCAAAAGTCCTTTTACGACATACCATGATCCGACTCAAAGTCAACTAAAAACCATCGTGAATTACTATTTTGGGCTGGAATTAGCAACTGATCATATTCCATCGTAAAATCAAAATTTACGATGGATTTAGTTCTTCGCCATTTTACGACGGACCAAAATCCGTTGTAAATCAGATTTTAGCGATGGATTTCGGTCCGTCGCAAAATTCCACGACTTTTTGGACCGAATTTTCGAGAAAGACGGGTTGGCGACAGACTTTTCCGTTAGCGACAGATTAAATCCGTCGTTAAACCAAACAATTTTTGCAACGGATGCGATTTTGATGTAATGTAACAGGTTGGATGGCAAATAAACATTACAGTTAGCTCAAGAAAATTTTTAATGGTATGCGTTCAATCATCCTATTTCCCATGATGTGACCACTTGAGATTTGGTTGGGCTTTATTTTTGGGCTTGTGCCTAAAATGAGCTGGAAAAATGGATGGATGGTGTGGATATACAATACGTACGTGCATGAAGGCGGGCCCATGGTCAAGGCCACACCATGTTAGGTGAGGCCGGGCCACACCTAATCAACTCCATTTTTATTTTTTTTTCAGAATATAATTATTTTCTCCAAAGGGAAGAAGTGAAACAATTGGGAGATGGACCTGAACCTTTATTTTTGAAAGCCCATTATAATGTCTATGTGAGATCCATTCTGACCATCAAATGTGTATTCTCGTTATAGGCCTGGCGCTAAAAAAACCATTTAGATGAGTCACAGCAATAAAATGGTTCATAGAGAGACATCACCCATTGATTTATACAGGGCCCACTATGGTGAATATGTAAAATCCACTCCAACCATTATATGCCACACTAAAATCTAGGTGTGAAACCCAAAAATCAGGCACATAAAAGATTCAAGGGGACCACACCAAGGAAAACAATTCGAAAGGTGAGCTTTTTTCCATACACCGTTTTCAATTGCGGTCCTTCCCAACCGCTATGAGGCTAATTTTCGATCCTTGGTCTAACATGGGAGATGCACCTTATGGCTAAGTGAATTTCACATTAACACCACGGTGGGGCCCACCCGACATACAACCTTTTTCAAGGACTTTTTAAAATATTATTGGACATAAATTAAGCATTAATTCATGGTAACTAGTTGCATAGACTAATTATGTGTGAGCATCTCTCTCTCTCTCTCTCTCTCTCTCTCTCTATATATATATATATATATATATATATATATAAGATTGAAATCCACACCATGCATTTGGTGGGTCCTCTGATCTCTATGTTATGGGGTGTCCCAAACATCAAATGTAACGAAAGTCAGGTGAGCCCCAGGATCTAATACCATGTAAACTCATGCTTAAAACATCTAACAACATGTGGTGGGCCCCCTTGCGTTTTGAAATGGCCTAAAATTTAGTGTGACTCCTCATCCAAGTGGGACACACAATGGATGAATTAGACGTCTGAACTGCTCACAACCCCAAGTGTAGGGTCGCGATGTAGTAATAACTCGGTGAGACCGAGGTTGAATCCATAAGGATTTATGTGTCTTTCTGAAATAAACTAGAATTAGGAACTTGGAACTAGATTAAACTAATAATCCAAAGAATCAAGAGATCAATGATGATTAACAATCAATAAAAAGGAAAACTAGAGCGTCAAGGATACACATGTAGCTATTAAGATGATACCTTACTTGATTCAAAGAGCTACAACTGGAATTAGAGTCCTATCCTATCCAGTTGGATGAAAGAGTAGTAAAAATCTAAAAATATAAATTTTCCATTAACATAGTTCTCTCATGAAGCATCCATGCGATAATCGCAGGGAATTCAACCATCCACTATGCCTATAGACAATGATGAATCATGAATTTTACAGATCACACACTTCGTAAAATAGATTAAGAAGATATTCAAAGCTATCATAACATCTATTGTAATTTCAGTCACAAAAAACCAAAAAAAATTGTAAATATTCATTTATTTAAACTATAAATTACTAGGAATTCATCATATACTTGAATCAAAACAAAAAAAAAGCATCAAAATAAACTACAGCTTCACCTCTTAGCCCTAGCTAAGAGATTAGCTAGTCAAAGCTAACTCAAAAATATAAGAAAAACTAAAATATCTACTAGAAACATGAAGAAATCGAAGTGGAAGAACGTTATCGGCACTCCACCTAGGCCTTCTCTTCCTTTTCAAACCCTAGAAGATGATTTGGAGTAGTCCGGGGACTCCTTTAAATAGTTTTGCAACTCAAACTTTCGTACTGCCCCAGAAAAATCTACAAACTGCCTCAAATTTATGCACTTCACGTAAACTCTGCGTAATGCCTTCGATGTCATCGAATGACCTTCGATGTTATAGAACATGAAGTCCCAAGTTGAATAGAATTCGGAAGTCACACCTTTTCACACTGCGTAAATCTTCGATGCCATCGAGCTGCCTTCAATGCCATTGAGCTGTCTTCGATGTCATCAAACAATCCTTCGATGTCATCGAAAGGTGGTTGATGTCATCGAGAAATTGTCTAGAATGTTCTAGCAAGAAAACTCGATTTTCATGTAATTCTTCAATGTCTTCGAACATTTTCTTCGATGTCATCAACTGGTGGTCGATGACATGGAAAGTGAAGTTCAGATTCTCTAAATTTTTGTTCTTTGCACTCCTTGACTTCCTTCTTAACTTATATATATATATATATATATATATATATATATATATATACACACACACACACACACACACACACAGAGCATCGCCTATAAGAAATATTGTATATGCCCACCAAATCCACAAGTCAGTAACCTCTTGGTACGCTGAGAAGAAAGTTACAACCCAATTCACAAAAAACTGTAATGCAATACACACACACACACACACACACACACACACACATATATATATCAGTGTTTTGAATAACGTTTGTAGTGTAGCATGGCTACGATGCTATCTGACCTTTGTAAATAGTGTAAATCCCTTGTAGCATACGGTACAGGGTTATAGTGGATGCATAGTGTAACGCCCTGAATTTCGAGGGTCGAGCAAGGCTCGACTCCCGAGATTCCGAACATCACTTATATCCTATGGAAGATAGTTTTCTAATTTCTTCCAGGTTGATTGATTAAGCATGCATGAAATTTACTAAACGGCGTATCATACTCCAGATTTAATGAAATTAAGCTAGTGCGGAATTCTAAAACATGTCTATGTAAGTATGCAGATGTTTCACAAAATTTCTTCTAGAGTATGAGTACGTAACCGGGTTCAATATATACATGTATAATTTTAAAACGAACAAAATTTGGGAATGTAAATGTGTTCAACTAAGCCCAGATGCCCAGTGATCCCTGCGTAACGGTACGTGGCCTACATTGGCCCACCCGAGAGTTGGAAGTAGGAGAATGCCTCCTCCTCATCCAAGAAGTCCTACTCCATTGCATAGACGTCATCCGTACCTTCATCTACATCAGAGTCTGCTTGGTGTTTTAAAATACCGTCCCAGAGTGGGAATGAGTGATCAACTCAGTGGTTCTATAAGGCAAAAGTTACACATGTCATCAAGTCAATCAAAGCAGTAATGATAAGGCAATCATAACAATCACTTCCTAACTATTCTTTTTAATGCAGGAATGGAGTGTAAGTAATGATGCATGCCCTTACCCATCAACACTCCCTCAACACGTGACTCTGACCACCTATTTCACATATGACAACACTTCCTCAAATGTACAACTCCAACACTTTTTTGCCACATCCTAACTAATGTAGTGTAATGCATGGTCATGTTAGCCAAGTGATTAATTATGCTCATTCACACAGCAAGTTTGGGAAGCTAGGGTACCTCCCTTTTTAATATTGAACATTAGGCATCGGACAACCACAATGGTCCTATTCCTATGTTCTAGATCCATCTAGGTTCATCACTCTTAGATAAACTCATACGAGAGGCAAGTTGCAAGAAGTGGTGCTCGCGGTCACTACGGGGAGGCTCGTCACCCCAGCATAGGCTAACAACATGAACACGATGTCTCATATCACCATACCCGGCTCATGAGTCTTGAGGATCGTGGTACCATAGTTAAAGGTGGGTCTTTACATCGGTGAGGGGTACCTTAGATTCAAACAGTCGCGTCCATATATGATAAACACACAATAGGTCAACCAATTCGTTAGGTGAACTCGATTGGTATGAGCACACACTGACCTAATCGACATGGAGCACATAAGCGCCCCTCGCGGCCTAGCCATTGTCGACAGTCGTCATACAACTCGTATTCATCGAGTTTACCCAAGGTGGCAAGACTAATTCAGCCACTTAAACATGGACGTTTACCGGTTGCCTGGACTACGTTTGTAGCCCCAATCCTATTCAAATGCTGCTAACAACCACGTGTAATTATATCCCAGCATTCGACAAACAATCCAAGTGGATTTCTCATTTGGGCATTTCGGCAAACACATAGAGCAAATTAAATATAACTTGCATTTTATCAATTGATTTCATAGAGGAAAATATATATATGCATAAACAATAAAGAATCCTACCTTAATACTCGTAGTAAATACAAATCATCAACAATTTCTCATTTAGACAACTTATCAAACACATAGGCTATGTTAGTTACAACATATGTTTTATCAATTCTTTACACAGAGAAATCTATATGCATATGACAATGATGGATCCTAGATTAGCAATCATGGCAAGCACTAATAATTTTCTATTTCTCATTTAAACATTTCGACAAACACATAGGTTGCATCATTTACTTATCATAGTTCATAGGTGTATCTCATACAGAAATCAGGGTATTTAAGACAATACGGTAATAATCAAGGCAAACATAAATCATTTACTGTGATGAAAGCATTGATAAACCGTAACCTAAGCATTTATAGTCCACACCTTTCGTTGGTACGCTCAACTCGGACTCGGTCCAAATTTTACATTTCCAAAAATGGAACGTCAGGCACCTAAATGATGAAACTGGTTAGCTAGGTTGACGAAAAACTATCCGGGAGCTTTACATCAACATTAGGGTTGGTATTTCTTACCCGAAATCGTAACTGAAAGAGGTTTAGTAGAGCAAAGGGGGCGGTGATTAGGCACGTGGTTGCGTGGGAGAAGATTTCCCACAGTTGCAACAATCTCCCGAAGTTTCTCTTCCTCTTTTCTCTCCTTTCTCTTCTCTCTTCTCCTAGGGCTTGCAAAATTCGTATATGAGAGAGAGGGTGAAATGAGAGCTATTTATAGCCCCAGATGTGGTGTAAATGGCCCCAGGGCCACTTTATACTAATATTTCTACCTTGCAGGGGGCCGTTTCTGACGAACAGGGCTCTTAGGGAGGCCCACTGTGGGGTACACTCCCTAACAATAGATCCATGCCACGACATAATTTCGGTGCGATCGGATGAGCTGATCGACCATGGAGAGTTTGTGTCAGATCAACGGTCATACGTGTCCAATCGGGGCCACGGTTATGTGTAGAGAAATTTTCTTTCTCCATGTGTGAAGTTTGGTCACAAATCAACGATTGAAAATCCTCAACTTTGTGTAAGAGCGAACGGCCCAATTCACTTAAGTTTTTGTTCATTTTCTAAGGATATTCGCATTTTCATGCACTTAACTCACGGCTCGAGTTCGGCGTTTATGGACACTATCTGGGTTTGATTCCCACGATGATTGTCAAGCCCAGCAGGACGGATATCGTCTTATAATTTTAAGTTCATTGGACCCTCGATGTGCGGTCTAGGTCCGTTATAGAGTTTCAATATATTCCCGAGAGTGACAGGCCCTTAGGATTTCTCCTAGGTCTTAAGATGACATTGAGTCAGTGGTACTCATGGTTTTAAGCCTCCCCATTTATGAAAATGGTGGCCTAAGCTTAATCCATCGATTACTTAGCATTTAACTAAATCCCGTCTAAATTATACAGCCGAATGCAGTCCCTAGATTGTTCCACCTGAGGTTGTACTCGGGTCTTTGTACAAATTTCTCCGGGATGTTACACATAGTGTATGTAGCATACGTATAACACATGTAGCATCATAACATATGTGTAACATAAGTAGCATGCATACACATACACATAGCACATATAGCATATGCTATTTTTTGTTCTTAAATGATAACTGTATTTTATATTTTATACTTAATATTCAACTTATAGGATTTTAATTTTATTTCATACTTCCGACTTGTAGTTTCAATTAAATATTATTAATTAAAGTTCTATGTTTAGAAAGTTATTGATGTGATAATAATTTGTAAGGCCCACCCCCACAACACATAATATTGTTCGCTCTGCCAAAGCTCACGGCTTTAAAACGCGTCATTTGGGGTAAGGATACTGGTAGCTCGCCCAGACCCGGTGCTCCCGTTGTCCCGCCCACATCAGCACCTACCCGTCCATGATATTGTCCAACCCAACTGTCATCATCAAAGTACGCAGCGGTGGTTTTGTTCCCCGCAGGAACGCGTTATGTCTGTTAAGGGAGAAACCCAACATATAACTACCACAACTCCAGACAACTCTTCCGATGTGGGACAAGTTACGCTACTGATCAGCCAATCGCAACGGTAGCTCGCCCAAAGACAAGTAGCACTGAGCCCACACAAGAGCCTACCCGGCCCGCACTGGGGCCCGCCCACGTGTGCCCGCCCACATGAAGCAGTGACCGGGGCGTCACATTATCCCCCACCAAGGGCAGAGCCGTCCTCGGCTCTGATACCATTTGTAAGGCCCACCCCCACAGCACATGATATTGTCCGCTTTGCCGAAGCTCACGGCTTTAAAACACGTCATGTCTGTTAAGGGAGGAACCCAACATATAACCACCACAACTCCAGAAAACTCCACCGATGTGGGACAAGTTACGCTACTGATCAGCAGCTGCAATGGTAGCTCACCCAAAGACGAAGAGGCCCGCTGACCACACAAGAGCACTGTCACCACACTGGGGCCCGCCCACATGTGTGCCCGCCCACGTGTGCTCGCCCACATGAAGCAGTGACCGGGGCGTCACATAATTTGATTTGGTTTATATATTTGAATTGATTTTTTATAAATGATAATTAATTAACTTGTTTAAAGATGCTACTTCTATTTAAAACACTAATATTGACACATGTACATATATGTGTACACACACACACACACATAAACTCTCAAGTGCACTAGTTGACTATAATTATAGTCCACCCTATAGATAATTTCTAACTTATGATGTGTGCAACATCCAACCCATCTAATAGGTTGGCCCTATCATGAGGATCACCTTCGGTAAAAATCAGTCACATCCACTTTTAAAGTGGACCACATTTATAATTTTCTATTTATCAATGGCAAGAAATTGTTTTCAATATTATCCACCCAATGAGTAGATGGTGCTGAATTTTGAACTAGATGATCTTCATGGTTCAGCCAACTTATTGGAAGAGTTGAATGTCACATGCTCTTAACTGTTTAGAAATTATCAACTAGGTGGACTATAACTTATTGTCCAATCGATTAGACTTGAGAGTTATATATGTGTGTGTGTGTGTGTGTGATTTGATAGTCATTTAGTGACGGATTGCTAGTAGAAGGATTTTACACAAAAATAGTTTTCTCTTTTCTCTTATTTCTCTAATTTTCTTGCTATTTTGATTCTTATAGATGTCCCTTTTTATAAAGGTTGGAATCACAGTCGTTCTTTATTTTTTCACATTCATTTCTATTGAAAAAAATTATAATTTGTATATTTATTTGCATTCATTACAAGAGGAGATAGAGAAGAAATGTTTCATCCATTACAAAATAAGATCATTGATGACCATATGTTTCAAAATCTCCCATTTAGCCATTATGGCCGACACTCACACGCACACATGTGTGTGTATATTTCTCCTACTAAATAGTTGTTTAATTCATAATTAATCTAAAAATAATAATATAATACACTTGTGATGTATTAAAAAAAGTTAATACATTGATTTACATCACATATTATTTTTACTTTACGATATGAGGATTATTATTATTATTTTTTTTATCATTCGTAGTTGCAATTGCTACTTCATTTTATGTAGCTTACTTTCATTTAAATCTCAAACATATGTTGTCATACATGCGTTATTATCCCTCAATTTCGTATTTTATATTTTCACATTATACATAATACAATCAATTAATTATCTAATTTATATAGACTACATAACACTTTGATATAATAACATCCTCATCGTTTTATTCATCTAATAAGTATGGTTTATCAATTCTTTTTCATTATACTGCATGAAGTTAGTTTGTCTATCATCCATTGTTGTAGCTCGATGATGAAGGGTTTACTTAGCCACCCAATCCACTCAGTATTTATTCATAATCCAATATCTTTAAGATACTTATAATTTTAATGAACATACTCTTATTGTTCTTAACATGTATATCTGGTCAAGACCACCATCTACACTCAACATCTATTATAACTTACACAATAAGAGAATTATTGTAATTGATTTAATTATTACAATCAGTATATCACTTTCATAATAGTTTATACTAATATTATATCAACTACATAACATTGTTATATTATAACACCGTTAAATCATCAATAGAAATTGGTCTTTAAGAACCTTATGTTGATTTATAACAAGGTTATTTTGCAGCATTCCGTATCTATAAAATAAAAATAAAAAGAAAAACCACCTATATAGAATAATGTAGTTTATATATGATTGGTCTAAACATGTTAATAAACAACAAGTTGTTTACTACAATAATTCTTTTAATTCCCATAACTATTAAAGGTGACCTTTTACATTCCACATGTACACTCTTCCATGCGCATACACGTATAAATGTGCATGACTTACATGTCTTTAAAAAAAAATAATAATTGAGTCTCTTTGTTATGATCCTTCTATGATTATACATCATTCAAAAATATTTATTTATAATAATCTATTATTTTAATGGTTTATTGTGCATATTTCATTATTTAATAATCCATGATCAACAATCTGATTGCCTATGATTCTAATTCATTGATATATTAGCTAATAATCTTTATAATAGTAATTAGATTGACTAATTAAAGAGAATAAGTTAGAATTAACTGACTGATTTTTGTGATTGTCCTTTAATTTTGTGTTGAATAGTGATATAGCAATCTACTTCCGCAATGGGCTTGATCTTGTGGGCCTTAACTTAATGAACTCAGCCTTGAATGTAGAATGAAATCTTTGTTGTAATTGGCCTGATATGCTCTACTTGAATTAAATCAACCAAGTCTCAAACATCGAGTTATGGTATAATTTAGGCATTTATTGCAATATGCTCAATCTAAAGGGCTTGGGCTTGATGAATTGGACTTTGTAGGTGTGCTCCCACTTCTCATCACTAATGAATAAGTTATGATTAAGGCTGGAATCTTTTTCACAAATGGTCCTAATAAAATTAGATGTATACTTGTTTACAATAAGTTGTCTTTACTTAGTTGGAAGAATATGAGGCTTATAACTTTGTTGTTAGGAGACTGAGTCTTTTTATGCCCTTTTATCTCCTTTTTAGAAAAAGATTACAATCAGATATAATTAAATTAAAATATTAAACAAAAACATGATTAAAGCATGTGGAAGATTATTAAGTGTTTGAACTTTTGGTCAAGGTTCAACTCTTCTCGTAACTGCTTTTTATATAAAGTGCAGGCGATGTACCTTCTCTCTCCCTATTTATAGTAAACCCTCTTTTTTATCAAGCGATGCACCTCTTCCTATAATCAGTTTTTTTTTAATATATAAAATGCAAGTGATGCACCTTCACTCATATACACATGTACCACCAAATAAAAGGAAACTAAAGAAAATGGTTTTAAACTCTTTCTTTTTTCTGTAAATATGAAAGGAGATGGGAAGATAAAATAAAAAAGTTTTTAAATATATTCCTTAAAAAGAAATGGAGGAGAGAGAGAGTGATTCAAAGAGGACTTTTTGGCAGATAGAAAAAGATCAATGATAAGCTTTTTCGGCTTCTTTTTAATCATAACAAGAGATGATGATTTCGACCCGAAAAATCTGGGGATGAAGCTTACAACCCCGATGAGAGAGAGAGAGAGAGAGAGAGAGAGAGATTTGACCCCGACTTACTTCTATCTCAATGAGTAGAGTAGGTAATTGAGGTTTTTTCCTTAATTTATTTTAGTATAACTTACATATTCTCATATTCGAGCAACAACAAAGCATCGATTGTCTTACGCTTTGACATAATTGAAGATTGTGTAAAGTGATTTAATAGCTGTTTGGCAACGAATTGCTAGTAGAAGGATTTAACACAAAAATGACTTTTTCTCTTTTCTTTTTCTTATTTATTAAAATTTCTCATAGATGCCCCTTTTTATAGAGGCTGGAATCACAATAATCTTTTATTTTTATTTTTCCACATCCATTTTTACTAAAGAATCAATTCATACATTCATTTGTATCCGTTATAAGAGTTATTGGGGAGGGGTTTCATATGTTATGGAATGAGGCCATTGATGGCCATACATTTCATATATATATATATATATATATATATATATATATATATATATATATATATATATATATATATATATATATATATATATAGGAAAAATCGAACGGGTTCCTCGCACAGAAAGAACGATTGACTAACTACAAGAGAATCCAAACCAAATTAGTTTAAGGCTCAGGACGGGTTTCTGAGCTGAGCTGTTCAAGGCACAATGCTCGGAGATAGACTGAGCAATTCTCTCGACAAGGGGATGAACCCCCGACCTGAGCTATCTAAGGATAGAGCTATGTGGGGGAGGATACATCTCACTAGGAACATCTACAACACAAGCAAAAGGCCTTTAAGGCAAGGAGCTCAAGATATGAGCTCTTTTCGCTTTCCGAGCTAACTCAACCAACTACCGGCAAGATGGTACAAGTAACACTGAGGGAATTATACCTCAGGTCTATAGAAAGAGGGCTTGACCTAATCTTAACTGAAGAACATGCCAACTGAGATGGGCCTGACGACAGTTTTGGGAGCAGTTTCTTGTTAAAATAAGGACTATCTAGTGTATCCCATTTGAATACGACAGTTTTGAAACTGTCCAAGAACCTTATAAATACCGCTACCCTAAACGAGAAGATGTAAGTGAGAAAACCCACTGTCTACTACTTAATCCAAGTTTAGAGGGTTCATAGCCGATTACCGACACTCCCCACTGTCTTTATATTCATTGTTCTTGAAGGTTCATTGGTGGGCATACCTCAACCGATTACATCTGTTGTCCTAAAATTTAGTGACAATATATATATATATATATATATATATATATATATATATATATATATATATATATATATATATATATATATATATATATATATATATAATGAATGCTCACCTGTGCACCAATTCTCACAAGAACTCATTAGAACTTTTTGAGAACTTATCTCTCATTATATGAGTGTAAGATTTGAACCATCCACGTGATGCAGCACCCTATGAAACCCCCTTGGCCCAACTTTTATCCTAATTCAATACTTTGGTGGGCCAAGGTAAAAGAGAGACAAATCAAGGGAGGAAAATATTTTGTTTTGCCATGGCCCACCAAAGTTTTGGATCAGGGTAAAAGTTGGGCAAGAGGGTTTCATGGGGTGTTGCATCACGTGGACGGTTCAAATCTTGCACTCATATTATCGGAGATGAGTTCTCAAAAAGTTCTCTCGAGTTCTTGTGAGAACTGGTGCGTAGGTGAGCATTCCTACATATGTATATGTATATGTGTGTGTGTATGCATGTTCAAATCAACTAACTTGGTTTAGTTTTTTTTTAGTCTTAAACACCTAATATTTAAGAAGTGGAATACCTTATTTCAAGAGTTGAGTTTCATCAAAGTTTCTAGTACTTTCATTGACTCACGTGTCTGAGTTCAAGCTTTTCAAAATTTTGTCCAGTTAAGTTGAACAGAGTATCAAAGAAATTTTAATCAAATGCATGATAAAATCTTCTCTTTTCAAGCGTTAGTGAAATCTAGTCCAGTTGAGTTAGGTTGGTCAAGTGAGTTCAGGTTTTAATACCATGGTTTTAACCCATCTAACGATTACATGAGCCAAATTATCATTTTCTTGTGTGGAACACTCCAAAGTTGGCCTCGTCTCGAATAAGAATTGAAACTTGGAAAAATTGAGGAAAAATCATGCCTTTTCAAGCAATGATTTTGATTCTTGACGCATTCACCATAAAAATGTCTTTCTTTCAAAAATAAATTGGGCTCATTTTTTCCCAGATGTCCAAATATTCACCACCACTTTGTAGTGGACCAAAACTATCCTCTTGTTTAGCCAATATTGTAGAACTAATAATTCCTATTAAAAAATTAGAAGAACCAGCTTAGTTCATCATTGTGGACAATACTACCATAATACCCCCATTTGATGCATAAGATCATAAAAAATAAATATAACTTTTTTATTGTTACTTAATTATCGGCAATGGATATGAAAAAATTCTATACATATGTTGTTTCTCAATGCATTTTTTTACATAAATACATTTTTTTTTTCAATTTTCGAGAATGTAAGTATTCCTTAGAATATGTAGTGTGAATTAAACTTATGTTTGAAATTAAATTGAGATATTGATGCAAGTTAATCATTCGAAATCAAATAAATGTATATCTAAAAGAGGCTGACAATTTCTTCTTTTTTTTCTTTTTTTTTTTTAATTGACTACTTTTCCATTTGCTAGAGGTGTGTTCTAGAAACATTTACTCATCTACACACATAGCATACATGCCAGACAAATCAATTTGTTGAAATTGATTCCACCAAAGATCTTACCCATCCAGGTTACTAGGAAACTCGACGGAAACTGTCCTCGACTTACCACATCTTGTTGGATCATTGGCGTAATCAACTTAGAAGGCCATATTCAAAAGCGTAACCTATGTGAGCAAAGGGTAAAGGAACGAATTGCATCCAACGACCTGATAGATGGAACTAGCATAAAACTCTGTGGGCCCACAGTAATGTCCGTCTAACATCTACTTCATACATCAATATTTTCTCTAACTCATGGTAAGGTGTGGTCCTAAAAATTAGGCAGATCCAAGACTCAGGTCAAGCACACCATGAGAAACAGTGGAATTGAAGGCCCACCATTGAAATGTTATTGGGGCCCACCATGATGTTTTCATGCCATCCAATCCATTGATAAGCTGATTTCCAACAAGATGAAGGGAAAATACATACATATCAGCCTTATCCATGATTTCTAGGACCCTAAGTTTACAATACTTGTCGTTTCTTGTGGTGTGGCTCACTTGAGTTTTGGGTCTACCTCATTTTTTAAATCACATCCTAACATGAGCTGCAGACACCGATGTATGGAGTGGATGATATCACAGTAGGCCCCACAAAGTTATATGTTGGACGAACTCCATCTAGCAGTTCGTTGGATGGAATTCGCCTTTATTAAAGGTGCATCATCAAGATATCTTGTGTTTATAATAGAGAACTTATGCATATCACCTATTCATTGATCTTTCAAACATTTACCACTTTCAAAATAATAATAATAATAAAAGATATGATGGAGATAGAAATGTGTTTCCTGAATATGCTATACATAAGACAATAAAGACTTTCACACAGGTTAAACTTGCATTGCAAAGGGGTTTAATAAATTACTTCCAAAATAATGTAAGCCCAATCCAAAGACTGTTATTGAACAATGGATGCTACATACCCTTGGTAGGGTAAAATTCACTAAAGATACCAAAGTTACACCGAGCCATGAGTCACCTGGTTTGCACATGGTTCAATATTGGGGTATGTGTGCACAAAAAGAAAAAGAAAAAAAAGAAAAGAAAAGCAAAAGCACCAAAGGCTCCTCAACAGCCCTACAATTTGCCCATGCCATACGTGTGATTATACTTTTGGCTTAAACCTTTAGTAGAATAAAATTCAAAATCTTTTTTTTTTTTTTTAGTACTACTCTTATATATATATATATATATATATATATATATATATATATATATATATATATATATATATATAGAAACGCTCACCTGCGAACCAGTTCGTACGTAGTACGTACGAACTTTTTTGAGAACCCATCATATGTGATGTGGATCCAAAATCTGAACCGTTCATGTGAAGCAGAACCTCATGAAACCCCCCGGGCCCAAGTTTTACTTTGATCTAAAACTTTGATGGGCCATGAAGAATAAAACAATTTCCTCCCTTGATTTGCATTTCTCTTTGCCATGGCCCACCAGAATTTTAGATCGTGGTGAAAATTTTCCACATGAGGTTTCATGGGATTCCGCATCACATGGACCGTTCAGATTAGACACCCATGGCAGGTGTGCAAAGGTGCGCACGTGCGTAGGTGCGCAGGGGAGCATGACTCTCTCTCTCTCTCTCTCTCTCTCTCTCTCTCTCTATATATATATATATATATATATATATATATATATTACAAAATAAAACTTTTAAAATATTTAAAGTTTTTGGAGGAAAAGTGTAACGCCCCGTGTTTTCAGGACTCGAGTATATGACCCGATTCCCAAAAACCCAAGTGTTAACCTATAGAGAGCCAAATTCCATATATGTATATGTATATTTTTTCTTTCATCTGTTAGAGTTAGCAGTATAGCGTAAGATAGATAAATCAACATAAAGGGAAATTTAAAATTTCATTTAGAATATAGAAGAGATTGCCCATAATGATTTATACAAACTAATGTCTCTAAAATTAACCAATATAAAATTTGCATGACTTAATACATGAGAAATAAAAGAAGCATATAAATCTGAACCGCAAGATTGCGCAGCTTCTCTTGGCAATACAACCCTACACCCCTGACACTTGTACCGGACTTCTTAGCAGTCTGAACTTGAATATTACTTAAGCCAACTGGGCTACCTGTACGGTTATATATTTGATGGATGAGTGACCAACTTAGTGTGAATTCCCCTCAAGATTACACACCGCCACATTAGGTAAGCATAGTTATAAAAACACACAAGGCATACAAAATAATACATGATGCAGTCT
Organism: Magnolia changhungtana; assembly: GCA_030180095.1. NCBI lineage: Eukaryota > Viridiplantae > Streptophyta > Magnoliopsida > Magnoliales > Magnoliaceae > Magnolia > Magnolia changhungtana. Next base: position 1,341,221 of record JASAUF010000156.1, read on the forward strand.
TATTAAATGCATGGATGTATGAGTGCACATTGACCTGGGGATGTTAATCCAGTCGGCTTTTGGGCAAAGCCCATGCAATGTGGCTGGTCACCAGCAAGAGTACGTAGTATATGCGTAATGTCAAATTCACCGAGAGTGGGTCGATAGTGGATAGTCTGGTAGCTAGCGAAACGATACCCAGCTAATCCTATTAGGCACGTGCTACAGCATCCAGAAGTAATCCACCCGTCATCACCCGAATGCTATGTATGCATAATTAACTCAACCATTATTAATCTATTTACAACCAATAAGTTTAATAAGCTCAAAGGTCACTACGGGGAGCTCAGAGCCCAGCGTAGGCCGACAGCTCGGGCATAGTGCCCTATGACCACCATCCTCGGCTCATGAGATTTCCACCTTATGATATTTAATGGAACCCAATCGACTAGTGACCGATCATGTTTAGTATATGGGGCTTACCATCGCATGGTTGCACAAATAATACATCGAACTCATATAGGACAAATACTAAAACAAAGCCAACTCGGGTGCATATCAAAACTAAGCCACATAAGGCAATTATCAAAACTAGGCCACATAGGGCCATTATCAAAACCATGCAATAAAGACCATCCATAAAAACCACTTAAACACAAAAACCCCTGAATGGTAGGCCTACATCAATATTCGACTTAAACCACCATTCAATAACCACTAGGTCGAAGGTCCATTACAATCACCATCAATCGAGTTACAACCCCAGTATGGGTGTACATTTATAAGTGGGGGTTTCCCATAATGCACCAATGCAAGTTACACAAGCAATCCACAACCATGAGAAATTATACAAGTGCAACATATTCATATTCATATAGGATAAAAATTGATCATGAAATCAAGAATTCAATTCCAGCAACTAGCACATGTTGTCATAAGATAAAGGTATCAAATATCAACTGAAATTAAAATAAAGACTATTACTTAAGATAATGGAAAAATGGAAAGCTCAAGGGGAAGAAATCAACACCTTATAGTTTACATCGCCTACCAGCATCGACAGGGAATGCGTGTTCTCTTAAAATCAAATCCTACCATAAATCAGGAACTTGTACCATTAGATTCAAGTTCTACACACTACCTGGGGTTTTAATTATTTATCTATAGGGTTTTATTGTAGAATTAGGGTTTCCATCCTAGGGTTTTGTCCCAAACTTAAATTTTCAATATTTGAACTCTGATTATTATTTTATTTTAATTTTACATAATGAATGAAATGATATTCATAATAGAAGTATTAATCAGTCAATACTAATAATGATGATTCACGAGTTCATATTTAAATACACCAATATTATCTAATATTCTTATAATGGCTAATAATCTATAAAAATATAAGTAATAATAATAACAATTTTACTAACGATAATATAATAATGACTAATATTAATATTCATATTAACAATACTTATACTAATCCCCTAATGAAAGTGATAGTATTTCCTAATGATGATAATAATAGCTATCAATATTGAACCTATTCATGATAATACTTAAGGATAGTAAATAAAATATAAATGTTTAATAATCATAGGTTCGTTTATAACATCTAATATTAATATGAAGAATCAGCCAATGTTCAATCATGCTTGATAGTTACAATGATCATGGTTACGGTCTTAACCTAGGTTTAGGGTTTTGATGTGGGATTAGGGTTTTATCCTAGAGTTTAGTTGTAGCTAACTCTAGGATTTGAATTGGTGTATAATAATTTACAATGTTGATTTAAATAGTTAGAAAATAATTATTAACCTTAGTTTATAAGTTAACATAGTAATAACAATTGTTATGATGATGATAAATACTATGATCTATTACTAAGGATAATATTTAAGAGAGTCGATTAAAATACTACATTTGATAAATAAAATTTTTGTTTATAATAGACAGTTATAGCACAAATAATATACTAATGTTCTAATTGGAGTCCCAATGCAATGTATGAGAGGAAACGCACCTATAGTTGTTTTGACTTGAATCAACTCAGTTCGGTACCCGAGTTAACTCGGTTCAACACCACCACCATCTTACTCTCTCTCTCTCTCTCTCTCTCTCCCTTTAGTTTTTCTTTCCTTCTTCTGGTTTCCTTCATTCTCTAGAGTCTTACAAGGACCAATTACAAGGCAGGCCCGAACTTGGCTGACAGCTCAACTGGGGTGACTTGGTTAGTGCAACCATTGTCCAATCTCTCTCCCTCTCTACCTCTCTCCTTCTCTCCTTCTCTACCTCTCTCCTTCTTAATTAAACGCACCTATAGTTGTTTTGACTTGAATCAACTCAGTTCGGTACCCGAGTTAACTCGGCTCAACACCACCACCATCTTACTCTCTCTCTCTCTCTCTCTCTCTCTCTCTCTCCCTTTAGTTTTTCTTTCCTTCTTCTGGTTTCCTTCATTCTCTAGAGTCTTACAAGGACCAATTACAAGGCAAGCTCGAACTTGGCTGACAGCTCAACTGGGGTGACTTGGTTAGTGCAACCATTGTCCAATCTCTCTCCCTCTCTACCTCTCTCCTTCTCTTTCTTTCTAACTCCTAGCCTCCCACAAGGCCTGGAATGGGTCAGACCCATGCCCAACTCGAACCGAACTCAGTCCAGTGAGTTGGACTCGTCAGCGGGTCAGGCTGGGTCGATTCGAACTGGTGTAGCTGGCAATGGCCCAACCCATCTTTCTCTCTCTCTCCATTCTTTCTTTATTCTTCTCCACTCTCTTCCTCACCCTTTCTTTCTTTCTTCTAGGATAACCTGGACCGAACCAGGTCCGCCCTATCTTGAACCAAGTCAGTAAGCACAGTGGCTGAATGGTACATGGTGCAGCTGCACCGCTCTAACTCTCTCTGGCTTTCTTCTTCCTTTCCTCTTTCCCTCTTGCTTCTCTTCTCTCTCCAGACTCTCACAATACTCAAACTAGATCAGAACTGTGCCCAGAAACGCACCAGCAACGATGGAGAAGAAGACCACCGTTAATGGCAGATCCTCTCCTGTAGCTTCTTTCTTCATTCCGTCAGCATGGGAGGGTTTCTAGGGGTGTAATGGAGCTCGATGAATGGATGGAATGGAGCTCGGACTCCGTTTGGTTGGTGGGTTCAAAAGAAGAAGAAAACGGCCGATTCTGTGGTGTTTTGCAGAAGGATAGGAGAAGAGACATTTTCTCCTCTTCTTGTAGGAAGACCTAGCTCTCTAGAGCCGTTGGATGTGATTTAGATGGCCTAGATTGCACCGGCGTGAAGTCATTTCAAAATACGGTTTGTAAGGCCGAAACTGGCCACGATTTTGGTTTTCTGTGGGTGGAAATCCTCTCCCACATGGAGAGCCATTGGATGGCTAAGATTGCCCTTAATGCATGGCTGAGGTTGAGAGCAGGGAGTTCACATGGATCGTGGGGAGGCAAGAGTCTTTCCAGCTGTAGTTTCCATTTTCAGAAATGCTGCACATGGCCCTATCTGGGCTTGATTTGAGCGTATGCACGTGTGCATGGATGCGTACGGACGATGTGGTCAGGGTCGAATGGAAGTCCTCTACTTGATGGACGGTTTGGATTAGCTTAAGGTGGCCCGCATTAATCATAGTGGTCTGGTTTTGGAACGGCTAGAAAGACAACTTTGCCTACGGTCAGCCTCCTCACGATCGACGCCGTGGGTTCGCACGGGCCCACCAGCTCGCGATCTTGTAGGGTTTTGATCTCTTGTGAACCCTCTACCAGATGGATAGATCTGATCATGGCCCCAGGCCGTGATGGTGGGCCACAGATGACGTGAACAGATGACGCCCGATCGCTGGCCGAAAATGAGAAAGGAGAGGAATCTTTACTCTGCGGGAAATTACAGGTCAAACCCGATTTGACCTGCACTGGCAGTCTGGTGCACCTTAAGTTGCAACTCCTCTGATGTGCACAGGAGGCAATCAAGATGTTCCATGGCTCAACTAGGTCATCTTGACCGAAGATGTGGCAGATCCAATGCTTAGGTGGCCCATACCAACCGAATCAAGATCTTTAGGTGTCGATTACGTCGATCTGACGGTCGGATCACCATGAAATTGAACATCAATGGTTGAAAAGGTCCAAGGGGCCATCAACGGCTAGATTTTGGATTTTATGACCTATTATGTTTTTATAACATGTTACAACACCCTTAATAATATTGTTTGTTATTTTATTATTATTATTATTGTTGTTGTTATTACTATTATTATTATTATAGTTTTTAATGATAGATTATAGAATTTGAAATTAATGGATTTAATTGGTTTTGATTTGTTTATTTCTATCAATTCTATGAACAGATAGCTCCTAACTTGACCTAGGGTGGTTTTAGGGGTCATGGACTAGGATAGGTGCATCTGAATGTAGTCACCGGCAGTTACAAGGGTTTATAGTTCGATTTAGAGAGAATCTGTCAATTAGCATGATTCGTTGGTCCTATATTTCAATTGAACACACGATAGTGAGTTTGAATGGCTAGATTGCTTCAATAAGGATAGTTGGTGATCCACCAAGATGTCTACCTAAAGTCTAGCCCATCTATCAGCGCCAACAGCTTGAGATAGGCCACCAATCTGATTATTAGGCAGGTCCATAGCCCGAGTGGGACTCATATGATGACTTAGCATTCCCTATATTAATACCTGATGGTCCAACAGTCAGGCCATGACCATACTTGATTTCCCATGTCCTAAGACATTTCCAGGCTAATCTAGATACACTTACACAGATAGCTTCAAGGTATGATGACTATATCGTTTACTAAGTATCTAAGCTTTCTTAGATAAGGTGGTCAGATAACTTAGTCGTTGTAAAAATGATGGATTGTGTGTTAGCAGTTGTAAATCAGCTTGACTGTGGATCTGAGGTACAATGATTAACTCAGGGTTTCCTAAGGAGCCCTATTAGTGTGATCAAACAATGTGTCAAGTACAAGACATCGTTGCCCTAATTATTCGAGCTTCACAACTCAAGACGTATGGTTAGCTTTATGTTAAACTAAAGGTGAACGTCCAGTGAACTAGGTTTATATTACTAAGTTAGGTCTTCACGATAACACTCGAGTACAGAAAGGTATGGGGTGTTACAAAAAGAGTTTACCCTTTTAACCTAAAAACTATTTTACATGATTAAAGATACACCCTTCATTTTAATAGATACCTCCAAAATAACTTTCATCTCGAAAATATCCAACTATCATTACATTAAATATTAATAATTTTTAATATCACATTCAGTAAAGCATATTTTTGTCCAAATCTTCTGCTTAACACAGTACAACTAAATATCATATTGAGTTAAGATTTTGGGTTTTGGAACCATGACAAGTCATGATCATGTAGTAAATCCACTGAAGTTTGGCATTATTGGCCAACATAAAACCATGGAAGTTTCATTTAAGGGGTGTTTGATTTTTGAAATTCATCCATAAATAAGTCATTCTTATTCATTACATATGTTTGCTTCACCTCTAAAACTAGACCAGAAAGCACTGACTTAAGTATGTGGGACCCACCGTGATTTATGTGACTTATCCACACTGTCCATCCATTTTACTAGAACATTTTAGGGTGGGAGACAAAAAACATGAGGCAGATCCAAAGCTCAAGTGGACCACACCAAAGGAAACAGTGCTCTTAAAATGTCCATTGTTGAAAGTTGTTTCCTTCCCCAGGCCCACATTAATGTTTATTTGTCATCTAACCTATTTATAAGGTCAAACAGACATGGATAAGGGGAAAATGCAAATATCATCTTGATCCAAAACTTTTGGGGGCCCCAAAAAAGTTTTCAGTGGTAGGCATTTAATTCCCATTGTTACCCATGAAGGTGTGGTTCGCTTGAGCTTTAGATCTGCCTCATTTTTGGGCATGCGCCCTAAAATCATTTGGTAGAACGGATGGACAATGTATAAGCCACATACATCACGGTGGTCGCCATCTTTTACTATTAAATAACAAAGTTATCAACATCTACATTGAGAATACTACCGAAATTACATATGCAAATAATTATTACTTATTTATAAGAATTTACAAATGTAAATTAAAAAACAAATAGGCCCTTGAAACATAGGTATAACTCAGGTTTAACCAACGGCTCTACACGCATTCTCTATTAACATTTAAAATGCCCAAAACATAATAACATTTTAAAATTTGGATTTAGAAGTTTATTTTAAAGTGCATATTAAGATCCCTACTCACTAGAATAAGTGTTCGCTAGTCTCTCTTATACCCTTTGATTGCTATGCCCATTAATTGTTCATGTATGGTAGCCATTGCAACCCACATACTAAGGAGCTACAATGGTCGAAACCATTCATATTCTAGTTGCTACTCTATAAGAGCCGCTATAATTAAAAGGATGATTCCGAGCATCACTATCATCAATACATTGTAAAACATTGAAAAGGAAAATTTTATGGTAAGCTCAAAATGATTTCAAAAGGAGCAAGATGTTCAACATGAACAGGTCGTTTAACTATAACATTGCGCAACCTAATATCCCGCACATAAGAGAGATCATCTGCGGGTGACCGAATGTGGCGCTTTGTGATAGGTGCTGATCTAGAAGATGAAGGACCATGAGAACCTTTCTTTTTGTCTCTACTATCCATTTGTAACTAGGAAATCAAGGAACCAAGTGGTTGCAAAAGAAGAAGAGTAGGTTTTCTCAAGATCAGATTTTGGAGAAGAAAACCCAAAAAACTACTACAAATCAAGAAATAAATCACACTAAAGATGAAAAAGGAGTGATAAGCACTTAAATCTATAAGGAATCTATAAGGAATATGTAAATAACGCACTAACCTTAAAGAACTAGGAGATGGGTTCGACCGGTCGACCTGGGACTCGTTGGAGAAGAAACCCACAATGATGAAAAAAGGATTTTTTTTGCCAAATAAAGCACCAACTCGCGCTACACGACTGGTTGAGTACATGCTCGACCGGTCGTGCCATGACTGGTCAAGTATATACTCAACTGGTCGTGCAGAGCCTAAAATATGTATTTTTCATATAATTTGAAATTTTAATCATTTAAAATAACAAATATGTACAATATGATACAGAAGTGCATAAATGATCAATTCAAATTGCACATACTAAGATCAAATTTCAATTTAGAAAACCTGCTTTTGTCGACCGATTTTGTGAATATGTCAGCAAGTTGATTCTCAGTCGAAATGTATTCGAAAGAAATTGTCTTGTCTTCTACTAATTCATGAATATAGTGACATCTAATGTCAATGTGCTTGGTTCGTGAATGCTGGATTGAATTTTTGGATATATTAATTGCACTAGAAATATCATAGTATAAAACCATAGAATCCTGTGCAATTCTGTAATCGCTTAACATTCTTTTCATCCAAACAAGCTGCGTACATGCATTACCTCCTGCAATATATTCAGCCTCAGCAATTGAGAGCAATACAGAACTTTGTTTCTCCCTAACTTTATTTCTCCCTTTGCCAAGAAACTAAACAGTTCCCAATATAGAAACAACCACCACTGGTTGATTTTCTATCATCAATGTTACCAGCCCAATCAGCATCAGTGTAACCAGCTAATTGCACACTAGTATCATGTGGATACCAAAGACCTAGATTTGTTGAACTTACGACATATCGCATAATTTACTTAATAACAATTAAATGTGACTCTTTAGGGTCAGATTGATATCTAACGCAAATTCCTACACTAAAAGCAATATCAGGTCTACTTGTAGTTAAATAAAGCAAACTTCCAATCATACTGTGATATGAAGGATCCACACTTTTACCTGTAGAATCCTTTAAGAGTTTTAGGGTAGTACTCATAAGAGTATCAAAATTTTTTCCATTCTCAAATCTGAACTTTTTTACTAAGTTCAAAGCATATTTAGTTTGAGAGATAAAGAAACCATCAGGTTGTTGTTTTACTTGCAACCCTAGGAAATAATTCAATTCCCCAACCATGCTCATTTCAAACTTAGACTTCATAAGATCTGCAAACTTAATAGTCTTGTTAGCATAAGTAGATCCATAAATAATATCATCAACATAAATTTGTACTATTAAAATGTGATCTTTATGTTTCTTTACAAATAATGTCTTATCAACACTTCCCATTATAAAGTTATGACTTAGTAGAAACTTAGTCGACTTTTCATACCATACCCTGGGAGCTTGTTTTAAATCATAGAGAGCCTTTTTAGGTGATAGACATGATTAGTATTCTTAGGGTCTTCAAAACCCGTTGGTTGTTCAACATACACTTCCTCATGCAAATCGCCGTTTAAGAAAACACTCTTTACATCCATTTGATAACTATTGAACTTTCTAAAACATGCAATGGATATAAACAATCTGATTGATTCAAGACGAGTTACTAGGGCAAAGGTTTTATCATAATCGATGCCTTCAATTTGAGTATACCCCTGTACAACCAGCCTAGCCTCGTTTCTAATAATATTACCAAGTTCATCAAACTTATTTTTGAAAATTCATTTTGTTCCAATAATATGTTTATCTTTAGGTCTTGGAATTAAGTACCAAACATCATTTCTAACAAATTGATTAAACTCTTCTTGCATCGCAACTATCCAGTTTTGTTAGTAAGAGCTTCTTTTACATTAGCCGGTTCTATCTGAGGTGTAAAGCACACGTAATTACACATATCTTCTAGTTGTCTACAAGTACGCGCACCAGTGAGAGGGTTTCTAAGAATCTGATTAGTAGGATGTTCTTTAATAGCTCTCAGTTCAGAGTTATTTTGACTTGATGAAGTATCTGGTTTATCAATTAGAAGGACTTCATCATTTTCTGAACTTGAGACAGGTGTATTCAGGTGATCGTCAATAACCACATTAATGGACTCTTGAATTACATCAGTCCTTTTATTAAAAATTCGATATGCTCGACTATTCAGAGCATACCCAAAAAATATCCCTTCATCACTTTTGGTGTCAAACTTACCCAGATTTTCACGGTCACGTAAAATATAGCACTTGCTGCAAAAACTCAAAAGCATTTGATAGTAGGCTTCTTATCAAACTATATTTCATAAGCCATTTTACTATTTGATTTTCTAGTGTAAATATGGTTAATTATATAACATGCAATATTTATGACTTCGGCCCAAAGATTTTTAGGGAGCTTCATTCTATTTAACATTACATTTGTCATTTCTTGAAGCATTCTATTTTTTCTTTCTACTATACCATTTTGTTATGGTGTTTTGGGTGCAGAGAATTCATATGATATTCCCTGATTACTGCAAAACTTCTCAAAACTGCTATTCTCAAATTTTGATCCATGATTGCTATGGATCTTACAGACTTGAGACTATTTTTCAGTTTGGATGTCTGCATACCCTTTTTACTTCATCGAGAGTTTCTGATTTGTCTCTTAAGAAGACTACCTAAGTATATCTGGTAAAGTCATCTACAATTATCAGTATGTACTTCTTGCTACCTCGACTCTCCGTTCTTGTTGGTCCAATAAGATCCATATGGAGGAGTTGGAGCGGTTTAGATGTAGCATTGGAGTCCACCTTTTTGTGAGAACTCCTAGTTTGCTTGCCAATCTGGCATTCGCCGCATATTTTATCAATTTTCTGTATTTTGGGTAAGCCTCTTACTAACTCTCTTTTGCTCAATCTATATAAGTTACGGTAGTGTACATGTCCAAGGCGTTTCTGCCATAATTCAGTCTCATCAATATGGACCATGTAATACGATAGATTAGATGAGCTAGAATCACTTACAATGTAGCAGTTTTCAGAAGTTTTACGACCAGTTAATATTACTGAACTATTTTTATTTAAAATTTCGCACGTTAGGTTAGTGAATTTTACGCTATGATTATTATCACATATTTGAGAGATGCTTAATAAGTTGTGTTTTAAACTTTCTATATATAAAGCATTCTCAAATAAAGGAAGGTTAAAGAGTTGAACTGTACCTTGGCCAATAATCCTGTAGTTGCTACCATCACCGAATGTAACTAAACCATTAGTCATATATTTAAGATTGGTGAATAAACCTTTGTCACCAGTCATGTGTCTGGAGCATCCACTATCTAGGTACAACTTTGAATGGCTTGTAGCTTTGAAAGCAGTGTGGGCAACCAAGCAGGTAATCTTAGGAATCCATTTCATTATAGTTTTAGGTTTAGGAGTATAATTGGTCTTCTTATGTTCGTAGTTGTTATAAGACCGACCCACTGAGTTAGATTTTAAGAGCTCCTTAAGTAAATCAACAATTTTCTCAGCTAAAGGATTATGATTATGATTTTTATAGTTGATATGGTTACTTCTAGGTTTTAAGGATTGAAAAGACTTAGCATTTTTAAAATGAGTTTGATTCAGGCTTTTCCCTTTTAAGTTTAAAGACTCTCCTTTCACAAACTTAGGAGGTGTATTCTTATGTTTGGGAGGAATACTTTGTCGTAGCCCAAACCAAATCAGTCGCCAAATTTTCTAAATCCGGATAAGAGTTTTTCTAACTTAGGATCACCTTGGGCATACCTCCAAGTATCTTTTAAACTCAAAAGTGAAGAGACTTCAAGTTTTAGTTTTTCATTTTCAGATTTTAGATTATTAATAAGGGAGGTTTTGAAATCTAAATCGCATTTAGTTTTTTCAAAACAATCTGAAATGTGTGATTTTTCTAAGACAAGATTATCAAAATTTTCTTTAAGTTTCGAAAACTTTTTTTTTCTGAAGTTTTAGTTTTACAGCAATTTTACAACTTTCCTTGTATTGGGCATTGTAAGCATCTTGAAGATCTTCTTCATTTTCATGACACTAGTCAGATTTTCTTCACTAGTTGAATCATCATTATCTAAAAAAGTGAACTTGGCTAGAGTCAGAAGGGCTTTGACTTCATTACTCGACTCGATTTCAGAATCTTCTGACTCAGAAGAGGCTTCAGATCAGGAAGATTCATCCTAAATAGCCAACATTCCTTTCCTTTTAGGTTTGTCCTTTTTAGGACACTTATTTGCTAAATGCCCATATTCATGGCAACTATAACATTGACTGTATTTTAAAGATTTTCATGTTTTAAATTTAGATCTTTTCGTATCATTAGATTTTTGAAAATCAACCCTCTTTTTACTTTTAAAAACCTTATAAAACTTTTTAGCTAAAAGGGTCATATCATTCTCAGAATTTTCAAAATTAGAATTGCTACAATTTTCTTGAGAAATACTTTTAGAAGATTTAAGGGCGATGGATTTACTTTTAAGATCTTTAAAGTTTAACTCATAGGTTTGTAATGAGCAAACTAATTCCTCTACCCTCATATTATCCGTATCACGAAGTTCCTGGATCACAGTCACTTTTGAATTGAACCGTTCAGGTAGTGAGTGTAGTATCTTTGCACACACTTTACTTTTTGGGATTTTATCACTGAGACCCCATGTAGAGTTGACAATGTCATTTAATCTAGTATAAAAGTTCATGAAAGTTTTACTTTCTTCCATACGTATTTCCTTAAATTTAGTTGTGAGGATTTGGACTTTAGATTTTTTGACAATTGTTATTCCCTCGTGTGTCATTTCTAAAATATCCCAAGCTTGCTTTGCATTATCACAGGATATAATTTTTTTGAATTCATCCGGTGATAGTGCGCAAGTGATCACATTTAGTGTTTTTGCATTGGCACTACTCTTACTTTTCTGAAGAGTGGTCCAAGAGAAAAAAGGTGTGACTCTCATAGTTTTAGATCCATCGATACTAGTTACTTCAGTGGTAGGAGGGGTCCAATTAGTCACTGTGGCTTGCCACACGCTCTCATCTATAGATTTTAAGAAAATTCTCATTTTGGCTTTCTAATAGGCATAATTGGAGCCATCAAATGGTGGAGGCCTAGTAACTAAGAGGCTATCAAAATTCGACATCTCAAATATCTTAGATCGATTAGCTCAGGAAATTAATCCAACAAAAATAGTAATTTAAAATGAGCTATTAGGCTCTGATACCACTTGAAAAGGCTAAGCTATTAAGTCTTAGAGTGGGGTGAATAGGACTATGCCAAATTAAAAAAATAACAGTGGAATTTAAATAAATTAAATATAGATAGCAATAGACAATCCCATAATGTTGAATTTAAAGACAACCTCAAATGAACAAGTATTGAGAGGTTGATACAGATGTTGTTCTAAGGACAACCTTACACTATAAAAACCAAGGGTTTATGGCAGGACAACCTTACTAGAACGGTTTGTGTATCAAAAACTCAAACTGATACAGAGGAATAAAGAAATAAATAGTAAGGAAAAAAATCTAAGCTATTACAACATTCCCACACATACATAAAAGATTACAACATTCTCCACAAGTGTGTAAAGGGAAATTACAAACATCCACAAAATGAAGTAGAAATTCAATCAACCACAAGACCAGAAATTATAGTGGTTCGTTTGTGTGTACATCAACTATTAAACAATAGCCACACAACTACTCCACTCTTAATATCCTCACATAGTGGATATTAGTGTTCACTATGAAAATAGGTTTTTCAAGGTTCACCTAAAACCCTTACAATTGTGTCTTTCAAGTGGGCTTACACAATTCAAAAACTCCACACTTTAAGTTTTCTAGATCACCTCAAACAAACCAAAACAGAGAGATTTTTCTGGCACAATCTTAATGAAACCAAAAAAGATAGAATTTACAATAATGTAAAATACCTGGATATTCTCCTTTTAATGCAGCCCGAAAGAACCAATCGGAGTAGAAGTTCAATGTCCACATTTACTTATGATATCATTCTAGGTTCTAAATTGATTTTAGATTAAATCAAGTTGGGCTAGCTCTATTTGATTTTGATTCCCAGAAAAGGGCAAATCTCAATCCCTTCTTCAAATATGATTGGAATATAGAATACAAAATCAAATATAATAAAGTTAAATAAAGAGAATATTAAATGAGCACAATATAACTTAAAATAATGACTAACTTATCTCTCAGAGTGATGTATTGATTTAGCTTGAATTAGTTCTCAAACTCTAAAATTTGTGCTCTATTTATAATAGAAGAAATCGCTTACTCGACTGGTCGTAGGACCAACAGATTTTTGAAATTTCGAGCGCGATAAGATCAAACCATTTCACAACTGATCGAAGGACCTGCTCGATCGGTCGAGCGGCCTCCACGACCGGTTGAGTCCTGTCCACGACTAGTCTTGTGAGACCCAATTTAGTTGCTGAACTTTGACTCGAGCCTATAGAACTAGTTGAAAATGAGTCGAGCACTGTTCACACGACCAGTCGAGCAGTCTCCAGGACTGGTCGAGGCTTAGCAAAAAATTCCTGAAAATCAGTAACAAACTTAGGTCTGGTCGAGGAATTCTTGAACTGGTCGAGACAATGCTAGGACTAGTCGAACACAGCCTAGGACTAGTCGAAAAACAGATTATGCACTTATAAAATGACTCATTTGACTTAGGTATTCAAAATGACTTACCCTAAGGTCAATCTAGGGTCAACTAAACTTGTTAGTGATGTATGAACATTGAAACTTCTTTTCCTTCGATTGATATATGATATTTGAAGATCATGAAGCTAGAGATCTTGTCAAATGATGAAGCTTGAACTTGGGACCATTTGAAGTTTGACTTGAAGCTTGAGCTTGAGCTTGAAGCTTGAAATAATATCACTTTGTCTTGACTTGAAGCTTTGAAATTTTGAACCATTGAAGCTTGAAAGATTGAATTCATACTTTGATGATGTACATGAACATGAACATGTAATCTTGCATTTGACGTTCTTGAAGTAAAGACCTTTGTTCTTGTACATGAAATGCACTATCTCGAAACATGTAGAAGCGTTACACAAGACACAAATTCCAAGAGGTTTTGGCACTACAAAATTTGACAATCATAGGGGCTAGAAAGCATAGCACTTACAAATTGGCACAGAACCGTATGAATTAGTCACACGTGTGGATGTATTACTGGTAATTAATCTGAATTAAGCCACTAATGGGATACAATCCCACTACGTTCAGGCCAAGCACGGACCGCAGAGCCGGTCAGTCCAATAGTACTTGGCGGTTGCCTGTACGACCCGTGCACCGTCCGAGGTAGGATAAAAAATTCTGAAACTTGGGGAGGCCAAGGGCCTCAGTGGGCTTGTGGTCCATCGCGGACGTCAGGCTCGGATGGTGCCCAGAAATGGACAAATCGTGTCATTCAGTCGGCACTTGGAATAAGCGAGTCGCCCTGCTTGGAAATAAATAGTTGAAAATTTTAAATCGATTGGTCCCGCTCCTTGAGTCAATGAGTCTGGGCATTTCAGCTGTCAGATCTCTTCTAAATTTACACCAAAGGCTAGAAATATTTTCCTGCACTCGCCCACAAAATCTAACCCTTGATCGAGGATCGGTGACCGTTGATCACAAATCGGGCCATTGCGACAAAACCCCTCATCCACTTGTGGTCAAACTTTACCTAGCCCTTCTTTGGGCCATGGGGCACTTATTTCATGAATTAAATGGGTCATGGGGCCATCAGGGCAGTCCCAACAACCAGAAATGGGCCCCACAAGGCCATTGGAGGCAATTAGTAAAACATAGGGCCAAATGATTTACTTTCAGAATATATATATATATATATATATATATAACATTTAAACCTCTCTTACTCCTAAACAAATCCAGCATCTGAGAGAAGGAGAGAGAGAGAGAGAGAGAGAGAGAGAGAGAAAGGAGAGAGAAGGAGAAAGAGTGGTGTGTGGTGCTTATGGTGCTTGGGGACTGAAATTCCCCACACCTACGCTCCCTATTGCCGAGAATTCCAATCCGATCACCATAATAATAAACCCCATCAGATCCAAGGTAAGATTCAGACTCCAATCCATCCCTCTCTAGCCTCTAGTCACATGCATGCACCTTACCACAAATCCATGTAATGCAGGGCCCCGACACATCTAGTTTGCAGACCTGAAGACGTTAGGACGATTGCAAAGGCTACCTGCCAACAATCGGTGCGGACCATTACCTTTAGGTGACCGATTATCGTGCCTAACGTAGATTTTAGTTAATGTGCATGGTGTATTATCCTTGCATATTGATGGATTTTTGGACTACTTGATTGGGACTATTGACTTAGGATTTCCTAAAAATGTGGGAAGGGGTTTAGGCCTCGAACACCCTCGAATGTGTGGAATGCTGGTTTGCATGTTTAATTAGGGTGTAAACATTCAATTTCTCCAAATGTTGCTGAATTGTTGTTGAACCTTGTTGCATGTAAAATATGATGAGCATAGAAGGAGTGAAATGTTGTCAAATTGTTGAATTGCTGAATTAATTGTACTTGATTTCCACTACATCACTGAATTGCATGATTCCTGCCAGCACATGTGAAATTAAATTGTTGTGAATGGGTGTATGGCTGTCCATCTTGTTAAATTGTTGGAATAAGTTGCATATGATCCTCATGGTTTGGTGGAGTTTAGTATATTACTGTCCATATGCCTTAAATGTTGAACTATGCTTGTCAATTATGAAATTATCCCTGAATTTGTTGAACATATGTTTTCTATCTATGCACATGTCCCCTCATGGATTGGCCGATCAACCGAAATCACTTTGGCAACCTTTCATTAGATCATCCCACGGGTAAGTCTGGCCCGACGAGTTAAACCATAAATTGTCGACCATAGTTGGACTACACAAGACGTCGTTCTCAGGCCGTTCAGTCTATGGTTCAGCTTGTGGGGAGGCATATTAGCTCATAAATTGGCCATCCTTGTATGTTAACCGTGGTTGTACATGCCCGCATGAACCCGAGGTACCCTGAGACCCTTGCACCCACTATTAACTATAATTTACGGCTCACAAGACTCATGAGCAGGGGATGATGGTATGAGACACTATGCCCGTGCTGTTGGCCTACGCAGGGGTGACGAGCCTCTCCGTAGTGACCAGTGAGCACCAAGACTTGTGAGTCGGGGACAGTGGTATGGGACACTATGCCCGTGCTGTCGGCCTTTGCTGGGGTGACAACCTCCCCGTAGTGACCATGAGTAGGACTTTGAAGTCTCAACTGCTTTCGTCCGAGCTTAAGAATTATGGGATTGACGAACCCACGAGGGCTAAGGACCGCGAGAGTCATACGACGATGGTCATTGAGTCGCACGATCGGATTAGGGCGATGTTTCTGACAAGGATATCTCGGTTTCCCCAAGTTGCTGGATGAATGAACCTAATTAATCAACTTGGCTAACATTTACATAACATTGCATTATTTATTGTGGCGATTAGGCAGTCGAAGTCGCACTGAGGGAGTGTTGATCATTACGATCGTTAGATGTCGTTGCTTATGGGAGTGTTGGTTGTGAGAGGCATGCATCATATCATTAATCATGCATTGCATTAACCAGAGTATCTAAGATTCTATGATGTATATTGTTCACTAAATTCACTCTTGCGTATGATAATTTGTGTAACCTATTACTAATGGTACCACTGAGTTAGCTACTCACTCCCACTCTGGGACTGTTCTAAACCACTAACCAGAATCTGGCTTAAATGCAGGGACTCTGGAGGATGCTGGTGTGGATGACGAAGAGGAACGAGCGTACTTCCAGACTTTTGGCGGACCTTACTAGTTCGGTCGGTGATTGCGGGATTGGGCCAGGGCCCTAGTCTTTTTGGGGAGTGTTGTGAGGATGGGACTAGGTCCGTGATGGATAATATTTTGGATATTTGAAGTTATGTTTGGATATTTTTATTTTTAGTGGCACTGGATACTTCTTTATGACTTACTTATGCTTCATGTCTTGCTAAATTCTTCATTGCTTATGAGATCATCCAAATATAATTAAAATCTGAAGCCCATTAGGGCACACGTGGCACCCGGGAACTCAGGAGCTGATTTCCTACTCGGCCCTTGAAATTCAAGGCGCTACAAAACCCCAACCAAAACCTACCCAAATTGAAGTGGATCTAATGCCCAAATCCGAATGGACCATATTCGGGTATGCTACCTTAGTACATTGGCTCGACCGCAACCCCCTAAGTGGGTCTGGTATGGTTACAATATGACTTGACCTTTTACTTCCCCACATATGCTACCAATAAAAATAATTCTTGACCTGAAGATATGGACAACATACAAATGACACGCATTCTAGGTGATTCAAACCGATGATTTAATGGACCCCACCCACAACTAATGGACCATTAACCTTTACAAATTCATCTATTCACCAGGGGGTCATTTTTCCTTTTTTCCTTAATCAAAAGTTAGTTTAGCCGGATGTGAATTTAGTGAATTTAAGAACTACTGAGGTTAGCGGATCAGTGACTGTGGGACCTACTATGATATATGTGTTTTACATCTACACTATCCACCTTTTTTGCCAGCTCATTTTAGGACATGAACCCAAAAAATGAAGCAGATCAAAATCCCAAGTGAAACTTGTTGTAAAATATTGATTTTAAATATATATTTTAATAATAAAAAATATTATATATAAGGTGTTTGCAAAACACCTTTTTCATGGTTTTGGGAATAGTCCCGCATTGGAAAAAGATAAGGAATTTTTGTGGTTTGTATGTGGAGAGTGAAGTACTATAATATTTACCTACCTATTTCGAGGTGAATCGGGGTTGCATGTTCCAATGCACAACACTGGAACACCCGCTCGCACTCGGGGTCGAGCTCAGGCTCGGGCACGGGCTCGGTACGAGGGCGTGGGCACGTGAGGTAGTGTGGCTATAGAGGCGTTAGTGGCGCAGTTCTCACGTTTGCATTATGTCACTCATTCGCGACCTTACACGAACCGGAGCAAGACGTGTGCGAATCACGGTACGACTAAGTGGCTAAGGCAGATGGCTGGTTTGAAGAGAGACTAGAGGACCGAATAAGGGTGTCTCAATATATATAAAGGCTGGAAATGTGACTGTTGTAAGGAGGTGTAACTCCTCATGGAATTCTTTACAGAGCTATGCTGAAACTGCTGCATGTGGCTAGCCCAACAGCTAGAAACGACTAGCCATTATCTCACAACAGTCAGCATGCAACAACTGTTATGGTTCATGCACAACAGTAAGAAACTACCATAAACGGCTAGTTTTCTCCAACAGCTAGAAAACGGTCAATAGGATTTATTTCTCTAGACCATAACCTCCAGCCACCAATGCCTATATAAGCAGAGCCTAGATGGGTTTCTAATCCATCACAACACACTCCAGCAAACCCAAAACGAGAACCACATACTCTCATATAAACCAGAAGTTCCAGCAAGACAGCAAGGTTCATCTGAACCATGGCTTGAAGATCAGACCAGCGGAGTGGTCTAAGAACAGTTCATCTGAGCCATTGGCTGAAGAACTGACCAGTGTAGTGGTCTTCACAATCCTTCTTCTCTCTTTTTTCTGGAATTTTTTCCTTTTTTCTTTTTACCAGATACTGTGTAACAGAGTTTCATTGGTGGGCCTTCGTGTTTGCTGAACGCAGACCCACACCAGGCTCGTCCTATCCTAGAAGCGATTTGCCTGTAACCTCTTAGCATACTCAATTCACTTAAGTAGGGGCAAATAACGCTTTAAGGACAGCGTTCCAAACATGCTTCATCCTGTCCTAATTTCAATATCAACTTGGATTTTTTCAGTTTTCATATTTTACAAAAAATATAATTTTGTAAAATTTTCCAACAAACAATACTGCAGGAAACAGTGGTGATTAAATGCTCACTATACAAAACTTCTTATGAGCAACAAAAGTTTTGGATGAAGCTGATATTTGTGTTTCCCTTTTGTGTAAGTCCGTGTGACCCTACCAACAAGTTGGGCACAATGGCCCTAGGAAAATTTTAATGGTGGGAGTTTAATCACCACTATTACTTGTGATGTGGTCCACCTAAGACTTGGATATACTTTATTTTTGGGCTCGTGCATTAAAATAAGCTTGAAAAAACAGATGGATGGCATGGATACACAACACATACATTACGTTAGGCCCACAGTGATGAATCCACCGTTCTTCGAATCTGCATTTAATTTAGTGACGCAAGCTTGCCGAATGATCAAAGGGGCTGCTTACCTTCCACTTCGGTGGCACTGGGTAGATTTTGGCTCCCTTGATGGAATCACTATGTACGAACCATCATTCGGATGTGTCACCTCATTGCAAGGCATGGGGAAAAAATAAAAATTAAAAAAACAGCCCAAAGGGAAACTCGAGTGGGCTATAACACAGGGACCCACCATGTTGTATGCATGGAATCTAGGCTGTCTATACATTTAATCTGCCATAGATGAAGTGTCAGGACAAAAATCAGGCTATTTTGTAATCCAGGTGAGCTTCGGTGAAAATTAGGCATGACATCCCTCCACCTTGTTTCTTGTGTTGCGGTTCACCGGAGTTTTGGATTGACCATTTTTTTTTATTTTTTTTTCGCGTTTACATCTAATGGACAGGTTAGATGTGACACATTCAACAGGTGAGCCCACTTTTGCATGGTAATACTTTAAGCTTATAACAATACCTGTACCACTAGGGCCACCTCATAGTACTTTTACATTGGAGAAATGTTGGGAAAAGGTAACTTAAGGGAACACGAATTTTTGTCCTCCTAACATAATCAAGGACCACTCATTATTGACTAAAATTTTCTCAACAACACTCTTTCGTGACGCAAGGAAGGACGTGATGAAGTTGATCGCAGTCTTCCTCAATTGATAAATACCTTGAATTCACAAAGTGCTCTTGAATCCACAAGAGAAAATCTCAAATCCACAATAAGAAATAGAATTTTTAAGAAGTTTTAATTGATAACTTATCATAAAAATGAGTTTAAAACCTTTAAATAACCTTTAAAAAAATCCTAAAACCATAATCAAAGAGTTCTATCAAACTAAGAAACAAATTCAGAAAATCGCGCAAATTTTTTACATCCGTCGACCTGTCGTTGACTGATCGAATTGATAGGTCAAAGTATCCAGAGATTTAAACTAGAAATTATGTCGATTTCGACTTGTTCACCCGATTTATCAACCTGTCAAACTAGATTATGACTTGTCAACAAGCTATGTTGACCTGTCTAAACTAGCAGAAATCAGCCACCAAGTAATCTAGAATTTATTATGGAATTTTGACCTATCGACCACAATGGTCGATCGGTCAAACTATGTTGAGTGTGGTCAATCCTTCTTAGCTTCTTTTATTTAGTTCATCTTAGTCATGAACGAGTCCACGACCCATTCTACATCAGCCAGCAAGCAATCTGAATTTTTTGGTGGAATTTCAACTTCTCGACCACAAAGGTCGACCGGTCGAATTATGTTAAGCATGGTCGATCCTTCTTGACTCTTCTCTTCAGTCCATCTTATTCATGAACGAATCCACTACCCATTCTACATCAACTCCCCTCCACGTCAAAAGAACTCGTCCTTAAGTTATTCTTCGGATTCGATTCATAACACTCCTACAGGTTCGTTACATTGAACGGGCGTGAGATCTCCATATCTTCTAGAAGATCAACAACATAAGTATTTTCATTGATCTTACAGAGGATAGGCATTGATCCAATCTTCTTGTTCTTCAACTTATTGTACGTCCCAGTTGAATTTTTTTTTTTTTTTTTTTGTGAAGATGAACAATCACATCATCGCCCATATTGAATACTTTTATAAGCCGATGCGTGTCAGCCCTTTCCTTGTAATTGTCGTTCGGTGCCTTTAATTGGGCTTGAACATCAGCATGTATACTTATGATTCGGTCTGTCATATGTTATGCAGCAACGCTTATACCCAGAAGTTTGGACAAAGGAACCAAATCGAGAGTATGTCGAGGCACTCATCCATACACAATTTCAAATGGAGACTTGTCGGTTCAGCATGTTATTGAATATGAATTCCACTTGAGCCAAGGCCAATTCCCATTATTTGGGTTTATCACTCGAAATGAATTGTATAAGGTTTTTGAGTGTATGGTTCACTACTTTGGTTTGCCCATTAGTCTGTAGATGATATGCATTGCTGAACTGTAGCTTAGTGTCAAATTGTCGCTATAAAATCATCCAAAATGACTGAGGAACTTAGTGTCATGATCTGAGGTGATGGATTTTGGAACCCATGTAGCCGAACAACTTGAAAAAAACAAATTTGCAACGTGCATAGCATCGAGAGTTTTTTTACACGGTATGAAATGGGCCATCTTGAAAAATCTATCGACCACGACGAACACTGAGTCCACGCCACATTGGGTCTGTGGGAGACCTAGCACAAAGTCCATAGGCAAATCCTCCCAAGGGTTATTAGGGACAGGTAATGGAGTGTATAAGACAATGTTCTATGATCGTCCCTTGGATGGTTGACAAGTGTGGCACTGCTATACCATCTTTCTTACATCTTGTTTCAGTTGTGGCCAATAATAACATTCTTCTAGGAGAGTTATTGTCTTATCTTGACCTAGATGACCATCGAGGCCACCTCCATATAGCTCTTGGATAATGTGATCTCAAAACGAACTCTGTGGAATGTACAACTGATTTTCCTTGAAGAGAAATCCATCCCGAATATGGAGGTTGTTAGACTAACCTTTCTGACATTTAATCCACATGTCCTTGAAGTTCTTGTCGGCAGTATATAGGTCTTTGACGCATTCGAATCTGACAACCTAGTTGCTCATGGTGAGTAACAAGGTTACACGTCAACTATGTGCATATGTCACATTGTTTTGTTACTCGAACTTGTACTTCAGCGCAAATCTGAATTCTTATAAGAATGGAATCCACCTAGCATGTGCACAATTCATGTTAGCTTGGCCATTTATAAATTTGAGAGCTTAATGGTCTGCATAAAGAATGAACTCTCTTTGAATCAAGTAATGTTTCTAATGTCGCAATGCTTGGACGACTGCGTACAATTCGAGCTCATACATTGACCATTTTTTGTGTGCATCACTGAGCTTCTCATTGTAGAGGGCTACCGGTCTACCCTCTTGTGACAAAACTCTACCAATTGTAACATAAGAAGCATCACAGTCGGCCTCAAATAGTTTGCTGAAGCTGAGACATACGAAACTAGGGTTGTGGATAACTTGTGTTTGATTTCATTGAAACTTCTGTCAGCTTCATTGGTCCACTGACCTGGTCCCTTTCTCATACAATCTGTAATTGGTGCCACAATGGTGCTGAAATTCTTCACAAACCGACAATAGAATGTCGTCAACCCGTGAAAACTCCACACTTCATAGATGTTTGTTGGAACCGGTCATTCTCTAATGGCTCTCACATTTTCACCGTTCACCCGAATGCCCGTGGACATCACAACGAAGCCCAAAAATAACAAGATATCAGTCAAAAAGCTGCATTTTTTTAGATTGAGATACAACTTGTTCTCGGTGAGTACTTAAAGGATTTGTTTGAGATGTTCCAAAGGACTTGGTTTGTCTTAACTATATATCAAAACGTTATCAAAATATATCACCACAAACCGTCCAATGAATGGTTTTAGAGCTTGGTTCATCAACCTCATGAATATACTAGGCGTGTTCAAAAATTGAAGGGCATGACCAACCATTCTACAACTCTTCCTTGGTCTTAAAAGTTGTCTTCCACCTATTACCTACTTGTATTCGGATCTGATGGTTATCTCTCCTCAAATCTAATTTAGAAAATAGTTTTGCACCCCATAATATATCCAATATATCATCCAGTCGTGGTATGAGAAACTTGTACTTTATCGAAATTTTGTTGATTACCCAGCTGTCGGCACACATGCGCCAACTCTCATATTTATTGGGAGTTAATAAGGTTAGAACGGTGCATGGGCTCATCCTTTCTCAGATTAGACCCTTACAGATCAATTCATCCACTTGTCCTTGTAAAATATCGCAGTCCTTTGGACTCATCCGATAGTGAGGACGATTGGGTAAGATGAACCTTGGGACAATGTCGATATAGTGTTGAATATCTCCCATGAGAGGCAATATTCCATCGGGAAGGTTGTCGGGCCAAATTTCTTGAAATTCATGTAGCAAGGGTTTTAGTTTCTCAGGAATGATGGTGGGCTCATGTTCTTTCCCCTTTACAATTAATGCATGGGCTTGTCCTACTTTTTATTCCTCCACAAAGTCCTGTATGGTTAGGAGAGAATGCTCCTCCACTTTAGAAGTTTCGAGTGACTCCTCTAGATCCATAGGGGATAGTATAGTTTTATAGCCATACTTGACGAAAATGTACACATTATCTCGTCATTTATGAGTGGCGTCATGATCGGATTGTCATGACTGGCTAGTAGAATGTGACAGGCCTCTATGTCAACAATGTCATATATGACTTGATCTTTATAATATTTTCCAATTGAAAAAGATATAGTGCATTGTTTTGTTACCTTCGTCTTAGTGACCTTCTTAATTTAATCGATCGTATACAGGGCGGGATGACGCTCCATTTTTTGCTGCAATTTCTCCACCATAACCTTGGAAACAATGTTCTCGCTGCTCCCATTGTCGATAATCACATCGCAGACCTTTCAATTCATTGTACACCTGGTTCGAAAGATGTTATGTGGCTGTGGGTGTTCCTCATTCCTTGGTGCATACAATAGCCACCTCACGACTAGTAATTTATGGAACCCAATTTGCCTTACCTGCTTCATCCTTTGCAGTGTGCTCTAATTCATCAACATCCAAGTCTTCCCCAGTGTTTTCAACACTACCATCATTGATGGAGAGGTTAACCACTTGTCGCTAGGGGCAAGTGTTTGATAGGTGACCTGGTTGGCCACAACGATAGTAATGGTCGAGCCTTGGCCGACCATAGGGGTTCGAGATCTTGTTCACACTAGTAGTAGTGGTCACGTCCCTTTCGGGTCTAACTTACACGCTTCCTAAATCTCAGTTCGTGCATGTAGGAGGTCGAGTGCACCCCCGACAAGTTCTTTCCCTTTGACCTGTGAAACTCCCTATGATGGACCCGCTACAACTACCCTAGTGGTAGGATAGGTCCATGTGTTAGGACGCTCAAGCTATGCTTCTGCTCGAGTGGCCAACTTGATCGCTTCATTCATCCTCCACATGGGGTGAATTTAAATTCCATCCTGGATCGCAACATGCAACCCGCTATTGAATCAGGTGACTTACTGTGATTCGGTCTCAATCAAATCATTCCATGCCGCTAAACAATAGAACGATTTAGCATAATCTCTAACCATATAACTACCCTGCCGATAATTTTGAAAATTTTGCAATAATATCTATTCATAGTTGCTGGGGAGGAATCGCACACGCAACATCTACATTCGCTACCATGTGCAGATTAGTACTTTCATCTATTTCGTTCGTGAAAGTCGAAGTTGCTCCCACCAAGATGAAGCTCCGCTCTACAACTTGTAAGCCATAAGCTTAACCTTCTTCTCTTCAGGAATTTCCATATAGTCAAAAAATCGTTGTACTTTAAAAAGTCAATTAAGGAAATCCTCAACATGAAGTTGACCATTGAAGATAAGAGATCGGCTTTCATCCTAAATTCTCAATCCGCCAGATCTTCCTGATGACCACCTCGTTTGGGATGTTGGAGGATCATGTCGTCGATCTCCTCATCACTAGATCCCACCTCCTCAGGCGTGATCCTATTGTCCACTGCGGTTTCACCCTCCGATTGACATGATTATGAATTTCAATGCCTACTGGGGGTGGATCACTGCCATGAATACATATTGCTCTAAAGCCTCCATTATATAATCGATGGTAACTTGCAACACTTGCATGACTTGCTGATTCCCTCATTACACCGCTTCAAAAGCCGTCATTGTTAAAGGAAAATTCCTTGGAGCACCGTCCATGGGAGTGTTGCCCGACCCGCCGTTAAAAGTCATAGATCTGAGAAGAAAACCTTGCTCTGATACCAAACTGACGCATGAAAGGACGTGATGAAGTTGATCACCGTATTCCTTGATTAATAAATACCTTGAATCCACAAGGTGCTCTTGAATCCAAAAGAAAAAATCTTAAATCCACGAGAAGAAATAGAATTTTTAAGAAGTTTTAATTGATAGCGTATCATAAAAATAAGTTTAACACCTTTAAATTACCTTAAACAAACCTTTAAAACATAATCAAAGAATTCTAATCAAATTAGGAAATAAATTCAGAAAATCGCACAAATTTCCCGCATCTGTCGACCTATCGTCGACCAGTCAAAACAACCAAAAAGTATCTAGAGATTTAAACTGTAAATTATGTGAATTTCGACCTTTTAACCCGATCTGTCAACCTATCGAACTAGATTTCGACATGTCGACAAGATCTGTCGACCTGTCTAAACTAGTAGAAATCAGCTAGCAAGCATTCTAGAATTTTTGGCAAAATTTCGACCCATCGACCACAAAGGTTGACTAGTCGAACTATGATAAGTGTGGTCGATCCTTCTTTGCTTCTTTTCTTCAGTCCATCTTAGTTATGAACGAATCCACAACCTGTTCTACATCACTTGAGTGGGTCCATGCGTTTTAATGGGCCACATATGAGCCAATCAAGGGCAGGTCTATCAATCAAGCCAAAAGTCAATCCCAAGCCCACCCACTCATGTCATGAACAGGCTTGTCCTCATCCTCTACCTTAAACTTGATTAGAAAAATTTTCACAATCTAGGCCTAGGCTAACTCGCCATACACGGTAGGCTAGCCCAATTAAGAGAGATAGGGATAGATTATTTAGAGAAAAATGATGTGAGCTACGCACAAGGATAAAGATAAACTGTACACTGGATATAAAGGAAACAAAGGAAAGGACCGTCTTTGGAGAGGTCCTATTGTGGGTAAAATTTAAGCCAAACCAAGCATCCGAATTACTAAAATACTTTTATGTGGATGTCTTTCCATATCTTTTTTAAGCATTTAAAGTTTATTTTCAAGGTCAAAAGTAAAATTCTCTATCACTACTAGTGTAATATAAAGTCCTTGCTATAGGATAGGTCGGCATGACTTGCCTGTAATCTAGGGTTACATCTCAGTGGGATCTACTGTAGCTTTTGTCTTATATTGGCACTATCTAGCCCATCTCATAAATAAGACAAATTCAAAACTCATGCAAGCCACAGTACTGCAATAAACGGTGGAGGGAAGAAATAGCCCACGTAAGTTCTGCTATCATTTTTATACACCATCCAACTTATTCATAAGGCGATTCTCATCAGAATAATGGTATCCAAGAAAGTTTAATGATGATTGTTCAACTTTCATCGATTCTTAAAGTGTAGAGTTTTTGAATTTGTTTGATTTTTTTAGCTGATGTCCCACCATAGACTCGCATAGATGGACAGTTTTTTATTTGTTTGTTTTCTTTTAACAGCCTCTCACACCCACATATAACATTTATATGGGACTTTGAACCCTTGACCTCGTGTTGAATCCCACATGGTTAGGACAAAGGAGATATATAACACATTATGAGAGGCCTATGGTTCCACAATTCTCATATTACGAGGGATTCAAGTAACCTCCGGCTACAAGCAAGTCGGGTGAGCTTAATGCCTTTAACATAAACACTGACACCACTTGGTTTTCGACTGCAATGGGTACTCCAACTCATGACCTCATATTGAAACTCCCACTAAGGCATGAGTGAGGACCCTAAAGTATTATTTCACCTATTTTCTGACCGTGCATTTGACCATAATTTCGTATTTAGTTTATTGACAGTAAAATCTTAATATTTAATGTCAAATCATTATTAAAATACATTAGGGGCCATTTGGTACCATAGATTTGGAGGGATTTGAGGGGATTTCAAATCCCCTAGTTTGGGAGTTGTTTGGGACAAAGTATATGGCGGTTTCAAATCCAAGGGGTTTCAAATCCCCACAGAGAGGGGGGAGTTGTTTGGGACAAAGTAACTGGCGGTTTCAAATCCAAGGGGTTTCAAATCCCCACAGAGAGGGGGTTTCAAATCTACGGTGAGAGCTTAGGTTACATCTAAAATCCTTTCAAGAGTTGCATGTGTAACATGTATGTCACCGGACTATTGTTCTATTGGGCACAAGGCCCACGGATGGTGTCCTAAAACAATTAGATTATTAATTGCATCACTGTAATTACTTTAATATTATGATCAGCACCGTCCAAACATTGTCCATGTAAATCAACGGTTAAAAATCATTGGTTAGTCACTTGGACATGATTTTGTGCTTGTGGTCCATCCAAGACTTCGAATT
This sequence comes from Magnolia changhungtana, assembly GCA_030180095.1. Taxonomy (NCBI): domain Eukaryota; kingdom Viridiplantae; phylum Streptophyta; class Magnoliopsida; order Magnoliales; family Magnoliaceae; genus Magnolia; species Magnolia changhungtana. Next base: position 1,368,391 of record JASAUF010000156.1, read on the forward strand.
TCATCACTTTCAGGCAAAAGCATATATTTCAGTGGGCTTGCTGCAAACCATTGTATTAAACATTACATACGTTCACTAATTAGAAATATTAAAGTTGATTTACTAATTAAATTCAAGCCCACGTAAATATACCATGCATAGCTATTTTTGGATTAAAGTTGATTCCCAATCCAAGGTACCAAACACAATAGGAGGATTTCAAATCCAGGGGTTCCGAATGGGTTCCAAATCCATGCTCCCAAACAGGCCCTTAGTTTTGAGATTTTTCGGTAATATCATGAAAAAGTACAGTGATTACAATTTCAGGTAATTTCCAGCAAGTGAGCTGGCAAAACATACAGGCAGAAAGTGAGCCCTTGGACACAACTGAATTGACCAGTGAACATTTAGACTCCAAGATGAAGAGGAAATTCCTGAGTGTAATGGCATTTTATCATAGCCAAAAACGTGAGAAGTAGCCCTCAAATTGCAATTGCATTCCTTGCAAACAATGCAATTGCAATTTGATGCTGAGTCCCTCGGTGTCAATACTAGCAAAGGCAACTAAAATTTGGTCACTTCCTAGAACTAATTATTGTGATTCGATTAAATTTTCCATCCAAACACGGCCAACCCCAGCTTGCGGTGCGCAACGTTTTACATTAAAATGACCTTATTTTTATTAGAATACGATGGTGATCAAGCTAACAATAACGAGAACTGCTAATACATCTGTTTTGGATGCCGCCAATGGCCTTTATTTTCTTATCATCACACTAATAACAGAAGGGCAAATGGAAGAAAAAACATTAGATACAAAAAAGCAACGAAAAACTCAGCAAGACCAGAACCAACAGGGATGATCTTCGACTGAGAATCCATAGTTACATGAATTGGCAGGTGGGTCTGGGTAGATAGCATCTTCAAGCTTCGGAAAGTGGTAGGTGTGCGGCATCAGTGTCTTGCTCAAGTTGTCTTCTTCATCCTCCTCGGCATGTGAGAGATCCGACTGATCTGGTTCAAAGATGTTGGAAGAATCGGCGGGCTCCAATAGAGGTGAGTGTCCTCCGTCTATGTAATGTGGACTCTCAGAATCAAAGACAGCACTGTTGGCCGAACTGAGATCTTCTTGTTTGGGGACCACCATTGGCACACCTGCTTCTTTCACATCTGAAAGAGAAATGGCTGCAGGTTTTTGCGATTGCAGGTTGGATTTGTGTTCATTGAGTTCAGATGTTTCTGAATCTTCTCCATCTTTCTCTTTGAGATGGAGCTTATCTGTGAGGAAAAGAACCTGTCGAAGGGGAAGCTTCGAGTGGTGAGACGAAGCATTAACAAATCTGCTGCTTAAAATGATAAGATGTAAGCTGATAATTGATTGGTTTTGTAAATAAACAACTTATATTCTAACACGTTGAATGGTTCTGCTTTTCACAATGATTCTCGCTTTCTGATCATGGATCCTTTCTGAATCCTCTTTTCACCAATGGAACAACCAAATATGCATAATAGAAACTATAACAAAGATGCTATTGAAATGTTTTGGATTTTTATTTTTTTTATTTTTTATTTTTTATTTTTTTTTTTAGGGAGGGATTGTGCTATAATCCATAGTGCGGTCTCCCACTGCAAGGAATCAGAATCCTGTGAGCGGCTTTAGCAAGGTCAGTCAGAATCTTCACTCTTCCAGTATGGGGTGAGTGCCTATTGAGTGATGGTCAAACCCAATCTCAATAAGTGAAAAGAAACAATTTTAATTTCAAAATTCCAAAAAAAAAAAAAAAAAATCATCAGATAGTAATCATCGGGCACACCAGTCATAACAAAAATGCCAAAATCAGTTGCTCACCCAAATTATCAAAATACTGATACAAAAGCATTCTAGCTCTGTTCATTAGCTAATGAATCACTGAAAGCATTTCAGTAAAAACTGGTACGGACTCATTTGCCAAAACCCCAGAATACATGAATGAAGAGAAAACAGATTGAAACTATCAAATTCAAAATAATCATTCCAAACCAAGAGTATCCAAGTAAAGAGTGATCATAAGAGGATTACCTCTGTCTTCAGTTTCTCCTTCTCCTTCAGCAGGCTCTCATAGTCTGCCTTGAGACTGTTGAAGCTAGTTTTCAGGGCCTCGTAATCCTTCTCCAACTGCTTTGTCTTCCACCGAGCCCGCCGATTCTGGAACCATATTGCGACCTGCCGAGGCTGCAGGCCTAGATCCCTAGCAAGTTGGATTTTCCTCTCTGGTTCGAGCTTATTCTCAACCTCGAAATTCTTCTCAAGGAACAGAACCTGATCCACTGTAAGCCGCCTCTTCTTCTCGGGTTGATGAAAGCACTCGTCCAAGTCATCGTCACCAGTTTCTTCCTGATCCAGGGGCCGGAAAAACGACCTCTCTGGTGTGTTTCGATGAACGTCTTCAAAATTTACCATGGATCTTGAGCCTAAGTCAAAGCCACCCAATTTCCAAATACTCAATACCATATCACCAAAACGAGAAAAAAAAAAAAAAAAACATATATAACCCCATTTTTTTGAATTTCATAAACATAACATCGATGTCTTTGATTTCCATTTGTCGAAGATCCATTAAGCTCAATTGACAATTTCTTCACGAACGACTATTCGAGACACAAGGTTGGGGAAATAATTGCTTCTTTTTTTCTTTTTCTTTTTCTTTTTTTTTGTCATGGAAGTCTGTAAATAACCCTTTACAAGCTGTGAAGAGAATTTTCATAGTGCTGGTGAAGGAAAAATAAGCAGAATTGAAATGGAAAATGAGACAGTATATGAGACAAGATCAAAAGCATCTCGGTTTTTTCAGTATGTTTGGTTGAGAAATGTCTTTGAGGTACTTTCCAATGCGGTAACTATCAGACTGTATCATCTAAGAAGAAAGATAGTCAAAACAGATAAATTACACCCAAGCTGCAGAAAATTGCTACAATTTGCAATCCATGGTACAGAATATCATTCGACCGAAAGCATGATGTTGCTTAAAATTTTCAGTCTATGGTAAGATCAGAATCTGGGTTACAGAAATTACAAAACCTGGATTCAAATTTCCATTCTAAATGAAGTTTCACCAACAGAGATACTTGCATCATCTGATCTGATGCAGCTTATCAAACTCGAATTTGGAAAACAGATCCTAACAAAATGAACAGCCCAGGAAGCGAATTTATCAAGCCAAATACAGAAATCTAGAGTTGACAGATCAAACAAGTGACGTCAACGAGGAAAGTGAAGCATTTCAGGTAAAGGGTCTGATCATAGAAGCTATTTTTACATCAGATGAGAAAATTGTTGAAAACCCATTTCCCATCAGAACAGTTGTTATCAAAAGACCAAAATTCAGTGGAAAATTCCCACTAAAGATGTATCAAAATACGAAGATATCAAAAGAAAAGAGACTGCAACCATAGAAGAACAAGTTAAAAGTTTAAAAATAAGAAAAAAAAATAAAAACACCTCAATCACATGAAATCAAGAAACCCCAAGTCATAGAATTTAAGAATAATAATTAAAAAAAAAAATCAAATTTCATCAAAATTATAGAAAAAGACTACCGTATGAATAGGAAGAAAGAGCTTTTGCTAAGGCACGCGTACCATACCTTGGGAAGTGGGTGTGAGATCCAAGCAGTACATCAGGTGGGTCCCACTGTGTAGATACCCTAGCCCTCCAAAACAGGGTGGCCCACTCATCAGGTAGGCCACAGTTCAGAAACCAAGTGGACGGATAGAAAAAAATGGCCCAGCTTTTCAAAACCGTAGAAATAGTAACCCACAGACGGCTGAACCCGCCTTTTTTTGGAGGGGACAGAGCAATTAAAGAGCTACGCCCAGCTGATGGATGGCCTGGATCTCACACCCATGTGCCACGCTGGCACATGTAGTGGCCCGTTTGGACTCAACAAACTACAAGAAGAGAGAGAGAGAGAGAGAGAGAGAGAGAGAGAGAGGAGAGGAGAGGAGAGGAGAGAGAGAGAGAGAGAGAGTACCATGGAAAGCAGGAGAAGAGGAGGAAATGAGGAAAGCTTCAAGGCCATCAGCAGAACAAGGAATCCTTTCGTTTTGGAGTATAACGGTCATATTCGAACCGCCATAGACCCTCCCACCCGCCATTTTTCCTCTTTTTGAAAATAAAAAAGAAAAAGAAAAAGACGCCTCAAACGGTCATATCTTCCTGCGAAGAAGATCCAACTGTCATGATTGGTTATGGGCGGGGATAATTTACGGCTTATGGCGGAAGAAGCTGGTGATGAAGATAACCGATATGTGAGAGGTCTGACTAAAGGGGCAGCTCTCATCCATCCCTCAGAAGAAGATGATGACGGAATTTAACACGGCGTTTCCTAATTCTCCGTCAGTTCTGACGGAAACGGAGAAAGAGAGAGATGGAAAGAAGAGAGGGAGAGAGAAGAGGGTTTGTTTCCCTGCGGGTGTGAGAGATTGTGAGGGGGGTTATAACAAGGGATGGGTGGGGTCCTCTGCTGCAATTTGGGTGGACGGACTGAAATGTGAATTGACGAAAATATCCCTCGTTTTAGGAGGGAAAAAGGAAGAAACCACTCCAGTAAGTTCAGGGCTGTTTGTTAAATGACTGATATGCCCCTGGATTTTATTAAATGACTGATATAATCTGGTGGGGGTGGAAATCGAACACATGTACATAGAAATCGGACTCGGATTCGGTAGTGACCCCTCCAATAGTTCTATGCCCCAACATGATGTATATGTATTATCCACACCGTCCATCCATGTTTCCAGCTCATTTTAAGGCATTAATGTAAAAAAGGTGGCAGATCCAAATCTCAGTTGGACCACACCACAGAAAATAGTAGTGATTGAACGATCACCATTAAAATCTTTTTGGAAGAAAAATAAACATTATGAAAACCTTTAAACGGGCCCTTTAGAATTTTCAACGGCGAGGCACTCAATCACCAATGTTTTCTGTAGTGTGGTTTAGCTGATATTTGGATATTCTTAATTTTTTAGAACCCACCTTATAATGGGCTGAAGAAACGGATGGATGGTGTAGATATACAACACATCATCAAGGTCTAAGGTTTTACCAAGGTAACACTTAATCCGCTCCACTCATTTGGCCACCTCAAAAGACACATATGCAGAGAGGCTGGGCCAGGTAGCATCGTTGGGATGCTAGAAGGCACTTCAGGAGGCAATCTGAGCACACGGGCCATATATAAATCACCAAGGGCGATACACTCAAATAATGGTGGGTGTCCCATCCCTACTCTTCCCGACAGTTTAGCCTAAGTGATTTTTGGACCGGCCTGATTTTTGTGCTCAAGGGTGAAAATGAGGCAACAAACATGATGAACGGAGTGGATCTCATGTATATTGTCTCCCACGTATCACTCAATCACTAATAGGCACTTATGCCTAGGCAAGCATGGTTCATTGCATAAGTGAATATCCAAGTAACTTAAATTAAAATGCCCACATTACAGGTAGCAGTTCAGACCTGTAAATAAACAAAAATTACACTTTTTCAATCACCTGATTATTGGATTGGTGGACGTTCATTTGATGGTTGAAAATGAAAATATTCTATCGTGTCATCCACCTGATATTTGTGTGCACCTTATTTTTGGCACCATGCCCTAAAATGATCTGGCAAAGTGGATGGACGGCGTGGATATAAAACGCATCCATCGAGGTGGGCCCAACAGTCAGGGTCTCACCTATTAAGCTGTTACACCAGCCTCACCAAATCCACACCCCATTTTATGCCAGAAGCTGGATGCAGCGCATCTCCCCTGATGAAAGGTTCGAGTCTAACACATATATCACATGGTGGTATCTGCACCTGTCTGTGAATTTGTACAGCTTCCATACACGTGTGGGATTAGGAAACCTCTTACTTACTATTTTTGAATAAAGTCCAACCAATCCAAGACTTAATTTTTGGATCACGGCCCATCCAAAGGAAGGCCACAACTGGTGATCGGCTAGGATTTGACTCGTGTGCCAAAAGCGTTACTCAGAAGCTTCCGTGAAGAAGACTATAATAGGCCTTATATGGTTTGTATAATAATTTATTTCTGATTAGTAGTCTGGATCAACCTCATACATGGCCAAGATTAGAATACAACCGACTATATATGTTGAAAAGTTATTGATGAACTCCATATGTCAACCAATGTCAAAGGTAATTTACAATAAAGATTATATATATATATATATATATATATATATATATATATATATATATATATATATGGGAAAAGGTACTATGCGCTCGAGCGTAAAGCGGTCGTCCGTGAGGTCGAGCTGGGTGGGCCCCATCGTGATGCCTTTCGAACATCAACACCGTCCACCAGATGCACCATTCCATAGTGGGCCTGGACGGCCCAAAATCAGGTCAATCCGTGACTCAGGTGGGCCACACCATCTAAAACCATAAGTATACATGCAAAAAACATATAAAAGCACTGGTGGGACCCACCTGAGTTTTCCATGCACCTGAAACTTGGTCTGAACCCTCATTCAAGTGGGACACACATAATGGATGGGCTGGATTTGCAAAAAACATCTCGGTGGGCCCTCAAAAATGGTTATGAATGTTTTAATGGTGCACGGCCCCTCTGCACTTCTGTATGTGGTGTGGCCCACTAAAGTCACGGATTGACCTGATTTTGGGCCGTCCAGGCCCACCATGGAATGGTACATCTGGTGGACAGTGTTGATGTTCGACAGGCATCACGATGGGGCCCACCCAGCTCGACCCCATGGACGACCGCTTTACGCTCGAGCGCATAGTACCTTTTCCCTATATATATATATGAGACATGCTCACACACAACTAGTTGGACCATGAGTTTTGGTCCAACTAGCTATGCATTAAATTTCAAAATTCATATTTTCATTCACATGTAAAGCACCACATGTGAGAATATGTGACTCTGAGTTTTACATTAGTATTTTGAGAATTATGTGTCATAGATTCAAGCCATTTATTAAATAGAGCACGCTAATGAAATTTTATGTACCGAAAGTTAGTAAATTGTTATCACCATTAGAACTACACATGTAACTTGAATATAGACTGTTGGAGTAGATTTCTAACCGTTTACTTTTTTTTTATAGATGATATCATGTTATCGATAAAAAAAACTATATATTTTTCCCATATACTTACAATGGACCCTACCCAACTAACGGACCAGATTTGTAAGATACATTGTGCATCACCCAAGTACATCATGTGTATACACATTCTTTAGTGGTCCTTTGTAAACATTCACCCTCCTCTCTTCTCTCTCCTCAGTTAAACTATTTTTTCCTCATTTAATGCTCTTCATTCCCTGTACGTTTGGGACTCAAATCACGTAACTAAGTTATGTGGCCCCACCATGATATATGTGTTGTATCCATACCACACATCTATTTGTAGAGATAATTTTAGGACGTGGTTCAAAAGAAAGAGGTAGATTCAAAACTGGAGTGGACCCCACCACAGAAAACAGTGGGGAGAGTGACGCCTACCATTAAAACCTTCCTAAGGTCCACCATGATATTTATTTGAGATCCAACCTGTTCACAATATAACATAAACATTAAAGAAGGGAAAACACAAATATCAGCTAGATTGAGAACTTTTGTGGCCCTTAGAAGTTTTTAATAGTGGGCGTCACCCTCTCCACTGTTTTATGTGGTGCGGTATATTCTAGCTTTGGATCTGACTCATTCTTTGGCTAATGCCATAAAATAATCTCTCCAAATGGATGGACGGTGTGGATACAAAACATACATCATGGTGGGACCCTAAGAACTAGGTGACGTCATTCAGTGCTGGCTGCAAATCCCAAACCACGCTGATTTCCTGCGAAAGACTTTGGCAGGAAGTTCCTTGGCTGGGAACCCAGGTGGGGCCCACTATGATGTTTGTGAGAAATCCTACCCGTCCATCCGTTTTTTGAGTTCAATTAAGGACATGAAGCCAAAAATGAACCGTTTCTCGGGCATAAGTGGGCTAAAAACGTGATAATTGAACGTCCAAGGTTGAAATATTTTTAGGCCATAGAAGTTTTGAATGTGTGGATTTTATCCGCACAGTCCATTCATTTCCCCATGCTACTTTATAGTATAGGACCAAAAGTTAGGTTGATCAAAGGCTCGAGTGGACACCATATCAAGCGGTGGTAAAAATATGCCCACCGTTGAAACTTTCCTAGAGCTCACTTTAACGCGGATTTGCAGCTGGCACTGAATGACGTCACCTAGTTCTTAGGGTCCCACCATGATGTATGTTTTGTATCCACACCGTCCATCCATTTGGAGAGATTATTTTATGGCATGAGCTAAAAAATGAGTTAGATCCAAAGCTGGAATGGACCCCACCACAGAAAACAGTGGAGAGGGTGACGCCCACCATTAAAAACTTCTAAAGGCCACAAAAGTTCTCAATCGAGCTGATATTTGTGTTTTCTCTTCTTTAATGTCTATGTTATATTGTGAACAGGTTGGATCTCAAATAAATATCATGGTGGACCTTAGGGAGGTTTTAATGGTAGGCGTCACTCTCCCCACTATTTTCTGTGGTGGGGTCCACTCCAGTTTTGGATCTACCTCTTTCTTTTGAACCACGTCCTAAAATTATCACTACAAATAGATGTGTGGTATGGATACAACACATATATTATGGTGGGGCCCACATAACTTAGTTACGTGATTTGAGTCCCAAACGTACAGGGAATGGAGAGCATTAAATAAGGAAAAATAGTTTAAATGAGGAGAGAGAAGAGACGAGGGTGAATGTTTACAAAGGACCACTAAAGAATGTGTATACACATTATGTACTTGGGTGATGCGCAATGTATCTTGCTAATCCGGTCCGTTAATTGGGTAGGGTCCATTGTAAGTATATGGGAAAAAATATATAGTTTTTTATCGATAACATGATATCATCTATAAAAAAAAAGTAAACTGTTAGAAATCTACTCCAATAGTCCATATTCAAGTTACATGTGTGGTTCTAATGGTGACAACAATTTACTGACTTTCGGTACATAAAATTTAATTAGCGTGCTCTATTTAATGAATGGCTTGGATCTATGACACATAATTCCCAAAATACTAATGTAAAACTCAGAGTCACATATCCTCACATGTGGTGCATTACATGTATATAAAAATAGGAATTTTGAAATTTAATGCACAGCTAGTTGGACCAAAACTCATGGTCCAACTAGTTGTGTGTGAGCATGTCTCTCTCCCTCTCTCTCTCTCTCTCTCTCTCTCTCTCTATATATATATATATATATATATATATATATATATATATATATATATATATATATATAGGAAAAGGTTTTATACGGACGAGCTCATGGGAACTCCCCATAAGGTCGAGCTGTGTGGGCCCCACCATGATGTATGTCGAACATCTACCCCATCAGTCAGATGCACCATTCCATAGTGGGCCTAGGGCTTAAAAATCAAGTCAATCCATGACTTGTGTGGGCCACACCACATACAAAAGCTGAGAGGGGTTAACCTCCATTAAAACATTCATAATCATTTTTTCGGAGCATGGAGATGTGGTTCACAAATCCATCATATCCATCATGTGTGTTCCACTTGGATGAGGGATCAGACCAAGTTTTAGATGCATCCAAATTTCAGGTGGGCCCCACCAAGTGCTTTTATATATTTTAGGCATGTCTTCACATAATTTTAGATAGTATGGCCGACCTGAGTACCGTATACGGCTGATTTTTGGGATATCCTATAATTTAAAGGAGACCCATCAAATGCACGGCGTTGATGTTTGACATACATCATGGTGGGGCCCACACAGCTCGACCATATAGAACTCTCTCTCTCTCTCTCTATATATATATATATATATATATATATATAATTTTAAAGATTAATTCTAAATTTTAAGTTAAAATTATTATTATTGTTGTTATTAGCAAGATACTATTTTTCTATTTTTAAGGATATTTTAGATCGAGAGTCCTTGAATAACTTAAAGTGCTTATTTGAATCATAGAAAAGAGTTTAAGTCTACAAGTTGTTTACTATTTTTCTTAAATTTATTATTTTAAGGAAGTTTATTATTCCAAAAAAAATTGGAAATTTAAGGTTTTAAGTTATGAAAGGCCTTTGTAAACATAGTTTCATCAATAATATCAATTTATTATTATTATTATTATTTTAGAGATTTTATCTTTCACCATAAATTTAAAGGATATACTTAAGAAGAAGATGGTGATACATTTACTCACTTCAAGGAGAAAGGTTAGGAACAGGGTAATGCTACCTTTGCCCCCCTCCCCCTCAAAGATGACCTTTTATCTTGCTTCTTGCTTCTTTTTCTTGGCTTTTCTTTCTTTTCTTTTTCTTTTCTTTTCTTTTTTTTCTTTTTTTTTTTTTTTTTTTTTTTTTGCTTTTTACAGGTGTAACATCCTGAATTTTCATTGTTTTGAATTTTCAAAAATCATTAAAAAAATGTGTAATTAACTTATAATGTCACTTACTGACCATTAGCACTCAATGTTAGTTTAAACACGGGTGGAACCAGTAAAGAACCGCACAAGTCTGTTTAATCAATCGTAGGAAGCCAACGAATTTGCCCGATCATTTGAACATCAAGCTTAGCCCTATGATTTACTTACATAGGGCCCAAATCTAACCAACCCATCACTAACTAATCAATACAAGCATAACTAAATTAAAGATCTAACTGAAGCCGAGTCAGATAAGGCCCGGATCTTAACTAATAGACCAAATCAACCCCATTACTCTTTTGGTTTCTCTTTTGGCCTAAAACCGACGGTTTAGAGTAATCATGATCAAATCTCCACTTTCACTAATTATACATAGTCCACACTATGAACATAGTTAATCCAAACCTTAATCATTGCCCACGAGAAATCTCCATACCAAATTCATTCCAAAAATGCCCTGATTTTCCAAACAAGCTTTAGACCACTCGTTAGTAGGCCACTAATCCAAAACTATAGAATAATGTCCGTCTTACTAGGCTTGGCGTCCATCGCGGGAGTCAAACCTGGGTACTGTCTAGAACCGCTCAACTTGAGCCAAAGGACAAGTGTATGAGAAGTGCAAATACCCTAAGGGAAGAAGTTGAAACTTAAGTGGATTGGGTCTCCACTCTTATGCAAAGTTGAGGATTTCGGACCGTCGGTTTATGACCAAACTTCACATGTGGAGTAAGGATATTTTCCTGCTCATATCCGTATAGCTGCGGCCCCGGTCAACCATCGGTAACTATTGAACATACTTCTCATCATATTTGTCGATCGACACATCCAAATGGCGGCCCGAACATGTCTATATGTAAATCATCATTAGGGGTAACTATCCTACGGTGTATATCAATATGTACACCCAATAGTGGGCCCTAGAGGCTAGAAAAACTCTCCCATAGGGCTAGTATAGTAAAAACCCAACACTTAAAGCCACTTGGACCAAATCTGGCATTATAAAAGGGGCTTCTTTTGGGCACCTCTCTCCCCATACGAATTTGCCCTAGAGAAATGAAAGAGAAAAGAGAGAAGGGAGAAAGAAGTAAGGAAGAAGAGAGGAAGGGAGAGTGAAGAAGGGAGAGAGGAGAGAAAAAGGAGTAAGAGTGGAAGAAGAAAGTGAAGGAGGGTGTTGTTGGTGGAGGAGCCAAGGAAACTTGGAACCTTAGCAAATCTCCTTCCTTTCTCCTACATCCACAACTCCAAGCTCCATTTCTAACCGATTGGGGATGTAAGCATCCATCTTTTTGTAATGTTTTGTATTAAGCTAGGATTTGTATGTAACCCTAACATGCAAGTTCATTTGACTCAGGATCTCTACGAATCCACACGGGAGCTTGGCAACCCTAGATCGTTTCCTAGAGCTCTCAACGAACCATAGGTGCGGATTATTGTTCTTATGTGGCCTAGCACCGATTTTATTTTGAATCTAATGATTTTGCTTGTTAGGTGATGTATTTGTGAAATCTAAAGAAACCTAGACAAGACCTTATACTTTAGATCCTCCCCAAATCAATATGGAATGGTTATGGAATGTTTGATGTTCTAAACATGATTGGGTGTGAATTGATGATTGGTTATATATTCCTTGCTCGATTCTTGCATGATGTTTTCTTATAACATGTTTAATGTGCTTACCCTTATGTATTTTTTGTAATAGGAAATATATGAAATGCTTGGCTTCCTCACTAACCCACACAACACACATGCACTTCACAATATTGTTAGCATTTACATTGTAAGAAAAATCTGAATTTTTGTATTGGAAAATATGAATGCATGATATCACTTGTATTAGTTGATAATCCTGATTGTTGAAATGTTATAGAACTCCATCAAAACCCTTGGGTTAGTCAGGAATCTGAGGAGAGAGACGGTGGTCCCGTTGGTAGGACTACCCTGAGGCTAAACCAATGAATTTGGGCGGATGCATATAGGCGACAGTAGTAGGACTACATGGGTCGTTTGTACTCGACGTCGTCTGTCACGTACTCACCTGAACTCGTGCGGTCTAGTCCACGTACTGACTAACCATGTTTATTAATCATGTCTGCTCACGCCTGAATGGAACTCAGAGCACCCTTCGCCCACTGAAGTACATTAATAACCGTTGGAAATTGATCCACCATCTCGAGAGCCGGACATGGTGGAATGGGACACTATGTCCAAGTGTCAGCCTACGCTGGGGTGACGAGCCTCCCCATAGTGACCGCGAGAGATCTCAATTCTCATCACTCCTCATGTGCTCGAATCGGGGATGGAGAACCTGATAGGATCAAAGATTGCGGGGTCTTGGCCTCACACGTTGGGGGCCTTGGCCTCGCAACTAGTTGAAGGCATTGATATCGTGGGGTGTACTAGTTTCCCCAATCTACTTGTTGAACGAAACTAATTAAGAACATGACTAACATGACCACGATTACATCGCACTAACTAGGTTGGCGACTCGGCAGTTGAGGTCGCAATGAGGGAGTATTGGTCATACGTGATCGTTAGATGGAGTCGCTCAAGGGAGTGTTGTTGCAAGGGCATGCATCATATCTTTTATCATGCACCTGTATTAACAAGATTAGTTAAGTGTCTATGAATGTTTGCCTTTCATTAAATTCATACTATAATTGATGTTTGTTACAACTTAAGACTAATAGCACCCACTGAGTTGATCACTCACTCTCACTCTGGGATGGTGTTTTAAAACACAAACCAGACTCTCCCGTAGTTGCAGGTGATGCAGAGTACGAGGAGCTTGGTGGCGCAAGTCTCGATGAGGAGGACGAGTTGTCCTACTTCCAACTGATGGGTGATTCTCCATTGGCCTAGTAGACGGATCTTGGATCGCTGGGTGCTGGACTCAGCTCACCATTCTTTTGGGACATATTTTTGTGATTTCGTTGGGCAACGCCTTGTGTGACCTATTTACATTATTTTGGACTTGTATACATTTAGCGACTTTTAATTCAATAGACTAGTTGTGATTGTGATTCATATTTCATGTAATTCCATACTGCTTTTCAAACCAGATTATACACAAAATAAGTAAAATTTGTTATAAGTGATACTCGGGAACTTGGGAGTCAAGTGCATACACGATCCCCAATTTTTAGGGCATTCTAACAAGTTTGTTTTGAGGTTATTAGATTTTTGCATTTGAAAATTTCTACTTACTAGAGCAAGGGCTTCCCTTTTTTGGCTGAGACCTCAACCCACTCATTAATTTTTTTTTACTGCAATTGATATTGAATAAACTTTATGGGGCTTACCGTAATGCATGTATCTTATCCATGCCATTTATCCATTTTACCAGCTTATTTTAGGGCATGAGACTAAAATTGAAGTATATTTAAAGCTCAAGTAGACCACACCATAGGAAAAAAGTGCGAATTAAATGCCTATTGTTAAAAACTTTTTAGGGGCGCATAAGTTTTGGATCAAGTTGATATTTGTGTTTTCCCTTCATCCAGGTCTATGTGGCCATATGAATATGTTGGATGACGAATATAGATCATTGTGAGCACTAACGAGATTTCAATGGTGGATGTTATTATCCCCATTTTTCCTTGTGTTGTGATCCACTTGAGCTTTAGTACTTCGATTTTAGGCTCATGCCCTAAAATGAGCTGGTAAAATAGATGAATGACATGGATAAGACACATGCATTACAATAGGCCCCATAAAGTTTATTAAATATCAGTCCATGTAAAAATAATAATAATAAAAATTATGGATGGTTGAGCTGAGCTCTCAGCCAAAAAAGGGAAGCCCTTACTCTAGTAAGAGAAAATTTTCAAATGCAAAAGTCTAATAACCTCAAAACAAACTTGTAGAAGGCAAAAGAAGAAGAAGAAGAAGAAGAAGAAGAAGAAGAAGCAAGCTAAAAGGTCATCTTGGAGGGGGAGGGAGGCAAAGGTAACATTCCCTGTTCCCAACCATTCTCCTTGAAGTGAGTAAACTCTGTAGGGCCCACTGTAATGCATGTCTTATCCACACATTTCATCCATTTTACAAGCTCATTTCAGGGAATGAGCCTAAAATTGAAGCATATATATCCAAAGCTTAAGTGGACTACACCACGAGAAAAGGTGTGAATTGAACACTTATCATTGAAAACTTAGTAGGGTCATAAAAGCTCCCTTCATTCATGTTTGTGTGGCCTTATGAACAAATTGGATGACAAATAAACATCATTGTGGGTCCTTGGAAAAGTTTCAACTGTAAATTAACATCATTATCCTGACTATTTCCTATGGTGTGATCCACTTAAGCTTTGGATATGCTTCTGTCAGATTTTCTATTATTGTATTTCTTTTATACTTTCTTTACAGAGATATTGTACAAATATATAGAGAGATTAGCAACCATATTCTTGGTTATACATAGATATTGTACAATCACAAATATAATCTTTCTGATTTTCTCTTAATTGACAACTCATTGATTGATTTGACAACTCACGCCAATACTCCCCCTCAAGTAGAAGCATCCAAATCTTCAATGCGCAACTTGTTTAGTGAGTTGTAGAAATCCTTGCTTGATACGACCTTTGTAAGAATATCCGTCAATTAGTCTTCGGACTTCACGAATGGAAACCAAATTATTTTAGCTTCAAGATTTTCTTTGATAAAGTGTCTGTCAACCTCCACGTATTGGTACGATCATGCTGGATCGAATTGTGGGCAATGGCGATAGCTGCCTTGTTATCACAAAAGAGGTCCATCTCGAATGTAGGAGTAAACACAATTTCAGTTAGAAGTCTTTTGAGCCACAAGAGTTCACAAAGTCCTTTAGCCATTCCTTGAAACTCTGCTTCAGCACTTGATAATGCCACCACTTTTTGTTTCTTACTTCTTCATGTAACAAGATTCCCTCCAACAAATATGAAGTATCCTGAGGTGGATCTTTTGTCTATGATATTCCCTGCCCAATCTACATCTATATAACCATTAACTCTAAGATGGTTATTTTTCAAAAACATAAGCCATTTCTCGGAGAGGATTTTAAGTATCGTAAAATCTGGATCCTCGCTTCCATATGATCCTTACAGGTTGACGCATAAATTAACTTACTACACTCATCGCGTAGGCAATATCTGGACAAGTATGGGAGAGGTAAAAAGTTTACCAACTAAGCTCTAGTATCTTCCTTTATCTGTTGGCATTTGGCTTGGATATTCTCCGAGGTTGTGGTTTTGAATAATTAGAGTGTTTGTTGGCTTACAATCCAACATTCCAACCTCACATAGTAAATCTAATATATATTTTCGCCGAGAAAGAAATAAACCTCACCTTGATCTAGCAACCTCTATTCCCAAGAAATATTTGAGTCCTCCTAGATTTTTCATCTCGAACTCGACCACCAATTGTTTTTGAAGCTTAGTGATTTCCTCTTTATCATCCCCTGTGATGATAATATCATCGACGCATACAATTTATGTTGTTACCTTACCCCGTTGGTACTTCAAAAATAATATATGATCTGAATTACTTTGGTAGAAGTCATATTTCTTCATTGCCAGACTGATCCTCCCAAACCATGCTCAAGGTGATTGTTTTAATCAATACAGTGCTCGCTGTAATTTGCACACAATTTCAGCTTTTGAAGATGTTGTGTAACTTGGAGGAGTATCCATGTAGACTTCCTCTTCAAGATCACCATGGAGAAATGCGTTCTTTACGTCAACCTGGTGCAATGTCCAGTCCAAGTTGGCTACGAGAGATAACAGGACCCTGACTGTCTTTAACTTGGCTACCGACTAAAAAGTTTCTTGATAATCTACGTCATATGTCTGAGTGTATCCCTTTGCGACTAGCCTTGCCATGTATCGTTGTATAGATCCATCTATCTTGTGTTTAAAAGAGAAGATCCATTTGCACCCTACTGTTTTTTTTTTCATTTGGGCAATGAAACTAAGGTCCATGTTTGATTCTTTAGTAGTACTCCCATTTCTTCCTCTATTACCTGTGTCCACTTGGGATCAACTAAAGCTTCTTGAACTGTAGTGAGAATATAACATGCGGACAACTCGTGTGAGAATGTTTTGAGAGGTTCTGGTAGCTTTTCAGTGGAAACATAGTTAGCAATTGGATACCTCGATCTTCTTTCCTCAATGTCTGGAGAGTATCTGTTTGGTGGCTTGCCACGGTTATGCCTGAAAGGTAAGGTATACCTAGCAGACATCTATGTTATTTATAAATAAGAGTGTAGTGAAATTGCTTACCTCAGGAATATTCTCAGGAGATGGGTCTTGTAAAGGCCAGCCCCAACAGTATAATATTGTCCGCTTTGCCCGAAGGCGCATGGCTTTGTTCTCGGGGTTGCTCCCAAAACATGTTATATTATTGAAGGCTAGATCCCACATATAACCACCATTACTTTAGACAGCTCTTCTGATGTGGGACAAAGTTCTGCCTTTCACTGGGTACACAGTAGCCAACCAGCCACTGGTAGCTCACCCAGGCACCAAGCCCTGCCCACATCAGCGCCCACTCACATGTAACCACAGTGACGGGGCGTCACAATATCCCCTACTGAGGGCAAAGCTATCCTCGGCTCTGATACCATTTGTAAAGGCCAGCCCCAATAGTATAATATTGTCCGCTTTGCCCACGGGGCTCACGGCTTTGTTCTCGGGGTTGCCCTCAAAATGCGTTATACTATTGAAGGCTAGATCCCACATATAACCACCATTACTTCATACAGCTCTTCTAATGTGGGACAAAGTTCTGCCTCTCACTGGGTACACAGTAGCCTACTAGCCACGGGTAGCTCGCCTAGGCACCAGGCCCCGCCTACATAACACCCGCCCATATGTGACCATAGTGATGGGGTGTCACAGGTCTACAGGCACTGAGAGATGGGGGGATTTGGGTTCTTCTCCTGATGATGTGAGCTCAGTTGCCGAAGGCCCTATAAATTTAGAAGATATGTCAGGCCCTAAAGATGTATTTGTTGATTCCTCACCAATTATTGGTGTGTCATTCCGATCTTTAAGCCAATCAAAACTCAGTTAATTCAACTATTCATCTAGAGTCTCCCCTAGAAGAGAAGAAGTGGATACCAAAGAAGGATAGAACGGTTTGAAATGCAGAAAGGTGACATTCATAGTCACATAGGTACACTTGGTAGCAGGATCATAGTAACGGTAGCCTTTTTTATGTATAACATAGCCCAAAAAGAGGCACCAAAGGACACATGAGTCAAGTTTGGTGCACTGGTTCTTAGGGAGTACACATATGCCATACATCCAAATATGCGAGGAGGGAGCATTAAGGCCGTAGGTAGAGAGACCGAGGCTAACAGAGACTGTAATGGGGTCTTAAAATTTAATATTTTGGAAGAAAGGCAATTGATTAAATGTACAGCAGTGATAATAGCATCGAGCCAATATCGTGTGAGAACATGAGCGCCTAGAAGGAGAGCTCGGGCAGTCTCAAGAATATGCCGATTCTTCCGTTCAGTGACTCCATTTTGCTGAGGGGTCTGAGGACATGAGGTCTCAATGAATAAGACCATTTAAAAAAAAAGGAATGAAAGTGGTGATTAACATAGTCACCACCATTGTCAGAGCGGAGAATCCGAATCTGAGCGAAAATCTGGGTCTGAACCATAACATAAATGACTGAAAGATTCGAAACACTTCAATCTTATGTTTCATCAAATATAGCCAGGTCATCTAGGTGCAATCATCAACAAATATCACAAACCACCGTACACCAGATATATTAGATAAAGGAGAGAATCCCCATACATCAGAATGAATTAAAGCAAAAGGTGTATCACTTTTATTCATATTTAATGGATAAATAGCATGATAACTTTTGGCTAAAATACAAATATCACAGTGAAATTCAGAAGTCTCCGCATTAGAGAATAAATTAGGAAATAAATGTCGTAAATACTCAAATAACGGATGTCCCAAATGACGATGCCGCAGTCAAATCTATTAAGCCTTGGAACCAAGTATAGAAGACACGTGATGCGCACGGCCCAAACTGAAATCTTCCCCCCCCCCCCCTTAGTACCACACCCAATTATTTCCTTAGTGAGAATATCTTGAATAAGACAAAAATTCGAAAACAGTAGCACTGCACAATTTAGATCTATAGTAACTTGGCTAACAGATAATAGTTTATGAGATAAAGAGAGAACAAGTAGTGTTGGGTAAATGAAGAGAGAGTGATAGGGTTACAGATCCGACTCCTGTGACAGGTAAGGTCACTCCATTAGCATTCGCAATGCTGGTGCACCTTGGAGGTGAGTGATGAGAGAAATCTGTGGGATCAAACGTCATATGATCCGTGGCCCTAGAGTTGAGGAGCTAATCACTACTGTCCACATCATGGCGACAACTAAGCAAAGCATGACAGAGGTTACCTAGATTTGCAGGAGAGAAGTCTGATTTAGGTGAGGCAGTGGGCGGGAAGAGAGGGAGATAAGGTTCGGCTGCTGCCACAGCAGTTTGTCCCTGCTCCTTCAGCCGTACCGTTTCATTTTTTTCTGGCTTGAAGCTTGTGCCACCAATCGGAGTACCCATGCAACTGGAAGCAGTTTTCACGTGTATGCTTCGTATTGCCACAATGAGAGCATTTGAGACCATTGGATGAGGTACAGGCTTTAGACGAAGATTTCCCAGTATGCTAAGAAGTCGATCCGGACAATCCAAGATTTACGCCTTTCGAAGCAAGCACCACCCCTGGAGATGGTTCATGGTTGCCAGCGTTCATCACGACCTGGCGAAGAGCCTCCCGCGAACATGGGCATACGCTTACTCCATGGTGGAAAACGGGTGCATCTGCAACACGTCGCTGCTAATTTTATCTAACCTGTCATCAAGACCATCCAAGAATACATAGACCCGATCTTCTTGGAGAAGATCATTATAACATTCAATATCGGCAGGGCACTCCATCGGATTGGGACTTCGAAAATCAATCCCACGCCAGAGGCCTTGTAAATCGGTGTAGTATTTTTCCATGGAACCACCCGCTTAGCGGAGACATGAGATGCGTCACCGGAGATCATAGACTTGAGAGGTATCCCCACCATCAAAATAGGTGGTAGCAACTGAATTCCAAACCATTTTGGTCATGGAAAATCGAATGAAATTGTCGATTAACGTCGGATCCATGGAGTTAATCACCCATCTTTTGACAATAGCATTGTCAGTACGCCATTTGCGGAAGGATAGATCGGTCAGAGATGGCGAAGGAAACTCACCATTAATGTAGCCCAACTTGTCTTTGCCGGAGATGTACATCTCGACAACTTAGGACCATAAAGCATAGTTGGAACCATCCAACTTGATGCCGATCGAGACAGCCGTAGGTTCAAAAAGCACGGTCGGGGCCTGAGCTTTGGACAGAGCTTCGACCATTTTTGTGGTGAATATTTTAGAGAGGAGCGTATTATGGTTGATGGAAGAGTCACCGGACTTCTTCGGAGTTTTGGTGTCTCCCATATGTGAAGGTGATGGTGAAAGGAGGCTATGAACAAGAGTTAGACGTAAACCAAGAGCCGGAAATCGACTAGCTCTGATACCATGTCAGATTTTCTATTATTGTAATTCTTTCATACTTTCTTTACAGAGATATTGTATAAATATATAGGGAGATTAGTAACCATATTCTTGACTATACATAGATATTGTACAATCACGAATATAATCTTTCCGATTTTCTCTTAATTGACCACTCATTGATTGATTTGACAACTCACGCTAACAACTTCATGAGTAGATATGCTTCAATTTTGGGCTTGTGCCTTAAAATACTCTCGTAAAATGGATGGATAACGTGGATAAGAAACATACATTATAGTGGCCCCATAGAGTTAACTAGGCAGGGACTCAATGATTTTATGGGTTGTAGATTACATTAGCTGTAAAGGTAACAACTTAGTGGGTGAGGTGTTGACCATGGGGCTCACTTTAATGTATATGTTCACGTTGTCCATCCATTTTAAGGCATCGTAGGGAAAAAAAATTAAGGCAGATGCAAATCTCAGGTAGACCAGATTGAAAAACAGTGATGATAAAACCCCACCATTAAAAAGCCCCTAAGGCCCCATGTAATGTTTATTTGCCATATTCCAACCTGTTGATAAGGTCACACTAACCTGGATGAAGGAAAAATGAAAAATAGCAGCTTGATCCAAAACTTTTGTGGCCGCCAAGAACTTTTTAATAGTGGGAATTAAGTCTCTACCATGTTGTCTACCTGATATTTGTATCTACCTTATTTTTGGCACCTTGTATGCCCTAAAATGATCGGGTAAAGTGGATGGACCGCGTGGATATAAAATACATCCATCGAGGTGGGCCACAATGGATGGGCCCCACAGTCATGGCCTCACCCATTTATCCGTTACCTCTACCTCACTAAATCCGCACCCCATTTTATGGAAGACTCAAGTCACACACATATATCACATGATGATATGTGCACCCGTTCGCGAATTTGTACAGCTCCTACACACGTGTGGGATTAGCAAACCTCTTAATTACTATTTTTGAATAAAGTCACCCCATCCAAAGCTTAATTTTTGGATCATGGCCCATCCAAAGGAAGGCCGTACCCAGTAATTGGCTTGGATTTGACTCACATTTACCAAGTGTGCCAAAATGCGTTACTGATAAGCTTAGGTGAAGAAGACTGTGATAAACATTATATGGTTTGTATAATAATTTATTCTGATTGGAAATCAGGATCAACCTCATGAATGGCCAAGATTAGAAGAACAGGGTTAAAATATTCAATAGCCATAGTTAGAACTTTGCAACTGTTATTTGCATATAGTTGAAAAGCAATTGATGATCTCTATATGTCAACCAATGTCAAAGGCAATTGACTCTAAAGATTTTTCATAAATAAATCTTTCTAAAGATTAATGTTGAATTTTAAATTAAAATTATTATTATTAGTAAGTTCTTATTTTTCTATTTTTCAGGGTATTTTACATTGAAAGAGTCTTTAAATAGCTTAAAGTCCTTATTTGAATCATAGAAAAAGTTTAGGTCAGTCTCTGTAAGTTGTTTATTATTTTTTGTAACCTTATTATTTTAAGAAAGCTCATCATTTCATACAAATTATAAATTTAAGTTTTTTAAGCCATGAAAAGACTTCGTATACGTACTTTCATCAACAATATCAATTTTCACTACGTGAAAAATGGAAAAAAATGATGGATTTTGAGACGGTTCTGGACCATCTCTAAAATTGCTTGGTTTAAAGACGCTTTAGAGACGGCCATAAACCGTCTCTAACAATTTAGATGGCCCTTGACCGTCCTTAATATTGTCTTAAAAATCTAAATGTCCACAAATCGTTTAGGATGGTCGCTAATCGTCTTATATCCGGTCATTTGAAACGGTCATTGGCCTCCGCATTAGAGACAATCCTTGACCGTCTTTTACCTATAATCTGAGACTGTTAAAGACCGTCTCTATTAGAGACGGTCCTTAGCCGTCTTATAGCCCTGGCAATGACCGTCTCTATCAGAGACTGTCAAGGACCGTCTTTATTAGAGACGGTCAAGGATAGTCTCCAATAGAGACGATTCTAAACCGTCTCTATTGGAGAATGTCAAAGACCGTCTCTATTAGAGACGATCCTAAACCGTCTCATATCCCTGGTAAAAACCGTCTCTGGTAGAGACTGTCAAGGACATCTTTATTAGAGACGGTCCTAAACCGTCTCTATTAGAGACTGTCCAAGACCGTCTCGTCTCTATTTCTCTACTACTCAGGTCAAAAATTAAAAAGCTCAAAAAAATTATGAATTTCGAAAAAAAAAAATAGTTGAGAAGCTTAGAAAAATAATTAACAATTTTTAAGAAAATTTTAAATTTTGAAAAAAAAAACTATAATTTTATAAAAATCTAGATTTTGAAAAAAATAATAATTAAGAACTTTGAATAATGTTGATAATTTTGTAAAAAAAATTTCGATAAAACAATGATATTTTGAAAAAGAAAATTTATAAAATTAAACAAAATTGTGAAAAAATTGACAAATTTTAAAAAAATATATTTTTTTTAAAAAGAAAACTAAATTTTGTAAAAAAAATGTTAAATTTATTTATAATAAAAATGATATTTAGTTAAAAGAGTAAAAAAAATGTTAAATTTATTTGTGAAAAATAAAATTACTAAATTATTAGGCACATCCACTGATTGAACCTTTAATCGTTTTTGGACAATCTGATCAGTTTAAATTGAAGAGTAAATAACTTCAGATGTTTAAATCAAATTTCACTGATGCCCAATATCTTTCTCATATGTAGCCTGATTGAGGCGAGTAACTAGTCAAATTGAGAATATTGATAGTAAAATAGAGTGAATAGACTAGACATGTAAAATGACCAAATATTCTGGTTGAAATTGTGACCCAACTTACTGATCTCGTGAGAAACTAAGAATTGATGTTAGTAAGTTTTGTGGGCCCCATCATGATGTGTGTCGAACATCAACACCATGGATTTGATGTGTCCCCTTTAGGTTATGAGATATCTCAAAAATCATCGGTAAATGAAACTCAAGTGGGCCATACCATTTAAAACTATGTAAAGGCATCCTAAAAAATATAAAAGCACTTGGTGGGGCCCACATGAGTTTTGGATGCGGTTGAAACTTGGTCTGACCCCTCATCCAAGTGGGACACACATAATGAGTGGTTTGAATATGTGAATCACATTTAGGCAGGCTCAATATATGATTATGAATGTTTAAAGGAGACCTTTCTCCACTAAATTAATTAAGTTACTCGTTACCTTTACCAGAGTAAACTCTGTGGGGTTCACCGTTATTTATTTATTTTATCCACTCCATTCATCCATGTTAACAGATAATTTGAGTTCTAAAGAATAAAAAGGAAGCATATCCAAAGCTCAAGTGGACCACACGACAGGAAATAGTGTGATTGAACCTCTACCATTTAAAATTTCTTGGAGGCCATAGAAGTTTTGGATCAAGCTGATGTTTGTGTTTTCTATTCATTTATATATTTTTGATATTATGAACAACCTTTAACTGTTTTTAGACAATCTGATCAGTCCGGACATGAAGAGTAAATAACTTCAGATGTTTAAATCAAAATTCACTCAAATTGTTGATCAATCTTGTTTGCCCAATATCTTTCTCATATGTAGTATGATCGAGGCGATCGAGTAACTAGTCAAATTGAGGGTAATGATCAGTAAAATAGAGTGAATGGACCAGACATGTAAAATGTGTCCATCATGATGTGTATCGAACATCAACACCGTACATTTGATGTCTCCCCTTTAGCTTATGAGATATCTCAAAAATCATCCGTACACGAAACTCAGGTGTTGATTGCCATCTAAAACTATGTGAAGACATCTAAAAAAATATAAACAGTACAATATTGGATGTCATACCATTTTGAGGCCATAAAAGTTTTGGATCAAGCTAATTTTTGTTTTCCCTTCATCTGGTCCTGTATGACCTAATCAACATATTGGATGCAAATAAACAGTACAGTAAGCCTTAGGAGGATTTTAATGATGGATATCCAATTACTATTGATTTCATGTGGTGTGGTGCACCTAAGATTTTTGTGGTGGGGTCCACTACAGATTTTTATCTGCCTCATTCTTTGGCTCATGATGTAAAATGATATCTCAAAATGGATGGACGGTGTGGATATAACAAATACATCATAGTGGGGCCCACAAAACTTGGTGGATGTTGGTCGGTGCTCTATGGGTCCCACCATGATGTATGTGTTTCATCCAAGTGGGACACACATAATGAATGGGCTGCATCTATCAACCACATCTAGGTGGGCCCAATCAATGATTATTTTTAAGGTCGTGGCCCACCATGGAATGGTGCATCTGACTGACGGGGTAGATTCAAAGTTCAAGTGGACCTACCATAGAAAAGAGTGGGATAGTGACACCCACTATTGAAACTTTCTTAGGGCCCAGCGCGATGTTTATTTGAGATCCAACCTGTTTATAAGTTAATACAGACATGGATGCAATTGAAAATTGGTTTGACCCCTCATCCAAGTGGGACACACGTAATGAGTGGGTTGGATATGTGAATCACATTTAGACAGACCCAATATATGATTAGGTATTCCTTATAAACCTTTTGGATGAAATATAAACATCAAGGTGTAGCCTAGGAAGGTTTTGATGGTAGGTATTCCTTTCCCCACTATTTGGATGGAATATAAACATCAAGGTGTAGCTTAGCATACTGAGTAAATTCTGTGGGCCCCACTGTCATTTATGCATTGTATCCACTACGTCCATCTGTTTTATCACATGGTTTTAGGGCTTTATACAAAAAATGGAATATATACAAATCTCAATTGGACCACACCACCGGAAACAGTGTGAATTGAACATCTACCATTGAAAAATTCTTGGGGGCAACTGATGTTTTAGATCAAGCTAATATTTGTTTTTTCCGTTCATCCATGTCTTTCTGATCTCACGAACAGGTTGGATGACAAATGAACATCACTTGGGGCCTTAAAAAGTTTTCAACGGTGGAAATCAGTACTTCCACTTTTTCTTGTGGTATGATCCACTTGAGCTTTGTATATGCATCAATTTTGGGTTTAACCCCTAAAATGATCTAGAAAAACGAATGGACGGCGTGGATAAACCACATGTGTTCTTGGTGGGCCCAATAGGGTTTAGTCAGTAGGATAATCCAACTCAGCACGCAACGTAAGTGGAGTTACTGAGCACACAACAGAAATGGATTGGCTACTCCCCCTGACACCAGCCCCGTGGCTGGTGGTCGGTGCTTTGTGGGCCCCATTATGATGTATTTGTTTCATCCATTCCGTTCATCCATTTTTTCAGATCATTTTATGGATAGATGAAAAAAATGATAGGAATATAAATCTCAGGTGGACCACACCATAGGAAAACAATAATGATTGGATATCCACCATTAAAATCCTCCTAAGGCCCACTACACTGTTTATTTGGCATCCAATCTGTTAATTGGGTCATAAAGACCCAGATGAAGAGAAAAAATAAATATTAGCTTAATCCAAAACATTTATAGCCCCCAAAACGTTTTTAATGGTCACCGTCCATTCAACACCGTTTCCTGTAATGTGGTTCACTTGAGATTTCAATATACCTCATTTTTTCTCTCATAACGTAAAATGATCTATAAAAATAGATGAACGGCATGGATAAAACACATACATCATGGTGTGGCCCACAAAGCACTGACCACCAGCCATTGGCTGGTGTCAGGGGGTAGCCAATTCGTCTCCACAGGGAGACTGCTACAAAGTGACGTCACCAAGTTCTGTGGGCCCCACCATGATGTATATTTTGTATCCACGCCATCCATCCATCTGGAGAGATCATTTTAGGGTAAGATCCAAAGAATGAGTCACATCCAAAGCTCCAGTGGACCCCACCAGAGAAAACAGTGGCGAGAGTGACACCACCGTTAAAAACTTCTAATAAGAACTGGTTAGGGCGCCGGCCCTAACCAGTTCGTCTCTCGCCCTCTCTCTCTGCGCCTCTCCCTCCATCTCTCCTTCTCTCTCTCTCTGCGCCTCTCCCTCTCTCTCTCTACGCCTCTCCCTCTCCCTTTCCCTCTATCTCTCCTTCTCTCTCTTCGCCTCTCCCTCTCTCTCTCTCGATCTCCCTCACGCGCGCGCCCTTTTCTCCCGCCCACGGCAGACCCATCTCTCCATCTCTCTTTCGCACTAAGCCTCTCCATATCCCTTGCCCTCTCTCGATCTCCCCCACGCGCTCGGCCTCTCTGTATCTGTCTCTGTCCGTCTATCTGTCTATTTGTCTCTCTCTCTCTCTCTCCGTCTTTGTCTCTGTCTCTCTCTCTCTATATCTATTTGCTGTCTTGAATGAGCTTGATAGGCAGGAGGAGGTGGCGCTCAAGGTAGGATTTTGATGCTTGAAATTTTCCTTCTGATGCATTTTCTGAGATGTCTCTGATTTCATTTATTTATTTGTTTTTTGCAATTTCTGGAATTGGGTTTTTAAAATAAAGAGATTATTTGCTTGTGGGCCTGTGGTATTCAGTGGCAGTGATTTATCTGTTAAGCTTGTGGAATACATGTACTGCAGTCTTCGTGGAGAAATTCATGGAGCCTAGCTTCGAAATCACAATGATGGAATGATCCCAGCCATCAAACTAGTGACTATCAAATGGACTGCAGTCCTCAATATATTGTTGGGTTTTTATTTTTTATTTTATATCAGGGTTCAAAATATCAGAATGCTCCTTTTATATCATGAATTTATTATGATAAATTCATCCTCTGATGCAATGCAACGTCTGTATTTGAATTTAGATATGTACCGTGAGGCATCATTTTTAACTGTTTGTATTTACAGTACGCCTCTATAAAAATGCATCATATCAGAATGAGTTGGTGCAGTCTGATACAAATGCTTGTAGGGTGTCCATTTACGGAGATATAACTCACAGTTGTTTGTGATTATCATGCATGATTGGTTTGCCAAACAAATAACCTAGATCTTGCACAAAGATAGTGGTGGACGAGCTCAGCTTCAGTGGACTAGACCAGGATAGCCATAATAATCAAGCGATGTGCTTGGGCCTGTCTGTTTGGCCCAGGCCTGTATTTTGCTTTGCAGGCTGGGTTTGGACAGACCTTGACCCAGCCTAAATTCGGCACGTTGACAGCCCTATTCATGGTTAGTTGAACCCTATCGCAAGAACCTGTTCCATCTGGTGCTTAAAAATAGAATGAGAGAATCAACGAGCATCTTCTGAATATATATTGATACTTCATTTAAACAATTCTTTCAACTGTCACCCATCTCCAAAAATTTTACCAACCAGACTCTTCATTGAAACAGTTCTTTCAATAGTCACCCATTACTAAAATTTTGACAACCAGACTCTGCCAGACAGTTTTTCCAATGTAAGTCACCTGCAATTTTTCTTTTCCATAGTAGGCAAAGATATGTTAAAGTGATCATGGGTGAGAATTCCAAGTTTAAAAGATGAATTGGCTTTTATAACATCATGGTTAGGCCTAACATAACTTGGTTCTCATTGATTTACGTTGCTTAATTAATCTCTTTTTTTTTTTTCTTTTTTTTTTTGTAATGTTCATGGCTATCTAAATTGTAAATGTTAGCTAATGCCTTGCATCTATAGGTTGTAGGCACTCCGAGCTACATGTGTCCTGAGCTTCTTGTAGATATCCCTTATGGCTACAAATCTGATATTTGGTCATTAGGTGAGATCTGGTGGCTTCTTTTTTTCTTTTTTGTCCTAGTTAAGGATGTAGATCAACTTGTTACTGGGATGTCAAGTTGATCATTCATATTCAATGGTTTATTTTCACAACATGTGATATCCTATCCTTGCCTAGCTTTCAATGTAATCATCTCCATCATTTTTGTGTTTATTCAGCCACCTCCACCTATTAACGATACCAATCCGTACAATGTATTCAGACCAAGGGAGAAAGCCCACCGGCTCCACACAAGAAGGGTAGGTATGGATGTTAGCCGTCAGTTTATATGTTTTGAAATAAAATTGATGTAGAAATCAGAATGCTGCTGGTACAATAGAGATGTCTTGGTATGTATGTCATGTAACTCCATGATGTGGCATGAAATAGTAGTATTCCTCTACAAAAATCATTCTATGTACTCTCACTTCTTGAAACTAGAACCAGATATTAGGGATTTAAGGTGAAGATAGGTCAGTTTTGCTGGAAGTGGCATATAATCAGAAACCCTAGACCAATGACCTTGTGAACAAGGGATGGTGGGAATCTTTCCTTAACAGCACTTGTATTTCATATTGAAAGAATACCACTGATGTCTGAAATGTAATAAATAGCTTTAGGGGGTGCTGACTCAAAACATCAATTTTGCACAAGAAAAAGAAGAAAAGAAAAAGGGAATTTGTTAGGTGGTTTTGATGGTTTACTGGAATAATAATAGTTAGTCATGGGTTGATTTGGATAGCCAAATTGGTGAAACGTGGGGGTATTTTCAGACTATTTTAGCTGCTCTATTGTGGAATGTTTTGAACCATTGCAGGACTGTTTTATTTTGTAAATAAGCTAGCCTAGTAGTTGGCTTGTTTGGGACTGATTTAATTAGGTTTAAGAGCTAGAAGAAGTTTAATCAAGGGCCAAGATCACATACTGGTTTTTGAATGATTGGGTATTAACATATGGCTAATTGATTTTTATTTATTTAATTTTTTTTATTATATATATTTTTTACTGTTGTTGTTGTTATTGCTGGAAAAAAATATTCCATTCTATGGGACAAGTCTATGTGATGATGATATAGTTCGTTTCTGCTAGAAAATCTGTTTGAGTGTTTTTTTCCAGTTATTTATTTAAGATATTCTTGAATCTTTCTCCAAGACTTGGAGAATCCATCCGTGTTTAGTTGAATTGCCTTCTATATCTCGATCATTTGTGGAATTCTGTGTTTATGCTTGGGTTTATTTTTGAAATAGTTATCTGTTTTATTTCAATGTTTTCTTATTTATGGTCTATGATTATGATCAATAGGTTGCATTTATTGGTGGGAAATAAGTTTTTGTTTATAATAATATTAAAAAAATCTGTTTATATAAAAAAATTTCCATTTGATTTTTTTTTTGTATGGATGCATCATGCATGGTTTTATGATAAAACACATGTATGTATGTGTGTATATGTATGCATGCATGCATGGGTGGATGAAACGCATGTTTGCATGCATGGATGGATAGATTATGCATGTGTGTGTATGCATGCATACATGCATGGATGGATTTATGTGTGTGTATATGTATGTATGTATGCATGCATGGATGGAAGACTAGATGGTCTATATGATTAGGATCAATAGGTTGCATTTGTTGGTGGGAAATCAGTTTTTGTTTATAATAATATTAAAAAAAATCTGTTTATATAAAAAAAATTTCATTTGATTTTTTTTGTATGGATGCAACATGCATGGTTTTATGATAAAACACATGTATGTATAAAACAAATTATTTGTTCCAAACAGGACATTTATGATAAAATAAATTATTTGTTCTAAACAGGACATTTATCAAAGGAGCACTATCAGGTGATATTTAAGATTTTCATTATAAATAGATTAAGAGCCAATGATAATTATAAGTAGACTTGCAGCAAAAAATAAAGAATTTGATATTTTTCAAAACATGGAAAGACTAATCAGTCCTACTTCTTGTAACTTCAGCCACTACTTCAAATGGAGGGACTGCACAAAGATTTGGTTAGGAGACTACTGATGGTGAACTAGCAGTTGCAACAAATATGAGAGCTACAAAGGTGAAAAGAAACATAAAGCGATCGGTAAGATAAGATAGATTGACAGTACTTGTTTCAATTTTCTTGGATGGATGATGAATGTATTTGGGAATGTAAATGAAAATAAAAAATTTATAATATATATATATATATGTTATTAATGGAGGATACCTTGTTTAGGGGGATATAAAATTCTTGTAGCTTATGGTATGGTGCCCCAATATTGGTTGTACATTACTAGTATGTAGTAGATAATACTAGGTTCAATAGTAGATAATACTAGAGAATCCCTAAACCTAAACCTACACCTAATCCTAATCTACTCCTTAACCTAAACCTAAACTTGAAAACCCAACCCTAAATCCGTACACAAACCCGAACCCGAACCCGATTTCCTAAACCTAAACCTTAACTTATTCTCAATTCCCTAAACCGTAACCTATAACCTACACTTATAACTTAAACCTAAACCTATAACCTCAACCTGTAACCTTAACCTAAACGTAAAACCTAAACCTAAACCCAAACCCGATCCCGAACCCAAATATGAATCCCTAAACCCTTAGCCTAAACCTAAAACCCAAACGTAAACCCGATCTCGAACCCGGACCTGATTTCCTATACCTAAACCTTAACGTATTCTCAAATCCCTATACTTAAACCTACACCTAATCCTAATCTCAACTCCCTATCCTGAACCTAGACCTAAACTTGAAAACCCATACCTAAACCCGATCCCGAACCCGATTTGAATCCCTAAATGCTTAGCCTAAACCTAAAACCCAAACGTAAACCCGATCTCAAACCCGAACCCAATTTCCTATACCTAAACCTACACCTAATCCTAATATCAACTCCCTAACCTAAACCTAAACCTAAACTTGAAAACCCAAAACTAAACTCCGAACTCGAACTCGATCCCGATTTTTTAAACCTAAACTCATGACTTAACCTAAACTATTCTCAAATCCCAAAACTTGTAACCTAAACCTAAACTAAAACCTATAACCAAAACCAAAACCTATAACCTAAACCCGAACCCATTCTCAAATCCCATAACCTATAACCTAAACCTAAACCTAAACCAAAACCTATAACCTAAACCCGAACCCAAACCCAAACCCAAACCCGAACCCAAATTCCTAAACCTTAACCTAAACATAGAACCTATAACCTATAACCTATAACTTAAGCCTATACCTAAACCTAAAACCTTACTTATAACCTAAAACTATTATCAAATCCTTAAACCCTAACCTATAATCTAACCTAAACCTATACTTATAACCTAAAACTATTCTCAAATCCCAAAACCTATAACCTAAACCCGAATCCAAACCCGAACCCGAACCCAAATTCCTAAACCTTAACCTAAACATATAACCTATAACCTATAACTTAAGCCTATACCTAAACCTAAAACCTCACTTATAACCTAAAACTATTCTCAAATCGTTAAACCTTAACCTATAACCTAACCTAAACCGATACTTATAACCTAAAACTACTCTCAAATCCCAAAACCTATAACCTAAACCCAAACCCGAACCCAAATTCTTAAACCTTAACCAAAACATATAACCTATAACCTATAGCCTAAGCCTATAACTTAAACCTAAAGCTAAACCTATAACCTAATCCTAAACCTATAACTTAAACTCAAATCCTAAACCTAAACCCTCAAAACCTAAACTTGAAAACCCAAACCTAAACCCGATCCCGAACCCGAACCCGATTTCCTAAACCTATACCTTAACCTATTCTCAATTCCCTAAACCTATAGCTTATAACCTAAACCTAAACCTAAACCTAAACCTAAACCTATAACCTATAACCTATAACCTATAACCTAAACCTAAACTTAAACCTAAATGTATTCTCAAATCCCTAAACCTAAACCTACACCTACACCTAATCCTAAACTCAATTCCCTAACCTAAACCTAAACCTAAACTTGAAAACCTAAACCTAAACCCGATCCCGAACCCGAACCCGATTTCCTAAACCTAAACCTTAACCTATTCTCATTTCCTAAACCTTAACCTATAACCTAACCTAAACCTAAACCTAAACCTATAACCTACACTTATAACCTAAACCTAAAACTAAGCCTAAAACCTAAACCTAATAACCTAAAACCTAAATGTATTCTCAAATCCCTAAACCTAAACCTACACCTAATCCTAATCTCAACTCCCTAACCTAAACCTAAACCTAAACTTGAAAACCCAAACCTAAACCCGATCTCGAACCTGAACCCGAACCCGATTTCCTAAACCTATACCTTAACCTATTCTCAATTTCCTAAACCTTAACCTATAACCTAACCTAAACCTAAACCTAAACCTATAACCTACACTTATAACCTAAACCTAAACCTATAACCTAAACTTAAGCCTAAAACCTAAACCTATGACCTAAAACCTAAGGGCCCGTTTGGACGGGTGGATTGGAAGGTATTGAATGGTATTAGGGTGGATGGCATGGATTCCAAGGCAATGATGGTGTTGTCAGTGGATTGTCTTAAGATCCATGGGATTGCTATATCGAGCCTGTTTGGCATGCCTTGCCAATCCCGGGATTAAACCTTCCCATCCCTTCCAATCCCTTGAACCAAACATGTCCTAGGAAAATTTGAACGGATTATGGTGGATTGGATGAGATTTAAAGGTAATGATGGTGTTGTCTGTGGATTGTCTTAAGATCCATGGGATTGCTATATCCGGGGATCAGATCACCCAGTCTGTTTGGCACGCTCGGCCAATCTCGGGATTTAATTTCCAATCCCTTCCAATTCCATCCAATCCCTTCCAATTTGCCCGGCCAAATGGGCCCTTAATGTATTCTCAAATCCCTAAACCTAAACCTACACCTAATAATAATCCCAACTCCCCAACCTAAACCTAAACCTAAACTTGAAAATCCAAACTAAACTCTGATCCCGAACCTGAACCCGAACCCGATTTCCTAAACCTATACCTTAACCTATTCTCAATTTCCTAAACCTAAACCTATAACCAAACACTTATAACCTAAAATAACCTAAACTATAACCTAAACCTAAGCCTATAACCTAAACCTAAAACCTAAACCTAAAACCTAAATGTATTCTCAAATCCCTAAACTTAAACCTACACCTAATAATAATCTCAACTCCCTAACCTAAACCTAAACCTAAACTTGAAAATCCAAACCTAAACCCGGTCCCGAACCTGAACCCGAACCCGATTTCTTAAACCTAAACCTTAACCTATTCTCAATTCCCTAAACCTATAGCTTATAACCTTAACCTAAACCTAAACTTAAACCTAAATCTATAACCTATAACCTATAACTTATAACCTAAACCTAAACCTAAAACCTAAATATATTTTCAAATCCCTAAACTTAAACCTACACCTAATCCTAATCTCAATTCCCTAACCTAAACCTAAACCTAAACCTAAACTTGAAAACCTAAACCTAAACCTGATCCTGAACCCGAACCCAATTTCCTAAACCTAAACCTTAAGCTATTCTCAATTTCCTAAACCTTAACCTATAACCTAACGTAAACCTAAACCTAAACCTATAACCTACACTTATAACCTAAACCTAAACCTATAACCTAAACCTAAGCCTAAAACCTAAACCTATGACTTAAAACCTAAATGTATTCTCAAATCTCTAAACCTAAACCTATACCTAATCCTAATCTCAACTCCCTAACCTAAACCTAAACCTATAACCTACACTTATAACCTAAACCTAAGCCTAAAACCTAAACTTATGACCTAAAACCTATGTATTCTCAAATCCTTAAACCTAAACCTACACCTAATCCTAATATCAACTCCCTAACCTAAACCTAAACCTAAACTTGAAAAAAACCCAAACCTAAACCCGATCCGAACCCGAACCCGATTTTCTAAACCTATACCTTAACTTATTCTCATTTCTAAACCTTAACCTATAACCTAACCTAAACCTAAACCTAAACCTACAACCTACACTTATAACCTAAACCTAAACCTATAACCTAAACCTAAGCCTAAAACCTAAAACCTAAATGTATTCTCAAATCCCTAAACCTAAACCTACACCTAATAATAATCTCAACTCCCTAACCTAAACCTAAACCTAAACTTGAAAACCCAAATCTAAACCCGATCCCGAACCCGAACCCGAACCCGAACCCGATTTCCTAAACCTAAACTTTAACCTATTCTCAATTCCCTAAACCTATAGCTTATAACCTTAACCTAAACCTAAACCTAAACCTAAACCTATAACCTAAACCTAAACTTAAAACTTAAATGTATTCTCAAATCCCTAAACCTAAACCTACACCTAATCCTAATCTCAATTCCCTAACCTAAACCTAAACCTAAACTTGAAAACCTAAACCCGATCCCGAACCCGAACCCGAACCCAATTTCCTAAACCTAAAACTTAACCTATTCTCAATTTCCTAAACCTTAACCTATAACCTAACGTAAACCTAAACCTAAACCTATAACCTACACTTATAACCTAAACCTAAACCTATAACCTAAACCTAAGCCTAAAACCTAAACCTATGACTTAAAACCTAAATGTATTCTCAAATCCCTAAACCTAAACCTACACCTAATGCTAATCTCAACTCCCTAACCTAAACCTAAACCTATAACCTACACTTATAACCTAAACCTAAGCCTAAAACCTAAACCTATGACTTAAAACCTAAATGTATTCTCAAATCCCTAAACCTAAACCTACACCTAATCCTAATATTAACTCCCTAACCTAAACTTAAACCTAAATCAAAACTTGAAAACCCAAACCTAAACCCGATCCCGAACCCGAACCCGAACCCGATTTCCTAAACCTATACCTTAACCTATTCTCAATTTCCTAAACCTTAACCTATAACCTAACCTAAACCTAAACCTAAACCTATAACCTACACTTATAACCTAAACCTAAACCTATAACCTAAACCTAAGCCTAAAACCTAAACCTATGACCTAAAACCTAAATGTATTCTCAAATCCCTAAACCTAAACCTACACCTAATAATAATCTCAACTCCCTAACCTAAACCTAAACCTAAACATGAAAACCCAAACCTAAAAACCCGATCCGGAACCCGAACCCGAACCCGATTTCCTAAACCTAAACCTTAACCTATTCTCAATTCCCTAAACCTATAGCTTATAACCTTAACCTAAACTAAACCTAAACCTAAACCTAAACCTATAACCTATAACCTATACCTTATAACCTAAACCTAAACCTAAAACCTAAATGTATTCTCAAATCCCTAAACCTAAACCTACACCTAATCTTAATCTCAATTCCCTAACCTAAACCTAAACCTAAACTTGAAAACCTAAACCTAAACCCGATCCCGAACCCGAACCCGATTTCCTAAACCTAAATCTTAACCTATTCTCAATTTCCTAAACCTTAACCTATAACCTAACCTAAACCTAAACCTAAACCTATAACCTACACTTATAACCTAAACCTAAACCTAAGCCTAAACCTAAACCTATGACCTAAAACCTAAATGTATTCTCAAATCCCTAAACCTAAACCTACACCTAATCCTAATCTCAACTCCCTAACATAAACCTAAACCTAAACTTGAAAACCCAAACCTAAACCCGATCCGAACTCCGAACCCGAACCCGATTTCCTAAACCTATACCTTAACCTATTCTCAATTTCTAAACCTTAACCTATAACCTAACCTAAACCTAAACCTAAACCTATAACCTACACTTATAACCTAAACCTAAACCTATAACCTAAACCTAAGCTAAAACCTAAACCTATGACCTAAAACCTAAATGTATTCTCAAATCCCTAAACCTAAACCTATACCTAATCCTAATCTCAACTCCCTAACCTAAACCTAAAACTAAACTTGAAAACCCAAACCTAAACTTGATCCCGAACCCTAACCCGATTTCCTAAACCTAAACCTTAACCTATTCTCAATTCCCTAAACCTATAGCTTATAACCTAAACCTAAACCTTAAATAAATCTAAACCTAAACCTTAACCTAAACCTATAACCTTAACCTAAACCAAATCCTATGACCTAAAACCTAAATGTATTCTCAAATCTCTAAACCTAAACCTACACCTAATCCTAATCTCAACTCCCTAACCTAAACCTAAACCCGATCCCGAAACTGAACCCGATTTCCTAAACCTATACCTTAACTTATTCTCAATTCCCTAAACCCATAGCTTATAACCTAAACCTAAACCTAAACCTAAACCTAAACCTTAACCTATACCTATAACCATAACTTAAACCAAATCCTATGACCTAATACCTAAATGTATTCTCAAATCCCTAAACCTAAACCTACACCTAATCCTAATCTCAACTCCCTAACCTAAACCTAAACCTAAACTTGAAAACCCAAACCTAAACTCCGATCCCGAACCCGAACTCGATTTCCTAAACCTAAACCTTAACCTATTCTCAATTCCCTAAACTTATAGCTTATAACCTAAACCTAAACCTTAACCTAAATCTAAACCTAAACCTTAACCTAAACCAAATCTTATGACCCAAATCCTAAATGTATTCTCAAATCCCTAAACCTAAACCTACACCTAATCCTAATCTCAACTCCCTAACCTAAACCTAAACCTAAATACCTAATCCTAATCTCAACTCCCTAACCTAAACCTAAACCTAAACTTGAAAACCCAAACTTGAACCCGATCCCGAACCCAAACCTGATTTCCTAAACCTAAACCTTAACCTATTCTAATTCCCTAAACCTATAGCTTATAACCTAAACCTAAACCTTAACCTAAATCTAAACCTAAACCTTAACCTAAACCTATAACCTTAACCTAAACCAAATCCTATGACCTAAAACCTAAATGTATTCTCAAATCCCTAAACCTAAACCTACACCTAATCCTAATCTCAACTCCCTAACCTAAACCTAAACCTAAACACCTAATCCTAATCTCAACTCCCTAACCTAAACCTAAACCTAAACACCTAATCCTAATCTCAACTCCCTAACCTAAACCTAAACCTTAACTTGAAAACCCAAACTTGAACCCGATCCCGAACCCGAACCCGATTTCCTAAACCTAAACCTTAACCTATTCTCAATTCCCTAAACCTATAGCTTATAACCTAACCTAAACCTAAACTTATTTATATGTATTATGCATGGATGAATGTAATGTGAATAAGATTGTTTGTGTTTGGATGGATGTAGTTTATGTTTGGATGGATTTACGTAGTTTGGGTTTAGATGGATGTGAATGTGATGAAATGTGGATAAGATTTTTTTTTTACTTGTGAAGTTAAAACTTATATGTATTATGCGTGGATGAATGTAATGTGGATAAGATTGTGTTTGGATGGATTTACGTAGTTTGGATTTAGATGGATGTAAATGTGAATGTGATGAAATATATTGTATAACAGGTGTATATTAGGAATATTGTGTGTTTGGATGGATTTACGTAGTTTGGGTTTAGATGGATGTGAATGTGAATGTGATGAAATATATTGTATAACAGGTGTATATCAGGAAGATTGTGTTTGGATGGATTTACGTAATTTGGGTTTAGATGGATGTGAATGTGAATGTGAATGTGAATGTGAATGTGATTAAATATATTGTATAACAGGTGTATATCAGGAAGAAGACTGTAATAGGTCAAATTTGAAAAGTCCTTTAAGGGTTGTAAGAGACGGCCGATAGCAGTCCTTTTAAAGGACGGTCCATGACTGTCCTTTTAAAGGACGATCTATAACTGTCCTTTGAAGGCTCATACGAGACGGTCCATGACAGTCCTTTTAAAGGACGGTCCATGATCGTCGTTTAAAGGACGGTCTATCGCCGTCCTTTGAAGGCCCATAAGAGACAATTCATGACAGTCTTTTTTAAGGACGGTCCATGAGAGTCCTTTTAAAGGACAGTCCATGGCCGTCCTTTTTGGGCTCATAAGAGATGGTCTATGACAGTCCATTTTAAAGACGGTCCATGACCGTCTTTTTTTCGTCAATAAGAATGACGATTTTCAACCGTCCTTTAAGTAATAGGACACGTCAAAATTTGACTGCCTATGCGACGGTCCATGACCGTCCTTTTTGGTCATTTGAGACGGTTTTGGACCATCCTTTTTTCACTGTTTTGGCATAGTGTTTATTTTTTGATTTTAGAGATTTTATATTTCGTCGTAAATTAAAAGGCTACGCTTAAAAAGAAGATGGTGATCCATTTGCTTTTATCCACGCACCTGCTACATTAATTTATATTAGAGCGAGGTCTTTACTCAAGTCATGACATCCAATAATAGATTAGGTGGTAAGGATCTTGAAGGCGGTGTTCTAGGGAACTAAGCAATATCTGAGGCAGAGTTCAAGGCTTTTCAATAAGAATTTCTACAACCAATATAGGAGATGAAATCAATAATTATTTGTTTGAGTGAGGCCATGAATTGCAAACATACTTATGGCAACAAATGGCTCATGATTGTCAAATGGGCCGTGATTAGCTAATCTGGGATCTAATCGGTATCACACTCATGACAAATCATAGGGTAGGGCTAAATAAAGATAAGCCAAACTCAAAAGTTAGATACTTTTGGATTAATCAAAAGATGAAATAGAAGAGTCGACCTATGTAAATGAATGGGTACCTCTTGAGGAAGAAGAATAGTGGACCTATCCAGATGAAAAAATGTCTATTAACAAATTCACCATTGAATTACTTGATAGATACATGGTTGGATCAATTGAGGAATTAGGGCCTGTTTGTTTTTTCAAAGAGATGGTAAATACACGGTAAATGGTAATTCTCCCTGTTTCACGTGTTTGAAAATTCATAAGAATCCGTGTCTTTGAAATTGGTTCAAAAGAGGTAATTTTAATTTTTGAACCACATGATAATGCATATGATATATTCATTCTGTCCATCTATTTTACTACAATATTTTGAAGCATGAGACAAAAAATGAAGTAGATCTAATACTCAAGTGGCCCACGCAAAA
Source organism: Magnolia changhungtana (assembly GCA_030180095.1). Lineage (NCBI taxonomy): Eukaryota > Viridiplantae > Streptophyta > Magnoliopsida > Magnoliales > Magnoliaceae > Magnolia > Magnolia changhungtana. The sequence continues at coordinate 1,407,190 of JASAUF010000156.1, forward strand.
AGAAACAGTGGCCCCACAAAGTTTTTAACGGTCAGTATTCAATTTCCTTTTTCACAGGATGTGGTCCACTTGAGTTTTAGATATGCCTCATTTTTTTACTCAATGAATGGTGTGGATAAGCAAAATGCATCGTAGTGGGACTGATGGGTATTTTGCAATATTCTTGGTTTTTGTGTCAAAAAGTAAGCAGTGAAATCAGGTACGATATAAACGCGCAGGGAAATAATTATTATTATTTTTACATTATTTACCATTTCACCCGAAAATCAAACATGCCCTTAATGGTTGGCATAGAAGAGATCCCAATTGAATCGGAACATCTGTTGATGGATGGGTTGACATATGGGATTGATGAATTGGCGTACACAAATGACATGATGATCAAAGTGTAGAGATCTAAAGCCTGAAATGACAGTGACAACTATGTAGCTAGCCGACATTAATCGAGAATGGCCAATTACAAAGTTATTGTTTCAAAAGAGGTGGAAGTTGATATCTTAAATGTAAAATATTACAAATAGATAAGGTTTAAGTATAAGATTTAATTTTAATATGTAGGCCTTTATCATTAATTATTGTCACCGATAAGAAAGATGAGCAATAAAGGTGGGTCATCACGATGGCTATTCTAACTTCGGGAAAAGTTTAATTTTCAGGTGAAGGGGTCTAATGTAGGACCAATTTAAAGTCAATCTTATGAATGGTTAGACTTAAAGAATTCATGATAGAAAGCTGAATCTAAGGATTTGGCACACATTATAACTTCCAATAGCAATAACTTTCTATTCCATGTTGTTGAGAAGCTATCGATGAGCTATACATGCTAATTAATGTCAAAGAAAATTGACAGCAGAATAGTTTTCCAAAATAGATCATTTTAGAATTAATTTTAAGTTAAAATTAATTTTAGTAAGTTATGATTTTTGCTATTTTTATTATAGAAGGCCTTAAAATAGACGCGGATTAGCTATGACAGGTTGAGCAGCGAGACTCTCTACTAAGGTGACGTCACCAAGTCCTGTGAGCCCCACCATGATGTATGTATTGTATCCACACTGTCCATCCATTTGGAGATATCATATTAGCAGATAAAGCAAAGAACGAATAAGATCCAAAGCTTGAGTGGATCCCACCATAGAAAATAGTGGGAAGAGTGACGCCCACCGTTGAAAACTTCTAAAGGCCATAAAAGTTTTCAATCAAGCTGATATTTATGTTTTCCCTTCTTTTATGTCTGCTTTAACACATGAACAGATTGGATCCCAAATAAAAATCATGGTGTACCTTAGGAAGGTTTCAACAGTGAGCGTCACTCTCCCCATTGTTTTTTCTAGATGGGTCCACTCTAGGTTAGGATCTACCTCATTCTTTGTATCAGGCCATAAAATAATCTCGAAAAATGGACGGATGGTGTGGATACAACACATACATGGTGGGGCTTATAAGACTTGGTGACATCACTTTAGTAGCAAGTCTCGCTACTCAAACTGTCAGTAGCTAATCCACGTCCTCTTAAAATATCTTGTGTTGATACAGTTTTCCAGCAGACCATCCCTGGTTGACCCTTCTGGACCTGTACAAGAAAAAGGAACAGACAAAGGAGACCTTGGCTAGTGCAGGGGACCCTCCGATGCTTAAGTCAGGCCTCAGCTGGTTCTTTAAGGGAGATGATCTCTTAGAAAAGAGTCACCAGTCAAGTCTTAAGGATGAGTGTAGGTACCTTTCAAAGGTTATGGATACCCCTATTTATAGGAATAGAATGCAGGCATCGTAAGAAATTCTTTCTAATAATTCAGAAGAGAATTTACTCAGATCTGGGATGTATACAAAGATCTTATCTCAATCCCAAAGCTCTTGGGATTTGATCTTATCTTCTGAAATCTTGTGAGAGATCTTCAAACCATTAGAAATTATCAGACTGTTTGATTCGTGTATAAACTGTAATGGGCAATTACTTCACCGATTTATAATTGAACTATTACCGAACTATAGCTGAGCCATTCCCAAGCTATAGCTGAGCTACGTTGCCAACCCAGGATCGTATTTTGGCTGATCTTTTATCAACCTATGGGCTTGGTCGGCAATTGGTCATATGAGTGCGTTTGCAGTTGCACTCTCTTTGCAGGTCCACACAGTTACATCGACCTCCTTAAAGGTCGATCTATTTTTAGACATAGAAGCCCCTATTAGCTCGGATTTTGAGGGCTCATGCTATTTTATAGAGTTGGTCAATTCCTTACACTACAAGAAAACCCACTTTTACCAACGAAAATTTTCATCGCTAAAAGTAAGTTTTTCGTAGGTAAAAGGTTTTCCCGACGAAAATTTTTGTCGAGAAAAGACCGACGCAAAAGGTTTTTACTGATGAAAATTTCAATAGTTGGCAACGGTAGGACTTTTACCGACGAAAATTTTCGTCGGTAAAAAATAAGCAAAAAACTTTTACCGACGGAAATTTTCATAGGTAAAAATAACTACTTATTTTTTAGCAACGAAACTTTTTGTCGGTACAAAATAACTAAAAAACTTTTACCGATGAAAATGTTCGTAGGTAAAAATAATTACAAACCTTTTATCGATAAAACATTTTGTCGGTAAAAGATAAGAGAAAAACTTTTACCGACGAAAATTTTCGTAGGTAAAAAAAATTACAAAACTTTTACTAACGAAAATATTCGTTGGTAAAAAATAAGCCAAAAACTTTTACCGACAAAAATTTTCGTAGGTAAAAATAATTACAAAACTTTTACTTACGAAAATTTTCGTCAGTAAAAAATAAGTAAAAAACTTTTACCTATGAAAATTTTCGTAGGTAAAAATATTTCACGATACTTTTACCTACGAAAAGTTTCGTAGGTTAAAAATAAGTTAAAAACTTTTACCTACGAAAATTTTCGTAGGTAAAAGTCTTGTTTTTTTTTTTTCTCAATATCCACCGCAAAATTCCTGATATACACCTGTTACCTATTACAATAAATTTCACAGATATTCTTCTTGATATACACCTGTTAATGTATTTCATCATATTCACATTCACATCTATCTAAACCCAAACTAGTAAATTCATTCAAACATAAACTACATTCATCCAAACACAAATAATCTTATCCACATCACATTCATTCACGCATAAATATATATAAGTTTAAATTCATAAATAAAAATACAAAAAATCACAAAGATGAAGGCGGAGGTAGTGGGGCATCAGTGGGTAAGCATGCAACGATGGCCTGAAACATATCCGTCATCTATCGCTCATGCTCCACCCTCATCTCCTTCATCCTCCTCTCCTTCTCCTTTGCCTCGCCAGCTCCTCCATCCTCCTCTCCTGCTCCTCCCTCTACCTTGCCAGATCCTCAATCCTCCTCTCTGGCTCCTCCCTCTACCTCTTCAGCTGCTCACTCTCTCTCCAGCTGCTCTCTGATGTCATCGACGACGACCCGTAATTGCTTTACCTTTCTATCTACGATATCAGCTCGGCGTATGGCATTGTCGCCAACGACAATGGATTGGCTGGAAGCAGCTCTAGCGGGTGTCATGAGCTTGGCACCATGGCCAAGCCCATGCACATATCCAGAATGGGCGCCAAGCACCTGACTCAGGACCTTTGGCTCACTCCACTGAGTACCATCGGGAGTGGGCTGACTGCGTAAGGTCTTCATCACCGCCTGTAATGAAAACATATGAATTTTCATAACAAATGACATTATTATAATTCAATGCAGTTAAATTTTACAATGTAAGAATTTTTACCCAATTCTCGTTAGCTCTAGGATATACCCAAGATCCCTTTGCCTGCCGACAGTGAGTCCCTCTGTAGAGGTCTACTGGTCCGGGCTCCTAGCCAGTGATGGAATCTCGCTACACAATTGAAAGGACAATAGAGTTAATATAAATGCATGAAAATAATATATGAACTTATTAATTACCAGTAATTTCTTACCATGTAGTGACGAAGTCGTACAAATGACTTTGAACCAGCCACATGGTTCACTTCTAACTTTCCCCTGTTGTTAGAATTTATTTTGCTCCTCTTCTAAACACATTATTCATAATACATTGTTATTAATTGTGAATTCAATTGTTACATTAAGATATCGTAAATATGTAAATATTACCTGAAAAGAATCAGATAAAAATCTATCACAGAGTATCCGCTAGTCGTCATGGGTCACGTGCGGCGGTGCGAACTGTACGGCCTCCTCGTGGCTCATGCACCGCTTGTGTAAGTCACTGCGGTACTCCTTGAACCAGTCCTTCACCATGCCGTCGACGGCATGGGAAATGTATGGAACACTCAAATCCAAGTCAAATTTATCCCGCAGTTTTATAAATAATACATTAAGGCAATAAACTTATTAACAAAATAACTTAACTGTAAATGAACTTTTATAAAATAAATTTTGATTTACTAAAATTTACCTAAGGCGCTGACGGATGAGCTATTGCACATCATCTGTCATGTCTGCCCAACGGGGGGTGATAGGGGATCAGAGATCGGCATAAGACACTGACCTCCGACGTAAACAACCTAGCATTGTTCCCAACAGGTCTAATGCAATCCTATAGAAACTCTACCGTCACCCTACCCTCACGCGTAAGTCACTCTAAAAGCAACCCACGCGTGGGTCCACATTCTCGTCGGCTGGTCAACGATGCTGTTGTAAAAGAAATATGTAAGTCTAAACATAAACAGAAGTCATTAAAAGAAATATATGTCTAGACTTACATGCAGTGCCTGGTGTATGCGCCACTGAGGGATCAGACGCCGGTGATGCAACATGTGACGGCGATGCTATCCCCATAGCATCATGGGTAGAAGGGGTAGATCCAGTGCGCGAACGACGTGATCTTCCACCTGGTGCCATCACTGAATATGTGCGAGCTATGAACTTATAAATTTAAACAATGTCAATACAAATGGAATATACTAAAACATTATACAAGCAGTGTTGATGGTACAATGCATTTGTGCTTATGCTTAGAGAGATGATTAAAATATGATTAGACCATTATACTATAATGCAAGAAGAATATAATAAAACTGTAAACTTTAATCTATAACCCTTGGAAATTCCATTACACATTGTCATTCTATATTAAATACACATATTTCGTTGTAATACAAAACAACTTTGAGGTAAACTATCCGAAGTACTCCCTGTGTAAGTTATCATGCGCTTCAAAAGGATATGTCATATTGTGTGAAGCACTCGACATTTTTACAGCCAACATGCCAGTCACAATAAGAGAAATCTAGTCTCTCGGGACTTCATTCAGATGTGCAAGTGACAGAGTCACATCTTTCATATCAAGTTTCCCGCGATTATAAACCTTCATCAGCTCTAAAATTTCTTTGAGATGGTTTAATATTTCTTGTGAGTCGTCATCATATTTCGTGGCACACTCATCGACCAGACCGGGTATCACTTTGGCCCTACCAGAAAAAGATAGGATCGAAACGTCCATCTGCAATAGCTGATGAAGTATGTAGCGTGCTTCCGCTACGCTCTGGTTTGAGGAGGACATGATCAGAAATTGACTCAACTGTAAATGTGGATTATAAACAAGTCAATCAAAGGAATAAATCATGACTTCTAATTTTCACGTATACATGGAATACATAAATTATTCGAATTGAAAAAAGACATGTAAATCATGTGTATATTTAATAATCGTCGTCTGTATCACTATCGCTTAGGACTATTTCTTTTTCACAATCACTATCGATGACCAGTATTTCCTCTTCATCGTCTGTAACGTCGTCATCAATGAAACCGCTATAATATCTAACAATGTCATGTATTATTGAGGCATCAACATGATCAGGTGGCACATCATCTTTGTCCAATTGCACCACATCAATATCAACACTTGAATCAGTCCCTGTATCCCCAGATGGCATGTCTTATTGATATGCTTGTTCAACTCTAGACATTTTATTTCTCCCGTTGTCGCTATCTTCAACTTCTGGTACGGGAACGTCCAATACGTTCTTGGGCTTTATTTTCTTCACCACGTACCAAGAGCCGCCTAACTTAGTGTCAGCGAGGTAAAATACTTGTTCGGCTTGGCCGGCGATGATAAATAGGTCGTCCTTAAACCACTTCCGAGATAAATTTACGCTCGTAAAGTAGTTGTCAGTATGTATTCTCAACTTCTTATTTCAAATGTCCCACCAATTACATTTAAATAAGTACACCCGCTTTCTCATACAATAACTCAGCTCAATAATATTAGTCAAAACGCCATAAAAGTCAATTTCTATCTCCTCATGCATTTCCTATACAACCACCCCACTATTTTGTGTGGTTCTATACTTCTCACGTTCTTCAGTGTGGAACCGAATCCTGTTTACAATATAACCTGTATATCTAGATACACTTCTACTAGGGCCACACACCAGTGAGTATAATGCATCAAACTTATCCGTAGAGTTGCTAGTGCGCAACATCTTCATCTATTATCATGTATAGAATGTAATTGTTCAAGGATTTTCTTAGGTTCAAATAATGTGCAATAAAATGAAAATTCTAAGTGTGGTGAGATACAATGTGAAATCGTACACGTTTTGCGAACCATTCTGGAAACTGATCCTGATGCATTCGATCATAATTTATTGGGAATTGGGACTTATCGTATGTAGAGAAAATAATAATCGAGGGAAGTCAATGTGTTCGCTACACATAAATGGCACTTCATCATCTATGCCATGAAGATACATGGAGCAAAATGGAACATTAAGATTATCGTATGTAGAGAAAATAATAATCGAGGGAAGACTTACTCTAAGTATGACTCTATTTCTTCACAATTATGCAACACATACTACCGCGCCTTTATTTGATCCCCAAGGTCCATATCCTGAAATGTCGGGGATCCTTAAGGACGAATGTTATGTGCGAATACAGATATGAGTCCTTGTTCATGCTCCAGCCCTTCATCGGTATTCCGATCTTCTCGGTTGAATCTAATCTCTATGCCATGAAGATACATGGAGCAAAATATCAGGCACTCATTATCTTGTTTGTCATCAAAGATCATCGTCACAAAGATACATGGAGCAAAATGTCAGGCACTCATTATCTTGTGAGGAATAAGGCATGACCGGAGGGATCCATTGCTAAAGCGTACATTTTGTTTGTCAGGCTCTTTCGGGGGTGGCCTATGATCTTGTTTGTCATCAAAGATCATCGTCTCAGGGTGGCTTATGATCCAACTATGATCGTTTGTCTTCCGTCTTCCTGTACAACTATGATCGGAAGAAAGCGACGATGGCCTATATAACATGTTTTTCTATTATGCTTCAATAACAATGAACAAGTCTCAATACCACATGTAGGACAAGCCAACTTTTCCTCGTGCTCCACCTAGACAAATTCCATACACGAGAAAGTCATTTATTGTCCACAAGACCGCTGCATGCAATCGAAATGTCTGTCTTGCAAATGTGTCATACGTTTGTACACCTTGACTCCACAACTTGTTTAACTCATCTACAAACGGTCACAAATACACATCAATGTCATTCTCAGGTAACCTGGGTCCAGGAATAAGCAATGACATCATGAAAAATGACTCATTCATTCACATCCAAGGAAGTAAATTGTAGGGCATAAGTACCACTGGCCACATATTGTACGAGCTACTCATATTACTAAATGGATTAAAATAATCACTTGTAAGACCTAGTCGAACATTGCGAGAATCCTCTGCAAACCAATCATATTGCTTGTCAAAATTTTGCCAGGCTTTAGAGTCCGTAGGGTGCCTCAATGTATACTTATCATGAACGCATTTCTCCTTATGTCACCTCATATCTTCAGCCGTCTTGGTAGACATAAACAATCTTTGCAATCTAGGTTTTAATGGAAAATACCTTAACACCTTTTGTGGGATTTTCTTACGCTTGGCTTCGTCATACTTTCACCTAGACTCTCTACATTCTGGACACTTTTCAACATTTTCATGCTCTTTCCAATACAATAAAAATCATTTATAGATGCATGTATGAGAATGTAACCAAGGCCTAAGTCTCGCATCAAGGATTTTTCCTCGTAATGAGACTTAAGCAATATCTCACTGTCCGGTAATACTTCTTTCAATAAGTCAAGTAACATGTCGAACGATTTGTTATTCGAACGATTTATTGTCTTCAAATGAAGTAACCTTGTAAGAAAATTCAACTTGGAGAAGTTCTCACACCCCGGATAAAGTGGACGTTGCGCATCCCTCAACAACCTACTAAACTTCTCTGATTCGACATCACCTATAGGATAAATATCTTGGCTACTGCTTGTCGCTGCAAAATAATATCCACAATTGTTCCCCTGAACACATCTCCTATGATATCTTGCATTTCATCAATGTCTTCATCCTCGTCATCGGACACAATTGCGTCAGCAAAGACTTCAGTGGCCTCAATTCTATGGCGGATATCTTCACCATGATGGATCCACCAAGTATAACCCTGGTCAATCCCAACTATGAATAAATCGTCTTCTACTTTGTCTAAAGTTTTATAAATCATGTTCTTGCATTTTCGATATGGACACCTAATCCTATTCCCTGAATCTGCCTAATTCCGCACAAATTCCATGAACTCTTGAACCCCTTGTTTATACTCTGGGCCAAACTTACTGTTAGATCGCATCCAACTCTTATCCATCTCTACAATGAAAAGACTAGAGTCAGTTTACAGAAATAGGTTTAAGATTAGGCTAGGTTATAGGTTTAGGTTTAGGGATTGGAAGGGATTGGATGGTATTGGAAGGGATTGGAAGTTAAATCCCGGGATTGGCCGGGAGTGCCAAACAAACTAGGTGATCTAATCCCGGGATATAGCAATCCCATGGATCTTAAGACAATCCACTGACAACACCATCATTACCTTTAAATCCCATCTAATCCACCCTAATCTGTTCAAATTTTCCTGGGACATGTTGGTTCAAGGGATTGGAAGGGATGGGAAGGTTTAATCCCGGGATTGGCCGGGCGTGCCAAACAGACTCGATATAGCAATCCCAGGATATAGCAATCCTATGGATCTTAAGACAATCCACTGACAACACCATCATTACCTTGAAATCCATGCCATCCACCCTAATACCATTCAATCCCTTCCAATCCACCCGGCCAAACAGGCCCTTAGGGTTTAGGTGTAGGTTGTAAGTGTAGGTTATATGTTTAGGTTTAGGTTAGGTTAATGTTGTAGGTTATATGTTTAGGTTTAGGTTAGGTTAATGTTGTAGGTTATATGTTTAGGTTTAGGTTTAGGTTAATGTTGTAGGTTATAGGTTATAAGTATAGGTTATAGGTTTAGGTTATAAGTGTAGGTTGTAAGTGTAGGTTATAGGTGATTTAAGTTATAGGTTACAAGTTTAGGTTTAGGTTTACGTTATAGGTTATAGGTTTAGGTATAGGTTATAGGTTTTGGGATTTGAGAATAGGTTTAGGTTATAAGTATAGGTTTAGGTTTAGGTTAAGGTTTAGGTTTAGGAATTGAGTTTAGGTTATAGGTTTAGGTTCTGAGTTAAGGTTATAGGTTTAGGTTTAGGTTAATGTTGTAGGTTATAGGTTATAAGTATAGGTTTTAGGTTTAGGTTATAAGTGTAGGTTATAGGTTATAAGTATAGGTTTTAGGTTTAGGTTATAAGTGTAGGTTGTAAGTGTAGGTTATAGGTGGTTTAAGTTATAGGTTATAAGTATAGGTTTAGGTTTAGGGTTTAGGTTATAAGTATAGGTTATAGGTTTAGGTTTATGTTATATAGGTTTAGGTTCGGAGTTTAGATTTAGGTTTAAGTTTAGGTTATAGGTTTAAGTTATAGGTTTAGGTTTAGGATTAGGTTTAGGTTTAGGTAATAGGTTATATGTTAAGGCTTAGGTTTAGGAATTCGGGTTCGGGTTCAAGTTTGGGTTCGGGTTTATGTAGGGTTTAGGTTATAGATTTAGGTTTAGGTTTAGGTTTAGGTTATAAGTTATAGGTTTAGGTTTAGGTTATAGGTTTTGAGATTTGAGATTAGGTTTAGGTTATAAGTATAGGTTTAGGTTAGGTTATAGGTTAAGGTTTAGGGAATTGAGTTTAGGTTACAGGTTAAGGTAGAGGTGCACATGTAACCATTGGAACCGTGTAACCAGACCGGAACCGTTGGATCGGTCTGGTTTGGTCCGGTTCTAGGGTGTTAATAGTTCGGCTCCGGTTTTCAAAATTTTTGAACCATTGATTACGGATCGGTTCCGGTTTAGGGTCCTGTAGAACCGAACCGAATCGTTGATCCGAACTGTAGATCCGAACCGTAGAACTGATCCGTGACAGAAACCGTGGATCCGAGGTAATTTAAAATAAAAAAAAACCCTAAGTTGCCGAAGTCCTTTAACACCCTACCCTCTGCCTTCTCTCTCGCCGCACTCCCTCTACCCTCCCTCAGTCCCTCTTTCCTCTCTCTCTCTCTTTGCCCTCTCTCTCTCTCTCTCGCTGTCACGCCCCGAACTCGGAAACCGAGCTCACAAAATTTCTGATCACCGAATCCGGTACTGACAGCCTTCGCAGTGCCCCATTCTCAGCTCCTGGCACCCATATACCAGGTTCCGATCCTGGGATGCTACAATGAGGATTTCAAACATGATTCGATTTGTAATGAGTATAACCACAAGCATAACCTACGAACAATAACCATAAGAACATCATCACAAAATCCACAATGATAAAAAAATTTTGAGTACAAGGCGTATGAAAGGGAAATACAATATACTGAAAATGACAAAAACTCTAAAAGCTCGGTTGCACGCTCCAATTGCGGCTAGACTACGGCTGCATCCTGTCATCACCTGCATGCATCAATCGTGCATAAGCTTATAGAAAGCTTAAAGGGTGGTGTAAGTGTGTGCGTAATATGAGCGTGCTCAGAATGCAAGGTCGGAGTAATGAAACATGCTGATGAGTACATAAATGCAGTCAGTCGTACTAAGGCTATGCGGTGCTAGATATGAATACTATCAGCCATGTCAAGGTCATGCGATGCATAATGCAAGTCAAGCATGCCATTCCACATACCAATGCAGCTCCTCACTAGAGCATCAAATCAGTAGGTTCTCAGTCTGAATAATCACCGGGATTCAGTACACTCCAAATGGCATTGTCTCTCTCCTAGCAGCACAGTCCAAGTGAGCGTAAGAAACCTCACTATCTGCCTGGCTAAATGTCTGCCAACATCTATCCGGCAAGTCCATAGCGAACCCATTTCTGAGCTGGTCAAACTAAGCCTAGTAACGCCCCCAACTCTCGGGCGAGTAAGGCCACACTCCTTTCCAACCGACCACAACACAGTGGTAGACGCCGCCTCATGGTATTCGACCCTCGTGTGCTCATATATCCACTTGGTCTCGACGTTGGAGTCATCCTCTGGTACCATCGGGTTCAGAGACTTTCACCCAGGGACATCTATTGCACCCCAATTGCTTAGAACACGGTTTCCGGTATCCAACCAGCCACCCACGGTGTCTGTAGAGGCTATGACCCTGATGTCGTTAGAGCATATCACAATCACACAAATGCAAGTGCATGTATCACACTATTAGTCATGCAACCATCTTGCGTGAGGCACGCGCTCATGTAGACAACTCCGCCTATCAGGGAGCCCGTAAACAGTCTGCCTAAAGGCATATGCTATGATCAGTCACTCCTCATAACAAGCATATATATGATGCGTATGATCATAAATCATGTATCTATACTAAACATGTTGTACAATGATGGGCTATGAGCAAAGCGAAGATGGGCCTAGGCGGCCTACTCACTACAAGTATGGGCCTATCAGTGGACCTTAGGGAGAGTGATAATGCAGACATCTAACCAACATCATCCTTCAATGTGGACGTCAAACCATCATTGCTCCTAAGGCACAGCCCACTATAAAGGTCAACACATATACCATAGTGAAATCACACTACAATGGGCCTTAGGTATGTCCTATTGGGCCTCGACCCATGGGCCTTCATTACATCGAATGGGCCACATAATCATGGGGCTTATGTATAATAAAGTGGGCCTCAACAATGGGCCATAAGTACATCAGGATAGGCCTAGTTACATGGGCCTCATATATATCAAAGTGGGCCTCAACATTGGGCCACAAATACATCAAAATGGGCCTAATCACATGGGCCTCATGTGGCAGCCCATGATTGGCCAAATTAGAAGGACAGTGGGTCCAACACATTCATCACGGTGGGCTTGCCTAAGGTGGCCCATGTTTGGGGCATATAAATAGGATGGGCCCTATAAAATAAGTGAACAGTGTGAATAATGAACACATCATGGTGGGTCCCATGTGAGGCATACCATAATATTTACTTTCCATCCAGTCCGTTGACAAGGCCATAGGGCCCACCATAATATTTATTTTCCACCCAAGCTGTTCATAGGGTCACATGGCCTAGGGCCCACTATAATGTTTACTTGTTACCCAACCTGTTCATGAGGTCGCTCGGACCAAGGGGGGGCCCACTGGAATGTTTATTTGCCATGCAACCTGTTCATAAGAACACGTGGGCCAGGGGGCCCATGGTAATGTTTATTTCATCCAACTTGTTCATATGGTCAAGCGTGACCTGGACCCACGGTCGGGGGGGGTCCCACCGAAATGTTTATTTGCCATTCAACTTGTTTATAAGGTCACGGTCAAGGGGGGGCCACTGTGATGTGGTTCACAAATCCAGCCCACCCATTAGGTGTGTCCCACTTGGCTGAGGATTCAGACCAAGTTTTAGTCGCATCCAAATTTCAGGTAGGCCCCACCATGTGATTTTATATGTTTTAGGCATGTTTTCACATGATTTTAGATGGTATGGCCCACCTGAGTTCCGTATAGGGCTGATTTTTGGGGCAGGCCCTTATTAGGAGGGCCCTATGATGGACGGTGCTAATGTTTGAAACGCATCACGGTGGGGCCCATAGCTGGGCCATGAGGGCCCAGTCCATCCGCCATGCATGCGGTGTGGCTTACCTATGTCCATGTGCAGAAGACAGCGTTGCTTCTTTCTTTTTTTTAGATGGGACCCACATTAACTAGATCTATCCCGTCCATTGTCTGTGTCCCACAAAATTAGGTGTCCAAACCAAGTTTCAGGTGGGTCCAAGCTTCGTGTGGACCCCAGCAATCATTTTTCCAAGTTTTAACGGAAAATACTAGCATTCTCAATGCCACAGCCCGCCAGATAATTGGATCAGCTTCATTTTTCGGCTCAATGCCTAAAACTAGTTGGAGAACAGAATAGACGGCATGGATCAGCCCCATACATCAAGGTGGGGCATGCATGAGCAGCCCACCCTAAAAGCAAATTTTTTTTATTGTTAGCTTGTAACTACACATCCATGTCAGCGCACTGCACACCATGTTAGAACTCTTGTTGCATGTCCAGCGTCCAGGGACATTGGACGGCATGGATAAGCACAGCATCATGGTGGGTCCTACAGGGACGTGGCCCACCATACATTCATGTATATATGTATATATAAATTATATATATATTAATATAATACAAATATATTTCATATATATTAAGGTAACGGATGGGATCTCCCTGAAATGTGGTGGGCCACTCTGTCTGATGGATGGAGTAGATTTAACACAATTCGGCGGGGCCCACTACATCCTAGGGAGAGGAAAAAGAGAGAGAGAGAGAGAGAGAGAGAGAGAGAGAGAGAGATACGGTGAGATAGAGGGACCCTGCCACTAAGGGTCCCTCTCTACATTGCATACACCATTTTGGGTCCCAAAATAAGTGGCCCTTAAAACTGAAATTAACGGTGGATCACCCACCTCTAAGCCTCCTCCTTGCTCCCTTAGCCTCCAATGCTTCTTGCCTTCGCCTTGGACGGTGGATGATGGGGTTTGGATGATTGAGATGGGAGATGAGAAGGTGTAGGTGGGAGATGAGAAGGTGGACCATACTTAGGAGGGAGAGGGGAGCTTGGACGTGTGAAATTTCTCATGGGATTGGATTTTGCTAGAGAATGAGAGAGGGAGATAGAAATTAATGGGTGTAGGGATGGGTGGAGTGGTGGTTGTAAGAAAGGGTGATGTGGAGGTATGGTTTGGTTTGATTTTTATAAATGAGGGATGGTTAAGAGAGAGAGAGAGAGAGAGTTGACTTGTGAAAAGGGAGGGATGGGTGATGTACTTGAGGTATGGTTGTACTTGACTTGTACTTGACATTGATTGATTAATTGATTGATTGATGGGACATCTCGTAGAGATTCCCTCGAGATTCGCAACGCGCGACGTTTCTTTGAAATAAATTCAGGCCGACATCCTTTACCCTCGGTATCGGATCGGTGCGCGAGTTGCGGCGTTGGAACCGTGGCGACGGCGCGGTCGCCATGGTACAAGTTTCGAATCGAGCCACCTTCGGTAAGCAGGATTCGGCTTAGGATCGCGCGCAAATATCAAAAACAGGTCGATGATTGCCGGAATTCGACCTGTAGGATCACGGAAGCCTACGGAACGGTACGGACTAGGGCACGGGTCTTACAAATCTCCCCTCCAAATAAAAATTTCATCCTTGAAATTTACTCTATCATCACAAGTGAACATAACTCATAATAGAAGAGGAAACAAGGCATCATATATAAAATTGAAGACAGTATATAAGATACAGCGCATGATCAATCATCAAAGAGACGGGGATAATGCTCCCGAATCTCAACCTTGTGCTCCCAAGACACCTCATCAATAGAATGGTGACCCCATTGAACTTTTACTAAGGGGATGACCTTGGTTCGGAGGACATCCTCTTTTCGATTAAGGATACGAACTGGCTGCTTAATGTAAGAAGCGTCCTCATTAACCTCCAACGGCTACCAATCAATAACAGGAACTACGTCTAACCCGCACTTTCTCAACATAGAGACATGGAAAACGTTGTGGACGCTAGACAACTGAGATGGCAAGGCAAGCCGATAGGCCACAGCCCCAATGCGTTCAGTGATCTCGAAAGGTCCTATGAATCTCGGGGCAAGCTTGCCCTTCACTTCAAATCGAACCACGCCCTTCATGGGTGAGACATTGAGATACACATGGTCTCCTACATCAAACTCCAAGGGACGACGTTGGCGGTCAGCAAAACTCTTCTGCCGGCTCTGAGCTGTGCGCATTCTTTACCTGATGATATCAATAACCTCTGATGTCTCCTGCACAAGCTCGGGACCTAGGAGACACAGCTCTCCAACCTCGGTCCAACAACTCAGAGATCTGCACGGTCTGTCATACAATGCCTTAAAAGGAGCCATGCCAATGGTCGCCTGATAGCTGTTGTTGTATGCAAACTCAGCCAATCGCAGATGCTCATCCTAGCTACCCCTAAAATTAATCGCACAGACACAAAGCATATCCTCAAGGATCTGATTGACCCTCTCGGTCTGGCCATCAGTCTGTGGGTGATACGCGGTGCTAAGCTGCAAATCAGACCCCATCGCTATTTGAAAGCTCCTCCAGAACTGAGACGTGAACCTCGGGTCTCTGTCAGAAACGATCGAGACTGGGACACCGTGCAGTCTCATAATCTCCTCGATGAATAACCTCGCAAGTCGGTTCAAAGGCCAAGTCACACGAATCGCAAGAAAATGTGCCGATTTCGTCAGACGATCAACAACAACCCAGATGGCGTCATGACCGCGATGAGTACTCGGCAAACCCATGATAAAATCGGTAGATATGTGCTCTCACTTCCACATCGGGATGCTCAACGGCTGCAATAGACCAGGGGGTCTCTGATGATCGACCTTGATACGCTGGCATGTGTCACACTCGGCCACAAAACTGGCAATCTGGCGCTTTATCCCCGCCCAAAAATACTATCTCCTCATATCACGTTACATCTTCGTCAAGCCAGGGTGGATAGAAAACCGCGATCGATGTACCTCGGTCATAAGATCTCTGCGCAACTCGAAAATATCCAGGACACATAATCGGCCTCTGAAGCGAAGTCCACCATCAGAACCAATCTGTCAATCTATCTGACTCTCAGATGCTGCCTCTGCTCGGTAATCTTGTAATGACTCGTCTATCTGCTGAGCCTCGATCACCCTTGCGACAAGAGAGGGTTGAATTGACAGGCTCGATAGTTGAACGATAGAAGACTGCAAACCAAAATTAAAGTCATACTCTGCTATATCCTTGAGCATTCTCCACTCTTGAATCACCATGTGTGCCACCAGGCCTCGTGGCTGACAGCTGAGGGCATCCGCCACCACGTTCGCCTTGCCTGGGTGGTACTGGAGGTTAAAATCATAATCCTTCAGAAGTTTCATCCAATATCTCTGCCTCATGTTCTGCTCAGACTGAGAGAATAAGTACTTCAAGCTCTTGTGGTCGAAGAAGAGCTTGAACTTGACCCTATAGAGATAGTGCCTCCACACCTTCAGTGCGAAGATATCTGCTGCCAGCTTCAAATCATGCGTGGGATAGTTCAGCTCCTGGACCTTGAGCTGACGAGACGCAAAGGCTACGGGCCTACTATGCTGCATCAGGACAACACCTAAACCAATACGTCAGGCATCGGTAAATACAACAAATCCATCACTCCTAGAGGGAAGAGTGAGGACAGGAGCGGACGTCAGACGGTCCTTCAGCTCCACGAATGCCTGCTCACATGCATCAGTCCAAACAAAATCTGCGCCCTTCTGAGTCAACCTAGTCATCGGGGCCGCGATACGAGAGAAGCCCTCTATGAAACGTCGATAGTATCCCACTAAACCAAGGAAATTACGGATCTCGGACGCAGTCGTGGGCTGGTTCCACTGGCGCACTGCCTCAATCTTTGAGGGATCCACTGCGACACCCTCACTCGTCACCACGTGACCGAGGAACTTCACCTCCTCCTGCCAGAACTTGCACTTCTCCAGCTTCGCATACAGCTGGTGGGTACGGAAGGTCTGCAATACGATTTCCAGATGCTGTATATGATCCTCATGGGTCCTCAAATATATCAGAATGTCGTCGATGAAGACCACAACAAACTGATCAAGATATGGATGGAAGACCTCGTTCATCAACTGCATGAAGACCGTGGGTGCATTGGTCAGTCCAAAAGACATGACCTGTAACTCAAAATGACCGTAATGCGTTCTGAAAGCTGTCTTCGAGATGTCCTCTTCTTGAACACAAATCTGATGATAACCGGAACGCTGGTCAATCTTCGAAAAGAACTGTGCACCCTGCAGCTGATCAAACAAATCATCTATCGTCGGGAGTGGGTACTTGTTCTTAATCGTGACCCGGTTGAGCTCGCGGTAATCTACATAGAGCCTCAACGATCTATCCTTCTTCTTGACGAAGAGTACTGGCGCTCCCCAAGGTGAACTGCTTGGACAAATGAATCCCAACTCACGCAACTCGTCTAACTGCCATTGCAACTCACGTAACTCCATCGGTGCCATACGGTATGGGGCCTTCGAGATAGGCGCGGTACCAGGCACAAGATCAATCTGGAACTCAATATGACGACATGGCGAAAACCCTGGAATCTCCTGGAATACGTCGGGAAAATCACAGACAATCGGTAACTGCTCGATACATAAGGCAACAGGCTCCTCGACTGAGCAGGTCATCAAATGACAATGACTCTCCTCGGGGCTCTGCAACGAACTGAAACTGTGGCAAGTTGGGTATGCAGAACGTGACTGTCCTCGCGGAACAGTCTAAAATGGCGTGGTACTTGGCCAACCAATCCATGCCCAAGATAACATCGAAGTCTGTCATTGGTAGCACAAACAAGTCAGAGGGCAAAAAGATATCACCGACTAGAATGAGACAAGACGAACAGAAATGGTCCAATACTGTGGTCTTCCCCAAGAGCGTTGATACGGTCAATCCCTCACTAGAAGACTCTGTCAGTAATCCAGTCGATTGGCAGAAATCCTCAGACATGAATGAGTGCGAAGCACCGGAATTAAATAATACTCCGGCGATGCATGAAGAGACTAGAAGTATACCCTCGATGACTCCTTCAGAAGTCTGTGGGTCCTGCTGAGCTACATAGAATCTAGTCTGAGCTGGCTAGGGAGGTGTCTATCCCCTCTGAGGTCCCTGATGCTGCTGCTACCTCTGCGGCGGCCTATCTTCTTGTCTCGCTTCGCCGGAGCCTCGGGGTTGAGGTGGTGCGGTCGCCGCCGATGGGGCCGTTCTTCTTGTCTTTGGAGGTCGCGCCGTTGTGGTCACGACTATCCTGGAGACTGTTGTGGCCCTCTAGACTGTTGCAGATGAGAACGGGGGCACTCAGATATGCAGTATCCAGAATTGCCATATCTAAAACATGTCCCTAGAAACAACTGTTGTGGTGGTGTTGGTGGTGTTGCTAGTACTCTAGTAGGTGAATAACTCTTATACCTCGTGGTCGTCGATGCTGCTGAGAGCCACTAGATTGGGCTGTCCTCTTCCGGCCTCTCCTCTGATCTCGATCGCTCTGAGAGTCAGCCCACTCAGTCTCGTAGATCTAGGCCCTCCGTGCTACTGCCTGAAAGGTCCGGAGCTCGTGCCCAATAACACAGTCTCGAAGACCGAAACGTAAGCCACTCTCGAAATGGCAGGCCTTTCGCCCCTCATCATCAACTAGATACGGTGCAAACCTCGATAGTGCCATGAAACGAGCCGCATACTGCGCCACAGCGTTATCCCCCTGTACTAGAGTCTCAAACTCTCGTGCCCTCTGACGATGAATATGGTCGGGGAAGTACTACTCAAATCGGTCGATAAAGTCCTCCCATGTCCAGACATGATCAAGTCCTGCGACACGGGTAACAGAGGTCCACCAGTGCTTGGCCTCGCCTTGGAGAAGAAATACTGTCAACCGGACTTGCTACTCGATCGTACATGACATAGTATCAAAAATCTTCTTCACACTGGAGCGCCATCTCTCAACTGCTGTCGGATCTGGCTCACCCTGGAATCGCGGAGGATCAAGCTGTCTGAACTCTCGAAGAAAAGCACTCGCGCGATCCTGCTCGGCACGGGACCTGGGAAACAACCGGGTGCTCGCCCGCCCTAAAGCGCAGCAAAGATCCACGGACCTGCAACATCTATTGTAACTGCGAGGCACTCACAGGCACTGTCGGATCCGCACCGGCATCAGGTGGAGGAACGTCATCCTCAGGTAGAGGAGCAGGGATCTTTGGCGGTGGAACAGGAGGCGCAGGTGGTAAAGTTGGAGCCTCAGGTGGTGGAGCAGGAGTCGAACGGATCACTCTCCTGCGCGGCATATCCTATAGGAAAGATAAGGCGCCAATTAATCTTGAGGATCGCACGTTAGGGAAGGTTTCGCACTCGGAACCTAATCGCCCTAAACTCATAGCAAACACGTGATACTGTTCTCGGTTATTCTCAAGTTATGCTCTGATACCAACTTCTGTCATGCCCCGAACTCAAAAATCGGGATCACAAAATTCTCGATCACTGAATTCGGCACCGACAGCCTCCGTAGTGCCCCATTCTCGGCTCCCGGTACCCATATACCAGGTTCCGATCCTGGGATGCTACAAGGAGGATTGCAAACATGATTCGATTTGTAATGAGCATAACCACAAGTATAACCCACAAACAATAACTACAAGAACACCATCATAAAATCCACTATGATAAAAAAACTTTTGAGTACAAGGCGTATGAAAGGGAAATACAATATACTGAAAATGACAAAAACTCCAAAAGCTCGGCTGCACGCTCTAATTGCGGCGAGACTACGACTGCATCCTGGCGTCACCTGCACGCATTAATAGTGCACAAGCTTATAGAAAGCTTAGAGGGTAGTGTAAGTGTGTGCACAATATGAGCGTGCTCAGAATGCAAGGTCAGAGTAATGCGGAAACATGCTGATGAGTACATGAATGCAGTCAACCGTACCAAGGCTATGCAGTGTAAGATATGAATACTATTGGCCATGTCAAGGCCATGCGATGCATAATGCAAGTCAAGCATGCCAATCCACATACCAATGCAGCTCCTCACTAGAGCATCAAATCAGTACGGTTCTCAGTCTGGATAATCACCAGGGTTTAGTACACTCCAAATGGCATTGTCTCTCTCTTAGAAGCACAGTCTAAGTGAGCGTAAGAAACCTCACTATCCGCCTAGCCAATAATCTGCCAACATCTATCCGGCAAGTCGATAGCGAACCCATTTTCGAGCTGGTCAAACTCAACCTAGTAATGCCCCCTTCTCTCGGGCGAGTAAGGCCACACCCCTTTCCAACCGATCACGATACAGTGGGAGATGCAGCCTCATGGTATTCGGCCCTCATGCGCTCATATATCCACTTGGTCTCGACGTTGGAGTCATCCTCTGGTACCATCGGGTTCAGAGACTTTCACCCATGGACATCTATGGTGCCCCAATTGCTTAGAACACGGTTTTCGGTATCCAACCAGCCACCCACGGTGTGTCTGTGGAGGTTATGGCCCTGATGTTGTTAGGGCATATCACAATCACACAAATGCAAGTGCATGTATCACACTATCAGTCATGCAACCATCCTGCGTGAGGCACGCACTCATATAGACAACTCCGCCTATTAGGGAGCCCGTAAACAGTCTACCTAAAGGCATATGCTATGATCAGTCACTCCTCATAACAAGCATACATATGATGCGTATGACCATGAATCATGTATCTATACTAAACATGTTGTACAATGATGGGCTTTGAGCAAAGCGAAGATGGGCCTAGGCAGCCTACCCACTACAAGTATGGGCCTATCAGTGGACCTTCGGGAGAGTGATAATGTGGACATCTAACCAACATCATCCTTCAATGTGGACGTCAAACCATCATTGCTCATAAGGCATAGCCCACTATAAAGGTTAACACATATACCATGGTGAAATCACACTACAATGGGCCTTAGGTACGTCCTATTGGGCCTCGACCCATGGGCCTTCATTACATCGAATGGGCTACATAATCATGGGGCTTATGTATAATAAAGTGGGCCTCAACAACGGACCATAAGTACATCAGGATAGGCCTAGTTACATGGGCCTCATATATATTAAAGTGGGCCTCAACATCGGGCCACAAATACATCAAAATGGGCCTAATCACATGGGCCTCATGTAGCAGCCCATGATTGACAAAATTAGAAGGACAGTGGGTCCAACACGTTCATCACGATGGGCTTGCCTAAGGTGGCCCATGTTTGGGGCACATAAATAGGATGGGCCCCACAAAATAAGTGAACAGTGTGAATAATGCACACATCATGGTGGGTCCAGTGTGAGGCATACCATAATATTTATTTTCCATCCAGTCCGTTGACAAGGTCATAGGGCCCACCATAATATTTATTTTCCACCCAAGCTGTTCATAGGGTCACATGGCCTAGGGCCCACTATAATGTTTACTTACTACCCAACTTATTCATGAGGTCACTCAGACCAAGGGGGGGGCCCACTGGAATGTTTATTTGCCATGCAACCTGTTCATAAGAACACGTGGGCCAGGGGGCCCATGGTAATGTTTATTTCATCCAACCTGTTCATATGGTCATGCGTGACCTGGGCCCACGGTCAGGGGGGGGTCCCCCGAAATGTTTATTTGTCATTCAACTTGTTTATAAGCTCACGGTCAGGGGGGGGGGCACTGTGATGTGGTTCACAGATCCAGCCCACCCATTAGGTGTGTCCCACTTGGCTGAGGGTTCAGACCAAGTTTCAACTGCATCCAAATTTCAGGTAAGCCCCACCATGTGATTTTATATGTTTTAGGCATGTTTTCACATGATTTTAGATGGTATGGCCCACCTGAGTTCCGTATACGGCTGATTTTTGGGGAAGGCCCTTATTAGAAGGAGGGCCCCATGATGGACGGTGCTGATGTTCAAAACGCATCACGGTGGTGTCCACAGCTGGGCCGTGAGGGCCCGGCCAACTGTCCGTCACGCCGGCCCATGCAATGTGTGATCGCCTTTGCCTACGTCTGCAGTGTGAAAGAAGAATGCTACTTCTTTCTTCTTCTTTTTTTAGATGGGACCCACATTAACTAGATCTATCCCGTCCATTATCTGTGTCCCACAAAATTAGGGGTCCAAACCAAGTTTCAGGTGGGTCCAAGCTTCGTGTGGACCCCAGCAATCATTTTTCCAAGTTTTAACGGAAAATACTAGCATTCTTAACGCCACAGCCCGCCAGATAATTGGATCAGCTTCATTTTTCAGCTTAATGCCTAAAACTAGTTGGAGAATGGAATGGACGGCGTGGATCAGCCCCATACATCAAGGTGGGGCCTGCATGAGCAGCCCACCCTAAAAGCAATTTTTTTTTTTGTTAGCTTGTAACTACACATCCATGTCAGTGCACCGCACACCATGTTAGCACTCCTATTGCACGTCTAACGTCCAGGGATGTTGGACGGCATGGATAAGCACAACATCATGGTGGGTCCCACAGGGACGTGACCCACCATGCATTCATGTATATATGTATATATAAATTATATATATATATATATATATTAATATAATAAAAATATATTTCATATATATTAAGGTAATGGATGGGATCTCCCTGAAATGTGGTGGGCCACTCTGTTTGATGGATGGAGTAGATTTAACACAATTCGGTGGGGCCCACACATCCTAGGGAGAGGAAAAAGAGAGAGAGAGAGAGAGGGACCCTGCCACTATGGGCCCCTCTCTACATTGCATACACCATTTTGGGTCCCACAACAAGCGGCCCTTAAAACTGAAATTAATGGTGGATCACCCACCTCTAAGCCTCCTCCTTGCTCCCTTGGCCTCCAATGCTCCTTGCCTTCGCCTTGGACGGTGGATGATGGGGTTTGGATGGTTGAGATAGAAGATGAGAAGGTGTGGATGGGAGATGAGAAGGTGGACCACACTTGGGAGGGAGAGGGGAGCTTGGACGTGTGGAATTTCTCATGGGATTGAGTTATTTGCTAAAGAATGAGAGAGGGAGATAGAAATTAATGGGTGTAGGGATGGGTGGAGTGGTGGTTGTAAGAAAGGGTGATGTGGAGGTATGGTTTAGTTTGATTTTTGTAAAAGAGGGATGGTTAAGAGAGAGAGAGAGAGAGTTGACTTATGAAAAGGGAGGGATGGGTGATGTACTTGAGGTATAGTTGTACTTGACATTGATTGATTGATTGATTGATGGGACATCTCGTAGAGATTCCCTCGACAGTCACAACATGTGGCGTTTCTTCGGAATAAACGCAGGCCGACATCTTCTACCCTGGGTATCGGATCGGTGCGCGAGTTACAGCGTTAGAACTACGGCGACGGCACAGTCGCCATGGTACGAGTTTCGAATCGAGCCACCTTTGGTAAGCAAGACTCGACTTACGATCACGCACAAATATCAGAAACGGGTTGAGGATTGCCAGAATTCGACCGGTAGGATCGCAGAAGCCTACGGAACGGTACGAACTAGGGCACGGGTCTTACACTCGCCGTCCCGGTCCCAGACACCAGCCATTGTATGTAATCTCCCTCTATCGTAAAACGAAATTTAAAATCATGAAGAAAAGGGGAAAATAATTTCCCATGCCAACATCACTGGTTGGAAAATAATGTCATGATCCAATCGTAACAAAATGCAAGAAAGAAAACTTTTTGCTTTCTCATCCAATCATAATCCAAATGCAGCCACCACTCCCCATATGAGAATCATCCACCACGTTCCAATTATGAAACGATACATAAAAAAACACCGAACGAAATTCAACAGAAAATCCAAAACGAAACTACCGAAATCATGAGAATAGATCTAGCGACGGGGGATTCAGAAAATCATCTACGAATCGAGACGTCTCAATCGATGGAAAGAGAATCGAAATGGAAATGGAGATCAGAATGGGACGCGTTCTTCTATTTCGAAAGAATCGCAATGAATTGAATATAAGAAATGAAGATTTTACCTGATTTCTCTGTAGATGAGGAAGATCTCTGCTTTCTATGGTATTGTAAATTAGAGAGAGAGAGAGAAAGATGGATATTTTGAAGGAGAGAGAATGGAGAATGGGAGGGAAGAAAGCCCAGAGCCGTGGATCCAATCCGATACCGAACCGTTCTTCACGGTCTGGTTCTGGTTCGGTTCTAGGGTGCTAATGGTTCGGTTCTGGTTCCAATAGTTGCAGAACCGTTAGGAATGGTTCAGTTCCGGTTTCACCCCAAAATCGGACTGAACCGACCCGTGTGCACCCCTAGGTTAAGGTTATAGGTTTAGGTTTAGGTTAATGTTGTAGGTTAGAGGTTATAAGTATAGGTTATAGGTTTAGGTTATAAGTGTAGGTTATAAGTGTAGGTTATAGGTGGTTATAGGTTTAGGTTATATATGTTAAGGTTTAGGTTTAGGGTGGCAGACTCTCTTGAGTTTCAACACCGGTCAAGGGTTCGAGTATCTATAAGTGGTGAAATTCCACTAGCGTGAGTGCGTGGGGTGTGTGTGCGTGTTAAAAAAAAAAGGTTTAGGTTTAGGGTTTAGGATATAAATATAGGTTATAGGTTTAGGTTTAGGTTTAGGTTCAAGTTTAAGTTTAGGTTATATGTTTAGGTTATATGTTTAAGTTATAGGTTTAGGTTATATAGGTTTAGGTTAGGTTTAGGTTTAGGTTTAAGTTTAGGTTACATGTTTAAGTTATAGGTTTAGGTTTAGGTTAAGGTTTAGGTTTAGGTTATAGGTTTTGAGATTTGAGAATAGGTTTAGGTTAGGTTATAGGTTAAGGTTTAGGGAATTGAGTTTAGGTTATAGGTTTAGGTTACAGGTTAACGTTATAGGTTTAAGTTCAGGTTAATGTTGTAGGTTATAGGTTATAAGTATAGGTTATAGGTTTAAGTTATAAGTTGTAAGTGTAGGTTACTGGTGGTTTTAGGTTTAACTTATATAGGTTTAGGTTTAGGTTTAAGGTTTAGGTTATAAGTCTAGGTTATAGGTTTAGAATTAGGTTAGGTTTAGGTTATTTAGGTTTAGGTTCGAGTTTAGGTTTAGGTTTAGGTTATAGGTTATAGGTTTTGAGATTTGAGAATAGGTTTAGGTTAGGTTATAAGTTAAGGTTTAGGGAATTGAGTTTAAGTTATAGGTTTAGGTTACTGAGTTAAGGTTATAGGTTTATGTTGTAGTTTATAGGTTATAAGTATAGGTTATAGTTTTAGGTTATAAGTGTAGGTTATAAGTATAAGTTATAGGTAGTTTTAAGTTTAGGTTATATAGGTTTAGGGTTTAGGTTATAAGTATAGGTTATAGTTTTAGGTTTAGGTTTAAGTTTTAGGTATATAGGTTTAGGTTTAGGTTTAGGTTTAGGTTTAAGTTTAGGTTTAGGTTTAGGTTTAGGTTAAGGTTTTGAGATTTGAGAATAGGTTTAGGTTATAAATATAGGTTTAGGTTAGGTTATAGGCTAAGGTTTAGGGAATTGAGTTTAGGTTATAGGTTAAGGTTATAGGTTTAGGTTTAGGTTTAGGTTTAGGTTAATGTTGTAGGTTATAGGTTATAAGTATATGTTATAAATGTAGGTTATAAGTTTAGGTTATAAGTGGTTTTAGGTTTAAGTTTAGGTTTAGGGTTTAGGTTATAAGTATAGGTTATAGGTTTAGGTTATATAGGTTTAGGTTCGGAGTTTAAGTTATAGGTTTAGGTTTAGGTTTAAGTTATAGGTTATAGGTTTATGTTAAGGGTTTAGGTTATAGGTTTTGCAATTTGAGAATAGGTTTAGGTTATAAGTATAGGTTTAGGTTAGGTTATAGGTTAAGGTTTAGGGAATTGAGTTTAGGATATAGGTTTAGGTTATAAGTATAGGTTTAGGTTAGGTTATAGGTTAAGGTTTAGGAAATTGAGTTTAGGTTATAGGTTTGGATTACAGGTTAAGGTTATAGGTTTAGGTTAAGGTTTAGGTTTAGGTTAATGTTGTAGGTTATAGGTTATAAGTATACATTTTAGGTTTAGGTTATAAGTGTAGGTTATAAGTGTAGGTTATAGGTGGTTTAAGTTATAGGTGGTCTAAGTTATAGGTTATAAGTTAAGGTTTGGGTTTAGGGTTTAGGTTATAAGTATAGGTTATAGGTTTATGTTTAAGTTTAGGTTTAGGTTATATAGACTTAGGTTCAGGTTTAAGTTTAAGTTATAGGTTTAAGTTATAGGTTTAGGTTTAGGTTTAAGTTATAGGTTTAGGTTTAGGTTTAGGTTATAGGTTGTGTGTTTAGGTTTAGGTTTAGGAATTCGGGTTCGGGTTCGGGTTCAGGTTTATGTCCGGGTTCAAGTTATAGGTTTAGGTTTAGGTTATAGGTTATAGGTTTAGATTAAGGTTTAGGTTTAGGTTATAGGTTTTGAAATTTGAGAATAAGTTTAGGTTATAAGTATAGGTTTAGGTTAGGTTAGAGGTTAAGGTTTAGGGAATTGAGTTTAGGTTATAGGTTAAGGTTGTAGCTTTATGTTAAGGTTTAGGTTTAGGTTAATGATGTAGGTTATAGGTTATAAGTATAGGTTATAGGTTAGGTTATAGGTGGTTTTAAGTTTAGTGGTTTAGGTTTAGGTTATGAGTATAGGTTATAGGTTTAGGTTAAGGTTATATAGGTTTAGGTTTAGGTTTAAGTTTAGGTTATAGGTTTAAGTTAAAGTTATAGGTTTAGGTTTAGGTTTAGGTTATAGGTTTTGAGATTTGAGAATAGGTTTAGTTGTAAGTATAGGTTTAGGTTAGGTTATAGGTTAAGGTTTAGGAGTTGAGTTTAGGTTATAGGTTTAGGTTTCTGAGTTAAGGTTATAGGTTTATGTTTAGGTAAATGTTGTAGGTTATAGGTTATAAGTATAGGTTATAGTTTTAGGTTATAAGTATAGGTTTTAGGTTTAGGTTATATAGGTTTAGGTTATAGGTGGCTTTAGGTTTAGGTTATATAGGTTTAGGTTATGAGTATAGGTTATAGGTTTAGATTTAGGTTTAGGTTTAGGTTATATAGGTTTAGGTTTAGGTTTAAGTTTAGGTTATAGGTTTAAGTTAAAGTTATAGGTTTAGGTTTAGGTTTAGGTTAAGGTTTAGGTTTAGGTTATAGGTTTTGAGATTTGAGAATAGGTTTAGGTTGTAAGTATAGGTTTAGGTTAGGTTATAGGTTAAGGTTTAGGGAGTTGAGTTTAGGTTATAGGTTTAGGTTACTGGTTAAGGTTATAGGTTTATGTTTAGGTTAATGTTGTAGTTTATAGGTTATAAGTATAGGTTATAGTTTTAGGTTATAAGTATAGGTTTTAGGTTTAGGTTATATAGGTGTAGGTTTAGGTTATAAGTATAGGTTATAGGTTTAGGTTTAGGTTTAAGTTTAGGTTATAGGTTTAAGTTATAGGTTTAGGTTTAGGTTTAAGTTATAGGTTATAGGTTTAGGTTTAAGTTATAGGTTATAGGTTTTGAGATTTGAGAATAGGTTTAGGTTATAAGTATAGGTTTAGGTTAGGTTATAGGTTAAGGTTTAGGAATTGAGTTTAGGTTATAGGTTAAGGTTTAGGTTTAGGTTAATGTTGTAGTTTATAGGTTATAAGTATAGGTTATAGGTTTAGGTTATAAGTGTATGTTATAAGTGTAGGTTATAGGTTTTAGGTTTACGTTATATAGGTTTAGGTTTAGGTTTAGGTTTAGGTTATAAGTATAGGTTTAGGTTTAGGTTTAGGTTTAGGTTCGGAGTTTATGTTTAGGTTCAAGTTTAAGTTATAGGTTTAAGTTATAGGTTTAGGTTTTGGTTTAGGTTATAGGTTTTGAGATTTGAGAATAGGTTTAGGTTATAAGTATAGGTTTAGGTTAGGTTATCGGTTAAGTTTTAAGGAATTGAGTTTATGTTATAGGTTTATGTTACATGTTAAGGTTAGAGGTTTAGGTTAAGGTTTAGGTTCAGGTTAATGTTGTAGGTTATAGGTTATAAGTATAGGTTATAGGTTTAGGTTATAAGTATAGGTTATAGGTAGTTTTAGGTTTAGGTTATATAGGTTTAGGTTTAGGTTTAGGGTTTAGGTTATAAGTATAGGTTATAGGTTTAGGTTTAGGTTTTAGTTTTGGTTTAGGTTTAAGTTTAGGTTATAGGTTTAAGTTATAGGTTTAGGTTTAGGTTTAAGTTATAGGTTATAGGTTTAGGTTAAGGTTTAAGTTTAGGTTATAGGTTTTGAGATTTGAAAATAGGTTTAGGTTAGGTTATAGGTTAAGGTTTAGGGAATTGAGTTTAGGTTATAGGTTTAGGTTACTGAGTTAAGATTAT
The DNA here is from genome assembly GCA_030180095.1 of Magnolia changhungtana. Classification (NCBI taxonomy): domain Eukaryota; kingdom Viridiplantae; phylum Streptophyta; class Magnoliopsida; order Magnoliales; family Magnoliaceae; genus Magnolia; species Magnolia changhungtana. Next base: position 1,435,420 of record JASAUF010000156.1, read on the forward strand.
AGGTTTAGGTTTAGGTTTAGGTTTAGGTTTAGGTTTAGGTTCTTGTTGTAGGATATAGGTTATAAGTATAAGTTATAGGTTTAGGTTATAAGTGTAGGTTATAAGTGTAGGTTATAGGTTTAGGTTTATGTTTAAGTTTATGTTATAAGTTTAGGTTTAGGTTTAAGTTATAGGTTATAGGTTTAGGTTAAGGTTTAGGTTTAGGTTATAGGTTTGAGATTTGAGAATAGGTTTAGGTTATAAGTATAGGTTTAGGTTAGGTTATAGGTTAAGGTTTAGGAAATTGAGTTTTGGTTATAGGTTTAGGTTACTGAGTTAAGGTTATAGGTTTAAGTTAAGGTTTAGGTTTAGGTTATAAGTATAGGTTATAGGTTTAGGTTATAAGTGTAGGTTATAGGTGGTTTAGATTATATAGGTTATAGGTTCAGGTTTAGGTTTAAGTTATAGGTTTAGGTTTAGGTTTAGGTATAGGCTTAGGTTATAGGTTTAAATATAGGCTTAGGTTATGGGTTATATGTTTAGGTTTAGGTTTAGGAATTCGGGTTCGGGTTCGGGTTCGGGTTTATGTCGATGTTGTAGGTTATAGGTTATAAGTTTAGGTTATAAGTGTAGGTTATAGGTGGTTTAATTTATAGGTTATAAGTTTGGGTTTAGGTTTAGGTTTAGGTTCAACTTTAGGTTTAGGTTATAAGTATAGGTTATAGGTTTTGGTTTTGGTTTAGGTTTAGGTTATATAGGTTTAGGTTCAAGTTTAGGTTTAGGTTTAAGTTTAGGTTATTGGTTTAAGTTGTAGGTTTAGGTTTAGGAATTTGAGTTAAGGTTTAGGAAATTAAGTGTATGTTAGGTTTAGGTTTAGGTTTAGGTTAGGTTATAGGTTAAGGTTTAGGGCCCATTTGGCCAACTGCATTAGGTGAGATTGAGGTGGATGGAATTGTAGAAGTAACAATAAATGTATGTGTAAGGTATTGTCCCTGGATTAGGTATATCCCATGTTTTTCAATACCATGTTTGGAATGTATGCAATTAAAAGTAAATCCTAAGATTTCCTTTCAAATTACACTTGGGTAAAGGTTTAGGTTTAGGTTAAGGTTATAGGTTTAGGTTTAGGTTAAGGTTTAGGTTTAGGTTATAGCTTCTGGAATTTGAGAATAAGTTTAGGTTAAGGTTTAGGGAATTAAGAATAGGTGAAGGTTTAGGTTTAGGAAATCGGATATGGGTTTAGGTTTATAGGTTTAGGTTTAGGGTTATACTAGGGTCTGCTACAACAATTTTGAGCTAATACATAAACACGGTCTATCCAAATGGTCAGGCCACTCCCATGTTGTTTATAAAAAATGAACGGCTTTATCATGGTCATAACAGCGGTTCCCACCTTCCAGGGACATTCAACATCCGGATAGCTCCGACGCATATCCGGGTCTGCTCCATCATTTTTAAGCTAATACATAAACACGGGCTTGTTCAAATGGGCAGACCACCCATATTTCTATCCATAGGAAACGGACAGCTACTCATCATGGTCATAATAGTAGTTCCCACCTTCCAGGGACCCCCGCTCAACATCCGGATAGCTCACACGCACATCCGGGTCTGCTCCATCATTTTCAAGCTAATACATAAACACGAGCCTGTCCAAATGGCTAAGCCACCCATATTGTTGTCCATAGGAAATGGACAGCTACTTATCATAGTCATAACAGCGGTTCCCACTTTCTAGGAACCCCGTTTAATTAAATCTTAAATTAGTTATCCATCCAAGGTTGGATAGATTGTAATACTTTCATATTCCCATTTGTTAGTCCACGCCGAAAATTCGGCAGCATCTCCCCATGCCTCTCCAGATAAGTTGATCTTACATTACATTCCGATGTCAAATATTTAAAGTAATGTAAAGATATTTGGCATTGGATATGGAATGAAAGAAATAGATCCAGAGAGAAATGAGCAGATGGACCGCGGATCAGGCATGAACATTTAAATAGATTATATGAAAGCATATTATCCATCTAACCTTGAACTGTCCAAAATGGGACAATTTGAGTGATTTCTATGCCACCAAAAATACACCATATTTATGTATGGCCCCATAAAAATCCTCAAACGGGTAACTAATTATCTGACTTACAAATCACAATTATAAGTCACAACTACAAACTAACTAATCACAATACTAATTTAAGACAAAAAAAATGTAATATACAAGCTCATTAAGGTTTGCAAGGACAATTTTAGGCAACAGAAGGCAATGGAACAATATACACATTTTATCTTCATATCGAGAACAGAAATACAATGCTAAGTAAACAAACATTTCTAACCAACTTTTACATGAAAGAAAAACTCTAGAATGTAATATCTTAAAGTCAAATGTGTACTTAGCAATCAAGGAAAAAATAGGTTATACTGAAATTGATATTAAATAGAAAGAAATATATTATAACATAAACAATCAGAAACTAAAAATGAAACAGATCAAAAGCTCAAGTGGACGACCTAGGAAGCAGTGGGGATAATGACACCCAGACTTTAAAACTTCTTAAGGCTCACCATAATTTTTATTTGTCATCCAACCTGTTAAAAAGGTCACACAGACCTGTATACAAAGACCTAGATTAAAGAGAAAACACAAATATCAGTTTGATGAAAAACTTTTGTAGCCCAAGAAGTTTTTAATGGTGGGCGCCCTTTCTTATCATGTGGCCCATTTGAATTCTTGATATGCTTCAAAATGGATTAATGTCAAGGATAAAACACACACATCATGGTGGGCCGCCTAGCACTTGGGATATACAATGTACACATCAAGTTATACTCTATTATTAGGTCCCACCCACCTCACTTGTTAAGTCCCCTATTTAAAGGGACTGTTGACCGTTGAGTGCATGACGGTTAAATTGTCATTTTCTGATTGGTTTCTAACAATTTGCCGGTTAGCGATTTCGAAACGGACAACTGTGGGTGGGATCCAGATGGACTCGCCCTTCAATACCTAAGTAGGTACTATCCCGTGCTGGAAAAGCCATGTGAACCCATATAATGGCAAACATCCCATTTGATCAGATGGTTTGGATTAATTTCTATGATGGCTTGGGAAACGAGTGGTTATAAGAGAAAAGCGGCATTTTTTTTCATAGCTACAGTCACCTTAGCAATATTTTTGACATGCCAAAATTCACAGTTATTAAGAGAAATCCTCAAAGATCTCATACCATGTATTGATGAGGTGAGTCTCTAATCAATGGGATGTTTGCCATGTAGTCCTACTAGATGACTTCCTAGATAACCATGTAGCTTGTCATTGTGGGAAATTGATCTAAACCATCTGATCAATTGGCCATAGCCCTAGTACCAAATCATTTGGATGACCTTAAACATTAAATTTAGCATATGCTAAGGTCATTATTAGATAGTTAATAGAGTTATAAGCAATAGTCATAGTAGATTGAATGGATGATTAGAAACATTCAACAAATGCAATTATAACATCCATCCCATCTATTAGTTGGTCCTGATCAATCAGAGAATGCGTCAAGTTTAGGATGATAGCATGGCCCACTTCACTAAGTTGAAGGTGCAAAGTAGCTAACAGTCAGGTTGACCTCTGCATACAATTATACATAAAAACATCTAAACTCACTTGCTATGACATCAGATGAATCGATTGGATAGCAGATAAACACCACGGTTGACTCTACACAGAAATAATGATGGGCATTCTATCCTGACTTTTTCTTAGAGTCTGGCCTAAGTTCTGGATGATCATGATTTTTGGGTTCCAAGGTGAACCTGAGGCACAGGGTGGATCTCATGAGAGTTCTACCCAAGAGGCTCTAAGCACGCAAGATACTTAGCGTAGCTCATAGCAAACAATATCAATGAGGGACATGATGTGGCAGGGGTGTTGGGTCTTCCCATATACTAGCACCAGGATGGATTAAAGTTCTGAAAGTAAAACCATGAAATGAACTAATCCATCACTTTTTATCCCACTTTTAATTTGACAGCTAACTATTTTTGGTTTCCATTTTTACTCTAATGGCCACTGATCAGATGGATAGAACTATACAATAAGTGCCACTTGTAAGACATAAACCGTCCATACAGGGGCCTCACATATGGGCAGACCTAATTTGCACATTGCATTGCACCGTGCACTGTAGAGAGATGGCTCTACCATATTCCGATTCTCTCAGTGCTACATCTGGTCTGGGGTTTATGGCTGACACCTGTGCACCAACAGAATTTACAACTGCAATGGAGCTAACTTCGTCTGGTCATTTTTGCAGGTTCATGGAAAAGGCAAGTAATTATAGGTAAAACCTCTGCCTCCTTTTATTCTTATGGACTACATCAACAAGAACATTCACAGCATAAATTTCTAAATCCCTAAATCCCCAAATCGTTTTAATCGGTATTGAGATTGAGAGAGATTGAGAGAGAGATAGAGAGATACCTCGCGGTCAACCGAGCTTTAGAGGAATAGAGCAAGATCCTGTTTGAGTTGGAGCCTCGATCACGAATCCACACCGAAAATAGGGTTCGTGAGCTCTAAGGAGAGAGAGAGAGAGAGAGAGAGAGAGAGAGAGAGAGAGAGAGAGAGAGAGAGAGAGAGGATGCAAGAGAGACAAAGAGAAGGGAGAGGATGCATGAGAGAAAGAAAGGACCGAGAGAGACAGAGACAGAGAGAGAGAGAGAGAGAGGATGCGCGAGAGAGAGAGAGAGAGAGGAGAGAGAGAGGATGCACGAGAGAGAGAGAGAGAGAGAGAGAGAGAGAGGACCAAGAGAGAGAGAGAGAGGGTGCGCGAGAGTGAGAGAGGATCGAGAGAGTGAGAGAGATTGAGAGAGTGAGGGAAGACAGAGAGAGAGAGAGACTTGAAGTCTCTCTTAGAAACGGAATGGCTACTCGCGTTGACACCAGCGCTAGAGAGAGAGAGAGAGAGAGAGACTCGAAGTCTCTCGTAGAAACGGAATGGCTACTCGCACTGACACCAGCGCCAAGGGCTGGTGGTCGGTGCTTTGTGGGCCCCACCATGATGTTGTGTTTCATCCCTACCGTCCATCTATTTTTTCATATCATTTTATGGTATGAGACAAAAAATGAGGTATATCCCTACCTCAACTGGACCACGTTATAGGAAACAGTGTTGAATGAGTGTCGACCACTAAAAACCTTTTGGGGGCCATATAAAGTTTTCGATCAATCTGATATTTTTTCCCTTCATCTGGGCCTGTATGACCTAATCAATAGATTGGATGTCAAATAAAAAGTACAATGGGCCTTGGGAGGGTTTTAATGGTGAATATCCAATCACTATTGTTTTCATGTGGTGTGGTCCACCTGAGATTTATATCCCTCTCATTTTTGGTATCAAGCCCTAATATGATATGTAAGAATGGATGGACGTTATGGATGAAACACATACATCATGGTGGGACCCATAGAGCACCGACCACCAGCCATGGGTCTAGTGTCAGAGGGAGTAGCCAATCCCTTTCCCTCCTGACGTCATACTGTGACGACACCAAGTTTTGTGGACCCCACTATGATGTATTTGTTAAATCCACACCATCCATCCATTTTAAGATATCATTATAAGTTATAAGCTAAAGAATGAGGCAGATAAAAATCTGTAGCGAACCCCACCACAGAAAACAACGGGGAGAGTGATTCCCATCGTTAAAACTATCTTAAGGCCCATCGTAATGTTTATTTGAAATCCAACCTGTTGAAAAGTTTAAAAAATACATGAAATATGTGAAAACACAAATATCATCTTAATATAAAACTCTTGTTACCTTTAGAAGTTTTTAATGGTGGGCGTCACTGTCCCACTGTTTTCTGTGCTAGGGTCTACTGGAGCTTTGGATTTAACTCGTTCTTTGGATATTGCCATAAAATGATCTCTCCAAATGGATATTGCCCTTAAATGATCTCTCCAAAGGTGTGGATATAAAACATACATCATGGTGGGCCCCAAAAATGAGAGGTATATAAATATCAGGTGGACCACACCACATAAAAACAATAATAATTGGTTATCCATTATTAAAACCCTCCTAAGGCCCACTGTACTTTTTATTTGACATCCAATCTATTGATTAAGTTAAAGAGGCCTAGATAAAGGGGAAAAACAAAAATCGTCTCGATCCAAAACTTTTATAGCCCCCGAAATGTTTTAAATGGTTGACGCTCATTTAACACTGTTTCCTGTAATGTGGTCTATTTCATATTGGGATATGCCTCATTTTTTTGTCTCATGTCGTAAGATCTTTAAAAATAGATGGACAACATGGATTAAACACATACATCATGGTGGGGCCCACAGAGCACCAACCACAAGTCATTGGATAGTGTCAGGGGGAGTAGTCAATTTGTTCCTCTTATTTGCAGTGTGGTTCATTTAATTAATCTTTGGATATGAATCATTTTTTGGATAGTTCTCTAAAATTATCTCAAAAAATGGATAAACGGTGTGGGTTGATCCCAAATTTTCGGTAAATCCAAAACTCAAGTGGACCATGCCACACAAAACAGTGTGAAATAATGATTTCCACCGTTGATACCTTCCTTGGGCCCACAGTAATGTTTATTTGTCATCCAACATGTTCATAATATCAAAAAGATATGAACGAAGGGAAAACACAAACATTAGCTTGATCCAAAACTTTTATGAATGTTATTTTTAATGGTAGATGTTCAATCCTCACTTTGTAATCCACTTAAGCGTTGGACCCACCCTATTTTTTAGTTAATATCTTAAAATGATCCGAGAAAAGCGTTGAATGGTATGAAGAATGTTAATCCATGACTTGGGTGGGCCAAGAGCTTAAAAATAAAGTCAATCCATGACTTGGGTGGGCCACACCACATAATATAGTGGAGGGGGTTTCCTTAAAACTTTCGTAATCATATATTGGGCCTGCCTAAATGTGATTCACATATCTAACCCACTCATTATGTGTCCCACTTGGATGAGGGATCAAACCAAGTTTCAGCCACATTCAAAACTCATGTGGGCCCCACCAAGTGCTTCTATATTTTTTTAGATGTCTTCATATAGTTTTAGATGGTATGGCCCACCTGAGTTTCGTATACGGATGATTTTTGAGATATCTCATAAGCTAAAGGGGACACATCAAATGCATGGTGTTGATGTTTGACACACATCATGATGGGCCCCACAAAACTTACTAACATTAATTCTTAGGTTCTCAGGGTGTCAATAAGTTGGGTCACAATTTTGACCAGATTATTTGACCCATTTTACATGTCTGGTCCATTCACTCTATTTTACTGATCATTACCCTCAATTTGACTAGTTACTTGCCTCGTTCATGCTATATATGAGAAAGATATTGGGCAAAAAAGATTGATCAACAATTTGAGTGAATTTTGATTTAAACATCTGAAGTTATTTACTCTTCAATCTGGATTGATCATATTGTCCAAAAACAATTAAAGTTTGTTTATAATATCAAAAATATATGAATGAATAGAAAACACAAACATCAGCTTGATCCAAAACTTCTATGGCCTCCAAGAAATTTTAAATGGTAGAGGTTCAATCACACTATTTCTTGTGGTGTGGTCCACTTGAGCTTTGGATATGCTTCCTTTTTATTCTTTAGACCTCAAATTATCTGTTAACATGGATGAATGGAGTGGATAAAATAAATAAATAACAGTGGACCCCAAAGAGTTTAGTCTGGTAAGGGTAATGAGTAACTCACCTAAATGTAGTGGAGAAGTGTTTCCTTAAAACATTCATAATCATATATTGAGCCTGCCTAAATGTGATTCACATATCCAACCCACTCATTGTGTGTGTCCCACTTGGATGAGGGGTCAGATCAAGTTTCAACCGCATTCAAAACTCATGTGGGCCCCACCAAGTGCTTTTATATTTGTTAGGATGTCTTCACATAGTTTTAGATGGTATGGCCCACTTGAGTTTCATATACAAATGATTTTTGAGATATCTCATAACCTAAAGGAGACACATCAAATCCATGGTGTTGATGTTCGACACACATCATGATGGGGCCCACAAAACTTACTAACATCAATTCTTAGGTTCTCACGAGGTCAATAAGTTGGGTCACAATTTTGACCAGAATATTTGGCCCATTTTACATGTCTAGTCCATTCACTCTATTTTACTGATTATTACCCTTAATTTGACCAGTTACTTGCCCCGATCATGCTACATATGAGAAATTAGGTAAACAAAATTGATCAACAATTTGAGTGAATTTTGATTTAAACATCTGAAGTTATTTACTCTTCAATCTAGACTGATCAGATTGTCCAAAAACAGTTAAAGTTTCAATTAACAAATGTGCCTAATAATTTAGTAATTTTATTTTTCACAGATAAATTTCAATTTCCTTTTTAAAAATAACATTTTTTTTTCAAAATGTATATTTTTTCTCTTTTAACAAAATATCATTTTCATTAAAAAAATCTCAAAAAATATTTAAAATGCAAATTCTAAATTTTTATTTTCAAAATCTCAAAAATTTTCTCATATTTTAATTTCTTCTCAAAAATTTTAAAATGCCGATTTTTTTCTTCAGAAGCATTATTTTGTTCTCAAAATTTTTCTCAAATATAATTAAAATTTCTAAACTATTCAATATTCTTTTTCATTTGATACTACAAATCATTTAAATATTACCATTTAATTATATATATATATATATATATATATATATATATATATATATATATATATATATATATACACACACAAATCATTTAAATATTACCTTAAAACTTTTCTATCTTACATATACAACACTTTTACAGACGAAATGTTTTGTCGGCAAAAATGTTATTCCCGACGGTTTTAGTTTGTCGGTAAAACTCTTGCTGCAAAACTTTTGAAGACAACGGGAAAAGTTTCTAAGTTAAAAATTAGATCATTATTCCCAACGAAAATGTTCGTTGGTAAAAGTCTCAATGTAAACTTTTCACTCTTAAAAATATAACACTTTTACTGACGAACGTTTTCGTCAGCAAAAATATTATTCCCGACGGGTTTGGTCGTCGGTAAAAGTCAGGGCGAAAATTTTCTATCTTAAATAGACAACACTTTTACCGTTATTCTCGACGGTTTTGGTTCGTCCGGAACTTTTACCGCGGTAAAATTTTTTTCCCCAACGGTTTTGGTTCGTCGGTAAAAGTCGGTGCGAAAATTTTCTAACTAAAATCGACAACACTTTTACCGATGAAAAGTTTCGTCAGTAAAAATGGTTTTCTGCTTTTTACCGACAAAAAGATTCATCGGTAAAACTCTTAGTAGGAAAAAGTTTAAAATAGCGGGAAAATTTTCTATCGTAAAAATATAGCACTTTTACCGATGAAAATTTTCGTCACTAAAAACATTATTCCCAACGGAAAAAAAAAAAAAAATCATCAGTAAAACAGCACTTTCACTGATGAAAAAAAATTGTCAGTAGAAATATTGTCAGTAAAAACGTTGTTTCTTGTAGTAATAAGTCGACCTATCCGACTGATTATTTTTACACCCAACATCTTGAAATCTTTGTTTTAGTTATACCAAAGAGTTCTAGTAAATCTAGGAATTATTTATTATTTTTAATAAATTTAATATTTTCAAAAAGTCTTGAATTTAGGATTTAAAGCTCCTATAAGTCATACGTCAGGCCTTCCGAGGTAAACTTTGATTAATAATATTAATGCTTTTTAGTGGTTTTAGAGATTTCTCTCCACGTGGATTAAAGAACAAGGTTACTGGCCTCCTCTTCTATTCACACACCAGTGCAACGGTACATTCGTTCCCCCTAGAAAGTATGGTGGGCCTAGCTTCATCACAGCTTGGCTATGTATTGATGGAATGTAGTACTTGGATGGTGACAGGATAAGCACAATCCATTAACGTTTCATCATCAACAAGGATGGGTGGTGGAGTGTTGCACGCCGTCCATTCTTGTGGGTGACAAACATGAAATTATTCTTACAAACGTTCCTGGAAATGTTCAGATACAACAGCTGTACTGATGCAGTCATTTCTGACCCGTGCAATGTGTCCACCTTTAGATTATCCAGCCCATGAAAAGGTGGGCCACACCTTAATAATCACCTGCTATGAAATTCAAACTAATCTACTTATTGGGTCGGCCACAACAGTACGTTGATTCATTTCATTGGCCGTCCATAATTTTTATATCTGTGGTCCACCCAATGGGTTGATCAGCCTGATTTCATACCAGGAAATCATCATGGTGTTTCCCACCTTTTGTATGGATCGGATTTTCTATAGGTGACACGTTCGTGGGAAAGAAATAGTTGTACCTAGCTTTTATTTTCCTTTTATCCAAGTGTAGTGGCATGTGCACGTGGGAAATTAGGAACGAGACACAAGCTAATTAATTCAAGTGAAGTGGCCACGGTTCTGGGGTAGGATATTTTGATCGTTCGTCCTTCTCGAATAATAGCTTGGATCCAGCACGTGTATGCCATGTTGGCATGTGCCCTCGTCATATTTCAAGAACTCGAAATCATGACTCGATGTTAGCTGGCTCAGATTGACTCGAAGACTCGGACGAGTCTCTACTTGACTCGAGTCGATGTGATCAACCCAACCTTAAGTTGGGTAGAGCTAGGGTCAAGTCCTTGGAAAGCTTGACCCAACCGAACATGATCACATGTGTAATTTATATATGATGACCATATAACAAGAGATAACAAATCACAGTTGTGCAGAGAAATCCGGTCTTGGTTCAACGATTGTTTTTTATGGTCCACTGGAAAGTTGAAGTGCATTCTCAATCTACACATTGTAAAAATTTACATGATTTTTTTCAACAAAAATGTATGAGTCGGTTTGATTTGATTCGTCTGACCGGATGAGTTACGCTAATTAGCACAAATCAGGGTTACTTTAAGTCTTAATTACAATTAGAGCTTGGAGAGATAGAAATGAGAATTTTCTCTTAGAGACGATGGTTTCTTTCATAATATGAGTGTTTTCTCTCTAAGGGCAATGATTTTGTGAGGTGATGAGAGAGTTTTCTACACTTAAGGGCTTGGGAATGGATTTTCTCCAAGTGTTAGGAGTTTTTCTAGGTTCGCATCACAAGGAGAGATCTGGTTTCATTTGTAATCAAAGAATGATGTAAACTCCAAGGCTTTTAATTATAGTGGATTTCTATTGCTTTGTGCCGTACTTTTTTCTTGTAAGGGTTTTCTATGTAAAATATCATGTATTCTGTGTGGTTCCTTTATTGATTATTGTTTATTTGATTATTCTATTTTCATTGAGCATGCTTTCACAAAGTGCATATATTGATATTGGTGTTAGATCCAAATTTTTAATACTAAGGGTTTATCTAAGTTTTCTGTTGGTTAGAATTACATCATAGTGGTGTGAGATAAGAACTAGAACTCCAACAAAGTGGTATAAGAGAGCTAGTTTTAAGAATGTTCAGGAAACCAGTGAAGATAAGTCAAAATTCAATGGTAAGAATAATTTTAGTTTGTAGCATTGGAATGTTAAGGATATTAATTCCAGTATCACAAGGGTTGAGCAAGGCATTGTTGGAAACTAATCTGGAGAAGATGTCGGATGATAACTAAAGTAAACTCAAGGGGGGGGGGGGGGGAGGGAGAGGAGGAGGAGGCTATGAGCACATCCGTTCATGTCTATCGGGTGAAGTTATGTACAATGTTCTAGATGAGGAATCTCCCTTGAAGATGTAAAAAGAAACTAAAAGATGTATACATGGCAAAGTCCCTCACTAATAAGTTGTTTGTGAAAAAATAACTTTTCAAGTTACGAATGAAGGAGCTGATATTCTGTACCACATGAACTCGTTTATGAATGTTTGCAACGAATTGTTAAGGCTTGAAGTGATGATCGAGGAGACAAAGTGGTATTACCTCTAGCATCGCTTCGCATATCATATAACCATCTTGTCACTACTATGTTATATAGGAAGAATATAGTGAAGCTGGAAGAAATCACTACGGTTCTCATTTCCAACGAGATGAGGAAGAAGTCAAGTGATGAGAACTCTCATGCGAAAGGGTTAGTTGCGAAAGGGAGTTATGGACGCGGGAGATCCATGGAGTGACCTCGGTCTAACATGAAGAAAATGTCTAGATCAAAATCGAATGCTAAGGATGGATGCTTCTATTATGGCATAAAGAGGCACTTCAAGAGTAATTGCTAGAAACGGAATGATGACATAGAAAGCAAGGGGAAAAAGTAACATAGGTGAATCAGCTAGCGTAAGAGAGCTTAGAAGGAGACATCCTCTCGGTCTCTTCAGGTATGATTCATCTTTTAGATATATGAATACTTGATTTAAGATGTTCATATTATATGTGACTAGATAGGACTTGGTTCAATTCCTACAAGTCATATGATGGTGGAAGTCTTCTGAGAACAAATAGTGTAGCATATGAAGCCATCAGAATATGGACCATTAAGGTAAGCATATTTGATGGAGTCATAAAGACTCTATGTGATGTCAAGTTTGTTGGAATCTGAAGAAAATTTTGATATCCTTAAGGGTTTTAGATACAAATAGGTATGCATTTAGCACATCTAATAGTGTAATCAAGGTCACCAGATGTGCAATTGTGTTAATAAAGGGACATAACATGCGAAATATGTACAAGTTGGTTAGGAGCACAGTTGTAGGTGAGGCTGTTACCAACTCACATGTAGAATCCGACACAAATAACACTAATCTGTAACATATGCGGCTAGAGCATATGAGCGAGAGGGACATAATGAGACTCCATAAACGGAAACCATTGAAGGGAGTTAAGATGTGCAAGATGGATTTCTGTGAGCATTGTATCTATGTGAAGCAGTGTATGTTAATGTTTATGGCCATTACACATACTAGCAGTGAGATGCTCGATTATATTCATTTTAATGACTAGGGGTTAGTGACAATACAGTCTAAGAGAGGAGCATGATACTTTATGAGCTTCATAGACGATTACTCGAGGAAAGTTTGAGTCTATTTCTTAAAGCACAAGTCTGAGGTATTGGTCAAGTTTAAGGAATGGAATGTGGAAGTAGAGAAGCAAACCGAGAGACATGTTAAGTGTCTCAGGTCAGATAATGTTACGGAGTATAGAGAGGCGGGATTCATGAAATTATGCAAGGAACATACATGGCATCACAAGGCACTTTTCAACTCTAGGGACATCATAATAGAATGGGGTGATAGAGATGATGAACATAACTCTATTGGAGAGGGCGAGAAGTATGCAGTTGCATCTGGGGTTGCCTAAAAGTTTTGGGTAGAAGCAGTTAACTTGTCATGTTATATTGTAAATTGGTCACCATTACAGTGCTAGACTCCAAGGTGTGGCAGTCAGGACAAGCAAGGATGTTGATTAATCAGATATGATGATCTTCAGGTATCCAGCATACATCCACAAGCAAAGTAGACAAATGATGAAATTAGATCCAAATATCTAGGAAGTGCGCCTTTATTGGGTATGAGAAATGTATTAAGCACTACAATCTTTGGGATTTAGTTTTACAAAAGGTGGTCATTACCCAAGATGTCATCTTTGATGAGGCCTCAAAGTTGAAGGCCAACAATGAAGCTGCAGAAAAGTCGAAAAAACATGGTGAAACCGAGAAATTGTTGGTGCAGGTGGAGTCAATTGAGTAGGTTAATGAAGGTGATATTCAGCAAGAGCAAGAAACTGACCAAAACAATCAACAGGATACCTAAGAGAGTATAGCTAGGAATACAGAGAAAAGAACCATTAGAGCCCCAGTTCGATATGAGTTCGAGGATATGATTTCTTTTGCATTGTTCACAGGGAGTGGAGATCCCTTCACCTTTTAAGAGGCAAAATCTAGAAAGGATGGAGACAATTGATGACAGCCATGGAAGAGTAGATGGAATCTCTACATGCGAATTAGACATGAGAGTTGATGGAACTTCTAAAATGTCAAGGGGCTATAGGGTGCAAGCTAATTGTTATAAAGGGAAAGAATGAGATACTCTTGCTTAAGTTTATGTTAAGTAAGGAGTTTAACATGAAGGATTTGTACACTACGAAGAAGATCCTAAGTATGGAGATACAAAGAAATAGAGTCTAAGAAGTTATTTCTTTCTCAGAAGGGATATGTGCAAAAGGTGCTAAAGAGGTTCCACATTAAAGGTTTTAAGCCAGTAACACACCTCTAGCATGTCACTTTAAGTTGCTAGCCAGGACGTGTCCAAGTACAGAAGAGAAGATTTCAAATATATCACAGGTATCGTACGCAAGTGCAGTGAGGAGTATCATATATATGATGGTTTGCACAAGGCCAGATATCTCATAAGCAATATTTAGCATAGTCAACAGATATATGGAAAATCTAGGAAAGGAACATTGGAATGTTGTTAAGTAGATTCTCATGTATCTCAAGGGCACCGTCGACAGTGGGATCATGTTTAAGGGATATGAAGCTTCAGGTAGAGTTGTAAGCTACATGGATTCAGATTATATACGTGATCTGGACAATATGAGGTCCACTATGGGATATGTTTTCACATTAGCAGGAAGCCAAATAGGTTGGAGATATATGTTATATTCAATAATAGCATTGTCTATAACAAAGACGGAATGCATGGCTAGGACAGAGGTGTCAAATGAGGCATTATGGTTAAAAGGCCGGATATGAGAACTCGAGTTGAAGCAATAGGTGATTTGATTGTATTGCAATAGTTAGAGTGTTATCCATTTAGCGATAAATTAGGTGTATCACGAGAGAACCAAGCACATCGACGTGAGGTTTCATAAGATAGAGGAACTCATTGCTTCAAGAGAGATTTTGTTTTAAAAGATTCGCACGGAAGAGAATGTCGCGAACATGTTGACAAAACCGGTGACCACAAAAAAGTTCAAGCATACTTGGGCTTGATCAATCTCTCTAGCCATTGATGAGATTGGGCACATTTGCATAGGGATGTGGATAAAGCTGCATTCCAAGTGGAGAATGTAGGGAACGATCTACACTCAAGGTGGAGGTTATACGAGAGGTCTTTAGGGTGACTTGATATAATGCAAGTCAATGTGAAGATTGTTATGCATGATGCTTTGGATTCTTTGAATCTTCCAGTGTAAAGAAGAGGTATCAGTTCAATCGATGCTTTTTTTTTTAATCCAATAGAAATTAGGGGTGGATACTCATTTTGCACACTGTGAAAATTTGTACACTTTTTTTTGACTGAAAAGTGTGAGTCCATTTGGTTTGGTTTGACCGAAGGTCCCATTTGGTTCGACAGAACGAGTTACACAAATTAGCACAAATTAGGGTATTCAAATCCTAATTACGATTAGGGCTTGGAGAGATAGAAACAAGGGTTTTCTATTAAAGATGATTTTCTGAGACAATTGTTTCTCCCAGAATATGAGTATTTTCTTTCTAAGGACAAGGTTTTTGCAAGGTGAGAGGATTTTCTACACTTAAAAGGGCTTGGGAGTAGACTTTCTCAAGGGACTAGGGTTTTCTTAGATGTGCTTCACAAGGAAAGATCTGGTTTAGTCTGTAATCGAAGAAGGTAATTGGTGTAAACTCTAAGGATTTTGATTATAGTGGATTTCTATCGCTTTGTGCCGTGGTTTTTTCCCGCAAGAGTTTTTCACGTAAAATATCTTTCGTTTTGTGTGATTTCTTTATTGGTTATTATTTATTCGATTGTTCTATCTTCGTTAAGTGTGTTTCTGCAAAGTCCACATATTGATATTGTTGTTAGATTTGAATTTCTAATACCTACAGTTTATGCAGGTTTGTTGTGGCTTCGAATTACATCATAGTGATGTGAGATAAGAGCCAAAACTCCACCATCACTAATATCAGTAGAGGGGCTATATCACCCGACCCAACTTGAAATGGCTAGGGTTGGGATATAATAACACTAGGTTGAGCTAGGGTTAGGTCTTTGGTTGGATTGAGTCATGGATTGACCTAACTTGATGTTGAGTTGGGCTTGGGTTGTGTAACATCTCGGATTTTTGCCACTTGGAATTAGACGTCCTTTGACAATGGGTCAATCCTAACACCTGATTAACTTCTCAAACACTCAATTTAAAGGTCTCAAATTTCTTCTTCAAACCATTTTCCTAAAAACCTCATTTTTCCTTCACAAATCTCATCTCTCACTATCTTATCCTTCAAACTTGTTTAAGTGCTTTCATGTTATAAACAAATCTTGAAGTTTAGGTGAATATAACGACTCGGAAAAAAAATTAGGTTATGAAATAACTAACCGAAAGCATGTTATAGGTTACCAAACTGCCGTATACGAAAGCTTAGCGAATCCATTGACTCCGTTACGATTCTACGAGAAAAGGTGCGGACTTTAGGTGTATAGGTTATGGTTTTCAACGCTTTCAATGTCATATAATGATAGATTTATGATCTGCATGCAATTGCACATGTACAAAGTGCTGTCTGTTTTCCGTTTCAATTAAAGATGAAGAATATGAAATTTTACATATTCTAGGTATTTGTAGAAAGTACCGTATACGTATAATCTTTGGAAATGTGTTTGCCATAATTATTTGCTGTATGAATATATTATATATGGATAAAATACTCGTTTTTGTATTTCCTGTTTAAATGGTGCTTTATAACATGCTTTATAACATGCTTTGTAACATGCTTTATGACATGTTTGTTAACATGCTTGACTTACTTTGTTTATTATGCTTTACTCCACATGCTTTGGAATATGGATTGATTGCTTTTAGGACTATGATTTTAGTCCAAACAATCGGTACCAGACTTGAGATCGTGGTTGAGATTCATTTTGCCACGTAGGATGTGTTTGACGAACCCGAGTCGTACTTCAGTTGGCGACAGTGGTTAGGCCACGCGAAGTGCTTATGTACTTCATGTCGTTTAATTGATTGTGCGCTTGAGCTAGTCAGGCTCGTCAAGTAACCCGATCTTTCTAATGTATGTTCACCATGTTTGGACGCTACTGCTGGAAACTAGGGTACCAAACTTACCAGTGAAATCCCTTTTAACCATGGTACCTCGATCCGCTAAGACTCATGAGCCGGGCATGGTGGTATGGGACACCGTGGTCGAGCTGTCGGCCTATGCTGGGGCCATGTGCCTCCCCGTAGTGACTAGTGAGCAACCAGACTCGGGAGCCGATTTTGGTGGTATGGGACACTATATTCGTGATGTTGGCCTACATCGATAAGGTGATGGGGGAGTGGTGCAACGAATGCGAGCAACAGCCCTGACAGCCCTTTGTAGTGACCTCGAGCATACTCTGAATTTGCGGTGAGGTGATGAGTTTTGCCGTAGTGTATAGAGTATGAACTAGGCCTGTATCTGTATAGTGATGAACCGTTAAAGAGGTGATGGGGGAGTGGTGTAACCATTATGCGTAACAGCCCTGGCAGCCTCTGAAGCGACCTAGAAATACATTATCGTATGAGATTAACTAGGACTGACGACCCTAGAATGGATCATGTTTGAGAATGATACAATAGAGGTACCTTAGTTTTCCAATACTGCTATTTGAAATAGACTGATAACTACTCGGTAATCATACTCATCATCGCACCGCATGTGCCTGGTAAATGTGGAGCACTGAGGGAGGTATGTATCCGCGAACGTAAGATGATGTCGCATGAGGGTGGTTTGACAAGGGCATTCATCATGACTGCATTCATACTTGCATTAATAAGAGTATTTAGAATTGTTGATTGTACTGCTTTACCATTACTGCTTGACTGAGTTGATAACATGTTAACCTATGCCTTATTGTTCCACTGAGTTGATCACTCACTCCCACTTTACGGGACGGTGTTGTACATACCAACCAGATTTGTTGAGTTTTAGGTGATGGCGATGCCTATGAAGCAGAGTCGGACTACTACTATGATGTTGAGGAAGAGTTCTCCTACATATAACCCTCTGATAGGTCTATAAAGACCCACTACAAGAAACATCACGTTTAGCAACGACCATTTTCGTCGCTAAACGTCAAAATTTCGCAGCTAAAACTATTTAACGACGATAGTTTTCGTCGCTAAAATCGTCGCTAAAAGACCGATGTACAAGGCTTTTAGCAGCGAAAAATTCAAATCGCCGCTAAATGTACCATTTTTAGCGACGAATATTTTCGTCACTAAAAAGAGTCTTTAGCGACGAAAAATATTCGGCCGCTAAAAAATTCAAGATTTTTAGCAAACACAATTTTTTCCAAAAAAACTTCGCAGCGAAAATTTTTGCCG
Source organism: Magnolia changhungtana (assembly GCA_030180095.1). Classification (NCBI taxonomy): domain Eukaryota; kingdom Viridiplantae; phylum Streptophyta; class Magnoliopsida; order Magnoliales; family Magnoliaceae; genus Magnolia; species Magnolia changhungtana. The sequence continues at coordinate 1,453,664 of JASAUF010000156.1, forward strand.
CCAGAAAATATTCAGGGCTTTTAGCATCGAAAAGTTTCGACGCCAAAAAACTGATAACACTTTTCGCAGCGAAACATTTCGCCGCCAAACAAATTTCGACGACTTTTTGCAGCGAAAAGTATCGCCGCCAAAAAACTGCTAAGACTTTTAATAGCGAAATTTCTCGCCGCCAAAAAACTTTCCACGACTTTTAACATCGAAAATTTTCACCGCCAAAAAACTGCGAACACTTCCAAAGAAATGTTTTATACAAAAATAATCACACGATTTTTAGCAATAAATTTTCACAAAAAAAAATCGGAAAGACTTTAGAAATAAATAATTCACCGCAAAAATTCCACGCTTTTATTATGAAAGTTTCGCCACAAAAAAATTTACCATGACTTTTAAATGAAAATTTTTGCACTTGTAAAATGTACTAAGACCTTTAAATAAATCTTTCGCATAAAAAAATTTCGACAACCTTTAGCAGCGAAAAAATTCGCTGCCAAAAAAAATACCAACACCTTTAGCAATGAAAAATTTCACATAAAAAAATATCGAGGACTTTTTAGATGACTTTTAGCGGTAAAACGTTTGATGCAAAAATTAATTTCAAAGAAAAATTAAGTTTTTGGCAAATAAAATTTTCGCCACAAACAAATTCTAAAATTTTCTAGCAGCAAAAAGTTTCGCCGCCAAATATAATTTCAAAGTTTTAGCAGCGAAAGTGTTCGCCGCTAAAAAAATTTTAGAAATAAAATGTTCATTTGCGAAAAGGTCATTCCACTATTAGCGACGAAAATTTTCGCATCGCTAAAAGTCTTTTTTTTTTTAATGTATGTGACCTAGAATTCGCACAAAATTCGATAAACACTGTTATCATCATATTCATCATAATATACACCGTTATATAATATATTTTCATCATATTCACATTCACATCCAAGCCTAAACCCAAACATAAACTGCATTCATTCAAACACGTTCATTCACACATTAATACATATAAACTTAACATAATAAACAAATATACAAAAAAATCACAAAGATGAAGGCGGAGGTGGTGGAGCATCGGTGGGTAAACGTGCAGTGAAAGCCTCTAACATCTGCATCATCCGTCGCTCATGATCCACCCGGATCTCCTCTATCCTCCTCTCCTGCTCCTCCCTCTGCCTCGCCAGCTGATCCTCCATCTTCCTCTCCTGCTCCTCCCTCTGCCTCGCCAGCTGATCCTCCATCTTCCTCTCCTGCTCCTCCTTCGCCCGCTTGACTCCTCCATCATCTTCCTCTCCTGCTCCTCCCTCCGCTTGTCCGCTGATCTTTGATGTCATTGACGACGACCCGTAGCCGCCGAACCTCTCTCTGCTATGATCGACGACGACGGCACTGACTCGCCAACGACGATGGATCGACCGGGAGGCGCTCTAGCGGGTGCCATGAGCTTGGCACCATGGCCAAACCCATGCACATATCCAGAACGGGTGCCAAGCACCTGACTCAGGATCTCTGGCTCACTCCGCTGAGTACCATCGGGAGTGGGCTGACTGCGTAAAGTGTTCATCTCCTCCTGTAATAAAAACATATGAATTTTCTTAATAAATGACATGATTATAATTTAATACAATTAAATTATACAATGTAAGAATTTTTACCCAAATCTCGCTGGCTCTGGGATGTACCCAAGATCCCGTCATCTGCCGACAATGAGTCCCTTTGTAGAAGTCTCCATCGGTCCGGCTCCGGCCGTTGATCGGAATCTGCCTACGCAATCGAAAGAACAATAGAGTTAATATAAATGCATGGAAAGAATATATAAACGTAATAATAACCAAGATTTTCTTACCATGTCGTGACGAAGTCGTACGAATGACTTTGAACATGCCTACATAGTTCACTTCTAACTTTCCTCTGTTGTCGAATTTATTTTGCTCTTTTTTACGAACACATTATTCATAATACATTGTTATTAATTACGAAATTAATTATTACGCTAAGATATCGTAAATATGTAAATATTACCTGAAAAGAATCAGACGAAAACCTATCACAGAGTATCCGCCAGTCCCCATCGGTCACGTGCAAAGGTGCGAACTTTACGGCCTCCTCGTGGCTCACGCACCGCTTGTACTGCCGGTGTAACCTAGTGCGGTAATCCTTAAACCGCTCCTTTATCATGTCGTCGACGGCATGGGAGATGTGCAGAACACTCAAATCAAAGTCAAATTTATCCTGCAGTTTTGTAAATAATAGATTAAGACAATAAATTTATTAAGAAAATAACTTAACCGTAAGTGAACATTTATAAAATAAATTTTATTTGACTAAAATTTACCTGAAGGCGCTGACGGATGAGCTGCCGAACATCATCTGTCACGTCTCTCCAACGAGGGGTGGTGGGGGGAATCAGAGTTCGGCATAAGACACCGACCTCTGACGTAAACAACATGGCATTGTTCCCAACAGGTCTAATGCAGTCCTGTGGGAACTCTACTGTCACCCTACCCTCACGCGTAAGTCGCTCTAAAAGTAACCCACGCGTGGGTCCACGTCCTCGCCGGCTGGTCGACGACGCTGTTGCAACAGAAGTATGTAAGTCTAAACATAAACAGAAATCATTAAAAGAAATATGTCTAAACTTACATGCAGTGCCTGGTGTATGTGCGACTGAAGGATCAGACGCCTGCGATGCAATATGCGACGACGATGCTGGCTCCGTCGCATCATGGGTAGATCCAGTGCGCGAACGACGTACTCTCCCACCTGGTGCCATCACTGAATATGTGCAAACTACGAAATTTAAACAATGTCAATACAAGTGGAATATACTAAAACATTATACAAGTAGTGTTAATGGTATAATGCATTTGTGTTTATGCTCGGAGAGATGAATAAAATATGATTAGACCATTACACTATAATGCAAGCATAATATAATAAAACTGTAAACTTTAATCTATAACCATTGGAAATTCAATTACACATTGTCATTGTATATTAAATACACATATTTGTTGTAATACGAAACAACTATGAGATAAACTATCCGAAGTACTCCCTGCGTAAGTCATCGTATGCTTCAGAAGTGTATGTCATCCTGTGTGAAACATTAGACATTTTTATAGCCAACATGACAGTCACAATAGGAGAAATCTGATCCATCGGGACTCCGTTCAGATGTGCAAGTGAGGGAGTCGCATCTTCCATATCTTGTTTCCCACGGTTATATATCTCCATCAACTCTGGAATTTTTCTGAGATTGTATAATCTTTCGTCTGAGTCGTCGTCGATATATTCCACTCTACACTCATCGACCAGACCGGATATCTCTATGGCCCTACTAGAAGAAGACAGACCAAACGTCCATCGCAGCAACGGTGATGAAGTACGTTGCGTGCTTTTGCTATGCTCCGGTTTGAGGATGACATGATCAGAAATTGTCTCAACTGTAAATGTGAATTATAAACAAGTCAATAAAAGGAATTAATCATGACTTGTAATTTTCACGTATACATGGAATACATAAATTATTTGAATTGAAAAATGACATGTAAATCATGTGTACATTTAATAATCGTCGTCTATATCACTATCGCTTAGGGCTATTTCTTCTTCACCATCACTATCGCTGATTAGTATTTCCTCCTCATAGTATCTAACGTTGTCATCAATGAAACCTGTATCATCTCTAACAATGTCTTGTATTAATGAGGCATCAACATGATCAGGTGGCATATCATCTCTATCTAATTGCACCACATCAATATCAATACTTGAATCAGTCCCTGTATCCCTAGATGGCATGTCTTCTTGATATGCTTGTTCAACCCTAGACGTGTCATTTCCCCCGTCCTCACTATCTTCAACTTCTGGTACGGGAACGTCAAATACGTTCCTGGGCTTTATTTTCTGCACCACGTGCCAAGAGCCGCCTAACTTAGTGTCAGCGAGGTAAAATACTTGTTCAGCCTGACTGGCGAGGACAAATGGGTCGTCCTTAAACCACTTTCGAGATAAATTTACGCTCGTAAAGTAGTTGTCAGTCTGTATTCCCAATTTCTTATTTCCAATGTCCCACCAATCACATCTAAATAAGTACACCCGCTTTCTCGTACAATAACTCAGCTCAATATATCAGTCAAAATGCCATAAAAGTTAATTTCATCCCCCTCATTTGTTCCTTTTACAACTACCCCGCTATTTTACGTGGTCCTGTTCTTCTCACATTCTTCAGTGTGGAACCAAATCTCATTGACAATACAACCTGTATATCTAGATACACGTCTATCAGGGCCACACGCCAGTGAGTATAGTGCATCAGACACATCTGCAGAGTTGCTTGTGCGCAACGTCTTTATCTATTATCATGTACAAAATATAATTGTTTAGTGATTTTCTTAGGTTGAAATAATGTGCAATATAACGGAAATTCGAAGTGTGGTGAGATACAATGTGAAATCTTACACGTTCGGCGAACCATTCTGGAAACTGATCCTGATGCATCCGATCATAATTTGTGGGGAATTTGGACTTCATCTCGTCTATGTGTTCACTACACATAAATGGCACGTCGTCAGCAAGAAACATTAAGATCATCGCATGTAGGAATTACAATAATCGAGGGAAGACTTACTCCAAGTATGACTCTATTTCTTCACAATTGTGCAACACATACCATCGCGCCTTTGCTAGATCCCCAAGGTCCATATCTTGAAACGTCGGGGATCCTAAAGGACGAACGTTTTGTGCAAATATAGATATGAGTCCTTGTTCATCTTCTTGCCCTTCATCGGCATTCCGATCTTCTCGGTTGAATCTAGTCCCTATGCCACGAAGATACATGGAGCAAAATGTAAGGCACTCATTATCAATGTACGCTTCAGCTATCGACCCCTCCGGTCGTGCCTTATTCCTTACAAATTGTTTGATGTGTGAAGGTATCTGTACACAAAACCACTGTGTTATACGTATGAAAACATGAATATATGCAGTTTATGGAATGAAAAAAAAATTTTAATAGGTTCTATCACCTTTCGATCGGATACATCCAACGATATTGTACTGGGCCTGCAAGCTTCACCTCGTGCGGTAAATGAATCGCTAGGTGTACCATGACATCGAAAAATGCAAGTGGAAATATTCTTTCAAGTTTGCAAAAGATTATGGCAATGTCCCTCTCCAGTCTTTTAATAACATCCACATTCAACGATTTTGAACACAAATCCTTAAAGAATATCCCCAGTTCAATCAGCGTCGCACTGATATCCTTACTCAGGAATCCACGAATCGCAACCGGCAGTAGGCGTTGCAGAAGGACGTGACAATCATGACTTTTCATTCCTGTTACCTTACAATCCGTAATGTTTACACGCCGAGATATGTTTGACGCATACCCATCAGGAAACTTCACCGATCTCAACCATTCACATAAACGCTTTCTCTCTAGTTTGGTCAACGTGTAGCAGGCTGCTGGTATAGTATACGAATTTCCATGTGGTTGCAAGTGTAACTCTTTCCTTAAACCCATTTCTTGTAGATCCAATCGAGCCTTGAAACTGTCTTTTGTTTTCTTCTCTATATTCATCACTGTTCCGAAGACATTGTCACATATATTTTTCTCAATATGCATGACATCCAAGTTGTGTCGCAATTTCAGATCACTCCAATAAGGCAACTCAAAAAAGATGCTCTTTTTCCTCCAGTTATAGTCCAATACTGTACGTTTCCTCTTCTTCAAGTGCGATGCCTTACCAAATCTAACTTCTCCAATGTTACTCAGTTGTTGCATCACATCTTCTCCAGATAGCTCTTTCGGGGGTGGCCTATGATCTTGTTTGCCATCAAAGATCATCGTCTTCCTACGCCAACTATGATCGCTCGGAAGGAAGCGACGATGGCCCATATAACACGTTTTTCTACCATGCTTCAATGACAATGAACAAGTCTCAATACCACATGTAGGACAAGCCAACTTGCCCTTCGTGCTCCACCCAGAGATAAATTTTCATATGCGGGAAAGTCATTTATTGTCCACAAGACCGCCGCATGCAATCGAAATGTCCGTCTCCGCAAATGTATCATACGTGTGTACACCTTGACTCCACAACCTGGTTTAACTCATCTACTAACGGTCGCAAGTACACATCAATGTCATTCCCGGTGTGACCCGGGTCCAGGAATAAGCAATGACATCATGAAAAATGACTCCTTCATACACAACCAAGGAGGTAAATTGTAGGGCATAAGTACCACTGGCCACATACTGTACGAGCTACTCATATTACCAAATGGATTAAAACCATCACTTGCAAGACCTAGTCGAACATTGCGAGAATCCTCTGCAAACCAGTCATGTTGCTTGTCAAAATTTTGCCAGGCTTCAGAGTCCGCAGGGTGCATCAGTGTACTATCATCATGAACGCGTTTCTCCTTATGCCACCTCATATCTTCAGCCGTCTTACGAGACATAAACAATCTTTGCAATCTTGGTTTCAATGGGAAGTACCTTAACACCTTTTGCGGGATGTTCTTATCCCTGAATTTTCCATACTTCCACCTAGACTCTCCACATTCTTAACACTCTTCAGCATCCTTATGCTCTTTTCGATATAATAAACAATCATTTATACATGCATGTATGAGTTCATATCCAAGGCCCAAGTCTCGTATCAAGGATTTTGCCTCGTAATGGGACTTAGGCAATGTCTCACCGTCCGGCAATGCTTCTTTCAACAACTCTAGTAACATGTTGAACGATTTGTTACTCCAACGATTTATTGTCTTCAAATGAAGTAACTTTGTAAGAAAATTCAACTTGGAGAAGTTCTTACACCCCGGATAAAGTGGACGTTGCGCATCCCTCAACAACTTACTAAACTTTTCTGATTCGACATCACTCATTGGAGGAATATCTTGGCTACTGCTTGTTGCTACAAAATCAGTATCCGCAGCTGTTCCCCTAAACACATCCTCTATGATATCTTGCATTTCGTCAACGTCTTCATCCTCATCATCCGACACAATTGGATCAGCAATGACTTCAGTGGGCTCAACTCTATGGGTCATATCTTCACCATGATAGATCCACCAAGTGTAACCCTGGTCAATCCCAACTATGAACAAATCGTCCTCTACTTTGTCTAAAGTCTTAAATATTATGTTCTTGCATTTTCGACATGGACACCTAATCCTATTCCTTGAATCGCCGATTTCGCGCAAATTCCATGAACTCTTCAACCCCTTGTTTATACTCTGGGCCAAACCTGTTCTTAGCTCGCATCCAACTCTTATCCATGTCTACAATGAAAAGACTACAGTCAGTTTATGGAAATAGCTTTAAGATTATACTAAGTTATAGGTTTAGGTTATATTATATGTTTAGGATATGATAATAGGTATAGTTTAGGTTATAACTTTAGGTTATAGGTTTAGTCTTAGAGAATTAAGTTTAGGTTAAGGTTACAAGTTTAGGTTAAGGTTGCAACTATAGGTTATAGGTTAAGGTTAAGGTATAGGTTTAGGTTATAAGTGTAGGTTATAGGTTTAGGAAAGGTTAGGTTCTCTTCCGTTATAGGTTTAGGAAAGGTTAGGTTCAAAGTTATAGGTTTTGGGATTTGAGAATAGTTTTAGGTTTTAAGTATAGGTTTAGGTTGGATTATAGGTTAAGGTTTAGGGATTTGTGTTTAGGTTATAGGTTATGGGTTATAAGGTTAGGTTAGGGTTTAAAATATATAGGTTTAGGTTTCGGAGGATTTTGAAGTAGGTTTAGGTTATAGGTTTAGGTTTAGAGATTTAGGTTCGGGTACGAGTTTGGGATCAGGTTTAAGTTTAGTTTAGGGTTCAGGTTTAGGTTTAGGTTATAAGGTTTATGCAATTAAGAATTGGTTTATGTTTAGGGTTCAGGTTTATGCAATTAAGAATTGGTTTATGTTTAGGTTTAGGGAATCGGGTCCGGGTTCGGGATCGGGTTTAGATTTTGGTTTTCATGTTTGGGCTTAGGATTAGGATAGGGAGTTGAGATTGGGATTAGGTGTCGGTTTAGGTTTAGGGATTTGAGAATAGGTTACAAGTAAGGTAATAGGTGTAGGTTTAGGTTATAGGTTTTGCTTTTGGTTTTAGGATAAGGTTAAGGTTGTAAGTTTAGGTCATAGGTTAAGGTTATAGGTTTAGGTTAGGTTTAGGATAAGGTTATAGGTTATAGCTTTGGGAATTGAGAATAGGTTAAGGTTGAGGCATTGGAAATCGGGTTGGGGTTCGGGATCGGGTTTAGGCTTGGGTTTTCATGTTTAGGCTTTGGTTTAGGGTAGGGAGTTGAGATTGGGATTAGGTGTAGGTTTAGGTTTAGGGATTTGAGAATAGGTTAAGGTTTAGGTAATAGGTTTAGGCTTTGGTTTTAGGATAAGGTTAAGGTTGTAAGTTTAGGTCATAGGTTAAGGTTATAGGTTTAGGTTAGGTTTAGGATAAGGTTATAGGTTATATAGCTTTGGGAATTGAGAATAGGTTAAGGTTGAGGCATTGGAAATCGGGTTGGGGTTCGGGATCGGGTTTAGGTTTGGGTTTTCATGTTTAGGCTTTGGTTTAGGGTAGGGAGTTGAGATTGGGATTAGGTGTAGGTTTAGGTTTAGGGATTTGAGAATAGGTTAAGGTTTAGGTAATAGGTTTAGGCTTTGGTTTTAGGATAAGGTTAAGGTTGTAAGTTTAGGTCATAGGTTAAGGTTATAGGTTTAGGTTAGGTTTAGGATAAGGTTATAGGTTATAGCTTTGGGAATTGAGAATAGGTTAAGGTTGAGGCATTGGAAATTGGGTTGGGGTTCGGGATCGGGTTTAGGCTTGGGTTTTCATGTTTAGGCTTTGGTTTAGGGTAGGGAGTTGAGATTGGGATTAGGTGTAGGTTTAGGTTTAGGGATTTGAGAATAGGTTAAGGTTTAGGTAATAGGTTTAGGCTTTGGTTTTAGGATAAGGTTAAGGTTGTAAGTTTAGGTCATAGGTTAAGGTTATAGGTTTAGGTTAGGTTTAGGATAAGGTTATAGGTTATAGCTTTGGGAATTGAGAATAGGTTAAGGTTGAGGCATTGGAAATCGGGTTGGGGTTCGGGATCATGGGTTTAGGCTTGGGTTTTCATGTTTAGGCTTTGGTTTAGGGTAGGGAGTTGAGATTGGGATTAGGTGTAGGTTTAGGTTTAGGATTTGAGAATAGGTTAAGGTTTAGGTAATAGGTTTAGGCTTTGGTTTTAGGATAAGGTTAAGGTTGTAAGTTTAGGTCATAGGTTAAGTTTAGGTTTAGGTTAGGTTTAGGATAAGGTTATAGGTTTATAGCTTTGGGAATTGAGAATAGGTTAAGGTTGAGGCATTGGAAATCGGGTTGGGGTTCGGGATCGGGTTAGGCTTGGGTTTTCATGTTTAGGCTTTGGTTTAGGGTAGGGAGTTGAGATTGGGATTAGGTGTAGGTTTAGGTTTAGGGATTTGAGAATAGGTTAAGGTTTAGGTAATAGGTTTAGGCTTTGGTTTTAGGATAAGGTTAAGGTTGTAAGTTTAGGTCATAGGTTAAGGTTATAGGTTTAGGTTAGGTTTAGGATAAGGTTATAGGTTATAGCTTTGGGAATTGAGAATAGGTTAAGGTTGAGGCATTGGAAATTGGGTTGGGGTTCGGGATCGGGTTTAGGCTTGGGTTTTCATGTTTAGGCTTTGGTTTAGGGTAGGGAGTTGAGATTGGGATTAGGTGTAGGTTTAGGTTTAGGGATTTGAGAATAGGTTAAGGTTTAGGTAATAGGTTTAGGCTTTGGTTTTAGGATAAGGTTAAGGTTGTAAGTTTAGGTCATAGGTTAAGGTTATAGGTTTAGGTTAGGTTTAGGATAAGGTTATAGGTTATAGCTTTAGGAATTAGAATAGGTTAAGGTTGAGGAGGCATTGGGAAATCGGGTTGGGGTTTCGTAGGATCGGGTTTAGGCTTGGATTTTCATGTTTAGGCTAAGGTTTAGTAATAGGTAGGGAGTTGAGATTGGGATTAGGTGTAGGTTTAGTCATTTAGGGATTTGAGAATAGGAAAGGTTTTAGGTAATAGGTTTAGGCTTTGGATTTTCATTTAGGATAAGGTTAAGGTTGTAAGTTTAGGTCATAGGTTAAGGTTATAGGTTTAGGTTAGGTTTAGGATAAGGTTATAGGTTATAGTTTGGGAATTGAGAATAGGTTATAGGTTGAGGCATTGAGAAATAGGTTAAGGTTGAGGCATTGGAAATCGGGTTGGGGTTCTGGGTTTAGGCTTGGGTTTTCATGTTTAGGCTTTGGTTTAGGGTAGGGAGTTGAGATTGAGATTAGGTGTAGGTTTAGGTTTAGGGATTTGAGAATAGGTTAAGGTTTAGATAATAGGTGTAGGTTTTGGTTTTAGGATAAGGTTAAGGTTGTAAGTTTAGGTCATAGGTTAAGGTTATAGGTTTAGGTTAGGTTGAGGATAAGGTTATAGGTTATAGCTTTGGGAATTGAGAATAGGTTAAGGTTGAGGCATTGGAAATCGGGTTGGGGTTCGGGATCGGGTTTAGGCTTGGGTTTTCATGTTTAGGCTTGGGTTTAGGGTAGGGAGTTGAGATTGGGATTAGGTGTAGGTTTAGGTTTAGGGATTTGAGAATAGGTTAAGGTTTAGGTAATAGGTTTAGGCTTTGGTTTTAGGATAAGGTTAAGGTTATAAGTTTAGGTCATAGGTTAAGGTTATAGGTTTAGGTTAGGTTTAGGATAAGGTTATAGGTTATATAGCTTTGGGAATTGAGAATAGGTTAAGGTTGAGGCATTGGAAATCGGGTTGGGGTTCGGGATCGGGTTTAGGCTTGGGTTTTCATGTTTAGGCTTTGGTTTAGGGTAGGGAGTTGAGATTGGGATTAGGTGTAGGTTTAGGTTTAGGGATTTGAGAATAGGTTAAGGTTTAGATAATAGGTGTAGGTTTTGGTTTTAGGATAAGGTTAAGGTTGTAAGTTTAGGTCATAGGTTAAGGTTATAGGTTTAGGTTAGGTTGAGGATAAGGTTATAGGTTATAGCTTTGGGAATTGAGAATAGGTTAAGGTTGAGGCATTGGAAATCGGGTTGGGGTTCTGGATCGGGTTTAGGCTTGGGTTTTCATGTTTAGGCTTGGGTTTAGGGTAGGGAGTTGAGATTGGGATTAGGTGCGAGTTTAGGTTTAGGGATTTGAGAATAAGTTAAGGTTTATGTAATAGGTTTAGGCTTTGGTTTTAGGATAAGGTTAAGGTTATAAGTTTAGGTCATAGGTTAAGGTTAGAGGTTTAGGTTATAGGTTGGGATTAGGTTTAAGTTTAGGTTACAGGTTATAGCTTTGGGAATTGAGAATAGGTTAAGGTTTATAGGTTTAGGTTATAGGCTTAGGTTTTGGTTTTAGGTTTAGGTTAAGGTTACAAGTTTAGGTTATAGGTTATAGGTTATAAGTATAGGTTATAGGTTATAGGTTAAGGTATAGGTATAGGTTTAGGTTACAAGTATAGGTTTATAGGTTGGGTTATAGGTTAAGGGAATTGAGAATAGGGTAGGGTTTTGGTTTTGAAAATCGGGTTTGGGTTCGAGATCGGGTTTAGGTTTGGGTTTTAAAGTTTAGGTTGATGGTTTAGGTTACTGGGGTTGAGATTAGGATTAGGTGTAGGTTGGGTTATAGGTTAAGGTTTAAGGATTTGTGTTTAGGTTAAGGTTATAACTTTAGGTTAAGATTATAAGTATATGTTATAGGTTAAGGTTAAGGTTAAGGTTATAGGTTTTGGTTTAGGGTTAGGGTTAGGTTATAGGTTATAGGTTATAGGTTTAGGGAATTGAGAATGGGTTTAGGTTATAGGTTTGGGGTTATAGGTTTAGGTTAAGAGTGTGGTCCCTGCAAATACAGATATAAACACGGCCTGTCCAAATGGCCAGGCCCTTCCAATGCTGTCCATAGGAAATGGACAGCTTCACCATGGTCATAACAGCGGTTCCCACCTTCCAGGGACCCCCGCTCTTCCGGATAGCTCCGACGCACATCCGGGTCTGCTCCATTAATCTCGAGCAAATACAGATATAAACACGGCCTGTCCAAATGGCCAGGCCCCTCCAATGCTGTCCATAGGAAATGGACAGCTTCATCATGGTCATAACAGCGGTTCCCACCTTCCAGGGACCCCCGCTCTTCCGGATAGCTCCGACGCACATCCGGGTCTGCTCCATTAATCTCGAGCAAATACAAACATAATCACGGCCTGTCCAAATGGCCAGGCCCTTCCAATGTTGTCCATAGGAAATGGACAGCTTCATCATGGTCATAACAGCGGTTCCCACCTTCCAGGGACCCCCGCTCTTCCGGATAGCTCCGACGCACATCCGGGTCTGCTCCATCAATCTCGAGCAAATACAGATATAAACACGGCCTGTCCGAATGGTCAGGCCCCTCTAATGCTGTCCATGGGAAATGGACAGCTTCATCATGGTCAAAACAGCGGTTCCCACCTTTCAGGGACCCCCACTCTTCCCGATAGCTCCGACGCACATCCAAGTCTGCTCTATCAATTCTAAACTAATACAATTAAATCCTAAATTAGTTACTCATCCAAGGTTGGATAGATTGTAATACTTTCATATTCCCATTTAACCGTCCACGCCGAAAATCCGGCAGCATCTCCCCATGCCTCTCCAGATAAGTTGATCTTACGTTACATTCCGATGCCAAATATCTAAAACAATGTGAAGATATTTGACATTGAATACGGAACGGAAGAAACATATCTAGAGAGAAACGAAGAGATGGACCGTGGATCAGGCATGAACATTTAAATAGATTATATGAAAGCATATACCTTCCATCTAACCTTGAACTGTCCAAAATGGGACAATTTGAGCGATTTCTATGCCACCAAAAACACACCATATCTATGTATGGCCCCATAGAAATCCTCAAACGAGTAACTAATTATCTAACTTACAAATTTATAAATTACAAGTCACAACTATAAACTAACTAATCACAATACGAATTTAAGGCAAACAACTGTAATATACAAGCTCATGAAGGTTTGCAAGGACAATTATAGGCAACAGATAACCATGGAACAATATAAGTTGCATTAGTAACAGAGCGTGTGGGCCACATTTTATTTGAACTATTTCAGTAGTCACTACTCCTTTATAACATTTATTTGAACTATTTCATTTCATTTCATCATTTCAAAGATGTTTTTCCGGTGCCTTTTGAGGACAAGTGTCCAAAGTATGCCCTTGGACATTCACTACGATGTGTTCCATTTCTGTAGAATATTGGCCAATCCATGGTTTATTTTTTGTTTTTTTTCTATCATACCTTGGGCACTATACAATGCATATTATTATGTATTGCCAATACAAGACTAAAAAAATCGAAGTTCACACAAATAAGGATGAAATGGATGGATGTGTTTCAGGTATGGAGCCAACCTATACATGCTCCAATATTGATATTTTGAACGTTGGCTACTATGACCCCTACATGTGCATAGGATAATGACATGACTAGAGGTTAACCTTTCCCCGTCAGAACATTTTGGATTGACTGTTTTTTCAATTTTACAATATCTTGATTCTTTGCTCAAGCTATAAGAGGTTTCCTTGGTGTCTGTGCTTCTAGTGGATTTCAATGGTGAACCAATGTATTGCTTGTGATTCTAAAGAGTCACCTCTATTAGGGACCGTGTGCTACACGCTATTAGGCAAAAATACATCCAATCAACAATTTGATTCATTCATTTGTTAGGGACCATAATGGATTGCTTGTGATTCTAAAGAGTCACCTCTATTAGGCAATCATAACCATCCTATCCATGGCTTGGGAAAAAGGATGGCTATAGAAAATAAAGCCAAATTAATGATGGATTAGATCATCCGATCAGTGTGATTTTAGCATGGTAGCTCATGACATGTGTTCTGAACTTATTGAAAGAGTTTGGATCAATCTATTGGACTGCCTAAAAGAACCAATGCAATTAGGAGCATTATAACTCAGTGCTCCAAGTGCACTGGAGCATTTAGATATAAAAGTATTCCAACCGTTTAATGATCTCCTAAAGCTTTCATTGAACTCACTAAAGAGAAGCAAGATCATTCATCTTACTATCTGAACATAGCAAATGCCCAATCTTATCTCAAATGCCATGCATTTTCCTACGAGTTGAGTTGAATCCATCACCAAGAATTATTAACAAAATGGCATGTCACTTGACCCATCAACCGATATTTTGCATGGAATCCCGGTCACTAAATGGCTTGCTTGCATCCCGTAGAGAGAGAGAGACACACACAGTAAAGAAAGAAAAAGAGGAATATTCCAAAGGAAAGATGCACTCATTTGTGTCTACCATGCAAGCTTCAAAAGCTTAACTAAGACTAGTGCTATCTTGAATATTCTAGACTATCGACGTGGATTAAAATATTCTATCTTATGAGATTTCTCTTCCTTTAGTCTCCTTTGAGTGTTCCTATGACAGGATGATTTAGAAGTTAAGATGAAAAGTCCGAACTACCTTATATCATTGTGACTTGTGAGAATATTTTAAACTAGCAAAACTTGCCATACCACAAAGTCATGGATTTTGGGGCACAAGGCGTCATGGATTTCTAGCTTGGGTTTTACTTTTCGGCCCATCAAAATTGGAATTCAAAATGAGAGCCGTTAAAAAATGGGTCGGGCTTGGTACAACCTTCATCAAACACATGCTTATAAATAGTGATCAGATCCCCATTCAACTTCAAGGATACATTTGGATCCGAGGAAAATCATGAAAATCCAAGGAAATAGAAAGAATCTTTTTTTTTTTTTTCGTCATGGATTTTTAAGCCACGTAATTTCAAGTGACCACGGAAAGAAGAATAGAATCCTCCTCGGTGGAGGGATCGGAGAAAGCAATGGCTGATTTTGGGTTTTTGACATTAACGGTCAAAAATGCAGTGAGATAAAAAGTGTAAAAAATTTTATGAATACAATCCTCCTCTGGTGGGAGTATATGGGTGGACCTAGTTGATACGATCATCATCACCAGACCACATGTCCTGTTGGAAACATCGCTCTTCTACTGTAACATCTCAGATTCAGTAACAGGTGGTGCCACCACATAGGCGCGTTTGGATGCACCCTCTAATGTTTCATTTGATTCAAAAATGACACTTTGAGTTAAACCATCTTTACTGTTATGAGTTTGGGTGCACTTTCACAAACCCTTTCTAATTTCCCACTAGTAGAAATGAGTGGTAAAAAGACGACTATGAGAAAATCGAATGTTTCATGACAATGTATTTAAAGATTTGATCGTGAAAACCAGAAATGCCAAAAAATTGGAGACAGATCAGTTCATGACAATACAGATCAGTTCATGACCTGGGTCCAGGGATATACCTTTTTTTTTCTTGAAGTTCTTGCAATGGCGCCTCTCAATCCAGCAATAAAGAGGGAAACCGGTAGTCCGCGGATCAGGCACCGAGACAAGTCATTTTGTAGCTCCAATCGAGATGATGAAGGGTCCTCTGATGGTTTCAGAGGTGATGAATCTGATAGAGGGATAGGGAGCACGACACAGGGAGAGGGAGATGGAGAGGAAGAGGTAGCACGAGACAGGGAGACGGAGAGGTAGCACGAGATTGGGGAACAGAGGAAGAGGAAGAGAGAGCGAGAGAGAGAGAGAGAGAGAGAGAGAGAGTGGGGATCGAATAGAGAGAGGGAGGAAGATGAGAGAGCTGGAGGGATCGGAGCGAGAGAGAGAGAGGGGGGGTTAGGGATTTGAGCAATTTGGGGTTTTTTTGGGCGGGCGTCTGTATTTGGGCGCCCGCCCAAATTTGGGACGCAGTGGGATCTACAAAAGTGGGCCCCACCATGATGCGTGTCAGACATCTACCCCATCAGTCGGATGCACCATCCCATGGTGGGCCCAGGGATTAAAAATCAAATCAATCTATGACTTGTATGGGCCACACCACATTTCCAAGTTGAGAGGGGTTACCCTCCATTAAAACATTCATAATTATTTTTTGGGCCCGCCGAGATGTGGTCCACAAATCTATCGTCTAAGTAACGCAGTTTAAGCAGTCAAAAAAGTGGGTCCTGATTTAGACGGACCTGACAATGATTTTTATTTCATAGCTGGCACATTGTTGGACTTTAAATTAACAGTCAGAACGAAAAACATCAACGGTCCGAATTCAGAAAACAAATGGCCACTAATCGGTGGTTATGATTGTTTGATCAAACTGAAATTTCGATGATCAATTATCTAGATTGGCTCCCAAAAATTGGATGACTTGCTTTAAGCTATTATATGATAAGTTGACAATATCTTAGTACAAGTGTATCAAGTAACACACTCTCCCAGTATCAAATAACCCCTTGCGAATTCTACTAATTTTTAGTTTGGTAATCATGAGTTATTAGATCGCGAAAGTTGTTCTGCCAACCTAATTTCAGGACAAATAAATCTAGGCATTACTTAATATACTCTTAGTATGTATTGATAGTTGGTAACTCAGAAATCTTACACTATGGACAAGTCACAAAATCAGATTGGTGTAAACATTAATTCTAACCTCTCTTGATACATAAGACTCTTTTTTGTTGAAATGTCCACCAATTAAAAACCAAATAAGATGAACGTTTTGTTCATGACAAATCTATAATGGGTCCCATCATTTTGATTTGATTAGTTTGTAATACTTGTATGTCACCTAATCACTTTTTTTTTTAAAGTAATTTACAAGTGCTCAAGTCTTTTTCTTTTGCTTGAAAAGGCAATATATTTGAGCATCATCCGTTACACTCTTCCACTGTATCATAATAATGGAGATAGCCTGGGCTCCTGAATGCTATACATCATCAAGTAATTAATATGTATTTTTATGGCTAAAATGATCATATGCAAGGGTTGTAGCTTGAGTTACTGTAAGCTCACAAATTTTTTTAAGAATAACCATGATTTTGTATGACGTCACACCGTTCGTTACTTGATTGATTCACTCATGCAGCCTCATGGAAGCGAAAGCAAAGCGGATTGCCTACCACCTCGGCAAGAGAGATATTCCTGTGCATAGCCTTGTGTGGGGCCCACAGGGATGTCAGTGACAAATCTACTCCGTCCATCTATTTTGCAAGATCATGGTAGGACATTATTCTAAAATAAGCAAAACTCACGTGGGCCATACCGCACCAAACAGTGGTAATAACCTTACGAGTGGTTTGGATTATATATAAATGTTATAATCAGTTTTGGAAAGTTTCAATGGTGGAAAATTACATTCCCTTTGTTTCATTTGAGGAGGCACATTTGAGTTTTGGATCTGCCTGATTTTTAAATTCTTATTTTAGTATTTAAAGATAAATAGACAAAGTGGATTTTTCAAGTCCATTTCTATGGACTCAATACATCCTTGATATATCTTGGTCACCACGCATGAGCCCAAAATTGTTAAATATGCATAGCTCAAGTGGACCGCACTACAAGAATTGTTAAATATACAAGGAAGTTTTGGTGATAATGACACCCACCATTGAAACCTTTCTAAGGGCCACTGTGATATATTTTTACCATCCAACCTATTCATAAGGTCATGTACACGTGGATGAAGTGAAAAAATAAATATCAGCTTGATCCGAAACTTCTCGACTCCGAAGAAGATTTTAATGTAAGACGTTCAATCCCCACTTTGTGGTCTACTTAATCCTTGTACCCACCTCATTTTTGGCTCATACCTTAAAATGACCTTAGAAAAATGATGAACGGCATAGATAAAACACTTACATAATGGTAGGCCCCACAGAGCCCCGCCCTAACGGATTACCATTTGGGCGGGGTAAACGCTAATCCGCGTCCCTGACAACGCATTCCTGCAATGACCAGGAAGCGGATTGGCTGGTGAACCTCACATCAGCTGTATAGCTGGCGTACATACTCGTCATGTGAAGACGAGCGCCGACGCTCCTCGAGCTCTCAGTTGTACAAACCGTACAAAGGAGATCAAAGTTACATGGCCCACAATGTTGTATTTATTATATCCATACTCTTCATTCATTTTTAGAAACCATTTTAGAGCATTAGAAAAACCAAAAATAACAGCGATGATAGTGATTTTCATTGTTAAAACATTAGTTGGACGTTTATTTTCCATCCAATCTGTTAATAAGGTTAAAAATACATGGTTGAAGAGAAAGAACAAATTTTATATTGATCCAAAACTTCTGTAACCTTAAAAGGGTTTCAATGGTAGACGTTCAATCTCCCACTTCTTTTTGCAGTGTGGTCCAATTGATTGTTAGATTTGTCTTTTTTTTGGCTTAGGGTTTAAAACGAGCTCTCCAAGTGGATGGACGGTTTGGATATAATACATACCTCATGATGGGAGCCAGAGAATTTGCACACGACAATACACCAGCTATATAGCTGGTGTGTGGTACACCAGCCAATCTGCTTCCCAACGACCGAGGGAAAGGATGAGAAATCAGTCGACTCGCCTTTCCTCTTTGTTAGGTCATTTTTTTTCGTTTCTGTTTTTTTTTTTTTTTCGTAACGTAGCGTAACACTCGGTGTAGGTACTGCATACGGTCCATTTGTGTTGAGAGCTCATTTTAGGGCATGATCCAGGGAGCTTCCTGAAGACACAGATGTTAGGAAATTCAATTTTCACCCATGGCATAGAATTGCAAGCGTTCCCGCACTTGTTAAAATTAAATGACACTATCAGTGCCACCTGTCCTTAGGCCAAGACATTACCCTGATTGCTTGTTGAGTGGACTGCTACTGAATTAGTTTAGTGGGTGTTTACACAAAAATATATAATGATAAGACATCTACAAAAGTGCACGTCTTGCACGAATTACCTCAAACTTACAATACTTGTTTATTACCAAATAATTACGAATGTTTTAATGGAGGGTAACCCTTCTCAACTTTTGTATGTGGTGTGGCCCACAATTATCACAAATTGACTTGATTTTTAATCCCTGGGCCCACCATGGAATGATGCATCTGACTGATGGGGTAGATGTTTGATACATCTGCTGTTTTCTGTGGTGGGGTCCACTACATCTTTTTATCTGCCTCATTATTTGGCTCATGACCTAAAATAATATCTCAAACTGGATGGACGGTGTGGATACAACACATACATCACAGTGGGGCCCACATTTATGGGGTGACGTCACTTCAGTAGCCAAGAAGCTACGCAACCTGGTGAAGCCCGCCCGCCCGCCCGTGAGACTCTCTCTCTCTCTCTCTCTCTCTCTCTCTCTCTCTCTCTCTCTCTCTCTCTCTCTCTCTCTCTCTCTCTCGTGCCTTCTCCCTCCTCTCGCTATCTAACTCTCTCTTCTTCTCTCTCGATCTCTCTATACGATCCTATCTCTCGTCTCTCTCTCGCATCCTCTCCCTCCTCCTCTCTCTCGTCTCTCTCGATCTCTCTTGCGGTCCGTTGTCGAACGCCCTACCCACGCACGCGCTCTCTCTCCCGCTCTCTCTCTCCGAAGATCGGTTGCGAGGTCATTCACGACAGTGAGGTCTCTCTCTCTCTCTCAATATCGATTTAGGGATTTGGGGTTTGAAGTACTCAAGGATTTGGGGATTTAGGCGTGTTTGGGCAAAGTGGGATTAGAAGGGATTAGGTGGGGTGGAATTGCAATTGGTCCCGTGCCTAAATCACTCCATGTTTGGCAATGGGCCCCATGATTGAAACCCCCGGATTCGGAACCCCATGATTAGAAACCCCCTGGATTCGAAACCCCTAGACTGTTTGGGAGCGTGGATTTGGAACCCCCTCGATTCGGAATGGGAGGTGTTCTTATCATGATCCACTTGTAGGTACATGCAGGGTCATCTGATGTGGAAGATTTTTGGGGTACCTTGTATACCCCATCCACAACATGACATATCATATGAACGGTTTGGGTCACCAGAAAGTCTGCTGTCTATGTAACTCATTGGCTGAGTAAGGTGCTTGATTAAACATTGCAAAATTTCCTCCGTATGGTATATCTAGGATTCTAGATGAACAATTTTATTACTATTATTTTTTATTTTTTTTTGTGCTTTCATGTGATTTGTTCTTGAGGAGAAGATCATGTGCACCGACAGTTAGTGGACACCTCTATCAGTACAAATAAGTATCCTGACACAATTGAAATGGATTTTGAAAATCCCATTTCAGAATATGAAAGATAGCATTTTAGTATACATGTTGAATTCCTGCCCACCTTGTCTGGGCAGTGAGAGCTGTGAAGTTGGGCATTGCCCCTTTATTCTTAATCAGATTTATCTTTGATTTGTAATCATTGTCTTTATAGTCACTGTTGCTTTTATTCACATTGATCTTTTAAGCTGCCTTTGGATGCACAATCAAATTGAAATGCAAACATTCAGTTTAAATGTTTCCTAGTATACATAATAATATTTTACCCTTAAAATTTGGAGACAGATCCTCAATATGTATGTGAAGAAAGGGAATTTCTATGTGATTGATTATCTCCACTTCAATAGACTAGTAAATAGTAATTCGATTAAACCATGCATCCAAATGCATCCTTGACAAAAATAACACTTTTCTTGCTCGTATTCCACTCTTCAAACTACCAAAACTTACCTTGCTTCTATGTGATGGTTTCGTTGCAATTGAATAAGTGGTAGCGACATGTATCATTTGTTGAAGTGGCTGATGATTTTGGTTAGAAACTTAGAATAACTTCATAATTTTGCTTAGTAGTCTTAAGTCATTAGATAGTTAGAGAGATGCTTCCATTACACCTTTCAGAAAAAAAAAAAGATGTTTCCATTACGACGTAACTTAGATGAAATCAGGCGCATCTCGCAATATTGTGTATTTATTGATTCTCAATGCATTACGTTTTTGTTTAGTATATTGATTCTTAATTTTTATGAAGTTTTATATCTTTGTTTTATGAAGAGTTGTTTCACTATTGTTGGATCAAGGATTCAAAGCACAGGAATTCTGCTTTTTCCACCCACTCTCAAATGACATGACCATTTGTAAGTGAGAAATTTCTCTTAATATGGATTTTCTTTTATTTTGCCTTTGTTTATTTGTTGGATTTTGACATACAAGTAAAAAATTGTTTATTGGGTTTTCTTTCTTTCCTTCTTTTTGTATGAGTGATTGTGCATTTATTCATGTGTGGATGTATCCCGTGAGAAGCTAGATGAGTGCTTGTGCTAATAGTGTGATGGGACCATTATAATCTCTACAAATAAAAGATCATTTGCAAATTAGCCCGTGTAGCCATCCGCAGTGGGATCTACTAGATGAATGTTTTGGATCACCATGTGGTTGGTCAGAAGGACAATCCTCATGGGTGAGTTCCTTAGCAACCAATTCTTGAATAGATACATTATTGCAAGGGAAAACAGGTTCCTGCTTTTCAACTGCTGGTCTAGAAGCATGAATTAGTTGAAGAGAAACTACGATAGGTGTGTGAACAGAGCCTTGTAGATGTTAACTATTAAGTGGAGAAGGGACAGTGGGAGGCTGAATTAGTTGAAGAGAAACTACACTTTCTGTTCTAATGTTTTGGCTACATATTGCTATGCATTTGCTGAAAGTTTTGTTCTACCGTTTCTACGATTAGAGACCGAATGGAGTGATATACATTAACAAAATGTCGTGCTTTTGTGGCGCGCTAGTGCTAGTGTTACATTGAGTACTCAAAAGAACTTGCTGAATCAAATTGACTCAATATTGACTGATGTCCATAGAAGGTGCTAACCAAGCTTTATAGAATCCAAAATACTAGATTGAGTACTCAAACATCTCGTCTGGGTCAAGTTTTGACTTTTAAAATTTTGTAATGCTTTTTTCTAAACATGGGTCCCACTTGCAACTCGGGATCGAGGATCATATAACTCCTCTTAGTATAGTTGGGTATATCCTGTTAAATTCCTTTTAAGAATAGAAAGGTAATATCTTTAGAAGTCCTAAATCTAACACATTTGGAAACAAAGAATTGGAAACGACAATCTTATTATTTATGGGAAGTAAAACTATAAATGTCATAATGGTAATCCAATCCTACATAGTAATTTATCATGCTCGAAGATTCAAAGCATGTGGCCCATCCCATGTGGAGTTAATCAACTCAATGGTTCCCTATTCTAATGTTATGTTTTTTAAATGACCTTTTTTAAAAAAATTGTTTAAATCTTGATAGAATTGGCCAACCTGAGCAAACTGGTGGTTTTGAATTTGGGAGGTAATCAACTCAATGGTTCCCTATTTCTGCAAGGTAAGAGCACTTGGATCTTTTCTAATAAATGCTGGAGTTGAGTGTCTTTCACATGCACCTCAAAATGGCATTTGAAAATTCACATTTGAGATGCTTTTCATGACATTATTCTTGCCACCACTAGTAGGAAAATATATTATATCTTTGTGTGATAATAATCTTTAACCTTGAAAATGATAATTGTACATTTCCACGGAGGATTTTGATAATATTTTACCCTCCTAGCGATGATTTTTGCTCTCGTTATCCTTAATGAAGAGGTGTTAAAGCAGGACACGAGGTGCGTGCAACCTTCTTACATGTTCGTTGTGTAACCCAAAACTCTGTGGGGCCCACCACATGTCCGTATGGAATCCACTCCCTGGGATGTGAGCCCAAATGTGAGACAGATCCAAAACTAAGATGGGCCATGCCACAAGAAACGTTTGGGATTTAACACCCACGGTCAGTGTTGGATGGAATATTTTTGGATCGGAATGATATTTTTGTTTTTCCTACATCCAAATCAGCTTTTTGACCTATTTATAACTGTAAGTTGATTGAGAAAAACAGATTATGATCCTGCAGCTAAAATTACAGATAAATAGGTCAAAGAAGTGTTTTGGAATGATATATTTTTAGTGAAAAACAGAGTTGCAAGGAATACATTTGGAATCCTTAACTGATTTGCTCACCTCCACATCAATCTCCAATCAGATGGCCTTCATGGCTTTGACCCCAGAAACCCCATTTGCTCAGCCAAGACTTGTACATTGTCACTCCAATCAGATGGCCTAGCAGCCAAATCCTCCACCTCCACATCAATCTCCCGTTGTTCTTCTTCCCCTTCTTCTAAATTCCCGCAATCAGCTCCCCATTCAGTAATTCTTCCCACAAAATGTCATTTGCGGAACACGAATCCCAGTCGCTATGGCCAGGGATAACTTCAACAGTTGGAATTGTATTAGAACTGCCTGAGTTGTTATCCATGGCAGAAAATAGCATCTCAATCTCTGTTTCAATCGCAACTTCTTCCTCAGCCACTGTCTGATGTGGGTAGCTAACAGCCCGAGCACCCATGGCCGAGATCACTTCCTCTTGCAGGTTCTCTGAACTTCTGCCCTCCCAAACACCCTTCATTTGCAAACTCCCATCGATCTGGATCAACCTTTCTAAAACCCTGTAACCATCGTTCATACAGTACGGTTGAGATCCGTAGTAGAGATAGGGAAATGTAGATGATCAGGATTCTGTTGAAACAAGATAGACATGTTTTTCTCGGATTCAAACTCACAAGCGATTTACAAACATTGAATTCAGGGAGAAAGATCTATGCAATTAAACAATAATAAAAAAGAACCTCTAGACTCAAATACACCAAAATTTGAAGAATTGTTAAAAAATCTTCAAGAACACCAATGTCACAAATATCTAGTACTTTCTAATTGCAAGCATTCAACATCCAAGTTTCAAGAATTTGGGAACTGTCAAAAAGAAGAAACATCGCGATATCAACAAAATCCTCTTCAAAGAGCTTACTATAACTCGTGGATTTCGTTTCAAATATATGGAAGATTCATCAGAGAGAAATATTTGCAAGACCCAAGAAGCATTAGCTAACTGAAATCTCAAAAGCCATCAAGACCACCAAGTCCAGAACATTTGAACATTGAATTCAAAGGTTTCAGTGGCAGTAAACTTGAACCCAATTGCAGATTTTTCTTTTTTTTTTGGAAAGATTCAATTGCGAATACTAATAACGATGTCATGAAAGTCTAGAACACTCCCAATTCCTCATTTGAGTGACCGACTCCAATAAAACAATAACAAAAAGAAAAATGCAAGACCAACTCTCCAAATTCAAGATCTCGAGATGTCCTAAGGACTCGAGAAAATAAAAAATGAGAACGAAAATCGCAAAACCAACTATTCAAATTCAGAATCTGCCTTGAACTCAAGAAATCAAAATTAAAACATTTTTCAAAATAACTCATGGATCCATTCAAAGTACTCACATTTCAAGTAGTAAACTAAAATATATGTAAAACCCACAATCATTTCTTCACAAGAAACTCATCACAAAACACGAAAATTTTCACATTTGAATATTTGAGTTCCAAACATAAAGAAAGAAAACGAACTCCAATCAATCATAAAACACCAAAATCAATAGAAATAACTAGCTTTAAACCTCCCATCAAAACCTAACAACACTTTTAAAGCATCACCATTATAAATGGATCGATCGATCTTTATGTGTCGATCTCGATCCTTAACAAATTGAGTCATGGTATATCCAAATCCCATACCATTACAAACGGATCCTCGTGTTCAGATCTCAATTGATCCGATAGATCCGATTAACGATTCAAATCTGATTTAAAAGGATTGAATTCGGATCAGATCCGATTCAAGATCCGATCTATCGATACTCTATAACCCACCATCGCATTTTGTGGGACATATGAATGGCACCACTTATGCAAAATGCACATGGGTGGGCAATATTCCATTCCATTCCTCATTCTGGGGTATGACCAAACAGGTCCTTTTGTTCCTCCAAAATGCATCCAATTTATGCCATGAATTATGGGTTGTATGCACTTAATCACAAAGCACAGGTTAATTATGCATTGGGTGTTATATTTGACTGACCAACAAAAGAATCCCAGTAAAATGAGGATACAATGGTTCTAAAATATAAAACCGGCATACTTTCTTTCTTTTTTTCGTAGGCAACACCATTCAAAAAAAAAAAAAAAGAAAAGAAAAAAAGAGAAAAAAGATGGATTTCCTAATTTGGTTGGAAGAAATTGGTGTGTTTTTACCTTCTATTGGGTACTTTTAGTAACCGAAATTCAAAGGTTGAAGCAATAGATTAGTAATTGAAATTCAAAGGTTGAATCAATAGATTAGTAATTGAAATTCAAAGGTTGAAGCAATAGATCCATAAAGGTTAGCACTTTGCATCAGTAATTTGGTTAACACATTGATTAATCAAAATCAAATAACTAATCAACCACCTCATGGATGGCCTAATGGTAAAAAAATGCATCCGTTACCTGTTTATAACTTCCATCATTCCGATTTTATTTTCATCTGAACTACTGTCCTAAACTTTTCTTGGGCCATCCAAAAATAGGTCACAGATCAGATAATTAACTTCTGATCAGCACCATTTTTGGGGATGGCTCATCCAAGAGGTGGTCCATGAATTGGACAGTAAGGATCTGTTACCAAGTGTATTACATTAAAAGGAAACAAGGTGAATTTTATTTACATCTTACAAAATATAGTCTGGCTAAGGATTTGGGAACAAAAATAGTTAACCATCTTTGGTTTGAGAATTGTATGAAGGAAGGAAATGCCTACCAGAGAGTCCAGTGGAATCTCAAATCCAGATTGTTTTGGTTATTGTAGAGTTTGATTAATGGACATTTTTTTGCGGAATTTTGATCATTGTTGCATTTCAACCATCTATTATACTTCCAATGATCGAAGTTAGAAGATCAAATTAGTGTAGATTTTTAGTTTATGATCTATCAAATTAGTGTAGAGTTAATGTGATCCAAATCAATTTAGCTTCACCAATCTCACATACGTATGTCTTAGCATGTGTGTCCATGTATAGTCAAGACATGTTCTTGTATAAATGATAGTACACAACTACACATTATCCACAAATACATAATCCACAAATAATACACAAGGGATTTATATATATATCTTACTACATATAGATTGTCACACCATTTTAATCCTTGGTTTTCAATGACAGATGGGGTCCATGGTCCAATAATCCAAACCTATGCATATTTGTCCCAACAGCAGATGGACTACGCCCAACAATCTCCTCGATAGGACAATCCCAACCTATCAATTTCTGGCTTCTAAATAAAAGGTTACGTTGTCTTCTCTCACTCATGTACTATTTCACATTATGAAAATTTCAAGTAAATTGTACTAGGTTTACAGTAATCTGGGAGATTAGAAAATTTTCAAGTATGTGCATTTCAGTCTGAGTTATTTCTCTAATGACGATAGCCTTGAGAGGGTTGATACGAGGGATAGGTTGATTGCAAGAGGCCGATTAAAACTATATTGGGTTATCTTCTGGTCTTGAAATGATTATGTCCGCAAGATAACCCACTATAGTTTTAATCAGCCTCTTGCAATCAACTCATCGTCAGTATTAACCCTCCCAAGGCTATCGTGATTAGAGAAATAACTCAGATTGAAATGCACATAATTGTAATTTTTTAATTTCTAAGATTACTGTAAACCATTGACAATTTACTTGAAATTTTCATCAGCTGTAGGTCATATGGTATAAAGAGCTTGTCCGTCTCTACCAACCGAATATAAAACACTATCTCAATGGCAAATTTTCAACCTATGAATCTTGTGTATATGAAAAAATGCAATAGAAGTGGTTAATGCTTTTAATTATTCAATGTCTAACTACTATCTATTGTAGGGACTGTCTGATGAATAGTCTTCAAGATTGGTTTTCATTCATAAAAAAAAATAGATGCTACCTTGTTTTTAAATGTATTTGCTCGATATTGATGGAGCAGACCCGGATGTGCGTCGGAGCTATCCTAAGAGCGGGGTCCCTGGAAGGTGGGAACCCTTGTTATGACCATGATGAAGTTTGTCCATTTCCTATGGACAACATTGGAAGAACTGGCCATTTGGACAGCCGTATTTATGTATTTGCCGAGATTAATGGAGCAGACTGGATGTGCGTCGGAGCTATCCGGATGAGCGGGGGTCCCTGGAAGGTGGGAACCGCTGTTATGACCATGATGAAGCTGTCCATTTCCTATGGACAACATTGGAGGGGCCTGGCCATTTGGACAGGCCGTGTTTATATCTGTATTTGCAGGTACCACACCCCTAACCCTAAACCTAAACCTTAACCTAAACCTTAACCTAAACATAAATCTAAACCTAAACCTATACCTATAACCTAAACCTATACTTATAACCTTAACCCAAACTTATAACCTTAACCTAAACCTCTTCTCAAATCCCTAAACTTATACTTATAACCTAAACCTAAACAAAAACCTTAACCTATAACCTATACTTATATCCTAAACCTAAACTTACAACTTTAACCTAAACCTATACTTATAACCTAAACCTTTTCTCAAATCCCAAAACCTATACTTATAACCTAAACCTAAACCTTAACCTATAACCCAACCTAAACCTATACTTATAACCTAAACCTATTCTCTAATCCCAAAACCTATAGTTATAACCTATAACCCAACCTAAACTTAAACCTAAACCTAAACCTATAACCTAAACCAAATCCTATAACCTATAACCTAAACCTAACCTAAACCTATAACCTTAACCTAAACCCAAAACCTAAACCTTAACCTAAACCAAAGCCTATAACCTTAACCTAAACCAAAACTCAGAACTCCTGAACTTTAACTTAAACCTAAAACCATAACCTAAACCCATAACTTATAACCTAAACCTATAAACTAAAACCTAAACCAAAACCTATAACCTCAACCTAAACAAAAACCTATAAACTAAAACCTAAACTTAAACCTATAACCTAAACCAAAACCTATAACCTAAACCTAAACATAAACCTATAACCTAAACCTTAACCTAAACCTAAAACCAAAACCTAAACCTATAACCTAAACCTAAACCTATACCTAAACATTAACCTATTCTCAAATCCCTAAACTTAAACCTACACCTAATCCCAATCTCAACTCCCTAACCTAAACCTAAACCCGATCCCGAACTCCGAACCCGATTCCTAAACCTAAACCTAAACCAATTCTCAATTCCTAAACCTAGACCTTATAACCTAAACCTAAACCTGAACCTAAAACTAAACCCAATTCTCTAAACCTAAACCAATTCTCAATTACCTAAACCTTTACCTTATAACTTAAACCTAAACCTAAACCCAAAACTGAACCTAAACTTATAACCTTAACCAAAACCAAAACCTATGACCTAAAACCTCAACCTATTACTCAGTAACCTAAACTTATAACCTATTACCTACCATTCACCTAAACCTAAATCCTAAACCTTAACCTATAACCTAAGACCTAAACCTAAAACCTAAATGTATTCTCAAATCCCTAAACCTAAACCTACACCTAATCCTAATATCAACTCCCTAACCTAAACCTAAGCTTAACCTTGAAAACCCAACCTAAACCCGATCCCGAATCCAAAACCAATTCCCTAAACCTAAACCCAAACCAATTCTCAATTCCTAAACCTATACCTTATAACCTAAACCTAAACCGAACCTAAACCTTAACCTTAACCTAAACCAAAACCTATGACCTAAAACCTTAACCTATTACCTATAACCTAAACTTATAACCTATTACTTACCATTCACCTAAACTTAAATCCTAAACCTTAACCTATAACCTAAGACCTAAACCTAAAACCTAAATGTATTCTCAAATCCATAAACCTAAACCTATACCTAATCCTAATCTCAACTCCCTAACATAAACCTAAGCTTTAACTTGAAAACCCAAACCTAAACCCGATCTCGAACCCGAACCCGATTCCTTAAACCTAAACCCAAACCAATTCTCAATTCCCTAAACCTTAACCCATTCTCAAATCCCTAAACCTAAACCTACACCAAATCCCAATCTCAACTCCCTAACCTAAACCTAAACATGAAAACCCAAGCCTAAACCCGATCCAAAACCCGAACCCGATTTCCTAAACCTAAACCTTTACCTATTTTCAAATCCCTCAACCTAAACTTACACCAAATCCTAATCTCAGCTCCCTAACCTAAACTTAAACCTGAACTTGAAAACCCAAACCTAAACCCGATCCCGAACCCAAACCCGGTTTCTAAACCTAAACCTTAACCTATTCTCAATTCCCAAAGCTATAACCTATAACCTTAACCTAAAACCAAAACCAAAACCTATAACCTAAACCTATAAGCTAAAACCTAAACCTCAAACCTAAAACCTAAATGTATTCTCAAATCCCTAAACCTAAACCTACACCAAATCCTAATCACAACTCTCTAACATAAACCTAAACCTAAACCTAATCTGGAAAACCCAAACCTAAACCCGATCCCGAACCCGAACCCAGGTTTCCTAAACCTCAACCTTAACCTATTCTCAATTCCCAAAGCTATAACCTATAACCTAAACCTAAACCTAAACCTAACCTAAACCTATAACCTTAACCTAAACCCAAAACCTAAACCTTAACCTAAACCAAAGCCTATAACCTTAACTTAAACCAAAACCTCAGTAACCTAAACCTTAACCTAAACCTAAAACCGTGAACCTAAACCTATATCCTAAAACCTAAACCTAAACCTATAACCTAAACCAAAACCTATAACCTCAACCTAAAGAAAAACCTATAAACTAAAACCTAAACCTAAACCAAAACCTATAACCTCAACCTAAACAAAAACCTATAACCTCAACCTAAAGAAAAACCTATAAACTAAAACCTAAACCTAAACCAAAACCTATAACCTCAACCTAAACAAAAACCTATAACATAAACCTTAACCTATAACCTATAACCTAAACCTAAAACCAAACCTAAACCTATATGCTAAAACCTAAACCTATACCTATACCTATACCTAAACCTTAACCTATTCTCAAATCCCTAAACCTATACCTACACCTAATCCCAATCTCAACTCCCTAACCTAAACCTAAACCTAAACTTGACAACCCAAGCCTAAACCCGATCCCGAACCCGAACCCGATTTCCTAAAGCTAAACCTTAACCTTAACCTATTCTCAAATCGCTAAACCTAAACCTACACCAAATCCCAATCTCAACTCCCTAACCTAAACCTAAACCTAAACTTAATCATGAAAACCCAAGCCTAAGCCCGATCCGAACACGAACCCGATTTCCTAAACTTAAACCTTTACCTATTTTCAAATCCTTCAACCTAAACCTACACCAAATCCAAATCTCAACTCCCTAACCTAAACCTAAACCTAAACTTGAAAACCCAAACCTAAACCCAATCCCAAACCCGAACCCAGCTTCCTAAACCTAAACCATAACCTATTCTCAATTCCCAAAGCTATAACCTATAACCTAAACCTATACCTAACCTTAACCTATAACCTAAACCTAAAACCAAAACCAAAACCTATATCCTAAAACCTAAACTTAAAACCTATAACCTAAATGTATTCTCAAATCCCTCAACCTAAACCTACATCAAATCCTAATCCCAACTCCCTAACCTAAACCTAAACCTAAACTTGAAAACCCAAACCTGATCCTGAACCCGAACTCAATTTCCTAAACCTAAACCTTAACCTATTCTCAATTCACAAAGCTATAACCCATAACTTAAACCTAAATCGAACCTAAACCTATAACCTTAACCTAAACCTAAACCTAAAACCAAAACCTAAACATATTACCTAAACTTATAACCTATAACCTAAACCTATAACCTAAACTTATAACCTATAACCTAAACCTAAACCTAAACCTAAACTCCCTAACCTTTGTTATTTTTTGTTTATTTGTTAATGTTAAATTTATATGTATTTATGCGTGAATGAATGTGATGCAGATAAGATTGTTTGTGTTTGGATGAATGTAGTTTATGTTTGGGTTTGGTTTTTCAGTTTAGCTGGATGTGAATGTCAATATGATGAAATATATTATATAACAGGTGTATATTAGGATGAATATGATGAAATATATTGTTAACAGGTGTATATCAGGAATTTTGTGCGGAATTTTGAACTGTACATTAAAAAAAAAAAAGACTTTTAGCAACGAAAATTTTCGTCGCTAAAAGTGAACATTTTTAGCAGCGAAGATTTTCGCTGCTAAAACATCTTTAGAATTGTTTTGGCGGCGAATAGTTTCGCTGCTACAAGTCTTCTTTTTTTTTTTTTTAAATATACAATTCAAAATTCGGCACCAAATTCCTGATACACATCTAGGATTTTTTTTTTCATATACAGTTCAAAATTCCTCATAAAAAAATATCTAGGATTTTTAGCAGCGAAACTTTTCGCTGCTAAAACATCTTGGAATTATTTTGCCTGCGGATATTTTCACTGCTAAAAGTTTTTTTTTATAAAAAATATATAGTTCAAAAATCGGCACCAAATTCCTGATACACATATATGATTTTTTTTTTAAAGTTATTTTTTTTTCATAAACAGTTTAAAATTGAGAACAAAAAAATATCTAGGATTTTTAGCAGCGAAACTTTTCGCTGCTAAAACATCTTGAATTTATTTGGCGTATTAATATGTTATTGCTAAAAGTCTTTTTAAAAAAGATATATACAATTCAAAAATCGGCACCAAATTCCTGATACGCATCCAGGATTTTTTTTTTTAAGTAGATTTTTTTTTTTCATGTACATTTCAAAATTCCGCATAAAAAAAAAACATCTAGGATTTTTAGCAGCGAAAATATTCGCTGCTAAAACAAACTGGAATTTTTTTGGCGGCGAATATTTTCGCTGCTAAAAGTCCTAGATATCTCGGAAATCAATTTGTTGGCGGCGAACAGTTTCGCAGCCAATAGTCTTAGAAATTTTATTTTGCCGCAAATATTTTCGCTTTTAAAATCTTTTGAAAAATATTTTTAGCAGCGAAAACTTTCGCTGCTAAAAGTACTGTATAGTATTTTTTAGCGGCGACAACTTTCGCAAGTAATAATCTTGAAAAATTTATTTTGCCGCAAATATTTTCGCTGCTAAAATCTTTTGGAAAATAGTTTTAGCAGCGAAAAATTTCGCTGCTAAAAGTCTTGTATAGTATTTTTTAGTGACGAACATTTTCGCCGCTAAACGTTTATGTTGTTTTGATTTAAATTAATATCAATGTGAATGTGATGAATATGATGAAATATATTGTTAACCGGAGTATATGCGGAATACTGTATGTATTTTGAACTAGAATAAAATTTTTTAAAAGCAAAGTTTTGGCGACGATAATTTTCGTCGCTACAAGATGTTTACTTGGCTTGTAAATCATAAGAGTTTTAGCAGCGATAATTTTCGCTGCTAAATGAATTTATCCGCGAAATATTTCGCCGCTAAAAATAGTTTTCGTCGCGAAAAGTCTCATACTGTAAAGAAATTTATTCCGCATCGATTACGCATTTAATGGCGAAAATATTCGTCGCTAAAAGTATGGTACATTACTTTTAGCGACGAATTTTTCCGCCGCTAAAAGTTTCGTCGCTAAAACCGTACTTTTGGCGACGAAAATATATTTCGTCGCTAAAAGTGACTTTTGGCGACGAAAATAATTTACGTCGCTAAAAGTTTCGTCGCTAAAAATCCTCTTTTTTGTAGTGACCTGGTAATGTAGTGACAGGGCTATGGTACTTGGGATAGCAGACATTATATTTCCTCATATTTGGTAAACTTTAGAATTGTACTTGTAATTATTTTACCTGGTAACTTTATCACACTCTGGAGACTCACTACAGTTTTTATATTCTATATGTCTATCACAGTCTTCCGCTTACAATTTAACTATCTCTGGAGTATGATATGTTGTTTTGGCTTAATCTCACTCATGTTCAATGCACGAATACAGTCAACATTCAATCATCATTCATTTTGTTGCATAAGTGATGTTCTGGAACTCGGGAGTTGAGTAACTACTAGACCCCCGATTTTCAGGGCGTTACAAGATGGTATCAAAGCATGATTTGGATTAAACCGGACCTAGGTTATGGTCACATGACGCACTCTGACGCATTCCAACTTAGGAGGGGGTGACGAAACATATAAACTGACTTAGGATTTTCCAAATTCGCTGAACGGTGAAACCGACCGAATCGACCGCTGAGATTGGGCCCGTACACACCCATGATCACGCGAAATGATCCCGAATGACTTCTAGACCGTCAGTCGACGGGTTTGAGTCGTTCCCTAGAAACGAATGTCCTTAGGTTGTGGGTCAACCACAACACCTTACACTTCATCTCAAAGCCTAAAACCCCTTTTATCCAATTCCTTCAAATTCTCTTCTTGCACCACTTCATTCTTTAATTTTTTCTAAATCCTTTCATATCAGATATAAATTCTAACATATAAATGATGAAGAATAATGCTTAAACAAAAAAAAATTTACTATAAATAGTGAATATATGTAGAAATTAGACTTTTGACCATTCAAATTATGGAATCTCGTAAAATAAATGGGTTAGTTGGATAGATTAGTACCTCCTACCCCAAAATCATATGCTACATATCATATAAACTCATTCTGGTTTGTAATTTGGCCCCGAAAATGCCTTAAATGGAGTCGGGGGCCAAACGGAGTGCTTGTAGGGGAACCTCCGGGTTTCGAGCCCGGCCGGGCGGGCCGGTCGGGATGATCATGTTTGGAGCTTAGGGAAATCCCCTAGTATAGGGGCCGTGTCTTAAAACCTCCCCAAACTAGTACTTCCTTCACAAAGTGACCCTCCAAGCTCTCCCTTTCCCTCAAAAATCCGGTTTTCTCTCTCAAACCTCCCTTCCAATCGACCATTCCACTGTTTTCTATTAAAACCCACACCCCTCCATCGTTCATAGCAACACCTACCCTCTACCCTTTCCATTTTTCCTCATTTGAGCTCCCACACCCCCTCATTTGAAGCTCAAAACTGTGTAAGCTCTCAACCCATCCTATTTCTTCATTTCCTTTCTTTAAACCCTGTCTTTTGGGGCCTTTACAATCCCTATTGAGGTTCAAACTCGTGGAGAATCAAAAGTTCCAGCCCCTACGTTAGGATCTTTGTGTTTTCATGTTGATGCAATGTGTCAAATGTTTGGCAAGTTAGAGTTGTACGCGACAATTGTGAATTCCTTCCACCCCTTCACAATTACTCCTCTTGGCCTCACCATTTCACACCCATATGAACACAAAATCTACATTGTTTTGTGTCCCATAACTTTCATAACCTCCGAATGTTAGGACGTTTACGGCCCGTTTGGCCAATTGCATTAGGTAAGATTAAGGTGGCTAGAATTGTAAAAGTAACAATAAATGTATGTAAAATGTATGTGTAAGGTATGCTCACTAGATTGGGTGTATCCCATGTTTTCCAATACCATGTTTGGAGTGTATGTAATTAAGAGTAATTCCCAGAATTTTCCTTTCCAAGTACACTTAGAGATTC
The DNA here is from genome assembly GCA_030180095.1 of Magnolia changhungtana. NCBI lineage: Eukaryota > Viridiplantae > Streptophyta > Magnoliopsida > Magnoliales > Magnoliaceae > Magnolia > Magnolia changhungtana. Next base: position 1,488,035 of record JASAUF010000156.1, read on the forward strand.
ATGATCATGGGATTTGGAAATCTCATCTCACACTTCCAACACAAGACTCATTTTCCAAATCCTATAAAATTAATCCCCTCTCACCCTCCTACCAAACATGCCACTCCAAATCCTGAAGTGGGATTAGCAATGCAGTCCCATTTAAGATAATAGGCCCTAGAGTTTTGGACGTAGAGCGGTACTCCTAAATTTCGACAGGCCTGACCGTGTAGAAAACCCAACAAATTTATAATGTGAACCTTAGGACCCTCTTCGTTGGAATGAGCATATGTGAAATGCTCGAGCGTCAAGTATAGGCAACTCAGTTCCAATTAGACAACTTTGACCCTAGGTGATAAGACCATTTCTGTATTAGAAATGATGTGAACTCATCTAGCGTAAGAGCATAGACTTTGGACTACACCTATGGATTTCTACTACTCCTGAATTAAGATTAGACCACCGGTTACATTAGAAAATGTCAGAGACCGATAGATGTAGCTAGGTCAAATCAATACACCCCTTTGATCTGGGTGGCACAGCGAAAGCGTGGTGGACCCTATCCCACTGGCCCAGGATCGAAACTGTGCTCGTTGAATACGAACATTATAGAAGCCCTAGCAAGTTCTACTATGAGAAACCGTTTTAGGATAATCTAGTAAGATTTGATTCACCATTTCCTTGGACATAGATAATAACGAGGACCCTCTTAGACTAAGACCTAAAGGGCAACCTTAGAAATATACAATTTGAACCTTTCAATGATGGACATTCTCTACGTTTTTAGAGTGATCGAACTACGGAGTTACTGAAATATACAACTGCGAAGCATTCGCGGCTTGACCCAATTCTCAATCCTGGGCGACTACCAATGGACTCACTGCTTGGCTGAGCAGAAGACCAGGATCCACCAGGATTCGGAAGGGATACGATGAGCTTTCTACCCTGGCCCGGTAGATGATCGATGTATCGAGATCAAGCCCACTATAACCATCTTTCCGTGTTGGTCAAACACTGAAAACAGATATCTTACTCTAAATAATTGGGGATTGTCGTCAAGACTCCAAATAAGTAAAGAAATAAATTATAGTAAACCATCAGGGTATGAGAAATGGATAAAGAAATAAGTTTTAAGGGGGTAAACTAAAATTAACCAGGCTAGTATATACCCTACCACGCGTAGAAACTCGAAATCAATAAAACTTAGGCAAAAGAAATAAGTAAATCTTTCCTTATTACCCTTAGGCAATTTCGGGGACGAAATTTTGTTTTAAGGGGTAGATTGTAACATCCCGGATTTTTGCCACTTGAAATTAGACATCCTTCGGCAATGGGTCAATCCTAACACCTGATTAACTTCTCAAACACTCAATTTAAATGTCTCAAATTTCTTCTTCAAACCATTTTCCTGAAAACCTCATTTTTCCTTCACAAATCTCATCTCTCACTATCTTATCCTTCAAACTTGTTTAAGTGCTTTCATGTTAGAAACAAATCTTGAAGTTTAGGTGAATATAACGACTCGGAAAAAAAAATTAGGTTATGAAATAACTAACCGAAAGCATGTTATAGGTTACCAAACTGCCGTATACGAAAGCTTAGCGAATACATTGACTCCGTTACGATTCTACGAGAAAAGGTGCGGACTTTAGGTGTATGGGTTATGGTTTTCAACGCTTTCAATGTCATATAATGATAGATTTATGATCTGCATGCAATTGCACATGTACAAAGTGCTGTCTGTTTTCCGTTTCGATTAAAGATGAAGAATATGGAATTTTACATATTCTAGGTATTTGTAGAAAGTACCGTATACGTATAATCTTTGGAAATGTGTTTGCCATGATTATTTGTTGTATGAATATATTATATATGGATAAAATACTCATTTTTGTATTTTCTGTTTATATGGTGCTTTATAACATGCTTTGTAACATGTTTTATGACATGTTTGTTAACATGCTTGACTTTGTTTATTATGCTTTACTCTACATGCTTTGGAATATGGATTGATTGCTTTTGGGACTATAATTTTAGTCCAGACAATCGGTACCAGACTTGAGATCGTGGTTGAGATTCATTTTACCACGTAGGATGTGTTTGACGAACCCGAGTCGTACTTCAGTTGGTGACAGTGGTTAGGCCACGCGAAGTGCTTATGCACTTCATATCGTTCAATTGATTGTGCGCTCGAGCTAGTCAGGCTCGTCAAGTAACCCGATCTGTCTAATGTATGTTCACTATGTTTGGACGCTACTGCTTGAACCTAGGGTACCAAACTTACCAGTGAAATCCCTTTTAACCATGGTACCTCGATTCGCTAAGACTCATGAGCCGAGCATGGTGGTATGGGACACCGTGGTCGAGCTGTCGGCCTACGCTGGGGCCATGTGCCTCCTCGTAGTGACTAGTGAGCAACCAGACTCGGGAGCCGATTTTGGTGGTATGGGACACTATATTCGTGATGTTGGCCTACATCGATAAGGTGATGAGGGAGTGGTGCAACGAATGCGAGCAACAGCCCTGACAGCCCTTTGTAGTGACCTCGAGCATACTCTGAATTTACGGTGAGGCGACGAGTTTTGCCGCAGTGTATAGAGTATGAACTAGGCCTGTATTTGTATAGTGATGAACCGTTAAAGAGGTGATGGGGGAGTGGTGTAACCATTGTGCGTAACAGCCCTGGCAGCCTCTGAAGCGACCTAGAAATACATTATCGTATGAGATTAACTAGGACTGACGACCCTAGAATTGATCATATTTGGGAATGATACAAGGGAGGTACCTTAGTTTCCCAATACTGCTGTTTGAAATGGACTAATAACTACTCGATAATCATGCTCATCATCGCACCGCATGTGCCTGGTAGATGTGGAGCACTGAGGGAGGTATGCATCCGCGAACGTAAGATGATGTCGCATGAGGGTGGTTTGGCAAGGGCATTCATCATGACTGCATTCATACTTGCATTAATAAGAGTATTTAGAATTGTTGATTGTACTGCTTTATCATTACTGCTTGACTGAGTTGATAACATGTTAACCTATGCCTTATTGTTCCACTGAGTTGATCACTCACTCCCACGTTACGGGACGGTGTTGTACACACCAACCAGATTTGTTGAGTTTCAGGTGATGGCGATGCCTATGAAGCAGAGTCGGACTACTACTATGATGTTGAGGAAGAGTTCTCCTACATATAACCCTCGATAGGTCTATGAAGACCTGGTAATGTATTGACGGGGCTATGGTACTTGGGATAGCAGACATTATACTTCCTCACATTTGGTAAATTTTAGAATTGTACTTGTAATTATTTAACCTGGTAACTTTATCACACTCTGGAGACTCACCACAGTTTTTATATTCTATATGTCTATCACAGTCTTCCGCTTGCAATTTAACTGTCTCTGGAGTATGATATGTTGTTTTGGCTTAATCTCACTCATGTTCAATGCACGAATACAGTCAACATTCAATCATCATTCATTTTGTTGCATAAGTGATGTTCTGGAACTCGGGAGTTGAGTAACTACTCGACCCCCGATTTTCAAGGCGTTACAGGTTAATAGTCAACTTGACCCAACCCGGCATACCCAAGTTGTTGTCAAATATTTCCAAAATATAAATTTATTTGTGAGCATTTTTATTTCATTTTTCTACAAAAAAATAAAATAAAATAAGAATGAATTGAATCTCTAAAAAAGGTTTTTTAAAATATTCTTTTTAATGAAAAAAAAAAAAAAAAAAAAAAAAAAAAAAAAAAGAAGGAATAAAGAACTATTGGCTACAGGAGAAGCAATAAGGTTTTGCCACATCAAGTATGTACAAGCATCATAAATGGTGGTGAAATTCCACGGTGTGTGTGTGTGGGGTGTGTGTGCGTGTGGCGTGAGTGTGTGGGGGCGTGTGTGCGTGTGTAAAAAAAAAAAAGCATCATAAATGGTGGTCGAAGCACTATCTGCATGTTTGTCAGGTGCGGGCTGTATGACACCTTAGTTAGCACACTTTTTCAGTTCACATGTTTGCCATAAAGCTTTAAAATTTATCATTCTTAAAATTTTGTCATTCCACGTTAGCCTATGGTTAAACTATAGTAGAAACAATGGCTTAACTTGTAACTTAACATGACTATGAAAGAAGGGCGCTCGATCAACGGTTAACTCTATATTGACCATTATATAATGGGCACCCATGTGGCAGTTCTGTATAGAATTAGATGACATAGCAGTTCTCTTTTGACGGTTGAGATGAAATCAGGCAGAGTGATGTGAAAGGGTAATGTCCAAGTTAGTTATATTGATAGTAGCAATTAAACTACAAGTGTCTCTTGCCAACATTAATATATCACATGTCTCTTTAGGAAATACAAAAGAATCATCTTTCGTCCTTTCATAGTCTCTCTCTCAAGCTTAAATAACAGTGAGCTAGGTAGGCCAACAGCAGGATATCTAATTTAGGTGATAGGATGGGCATTGACAAGTGGAGAATGTTTGACCATTTACGCCTCTAATTGCCATCTCCATCATTTATTTACATAGAACTTGCTTTGGACAATCACAACTTTTGAATTGGTAGACACCACATGAAAAGGCCAATTAATTCCCACCAACCATTGTGGTTTTGTCTACCCAGCCATTGCATAATTTTTGACCCATTGAATGGTTGTCTACCCAGCCCTGGCATGATTTTTGACCCATTGAATGGTTGTCTACCCAGCCCTGGCATGATTTTTGACCCATTGAATGGAGAATCATGGCTCATTCTTTTTAGCTTTTAACTTTTTTTAACTTTGTTTCTTAGCCATTAGTTTATATATAGGTGGGTCATCATGATATTTTCAAACAACAGTCCCATCAATGGCTTTTTGTGAATTAGTATCAGGTGAGCTTGGTGATGCTAGAGCCAAAGCCTTTCATCTCTGAAATTAATAGAAATCCTTTAATCTAAGGAGGGATGATATGGTAAGCAATGGGCTACAACAAGAAATCAGAGCGTGCCATGTGATGGGGAGTGGCTTCGGCGGATCCACCGAGGTAGGTGGGATCCCTGACTGTGGGGCCCATCGTGATGTATGTCCCTTACATCCACACCGTCCAACCATTTTGACAGATCATTTTAGCGCATTATCCCAAAAAAGATGAAGAGATTTAAATATCAATTGGACCACACCACAGGAAAACAGTGGTGATTGAACCCCCACCATTAAAAACTTCTTGGCGGCCGCCGAAATGTTTATTTTCTATCCAACCCTTTGATAAGCTCACAAAGACTTGGATGAAGGGCCCACAATAATATCAGCTTGATCCAAAACTTTTGTAGCCAACAAGAAGTTTTTAATGGTCGGAGACAACTGTTTCCTGTGGTATGGTCCAACTGAGATTTAAATCTGCTACATTTTTTGGGATCATGATCTAAAATGAGCTGTCAAAAAGGTTGGATAGAATGGATGTAAGAAACATAAATCAAGGTGGGCCCCACTATTAGGGATCCCACCCACCTATATGGATCCGGGGATCCACCTGAGATCTTACAAGCACTTTTCTAAAAATAAAAAATAAAATTTTAAAAGTGACTTTGTATGCAACTTGCCATATGATGATTGGTGGCTTACCTTGTCACCTTGGAAAAAATGCTGCCAGGATTGACGGAAAGAGCTGTAATTTGTACTCCCGTTAGACCATCTATCCAATAATTCGTATCCCAAGGAACAAGTATCTGGTTCTTACCAGGGGTGGTATTGTAAAAGCCCTTAAAAGATTATCTGTGGGGCCCACCGTGATGTATACGTTACATTTATGTTCAATGGTGGTGACAGTTCATTTGATGATATCATCCCCAACAATCAGAAAGATCCAACACTTAAGAAGACCATGCTACATAAATCAGTGGGGATAGGGACGGCCACCACTAAAACTTTGCTACTGAAGCATTAGATTAGGATGACATTTGTCTTTTTCTTTCGTTTTGATACTATTCAATTTATGAGTGGATTGGATGGCATATAAATGTCATGGTAGATGGAAAGAAGGCTTCAATGGTGAGCATCCTTATCCTCCTTGTTTCCTGTCATGTGGCCCACTTGAGTTTTGGTTTTAAAATGAGCTAACTTTATTAATGGACAGGGTAGATTTCACATAAATATCATGGTGGGCCCAACAAATAATTTTCTCACATGGTCTCTCTTAAAGCTTATGTTGAGATGAAATATAGGAAAAGAAGAAATTGTTTATATCCAATTCATTTTAATGGAAATATAATGGAAGATGTGACATTTAATCCATTAGATTCGCTAACTCATGTTATGACATAAGCCCACAAAGAAGGCACATTCAAAACCAAAGTAGGCAACACCCCAAGAAATAGTAGTAATAGAAACGACCACTACTAAAACTTTCTTAGGTGTCATTGTGCTGATTACATGTCATCCTCCCCTTGATAAGGTGATTCCTACTGGCGGGTAGAGAATACAAATATCAGCCTAATTCAAAACTTTTGTCACCTTAAAAAGGTTTCAATGGTGGGCATTCAATTTTCATTGTTTCTTATGGTGTGGCTAGGGTTGTACATGGACCAAGCTGGTTTGAAAAGCTTGCTCGGCTTAGCTTGATCTAGCTTAGCTTGACTCAGATTGAACCACAACTCGAGGTGATCCATGTTTCATATGACCCAGGCTGAGCTCGAGCATAATGGAGCTTGACTCGACTTGCCTCGAACTTGGCTCGAATCATATATATATATATATATATATATATATATATATATATATATATATATATGGAAAAGGTATTATGCGTTCAACCTCACGATAAGCTCCCGTGAGGTCAAGCTGTGTGGGCCCCACCATGATGCATGTCGACCATCAACACTGTGCATTTGATGGGTCCCCTTTAAATTATGGGATATCCCAAAAATCAGCCGTATACGGAACTCAAGTGGGCCATACCATCTAAAAGCATGTGAAGACATGCCAAAAACTATAAAAGCACTTGGTGGGGCCCACCTAAGTTTTGAATGCTGCTGAAACTTGGTCTGAACCCTCATCCAAGTGGTACACACATAATGGATGGGCTGGATTTGCAAACCACATCTCGGTGGGCCTAAACAACTGATTATGAATATTTTAATGGTGCATGGCCCCTCTCCACATCTGTATGTGGTGTGGCCCACACAAGTCACGAATTAACTTGATTTTTGAGACCTAGGCCTACGATGGAATGGTGCATCTAACTGATGGGGTAGATGTTCGAAACGCATCACGGTGGGGCCCACACAGCTCAACCTCATGGGACGGTCCCATCAGCTCGAGCGCATAGTACCTTTTCCATATATATATATATATATATGGGAAAAGGTACAATGCGCTCGAGCTGACGATAAGCTCCCGTGAGGTCGAGCTATGTGGGCCCCACCGTGATGTGTTTCGACCATTAACATCGTGCATTTGATGGGTCCCCTTTAAAATATGGGATGTCCTAAAAATCAGTCGTATATGGAACTCAGGTGGGCTATACCATCTAAAATTATGTAAAGACACAACATATAAAAGCACTTGGTGGGGCCCACCTGAGTTTTGAATGCGCCTGAAACTTAGTCTGAACCCTCATTCAAGTGGGACACACATAATGGATGGGCTGGATTTTCAAACCACATCTCGATAGGCCCTCAAAAATGGTTATGAATGTTTTAATGGTGCACGGCCCCTCTCCACTTCTGTATGTGGTGTGGCCCACACAAGTCACGGATTGACTTGATTTTTGAGACCTAGGCCCACGATGGAATGGTGCATCTGACTGATGGGGTAGATGTTCGAAACGCATCACGATGGGGCCCACACAGCTTGACCTCATGGGGCGTTAAAATCAGCTCGAGTGCATTGTACCTTTTCCCTATATATATATATATATATATATATATATATATATATATATATATATATATATAAAGCTGAAGATAAGCTCCCGTGAGGTTGACCTGTGTGGGCCCCACCGTGATGCGTGTCGACCATCAACATCGTGCATTTGATGGGTCCCCTTTAAATTATGGGATATCCCAAAAATCAGCCATATACGGAACTCAGGTGGGCCATACTATCTAAAAATATGTGAAAACATCGTTAAAACATATAAAAGCACTTGGTGGGGCCCACCTGAGTTTTGCATGCAACTGAAACTTGGTCTGAACCCTCATTCAAGTGGAACACACATAATGGATGGGCTGGATTTGCAAACCACATCTCGGTGGACCCTCAAAAATGGTTATGAATGTTTTAATGGTGCACAGCCCCTCTCCACTTCTGTATGTGGTGTGGCCCACACAAGTCACGAATTGACTTGATTTTTGAGACCTAGGCCCATGATGGAATGGTGCATCTGACTGATGGGGTAGATGTTCGAAACGCATCACGGTGGGGTCCACACAGCTCGACATATAGGAAAAGGGTACTATGCGCTCCAGCGTAAAGCGGTCGTCCGTGAGGTCGAGCTGTGTGGGCCCCACCGTGATGCCGTTCGAAGATCCACACCGTCCACCAAATGCACGAGCCCAAGGTGGGCCCACACAGCCCAAAATAAACCGTCAACGTAACTCAGGTGGGCCATATCATCGGAAAACATAAGTATACACGCAAAAATATGTAAAAGCACTTGGTGGGCCCCACTTGAGTTGTGGATACCACCTGAAACTTGGTCTAAAATTACATTCAAGTGGGACACACATGATGGACAGTATTGATCATCAAAAAACGTCTTGAAAGGTCCCCACAAATGGTTTTGAATGTTTCAATGGTGCACGGCCCCTCTCAACTTCTGTACGTGGTGTGACCCACAAAAGTCACGGATTGACTTGATTTTCAGCCGTATGGGCCCCCTCAGGAATGGTGCATCTGACTGAGGGGGTAGATTTTTGAACGGCATCACGGTGGGGCCCACATCAGCTCGACCTCACGTACGACCGCTTTACGCTCGAGCGCATAGTACCTTTTCCCATATATATATATATATATATATATATATATATATATATATATATATATATATATATATATATATATATATATTTGGGGGTTGGGTTGGGTACTTAAAAGGTTTGACAAACAAGCCAAGCTTTAATAGTAAGCTCGAGGCCGAGCTCGAGAAGAGTATGGACAAGTCAAGCCAAGCTTGGCCCACTTCGACTTGACTCGGCTCGATGTGAAACCCTAAGTGTGGCTCACATGCATGTTGAATTGCCTTGTTTTTGGGCAATCACATCTTAGCATGGTCTGGTTCAAGTGATAATAGATGGAAAGGATATAACACATATGCCAAGACACAGTAAAGATTTGAGTTACAAGGACTCCCTGTAACCCTGGTTGCAGGAAATTAGTGTCCTTTTTGCATGACTCATTTTTGCAAAGGGAAATATGATACAAATCAATGGGAAAATCGTATATAAAGTCACTTATCAAAATGTTTACCATTTTTTAGCTTTTTGCATTTTAAAATATTACATGGCATAATGTGATTGGTGGCTAACCCTATCATAACAAACCAAGATGTAATGTCTCATTTCCACACCAACCCATTTCATCTAGACACTAGAGTTGTAGAGAAACTATACCATAGAAAAAGCTATGTGGGGCCCAACATGATGCCTACATAACATCCACTCCATCCATCAATTGCGCCAGATTATATTACAAAATAAGCTAAAATTCAGGCACTTCCAAAACTTAAGTGGGCCACTCTATAAGAGACATGGGAGTGGGAACATTCACAATTGAAACCTTTTCTAAACCCACCATGATCATCTTATGTCATCTAGCCCATTTACAAGATTAATCCAACTAAGATGAAGGGTAAAACAAATATCTTCCTAATCCAAAACTTGAGTGGTCCCAAAAAAGTTTAAACGGTGGATTCCTCATCCCACTATTTCTACCTGGTGTGGCCCAGTTGGTGGATTATACATGCATGATTTTTAAGCTTCTATCTTTATAATGCGCTGTCGTTGTGGATGAGCAAAGTGGTTTCACATGAAAATCTGTGGCCCTGCAAATCCTCTTATTGCACGGCTCCTGGACTTTCCCACCATATGAAATGGATTGATTCTTATGGGAATCTGAGCCATTACATGCACATGTGTTTCAATGAGAGTGATTTGCTGAAATGACGGTAGCTTTCTTTGACGGACAGACCGTCCAATGAAGAAGTGACATTGCATCAGTGGAGTACGAAAAATGGGTAAAATCATCATTTTATATAGGAAAATCTTTACAATTTTACTGGCCATGTAATACATTTGCACGTGACACTTTTTCACTAGTGCGGATACACAGCAAGTTACTGCACTGGGATGCAAAATGAAGCCCATGGTTATGTTTGTGAGAAATCCATCTTGTACATCCGTTCTGCGACACCATTTAGTACATTTCACTAAAAATTAGGCGTATACAAGACTCAAGTGGGCCACATGAGAGGGAAATTGAGGAAGAAATTTCTACCGTTGAAAGTTTTCTGGGCTTCACCATGATGTTTATGTGCCATCCAAACTCCACCTCAATGTTTATGTGCCATCCAAACTGTTTATAAGGTCATTCCCACTGGGATGAAGTGAAAACATAATAAAATTAGCGTTATATAAAATTTTCGTGGTCATACGAATGTTTCAACGGTGGAAACTCAATTCCCACTGTTTCCTCTTGTGTGGCCCAATTAAGTTTTGTATCAGACTCGTTTTTTATAATACATCCTAAAATGAGATATTGAAACGGATGTACGGGTGGATTTCTCACAAACATTACACTGAGCCCACCTTGCATCCCAGCGCAGTTACTTCCTGCTTGAGCCTTCCACGAGAAATCCACGTCCCGCTGGTCCTGGCATGTTTTGCGTGAACCGGACGCGGATTGCGTCCTACCTAGCCCGTCTCCACCACCTGGGAACGGGTAGGAGCTTTGAGTGGCCAACATGATGTATGGGTCTTATCCACACCGTCCATCCATTTTTTGGTATCATTTTACTATATAATACAATATATATATATCTCGAAAGATCAAGTGGACCACACCACAGGAAGCAGCGTGATAATGATTCTCACCATTGGAACTTTTCTAGGGCCATTGTGATTTTTATTTTCCATCCAAACTATTCATAAAGTTACATGGACCTGGATGAAGAGAAAAACAAATATCAGCACCATCCAAAACTTCAGCGACCCCCAAGAAGTTTTCAACGGTAAGAGTTTAATTCCCATTTTGTAGTCCACTTTAGCGTTAGAGTTGCCTATTTTGGGCTTATGATCTAAAATGATACGAAAAAATGGATGGACGGTGTGGATAAGACCCATACATCACGGTGGCCACTCAAAGCTCCTCCCCATGAACATAACCTTTGTAAGTGGGACATCCGGAACGACCATCAGAAAATCTCCACCGTAGGTTTTAACTTACCATGTGTTTGGAAGCCTTCAGCCAAACCAGTGAGATTTTCAGGGAGAGCCTGCAAGAATTCCATGTGGTATGTGTGACGACATGTAGGTCGTGGATCAAGTGGGCCCCACTCCGTAAAAAAACCAACCGGCCAGCTCATTTAAAAACAAGTGTTGCACTCATTCCGTATGTCTTGTACCGTTGGAATCTGTTCCATTCCACGCGGCATTACGGCCTGAACTTGCCCAGCCTATCGAGTCGAATTGGAATTCAGTTGACTCGGATAGACTCGATTGCCAAACGGGTGACTGGGTCAAAATGCATCTAGCCATTGCATTTTACTTGGGTGTTTACTGGCCTGACTCAGATATAACCAGTAAGTCGACTCAGTACTTGGTGAGTATGCACGCCCAGTGAAGAGAAGGCAAAAAGGAAATATCGTTAGTTTTCTTTTTTATCATTTTAAAAAAAATAATTTTTAAATGGTGGCGACTCTTCAACCATACAAGTGGCATAGTTGTACAATAATTCAGTCCGTCCAGACATTAACCTAACCATTGGTGGAGCATTACCTAAAAATTGCTCATTGAGACGATAATAACCATTATATTACCTAAAAATTGCTCATTGAGACGATAATAACCATTATATTTTCCCCTTAAAGTTGGACCATTCATTATTTTACTTTTAACCATTTTTTCAGTAGCTATTAATTTGATGGCTAGAATTGCTTGATCAGTGTGTTTTTAGAGATATGATCCACCTACAGTGGGACCCATAATTTGAATGGTGCTCAATTAACATGAAAGACAAGCCCTTATTTTAAATCTTACTAAGAGTATATTTGCATGTAATTTAATTTTTTCTTTTTCTTTTTTGATAATTGAAAGTGGAGGTTTGCGATGATACAACCAGACATGTGTTGGGGGCCTTGCACAAAACCTTAAGATCTACCCCTCCAGAACAAACCAGAATTATAGAATAACAAAGTAATAAAATAAATCAAAGCATCAACCACACACCACACAAGAAATTTTTACGTGAAAATTAAACTCTTAAGGAAGTAAAAACCACGGCACCTCATCCAGATCAACAATCCACTATGAAGTAGAACGTTACAACCGATCACAAGCACACCTTACTATGATCAAACCTTCATCACTCACGCAGGAGTGGATAAACAGTAAGAGAAACAAAAGAAAAACGGAGAGATCTAACCGATTACGAGGACGTGGAAGCGCTGAGATATCAAGTGCACAATAGATCACCTCTACGAGCAGAACCTCCCTTCCACAAGCTTCCTCTCTCTTTTTCTCCCTTTCTCTCACTCCTTTGATAGCCCTAAACCCTTTAGCAAACCCTTGTAAAGCTTTAGGAAAGCCTCTTGTATCTTTTTCATACACCTCATATTCCCTAGAAAAGCCTCAGGGATCCCTTTTTATAGTTTTAGAAAACTCATTTCTGCATCCCAGTTGCGAAAGGACTTGCAAAAAGAAATCCACACAAAATCGCGTAATGAATCTGCGTAACCTTGACTGGTTGTACCAAGTCCACAACCGGTTGAGCGCCACCCACGACCGGTCGAGAACCTCCCACGACCGGTCGAGTACCCCCGGAAAAAATAGTCCACAATCACTGGACTTTGAGTCGAGCCACGACTCGACTCCACTACTGGTCGTGCACCAGCCCTCGACTGGTCAAGCGAGACTCACGACCGGTCGAGCACGTGACAAAAAATCTCATCAAATCTCCCCCCTTTTGTCCCAGGGGGGATCCACCTCCTTCAAGCCAGCCAAGTTTCTATAAATCCCAAACTTGCCCTTGAGCAAAGCCTTGGTCATCATGTCTTACCCATTATCGTCAGTGTGGACCTTTTCAAGCTGTAACACCTTCTATTCCAAAGTATCCCTGATCCAGTGATACGGAATCTCTATGTGCTTTGACTTAGAATGCTGACTTGGATTCTTGCTCAAGTGTATAGCACTTTGACTATCGCAATAGGCCACGTGCTCCTCCTGCTTCAGGGTAAGTTCCTGTAGGAACCTCTTCATCCAAAGCATCTCTTTACATGCCTTTTGTGACTGCAATGTACTCGGCTTTTGTTGTCGACAACGCTACGACCTTCTGTAGCTTGCTCTGCCAAGAAACCGCTCCCCCTGCAAACGTGAACATGAACCCCGAGGTAGACTTCTTGGAGTCTATGTCGCCTGTCATATTTGCATCTGTGTAGCCCTCTAACACAGGTTTATCGTCACCATAGCATAGGCTCAACTTGGATGAGCCTCTTAAATACCGCAGTATCCACTTCACCACTGCCCAATGCTCTTTGCCAGGATTGGTAAGATACCGGCTGACAACGCCAACCGCATATGCTATGTCTGGGTGTATACACACCATAGCATACATCAAACTTTCTACAACTGAGCGTAGAGTATCTTCTGCATCTCTTCCACCTCTGTCTTCGTCTTGGGACACTGTCTGTCGCTCAATCTGAAGTGACCATCCAGTGGAGTACTGACCGGCTTCACTGTATTCATATTGAACCGCTCTAGGACTTTCTCAATATACCGCTCCTGTGACAGCCAAAGCTTTATGTTGCTTCTGTCACTGGTTATCTCCATTCTTAGGATCTGTTTAGCCGGGCCCAAGTCTTTCATCGCAAACGACTTGCCCAACTCCTGTTTCAACCTGTCGATCTTCTTGATGTCTTTTCCCATGATGAGCATGCCATCAACGTATAACAGCAGAACTAAGAAATCACCATCCGAGAACTTACGCGTGAACACACAGTGGTCCGACTCCGTTCTGTCATACCCATGCTGTAACGTGAACGAGTCGAACTTCTTGTACCATTGTCGTGGAGCTTGTTTCAGCCCATACAAGCTCTTCCTCAGCCTACACACCATATACTCTTTGCCCTTAACTTCGAAACCTTTTGGTTGATGCATATAGATCTCTTCTTCTATGTCACCATGGAGGAAGGCAGTTTTAACATCTAACTGCTCTATCTCCAGATCCATGTTAGCCGCCAACCCAAGCAACACTCGTATGGATGTCATCTTCACCACTGGTGAGAATATCTCCTTGAAGTTTATGCCTTTCCTCTGACTAAACTCTTTCACCACAAGTCTGGCCTTTAACCTCGTCTGTGAATTCTTCTGTTCAACCTTCTTTCTGAACACCCACTTGTTGCTCAAAGCTTTCTTGCCCTTATGCAGTTTTACTATGTCATAGGTGTGGTTCTTATGCAAGGATTCCATCTCCTCTTGCATAGCTTTCAACCACTCCTCCTTATGATCTTCGGCTAGGGCCTCGGAATAATCTTCTGGCTCTCCCCCATCAGTTAGTATAATGTACTCATGCGGCGAGTACCTCTTGGACGGCTGTCTGTCCTAGATGACCTCCTCACCTGTGGCTCAACAGGTGAATCAAGTGGGGGCTGCTCCCCTAATCCATCTTCTTAAGGAACTTCGTCGTCCTCTGCACATTGTTGTACTCCCCCATCCTCTGCACATTGTTATACTCCCCAGTCACAGGCACCACGGGAGGAATAACCGGATCCATGTCCTCTAGCTCACCTAAACTAGGTTGGTTCTTCTCGGGCTTACCAATGTCTTCTATACACTGATCTTTAAAAAAAACCATATTTTTGCTCCTGACGAGCTTACTCTCGGTTGGATCCCACAATCCGTAACCAAATTTTTCATCACCGTACTCCAAGAACACACACTGCTTGATCTTCATATCGAGCTTGGACCTCTCGTCCTTTGGTACGTGAACGGATGCCCTGCATCCAAACACCCTGAGATGACTGTACAATGGATCCTGTCCAGTCCACACCTTCTCAGGTACTTCTCCATTCAATGGGGTTGATGGAGACCTGTTTATCAAGTACACCGCCGTGTGCATTGCTTCTCCGCAGAACGTCTTGGGCAACTTTGCATGGGATAACATGCATCTGATTCTCTCTACAATGGTGCGATTCATTCGCTCAGCCACACCATTATGCTGGGGGGTTTTGGGAACCATCTGTTCATGTCGTATACCCAGGGACTTACAATACTCATGAAAGTCACCAATGTATTCACAACCATTGTCAGTGCGGATGCACTTCAATGATCTACCTGTCTCTCTCTCGACCATAGCATGAAATAGTTTAAACACACCAAAAACCTCGTCCTTGAATTTCAAAGCATAAACTCAAACCCTCCTAGATGCATCATTTATAAAAGTAACAAAATACAATGCCTCACCTAAGGTTTTTATCCTCATAGGACCACAAACATCAGAATAAACCAAATCTAATGCATGCACTTTATTAACATGAGAAGCGAATTTAATAAATGAAACTCTATATTATTTCCCTAATAAACAATCAAGACAAGTTTTGAGAGGTGTACCTGTCACGTCTAGAAGGAGTTGCTTCCTCGCTAGTAGCTGAAGTCCTTTTTCACTCATGTGGCCTAGACGCCTGTGCCACATGTCAATAGCTAAATCTTCCGTTGCGTTCAACCCACCCTTGCACATACTGACACTTTCCTTGTAAAGGGTGCAACACTTCTTTCCTCTGGCCACAATCAATGAACCCTTGATGAGCTTTCATCGCCCACCAGCAAATTGGCTTTCATAGCCATCATCATCCAACCTTCCCATCGAAATCAAGTTGAGGCGAAAGTCTGGGATATGCCTCATATCCCTGAGAACCAATGTGCAGCCCCACATCGGTCTTCACACAAATATCACCGACTCACACGATTTTCAATACGCCAGAATTTTCCATCTTCACGATTCCATAATCACCTGACTTGTAACTTGTGAAGAAGTCCCTACGTGGAGTCGCATGAAAAGAGGCTCCCGAGTCTATCACCCAGTTGGTGTCCTGACTCGTAGCCATGAGACATACATTATGATCTGCTGAAAGAATAACTACAACGTAGCCATCTGAAGTAACTGCAGTGGAATCTGATTCATCTTCCTTCCCTTTTTCCTTTCTTGTCGTTCTTCTTACCACGACAATCATGCTTGTAGTAGCCCTTCTTGCCATAATTCTAGCAATCAACATCCTTTCTGTTACTCGACTTGCCTCTTGATTTATCTAGGGCCTTCCCGCCCTTCCTGTTCTTTCCTCTCCCCCGTTCCTCTGTCACAAGGGCCTCTTGTTAAGCAGACCCCTGAGACCTCCTCCTTGTCTCTTCATTAAAGAGACAACTGGTTACATGTTCCATGGAAATCTTTCCGTCTGGCACGGAGTTACTTAGAGACACCACCAATGTCTCCCAACTATCAGGCAGTGAATTAAGCAATAGCAAAGCCTGCAATTCATCATCTAGGACCATCTTCATAGAGGAGAGTTAGTTCACTATATTATTGACCTCATTTATGTGCTTGGCCACAGATCTACCATCCTTGAACTTGAGATTCACAAGTCACTTTATCAGAAAAATTTTATCATCGGTTGTCTTCCTCTCATACAGCCCTTCTAATTTCAGTCATAGGCTAGCGGCTGAGGTTTCCGTAGACACATGGTAGAACACGGAATCATCCAACCTTTGTCTAATAAACCCCACCGCCTTCCGGTCCAACTTCTTCCAATCATCATCAGACATATCTTTGAATTTAGCTGATATGCCTAAAATTGGAGAATATAGGTCCTTGCAATAAAGCAAGTCCTCCATCTTAGCCTTCCATATGATCCAGTTAGAACCATTGAGGCTGATCATCCTTGATGAGCCACCTTCCATAATTCAAAACCGATCCTACCCGTTCAATGAACTTAGCTTTGATACCACTTTGTTAGGGGCCTTGCACAAAACCTTAGGATCTAGCCATCCAAAACAAACCAGAATTATGGAATAACAAAGCAATGAAATAAATCAAAGCATCAACCACACACCACACAAGAGATTTTTACATGGAAAACCCTCGAGGAGGTAAAAACCACGGGACCTCGTCCAGATCAACAATCCACTATGAAGTAGAACGTTACAACCGATCACAAACACACCTTGCTATGATCAAACCTTCATCACTCACGCAGGAGTGGATAAATAGTCAGAGAAACAAAAGAAAAATGGAGAGATCTAACCGATTACGAGGACGTGGAAGCGCTGAGATATCAAGTGCACAGTAAATCACCTCTATGAGCTCTCTTCTACAAGCTTCCTCTCTCTCTTTCTCCCTTTCTCTCACCCCTTTGATAGCCCTAAACCCTTTAGCAAACCCTTGTAAAGCTTTAGGAAAGCCTCTTGTATCTTTTTCATACACCTCATATTCCCTAGAAAAGCCCTAGGGACCCTGTTTTATAGTTTTAGGAAACTCATTTCCGCATCCCAGTTGTGAAAGGGCTTGCAAAACGAAATCCGCACAAAATCGCGGAATGAATCTGCGTAACCTCGATTGGTCGTACAAAGTCCACGACCGGTCGAGCACCACCCACGACTGGTTGAGAACCTCCCACGACCAGTCGAGCACCCCCGGAAAAAATAGTCCACGGTCGCTGGACTTTGAGTCGGGCCATGACTCGACTCCACGACTGGTTGTGCACCAGCCCTCGACCGGTCGAGCGAGGCTCACGATCGGTCGAGCACGGGACAAAAAATCCCATCAACATGAACATTGGGACTTTAGTCTTTGAATTTGGGTCGTCATATTCCAATGATTCAGCGCATTATATTACAAGGTTGACTTCGAATGGTGGAAAGACAACAAATAAAAGCTTTCAATTGAATTATTTCAGTCCTTTGATACTTTAGCTCTTTTGCTTTGGGCATCATGGGTCATCATAAGTTTTGTATAATCAATGGGTTGAAATGTATATTCTGAGAGTTTTTTTTTTTTTTTGGCATCCTCCCTTAATGAAAAAAGCCTTGTCAAATGAAAGGTTTATGATTTATGTCATTTAATAAATGCTCAAATTCAACCACTAGAGTCCTGATATGTATTGAAACAAATAGTAGTATTGATATTTGACTTGGTAAAATTACAACTGAAAATTTTAAAGAAAAAAGAAAGAAGAAGAAAAGAACGGCTCTTGTGCTCTCGAAACACGATCATAGTGGTCTTAATTGTCTTGGTTCACTTATATAATCCAATTAATGATATCAATGTTCAGTATGTTTGCATGATATCAACAAGTTCATGATATCAATGTTCAGTATGTTTACATGTTTAATATATAACATAAAATTTTCAGAACATAATATATATCACAAATCAAGGATTATACTAGCACAATAACAATTACATAATAGCCATGTCAGTCATAATAGTCAAAACCATCCAATCATCTATCTTAATTATACAGATATGAGATATGAGACATGTTGGGATTCATCCACCTATTCGTATTAAGTCGAATTCGTTGAATAGTCAGATGCTTGAGAATCTAGACTTTGAATCCCTATTAATAAGATTTAATACATTCCAAATTCAATTAGCCTATGGGCCCGTTTAGGAGCATGGATTTGGAACCCCCCGGATTTGAAATCCTCTTATTGTGTTTGGCACCCTAGATTCATAATCAACTTTAATCCAAAAGTAGTTATGCATAGTATATTTATAGGGGTTTGAATTTAATTGCTAAATCAACTTTAATATCTCTAATTAGTGAACGTATGTAATGTTTGACACAATGGTTGTAATAAGCCAACTAAAATATATATGCTGCTCGAAAATGATGAAATTCCAAGTCTCAGATGGGCAAGCACAAGATCACATCCGAGTGACTAACCAACGATTTTAATCGTTGATTTACATGGACAATGTTTGGACAATATTGATCATCATATTAAAGTAATTATAGTGATGCAGTTGATAATCTAATTATTTTGAGATATCACTAGTGGGCCATGTGTCCAATAGATTAATAGTCTAGTGACACACATGTTACACATGCAACTCTTGGAAATATTTTAGATGTAATCCAAGCTTTCACCTTGGATTTCAAACCCCCTATTTGAGGGGATTTGAAACCCCCAATTACTTTATAGTGCCAAACAACCAAGGTATTTGAAACCCCCTCAAATACCCCCAAATCCATGGTGTCAAATGACCCCTCTATCATTGAGTGGGGCCCACCTTTAATCCACCTAGGATGACCCATCATTAATCCTTTTAAAGTTTGAAAAGTCAAAACAAGGAATTATCGATCGATCGGGATAGCTCCAGGACCTAACTCAATGAAATTCGGATTTAGTTCCTTAAGTCTCTGGACATTTTTTGCTACCTTCGATTGATCGAATCCTACTCATCGATCAACTGAGCTTGGGTGGATTTAAATCAGTTTGCCCACTGGACACATTGGGTCAACATCGATCGATCAAGTCCAATTGATCGAGACTGATCGAACTTATCCTCAATCGATCAAGCCTTAGTTTCAATCAATCGAAACAAATTCTAAATGAATATTTTTAGTTGCTAGATAAAAATCGATTGATCGAAGTCGGACGAGCTCTGACTGTAACATGATCCGTTTTCTCTAAAATTTTAGGGTTTCTACCAAAACTTCTTAGTTTTTATAACTTTATATAAACTCAAGGTTTGAATTTAAACCATCCATTAATCTTCTTACTTTTAGATTTTTGAAATCCAATGGATTATTCGAATCTAGAATATTTGAAAATCTATAGACGCCATTTAAAACTGTTAAAATATCATCTATTACCATCCATATTACTTGGAGATTGTTATGGAAAATCAAGGTCATTAAATTCTACCCCCTAAAAAAAAAATCATCTTCGAAATTTACCTAATCTAATCTTCGAACAATTGGGGATATTTTTCCCGAATCTCTACTTTTAGCTCCCACAGTACCTTAACCAACGACATGGTCTTGGTCTGCAGAACGTGCTCCTTCCAATCTAAGATGCAAATCGATTTCTCAATATAAGTTATACTTTCCTGAAGTTTGAGGTATTGTTAATCAATGAATATGAGTGAAGTCTCTCTCGTACTTCTGTAGCATCAATACATGAAATACATTATGCACATTAGCCAGTTGAGGCGGCAACATAAGTCAATAAGCAACAACTCCAACTCAGTCTAATATCTTGAATGGTCCTATGAACTAGGATCCATCTTCCCTTTAGTCCCGATGTACATCAACCCCTTCATCAGTGAAACCTTTAGAAACACATGGTCTCCAACTAAGAACTCTAAATTACTCTTATTATTCGTATAACTCTTCTGCCTACTCTAGGTTGCTAGTAATTGCTTCCTGATAATTTCTACCTTCTTTGTGGCGTCTTAGATGATGTCAGGTCCAACTAGTCATTTCTCTCCTACTTCGATCTAACAATTAGGTGCATGGCACGGACGCCCAAAAAGTCCTTCATAAGAAGTCATCCCAATACCGGCTTGATAACTATTATTATAAGTGAATTCCACAAAATGTAGATTATCATCCCAACTTACCTTAAAGTCTAAGGCACAAGCTCGCAACAAGTCTTGAAGTATCTTATTCACACGTTCTGATTGCCTGTTAGATCGAGGATGATATTTCATAGTGTAGTCCAAAGTGGTGCATATGGCTTCCTACGTACTTGCCCAAAAATGCGTCGTAAAACGTGGGTCATGATCTGATAAGATAGAACCTGACACCCCATGCAATCATATAACTTCTTTGATGTAGAGCTTGGTAAGAACATCCATAGAATAGTTAATACGAATAGGGATAAAATAAACTAATTTTGTCAGTCGATCGACTACTACCCATACTAAGTCATGCTTCTTTTAAGTCAACAGAAATCCAACTATAAAATCTATCAAGATGTAGTCCCATTTTCATTCCGATACCTTCAGATGTTGCAAAAGACTATAGGATTTTTTTTTATGATCAGCCTTCACGTGCTGACAGGTAAAACATTATGATACATACTTGGCTATCTCCCTCTCTATATTCGGCTACCAAAATGACCGCTTCACATTCTGATACATCTTATTTTCACCCGGGTAATTGTAAACTTAGTTCGGTGTGTTTCCTTTGAAATTTCTTCCCTCATCTTCAGAATATTGGGCACACATAGACGATTATGATAATGAATACACTTATCTTCTCCAATCTTCCAATCTGAATTATCTTTGTCTTGTTGTTTAGCTATCATCTTTATCAGTCATTCATCCCTCCTCTGAGTTTATATTATTCTCTCTTTCAAAGTCTGCTTAATCATTATCTTGCCGAGATGAATGCGTTGTTCCCAAAATTGTAGCTTTACTTTGAACTCTTTTATAAAATTTAACATCTTTCATTCTCTAATCATTAGCTTGGTTATACCTTACTACTTATATGGCTTCCTTCTTAGAGCATTTTCCACCAAATTTGCCTTGCCAGGATGATAAGATAGTTCAAAATCATAATCCTTTAGGAATTGCACCCATCTTCTCTATCTCATATTTAAATCGTTTCGTGAAAACAAATATCGAAGGCTCTTATGATCGGTAAAAAGATCAAATCGCTCATCATATAAATAGTGTCGCCAAATCTTAAGAGCAAAAATTATGGCCGCTAATTCCAACTCGCGAGTTAGATAATTTTGCTCATGATTCTTCAATTAGCGTAACGCGTAAGCTACTACTTTCTCTTCCTACATTAATACACAATTAAGTCCCAAAATTGATGCATTAATATAAACAATAAACTTCACCCTCTCACGAGAAAGAGTAAGAATATACGTCAAAGTTAATAATTACTTCAACTCAACGAGTGCTTCTTCACATTTCTCCGTCCACTTGAATGGTACACCTTTTCATATCAAACTCATCAACAAGCCAGGAGTTTTTGAAAAATCCTTAATAAACCTTCTGTAATATTTGACAAGCCCAAGGAAACTCTTGATATCTGTTACAGTTGTGGGTTGCTCCCACTGAACTACTACTTTAACCTTTGTCGGATCCACCACAACTCCATCCTTTGTAATAATATACTAAATGAACTACACGCTTTCCTTCTAAAATTCACACTTTGAGAACTTAGGTACAACTGGTTTTCTTTCAGGGTCTGTAGCGTCATTCTTAAGTGCTCCTCATGATCTTCACTAGTCTTGGAATAAATGAATAAATATATCATCAATGAATACGATTTATATAAAAAAATAATAATAATAACTAGTCTAGATACAACTGGAATACCATGTTCATCAAATCCATGAACACAGTTAGGGTATTAGTCAAGGCGAAGGGCATAACCAAAAACTCATAGTGCTCGTAGCATGTCCTAAAACCTATCTTATAAATGTCTTCTTCCTTGATCCACAGCTGGTGATATCTTGACCTTAAGTTAATCTTAGAGAAATAACAAGCCCCCTTCAACTGATCGAATAAATCATCAATATGCAGAAATGGATATTTATTCTTGATCGTCACTTCATTCAACTGACGGTAATCTATGCATAATAGAATACTTCCATTCTTCTTCTTCACAAATAATACAGGTGATCCTCATGGTGACGTACTTGGTCAGATGAATCCTTGATTTTTTAATTCTTTTAACTACTTCTTAAGCTCCTGCAGCTCTACTAGTGGCATCCAATAAGGCTGCATTGATATAAGTGCAGTCTCTGGTACAAGCTCAATATTGAAATCCACTTCTCTCTTAGGCGGTAATTCAAGTATATCTTGAAAAACTTTTGAAAATTCCTTCATAATCGAAATATGCTCTATCTTTAACTCATGCGATTCTTCGTCCTTCAATACCATGATGCATTATACTCTTTTCATCCTTTTATTGCCCTTAAATTTAGAAATGTTCTCTCCCTGGAATGGAAAAAGTTATTTTCATGGGATGACAGTTAATTTCGGTGTGATAAGAAGTAAGTCAATCCATTCCTAGGATAACATCATACCCCTTCATCTCAATCACGGCTAGATCTACTGGCATTGGGATACCTTCAATTTTAATTTCACATGACTTCCATATTTTGTCTAAGGTGATGGTCTTTCCCATAGGCAATTCCATAGAAATTAGTTTGCTAAGGGCTATGGGTTGTATGCCTAACTGTTCAACTATTGTAGTTGCAACAAATCATAACGAATCTTCAGAATCAAATAATATGGAAATAGGTTGATCAAGCATGATAATTGTATCTTTTCTATGGAGAGGGGGTCGCGGATACTTTCATGTCCAAGATGGATCAGAGAAGGCTCGATCAGAGGCAAAAGTCATCAAGACTGTCAGAACCTTAAAACAGGCATATCTCGCAAACCATAATGAGTTACTCGACGTACCATATATGATTTTCAGGTAGGAAGAGATACTTTAGCCAACTGACCTAGTTATGTTGGGTTGCCCATGCAAAATTTGCAAGATTCCATCATATCAACTGTCGAATTCCATGTTTAATTCCATTTTTACTATTTATAGTAAGTTTTAGTTTGATTATAACTATTCATCCATTGGGCTTTAGGAGTTGTATCTAACATGAAAAGTGCTTAGAATAATTAGGAGAATAATGTGGTTAAGCCGCATAGGATACTTTCAATAAAAGTAAATTTACTATTTATAGTAAGTTACAAATTTTATGGAGTTTTAGTTATAGTTTGCTTCTGATTTCTCTCCCATTGCTTGGTATTTGTGACCTTGTTTATTTCATCACTCTATCAATCAATTTATAAATTTTCATGAATACTATTTCTATTTTCTTACTTTTTCCTCATGGATTAGAGAAGTCTCTATGAGGAGTCCAGAGAAGCTTCGTGGATTCGAAGTAGTTATCCTTGAGGAAGATGGTGATTGACCTCATTACCTTCATCCCTATGTCAATTGGTATCAAAGAGAGGACTCCTCTCAGGCCGATGGAAAACAACGAAGTTATAAACCAAAATCCTATGGACGGTGATCCAAAGATTCATTATATTTCAGAAAGAATGGAAGCTTTCCACCCGGAGAGTCAATTGACCATGCAAGAGCTGCAGACAACCCTCAACCGTATTGCGGATGTGCTAATTCCGCCCCAAGCCCTAGGTGATGCTCAACCGCCCGTGATTGCTATACAGCACAACACTGATTTCCGTAGAGCACTACCAGTGGTAAATCGTAGGGCTATACCAAATAATGCGAGTTCTAACGACGAGGACCTTGATGACGGCTTTGCCCGACGACCAGTCCATGGAGGAGATCGTCTAGATCGTGTTAAAAGAGACTATCGAGGTAAGGCTGAACTTTGTAGTTTTAATGGATTATTATGTATAGAAGATTTTCTCGATTGGCTTGCCAAAGTAGAATGATATTTCGATTACATGGATGTGCCAGAGCATGAAAATGTGAAGTTGGTAGCCTTCAAATTAAAATCCAGTGCTTCTGCATGGTGAGAGCAATTACAACTCTCACATGCCCGACTAAACAATGCACCCATCTCATTATGGTCACGGATGAGATGCCTTCTTCAATCATGATTCCTCCCTAGTGATTACAAGGAGGTGTTGTTCCAGCAATACCAAAATTGCTGGCAGAGGAATCGAACCGTCACAGATTACATTGAAGAATTCCAGCGGTTGGCAACACGGAACAATCTGTCACAAATAAAATCACAGAAGGTAACACGATTTATAGGTGGGTTACGATCAACGATTTAAGACCGAATTCAGATGCACCTAGTCAAGACCGTGGAAGAAGTAGTTCAGTTGGCAGGTAGGGCAGAAATATAGCTTGCAAGAGTTCCTATTCATCCTTACCATTCAACTCGGCCCCTCATGACAGGTCTCACTCAGGATTTAAGACTGACACGAGGAAACGAACTTGTATTAGGACATCCTCAACCTTCTGCAACCAGCGACTCATCTAAGCTTCAACACCCCACAACCCACTTGACCATTAACAAATGGGGCACTGAAGGTGAGGGCGTAGAAGAAGACTCTGGCTTTGATGAAGATGAATAAGCCATTGAGGAAAGATCACATGGCGAAGAATGGATGAGCGAGGATCGGGGCAAATCTCTAGTCGTAAGGCGATTAATGTACACCCCATAGAAAGAATTGCATCCACAACAACATAATATATTTCGTACGTGGTATACCGTTAACGGCAGGGTCTGTGATGTGATCATAGATGGTGGTAGTAGCGAGAACATTGTCTCAAAAGTGATAGTGGAGAAGTTGCAACTACCTACGACGAAACATCATTCCTCTTACTCAATTAGATGGATTAAAAGGGTGAATGAGACCACGGTAACTGAACAATGCACTGTCTCATTTTCTATTGGTAAAACTTATAAAGATGATACTTTGTGACATGGTAAACATGGAAGCATGTCATATGTTACTCAGTCAACCATGACAGTCAGACCATGATGCAACTCACCGAGGATGAGACAATGTTAACGTCTTTATTAAGGACAGTTGAAAGATAATCATTGCCCCTATGGCACTAGAGAAATACCCCAAAGCTTCAAAAGTTGAGGGGACCTCCCTCTTGACCATTCGAGGTTTCGTCGAGGAATCCAAGAAAACCGGTGAGGTATACGCCGTAGTGGTAAAGGGCGAGGAATTGAAACCTTTAGACATTCATCCAAGTTTAAGGCCTTTTCTGAACGAATTTAAAGAAGTTTGGCTTGAAAATTTACTCGATGGATTGCTCCTATGAGGGACATCCAACATCACATATGCCTTGTCCCTGGGGCTAGCATGCCCAACTAGCCTCACTGTCAGGTAAGTTAGAAAGAACGTTAGATCTCGAAGATAGGAGTGAAGGAATTGACCCATACTAGCCAAGTCAAGGAGAGCATGAATACATGTATTGTGTCAACTCAAGAGCCTAATGGCAAGTACAAGAAAATTGCTAATAAAAATCAACATCAAAAGTTATCTTAGAATCATGAACCAAGTCCATTGAGTAACTCGAGGACGAGTTTTTTCCAAGCGGAGGGGTCTGATGTAGAACATGTCACAGATACATTCCTAGCATGGCTAGACTAAAAAAAGGTGGACCGTTAATTGATCATAACTTTTGATCTGAGTATCATTACAACGCATCAGACCGAGTATCATGAACCGAAGCAGCACGAGAACTCGAGGATGAGTTCTTTTAAAGTGGAGAGGACTGATGTAGAGCGGGTCGTAGACACTTTCATGTCCAAGATGGATCAGAGAAGGCACAATCAGAGGCAGAAGTCATCAAGACCATCAAAACCTTAAAACAGGCATATCTCGCAAACCGGAATGAGTTACTCAACATACCATATATGATTTTGGGGTACGACGAGCTACTTTAGCCAACGAACACGGCTATGCCGGGTTACATGTTCACAACCCCAAGTGTAGGGTCGCCATGCAGTAATAATCTTGTTGAGAATGAGGTCGAATCCACAAGGACTAATCGTGTGTCTGTTCTGAAAGTAATTAGAATCAAAACTAGGAAAAGATCTAACTTAAATCGGGAAAGTAGGGAGTAATTGTAAGATGATGAATTTAGAAACTTAAGAATTTAAAGATGGGAACTAGGGTTCCAGGGATCCACTTGCAGGTATTAGGATGTTTCCTTATTTGATTCAAGGCACTCAATTGGAATTGGAGTCATATCCTATCCAATTGGAAGGTATTTAATAAAATCAGATCTAAACTTCCATTGACCTAATTCTCAATAGATGAAAGTTGTGTAGATTGGAAGTGATTTCATCACCTAACCATTCCCATGAGACTATGGTAGACAACAGGATATACCGATCTAACAACCAACATAGGAGAATTGTGAAGAATAGAAGGAATTTCATCACTCAGCCTTGCCCAAGGGATGATGGAGAACAACAGGATTTCCTATTTTCACAAACTCCAAATAGAAAAAGAAGATACCTCAAGCTATTGCAGATCTATTGTAATTTAAGTAACAATAAATCATTAAAAACTAAAAATATTCCTTAAATATTAAACTAGATCAAAGGAGTTAAACAATAACAAGAATCAAACAAGAAAAAACTTCTCAACCATGTTACAAGCTTCACCCCTTAGCCCTAGCTAAGGAATCTAGCCAACCATAGACATGATTAGATTAAAAACCCTAGAAGAAAGTATTAAAAACTAAGAAGAAGGGAAGAAGAACTCTTACGAAGTGGCTCCGCCCTTTTTCTCTACTTCTCCAAACCTTAGATATCCTAAAAAGTGCCTAAGAAACCCCTATTTATAAGCCAAGTTCTGCAGATCCACAAAATCGAATTAAATTTACGCACTCTGCGTAACGCCTTCGATATCATCAAAGGGCTTTGAATCCGGAAGTCGCGCCTTTTCGCTCTTTCGCACTACGTAAGTCTTTGTGTCATCGAACCGTCTTTTGATGTCATCGAACAAAGCTTCGATTCATCAAACAAGTCTTCGAGTCATTGAGAATGTGTTCAAAAAAGTCCAGCAAGTTGCTTCAATTTCTTCAATAAATTCGATGTCATTGAGTAGTCTTAGATGTCATCAGTCATCTTCCTTTGAGTCATCGAACATGTCTTCGATTGATCGAGAAAAGCACCCAATATGTCCAGCAACCAACATAATTTTTCCTCATAAATTCAATGTCATCGACCAGTGTTCGATGTTATCGAACGGGTCTCGATATCACAGTCTTTGTGATTTCTGCGCTTGTTCTTTCGACTTCCTTCCTTCTACACTTGGTTTTCTTGGATCTTGGAATCTTGAAATCTTCAATCTTGGTCTCCACATGTCCATACTTTTCCTTGGTGACTTTCAAGCACTAAATCCATGCTTTTAACATTCTTTTCAATCCAAGCTCTTAAATTAACCTTGCAACACAAGCACATGTAAAATATACCATTAAGCCATATTATGTTTGTAAAACCAAGAAATAAATGGGGGATAATATGTAATATTTGACCCTCAACACAAACCCCAACCAACATTTTGCTAGTCCCGAGCAAAATATGCAAAACATAATCTTCAATCTCAAGTTCAAAAACCTTTTTCAGAAAACAATCTTTTATGCAATCAAGTTTGAATGAGTAAGAATAAGACAAGAAGGTGAGATTTTGAAAACTTAGAGTTGAATCAAACATGTAATTGACCAAGTACATTACTTAAATTAGAATAGAAATTTAAATATCAAGTTTTCCAATGTATGTCAACTTACTTCCCATGGTAGTACTTGTGTTTCATAATATTAGTCATGTTCATCATATCAAAATAAGTCAAAAATTCATGTACTGATTCTGAATATACCCCTTTTTTCTTCTTTTTCCAGTTTTTGATCTTATATTGACGGCTACTTTTATTTCTCTCCTTTTTTTCGAACAATTTATCTTTTTCAGAGACCTTTTACATTCTTCTCAACGATGTTGTCATTTTTTTCATTTTCATGGCCTTTTGTCAATTTCCTATTTTTTACTGGTTTTTCATCTTTAAAGGTAGATAAAATTCTCCAGACTCGATTCTCAACATCTATCAATGATTCACATACTAACAATGAGAAACCCCAGCATATCCCAAGGAAGTAACTTAAACGTGTTTTGTGATTTAAATTAACATGATATACGAATTTCCTCTTAATCGTTCAAGAACTTTAGGTGATAATTTACTTAAATGATCAAGCTCCAACAACTTAAAATCCAATCTCTCATCTCATCATACTCAAAGCATTCTTAATTTTCAAAAATTTTGCTCAAAACTGAGAAAAACACTGATTAGGTTCCCTACACACACACATACACATAAAAAATCTACATTGTCCTCAATGTACAAGAAATAAGCATGTAATGCAAATGAGGCAACAAAAAGAATGGAAATATAGTACCTGGAGGAAGGAAATTTAAAGCTTTTCCATGGATCTCAACATAAAAATGGGTTAGCACACAACAAAAGTATAAGAAAACTATCATAAACTGCGAAAAGCAAACTACCCTAGTCCTAAGAAAGCGATAAATCTGACTACACCTCCATCAGACTAGGAGATCAATCCTGATACATAGGATCATTCAAAGGTATGGACATGTCCTCTAAGTCGAATTTCTTAACTAATGGCTTCAACCGATGTCCATTTACTTTAAAAGCATTGCCATTGTTTGGATTCTCTATCTCAATAGCCCCATGAGGATAGACATTAGTAATAATGAAAGGGCTTGTCCAACGAGATCTGAGTTTGCCTGGAAAGAGATGTAATCGCGAATTGTACAAGAGGACCTTCTGACGTGGTGTGAATGATTTTCGAAAAATGTGTTGTTCATGAAACACTTTTATCCTGTCCTTGTAAATTCTCAAGTTCTCGTACACATCATTCCGGATTTTCTCAAGTTCATTCAATTAAAGTTTATGTAATGAGTTAATATTGTCCAGATTGAAATTCAAATTTTTAATAGCCCAGTAGGCTCTATGTTCCAACTCCACAGGCAAGTAGCATGCCTTCCCATATACCAATCCAAAAGGCGACATTCCAATAAGGGTTTTGAATGCAGTACGGTAAGCCCATAAGGCATCGGTCAATCAGATTGACCAATCCTTACGGTCAAGGTTAACCGTTTTTTCCAAGATATGTTTAATTTTTCTATTGAAAATCTCAGTTTGCCCACTTGTTTATGGGTGGTATGGAGTGCTCGCTTTGTGGGAGATGTCATTTTTCTTTATTAAGTCAGCAAATGGCCTATTACAAAAATGTGAACCTCCATCACTAATGATGGCTCGAGGCGTTCCGAACCGAAAAAGGATGTCTTCTTTTAAGAATTTAATGACCATTTGATGATCATTGTTTCGACATGGAATCCCTTTGACCCATTTAGTGACATAGTCTACGGCAAGCAAAATATATAAATTTTCAAAAGATTGGGGGAATGGTCCCATGAAATCGATGCCCCAGCAATTAAATGCTTCAATGATCATAAAGAGGTTCAAAGGCATCATGTTTCGATGAGACAATGCTCCCAATTTCTAACAACGCTCACAAGCTTTGTAAAACTCATGAGTATCCTTAAACATAGTGGGCTAGTAAAATCCGCACTACAGAATTTTGGTCATGGTCTTTTTAGAAGAAAAGTGACCACCACAGACCTGAGAACAACAGAAGAAGATGACACTAAAGTGTTCATTGTCTGGCACACATCTCCTTAAGATTTGGTCTAGGTAATATTTAAACAAATTTGGATCATCTCAGAAGAATTTGTATACCTCGGTGAAGAATTTTTTCTTATTTTGTGCAATCCAATGTGTCGGCGTGAAACCTGTAGCAAGATAATTAGCGATATCCGCAAACCAAGGTGAATGGGAGACTTTGAATAATTATTCGTCGGGGAACATGTCATTTATATGTGTCATCTCAAGGGAATCAAAGAGATCAAGGCGGGAAAGATGGTCAGCCACTACGTTCTCTACTCCTTTTTTATCTTTTATTTCCAAATCAAATTCTTAGAGTGTGAGGATCCATCTTATCGGGTAGGGCTTAGCATCATTCTTTGAAAGAAGATACTTAAGCACCGCATGATCTGTGTAAATGACAATCTTGGATCCAATCAAGTAGGACCTAAATTTGTCCAAAGAAAACACTATGGCCAAGAGTTCGTTTTCTGTAGTAGAGTAGTTCACTTGGGCAGGTCTTAAGGTTCTACTTGCATAATAAATAACATAGGGCTTCTTTTCTTTTCTTTGGCTTAAAACCACCCCAAGAGCATAGTCAGACATGTCGCACATAAGTTCAAAAGGAAGGCTCCAGTCGAATGGCTTCATGATAGGTGCAGTGGTTAACATGCCCTTGAGCTTGGTGAAAGCTTCCTGGCATTGCTCGGTCCACTTGTATGGTGCATCCTTTTGAAGTAAATTGCATAAAGGACGAGAGAGGTGACTAAAGTCCTTTATGAATCTCCTATAAAAGTCGGCATGTCCTAAGAAGGATTGCACATCTCGTATGTTCTTAGGTGGAGGTAAGTTAGAGATAAGATCAATCTTAACCTTATCTACCTCAATTCCCTTGGACAAGATGATATGTCCAAGGACAATTTCCTTACGAACCATGAAATGACACTTCTCCCAATTCAGTACCAAATTCTTTTCCTCACATCGCTTCAACACAATTTTTAAAATTTCCAAGCATTGAAGGATGGACCAAAAACTAAGAAATCGTCCATAAAGGCCTCTAAATACTGCCCAACTATATTAGAAAAAATACTTAACATACATTGCTGAAAAGTGGCGGGGGCATTACACAGTCTGAATGACATCCTTCGGTAAGCAAAGGTGCCAAAGGGACATGTGAACGTAGTCTTTTCTTAGTCTTCAAGGGCTATCTCGATCTGATTGTACCCTGAATACCTATCAAGGAAATAGTAATAGGAATGACCAGCTAGCCTTTCCAAAATTTGATCGATGAAGGGCAAAGGAAAGCGGTTTTTTCTTGTAACGGTATTCAATTTCCTATAGTCAATGCACATTCTCCAACCAGTAGTGATTCTAGTTGGCACAAGTTCATTATCAGCATTAGTTATGATGGTGATTCCGGACTTCTTAGGAACCACCTGAGTCGGACTCACCAATTGACTATCAGATATAGGGTATATGATACCCACATCCAATAGCTTAAGAACATCAACCTTAACCACTTCATGTTTGGATTTAATCTACGTTGTGGTTGCCGGGAGGTCTTCGCATTATCCACCAAATAAATGCGGTGAGTACAAATCAAAGGATTGATTCCCTTGAGGTCTGCAATCAACCATCTAAGGGCTCCCTTATGCTCAATGAGAGAAGATATGAGCATACTCTCCTATTATTGCTCAAGGTGGGAAGAAATCTCCACCGGGTATGTCTCATCTTGACCTAAATAGATATATTTCAAATCAAAGGGCAAAGGTTTTAGGTCAAGCTTCGATGCCTTGAGGTTAGACGGTAAAGGCACTACATCATTCTGGGTAATTCTTCAAATTGTGTCCTCCACCAGTTAACTTCAAGTATCAGCATGGTATCCAGCATGGTCCCCATCTCCCTAATCATGTCATCATCAAAATCATGGAAGTGGGTCAGGCACATCTCTAGAGGGTCAGAGGATAAAGTCAGAAGTTCTCTATATTCCACGAAAGAATCAATCAGGTTAATATCGTGGGGATCGTCTTCGTCCTCTAACTATTTACATGTGTTGAAAAAGATATTCAACTCCAATGTCATATTCCTGAAAGACATACTCATGACTCCATTCCTGCACTTAATTATTACATTTGAAGTGGCAAGGAATGGGCAACTAAGAATGATGGGAATTTGAGTGCTCATGTCCACGATGGGTTGACTATCCAAGATGATAAAATCTACCGGATAGTAGAATTTATCAACATAGACCAACACATCCTCGATTATCCCTCTTGGTGCATGGACTGAGCGATCGACAAGTTGTAATGTGGTCCGGGTGAATTTTAATTCCCCTAGACCCGGTTGCTTATAGACCGAGTACGGGATCAGATTCACACTCCCTCCTAAGTCAAGAAGTGAGTGCTCAATCCAGTAGTTCCCAATTACACAAGGGATGATTGGGCTACCGGGATCTTTGTATTTCTGTGGCACATCTTGCTTCAGGATGGCACTCACCTTTTCAGTTAAAAAGATCTTCTTTTAAATATGTTATCATCTTATTGTCGTGCATAGGTCTTTCAGAAATTTGGCATATGAAGGAATTTGTTTTACCACATCTAGTAAAGGAATATTGACCTTCACTTGTTTCAACACCTCTAACATATCCTGAGAGTTAGAGAGAGGATTGTGCAATCAACCGTTAGGAAATTGGAGCAATCGGCTTCCCTTAAGATTCTGGTTCTAATTCTTGTGGGGCATGGCTAGATCTATCATTGTTGTCCTCTTCCGAGTCCTTAGGCTTTTCAGTCCTAACCGGAATGGTTTTGTCAATGGTCTTCCCACTCCTAAGAGTGGTGATAGACTTAGCTTGCTCTATCTAATTTGAAGAGCTCGGGTCGCTAACTTCATATTGCGATTTTGGATTGGGAAGAGGTTGAGCTGGAAGGCTTCCCTTGTTCCCAATCGCACTTTTAGTCTCAAGTCCTTGTATGGCCTTTACGAAGTCTTGAAAGACTTGTAGCATACCCTGATTGAAAAGCTCTTGATTTTAAAGATACTTTAAGACCGGATCCTCCTGAGGTTTCCCTAGATGTGGAATTTGATTAGGGAATCCTTGAGGTGTAGCAGTTTATCCATTTCTCCAACTGAAGTTTAGATGATTTCTCCAGCTGGGATTGTATGTATTAGAGTTGGGCCCATTGAAAGGTCTTTGATAATTATTTACGGCATTGGATTTCTCATTCAGTACCTCTTGAAAGGCAGGTATTGTTAGACAATTTTCAGTTGTGTGAATGTTGCAAACACAAATACCGCAAACAGTTTCCTTAGCCTTATCCTTCTTTAATTCCATGACCTCGAGTTTTCTGGTGAGATTAGTTACTTTAGCATTGATATTATCATCCACTTTTAGGAGATACATTCCACCCCTCTCCTTAGATTAAGTCGGTCTAGACGTGCTGCTTGATTTTGGGGAGATGTCCCATGATTGTGTGTTTTTAGCAAACTTATCAAAGTAATCTCACACATCATCGACATTTTTATTTATGAATTCCCCGTTACACATTATCTCAACCAATTGACACATGGAAGATGTCAGTCCATCATCAAAGAAGTTTGTGATGCACCACATTTCAAAACTGTGTTGTGGGCATGAACTGACAATATCCTTGAACCGCTCCCAACATTGAAAGAATGTTTCATCTTCTTTTTAGGGCAAAGTTCAAGATTGACTTTCTAAGGGTGTTCGAATTTCTTTATGAACTCCCTTGTCATGTCATTCCATCTACCAATAGATCAAGGACGTAGTGAATGCAACCACGTCTTAGCTTTCTCTTTCAAAGAAAAAGGAAAGAGTTTCAGCCTGACCGTGTCATCGGACATGTTTGGAGAGTATAGAGTGGCTATAATCTCGTCAAACTTTTTCAAGTGTAAGTACGGATTTTTGGATTTAAGCCCTTAAAATTTTGGAAGAAGTTGGATCACCCCTAGCTTAATATCCATGTGTCCCATATTTTCTAGAAAAACCATGCATGAGGGTATACTCACCCCTGCCGGTTGTAAATAGTCTCACAAAGTACGAGGTGAGGGTGCTTGATGCACCTCATTCTCATCCTCGACTTCTTCAACCCAAGGTTGAGGTTGTCTTCCCGGTTGATTGAACAGTTGATTGGCAACCATACTCTCAATTAACTCTGAGGATCTCGAGTGGTGTCTAATCATGTGATGGATCGATAACCCCTCAACTAATCCCCCTTCACTTAAGAGACGTCGAGTGTTGTCACGGACCCACTTGGGCATGAAACACTCTCAGCCCTCAA
This sequence comes from Magnolia changhungtana, assembly GCA_030180095.1. Classification (NCBI taxonomy): domain Eukaryota; kingdom Viridiplantae; phylum Streptophyta; class Magnoliopsida; order Magnoliales; family Magnoliaceae; genus Magnolia; species Magnolia changhungtana. Next base: position 1,522,702 of record JASAUF010000156.1, read on the forward strand.
TTTCAGATTCCAACCTAACCTAAAGAAAGAAGAAGGAATAGAGATCTAGAAATAGAAATGGAGAGAATTAGAAAGAAGTTACCAAATTAGAAGTTTCTAAATTAAGATCCTGCAGAACAAAACAAAACAAGTTAGTTTCCAAAACAGAAATTCTAAAATTAGAAAGTTTCTGAAAACAAAAATAGAAAGATGGGTTAGTTTTTTTTAAAAAAAAAAATAATAAGAAAGCAACCTAGTTTCTAAAAATAAAAAAGGAAAGTTTCTAAAAACAGAAAATAGAAAGTTTCTAAAAAGAGAAAAAGTTAGTTTTAAAATCAAATTAGGAAAATTTCTAAACCTAGAATTAGATAGTAAAAATAATTCAGAAAAACCCTAACCTAAAAATAGAAAGTAGAAAACCCCGATCTTAACCTACTTCTAAAACTAATCAATCTTAGAAAAAACACATCCGTTAATCCCCGACAAAGGTGCCAAAAACTTGTTCACAACCCCAAGTGTAGGGTCACGATGAAGTAATAATCTAGGTGAGACTGAGGTCGAATCCACAAGGACTAATTGCGTGTCTATTCTGAAAGTAATTAGAATCAAAACTAAGAGAAGATCTAACCTAAATCAGGAAAGTTGGGGAGTAATTGTAAGATGATGAATTTAGAAACTTAAGAATTTAAAAATGGGAACTAGGGTTTCTAGGGATCCACTTGCAGGTATTAAGATGTTTCCTTATTTGATTCAAGGCACTCAATTGGAATTGGAGTCCTATCCTATCCAATTGGAAGGTATTCAATAAAATCATATCTGAACTTCCATTGACCTAATTCTCAACATATGAAAGTTGTGTAGATTGGAAGTGATTCCATCACCTAATCATGCCCATGAGACTATGGTAGACAACAGGATATACTGATCCAATAACCAACATGGGAGAATTGTGAAGAATATAAGCGATTCCATCACTTAGCCATGCCTAAGGGACGATGGAGAATAACAGGATTTCCTATTTTCACAAACTCCAAATAGAAAAAGAAGATGCCTCAAGCTATTATAGATCTATTGTAATTTAAGTCACAACAAAACCATTAAAAACTAAAGTACTCCTTAAATATCAAACTAGAATCAAAGGAGTTCAACAACAACAAGAATCAAACAAGAAAAATATCTCAACCATGCTACAAGCTTCACCCCTTAGCCCTAGCTAAGGGATCTAACCAACCATAGACATGATTGGATTTAAAACCCTAGAAAAAAGCATTAAAAACTAAGAAGAATGGAAGAAGAACTCTTGGAAAGTGGCTCCGCCCTTTTTCTGTACTTCTCCAAACCCTAGATATCCTAAAAAGTGCCTAGGAAACCCCTATTTATAAGCCAAGTTCTGCAGATCCATAAAATTGGATTAAATTTATGCACTCTACGTAATGCCTTCGATGTCATCGAAGGGCTTTGAATTCAGAAGTGGTGCCTTTTCGCTCTTTCGCACTGCGTAAGTCTCTGTGTCATCGAACCATCCTTCGATGTCATTGAACAAAGCTTCGATTCATCGAACAGGTCTTCGAGTAATCGAGAATGTGTCCAAAATAGCCCATCAAATTGCTTCAATTTCTTCAATAAATTCGATGTCATCGACCAGTCTTCGATATCATTGAGAACCTTCCTTCGAGTCATCGAACATGTCTTCGATTGATCGAGAAAAGCACCCAATATGTCCAGCAACCAACTTGATTTTTCCTCATAAATTCGATGTCATCGAATAGATTTTCGATGTCATCGAATGGGTCTCGATGGCACAATCTTTTTTATTTTTGTGCTTGTTCTTTCGACTTCCTTCCTTCTCCAGTTGGTTTTCTTGGATCTTGGAGTCTTGAAATCTTCAATCTTGGTCTCCACAGATCCATACTTTGCCTTGGTGACTTTCGAGCACTAAATCCATGCTTTTAACATTCTTTTCAATCCAAGTTCTTAAATTCACCTTGCAACAGAAACACATGTAAAATATACCATTAAGCCATATTATGTTTGTAAAACCAACAAATAAATGGGGGATAATATGCAATATTTGGCCCTCAATATTGCCCATGCCAAAATTTTGAGATTCCATCATATCGACGGCCAAATTCCATGTTTAATTTCATTTTTACTATTTATAGTAAATTTTAGTTTGATTATAACTCTTCATCCGTTGGGCTTTAGGAGTTGTCTCCAACATGAAAAGTACTTAAAATAATTAGGAGAATAACGTGGTTAAGCCACATAGGACACTTACTATAAAAGTAAATTTACTATTTATAGCAAGTTATGAATTTTATGGAGTTTTAGTTATAGTTTGCTTCTAATTTCTCTCTCATTGCTTGGTATCACTATTTAAAGGGTTATGAACTTGTTTATTTCATCAATCTATCAATAAATTTATAAATTTTCATGAATACTATTTCTATTTTCTTGTTTTTTCCTCGTAGATTAGAGAAGTCTCTGTGAGGAGTCCAAAGAAGCTTGATAGATTCAAAGTAGTTATCCTTGAGGAAGATGGTGATCGACCTCATCACGTTCATCCCTACGTCAATTGGTATTAAAGAGAAGACTTCCCTCGGGTCCATCGCAAACAATGAAGGTATAAACCAAAATCCTGTGGATGGTGATCCTAGGATTCATTATATTTTGAAAAGAATGGAAGCTTTCCACGGAGAGAACAAGTTGACCATGAAATGGCGGTGAAGACCGCACTAGTTGAAGAAGGAATATGTCAATATGTCCTAGAGGGGGTGAATAGGACTTTTTTAAACGATTTAGGATTTATAAACAAAACCTACTTCACTAATCCTATAATCATGCAATTCTCAGGATTACTCAAATGTAACTCTACTGGCTTCCAAGCCTAGTAGAGGATCAATCACAAACTGCTTAAGGAGTAAACAATATAAAGTCTAGTTCATGATAGATATGACTGTGTAGGTGTGTGAGAAGTGATCAGATGTTCATATATGGAAATATTAATGCAAATCACTCAATCAAAATAACAATCTCAAACATAGTCATTTTATAACGGTTCGACGATAAGTCTACTCCACTCCCGGCTGCTGCACTTAACCCTTAAGTGTACCGGATTTCACGAAGGAGGTTTCCCAGGGTTCACCTTAAAACTAAGGTTTTAAATCAGGTTCACCTTCAACCTTTACACAGAGGTTTCTACTCGGTTCACCTCTAACCTTGGAGTTTTACTAGTTCACTTCTAACCAGATGTTTATGCTCTCCATAGAGCAAGGGTCCACACAACCCACCCGGATGTTTATGTTCTCCACAGAGAAAGGGTCCACACAACGCACCCGAATGTTTATGCTCTCCACAGAGTAAGGGTCCACACAACGCACTCACTACGTACACTCTGGCCGGAGGCCTCCTTGAGGACTTCAAAGGGTGAGAACCACTTAAGACCCAATCCTAGAAAGGAATGATCACAAGTGTCCTCTTGGACTTTGGATACTTACAAATAAGTTGATGAGTCCCATTCAGTACAATGACGACGATCTCCTCCTTGTTGTTGAAGAGTCTTCGGCTCCCTTAATCCGCAACACAAAAGATGTACCAGTACTTCGCTTCGGGTTGAGTCAAGGTTATGATGGAATCCTACTCTCTAAAGATTTTCCTATAAGGAAGATAGAGTAGTTCCAATCATCAAGGCATTCAAGGCATCCCAGCTTAATGATTTGTCGTTAAGGTAGTAGCTGGATGATCCTTGAATGCGGAAGTTCATTCCCCAATCCACTCTATTGAATGTTAATGGTGAGGGTGGAACTCCCTTGAGAGAAAGGGCTTTAGATATAAGATGTACGTTGAAACACTCAAAAGCTCTCTCTTCTTTCTCTCACGGCAACAAAAGACAAGTCCTCTATATATAGGCAAAAAGTTTCAACAGATATAAAATCTCACATTTATGACAGAGTTCGATATCATCGAGTGTATACTCTCGATAGCATCGATGGTCTGCTCGATGACTCGGATTCAATGTCATACGCTTTTGAAACTCTTTGACAATTGGTCGATGAATCGAAACTATTGTCGATGTCATCGGATTTCGAACTCCGATTCCATCGATGACAGGTTCGATCCATCGACACTTAAAAAAATGAGAGAGACTTGACTTTGAAACATTTTAGGTTTTCATGAATGATTGGAGAACCATCGAGATCATCAGAATTTGAATGTCGATGATATCGAGATCAGAGTCGAGGCATCGATAAATCCAGCTAATTTATCTTTAAGCTTGTTAGACAGTTTATGTCCTTGTTCGATGCAATCGACCTAGTGCCGATATCATCGATATTTGAATATCGATTCTATCGAAGGGCCCCCGATCATAGTTAAAAATGCCCTGAAATATCTGTTGTGAGAAATGCGCACCCACTATCGATATCATCGATGGACCTCTAATCTTATCGACATTTGAATTCAAATCATATCGGACGGTCATCGATATATCGAAGGAATTTGAGATTTTCATTAAAAAACAGGGGCACCGAAAATTTGTCTATCGATTTTATCGAGCCACTCTTCGATGGTCTCGAGATTTGAATGTCGATGATATCGATATGTGTTTCGATACATCGATAATTCATCTGGATATGTTGTGAAGTTGCTGGACATATTTAGTGCTTATATTGATGATATCGATATGTGTATCGATACATCGATAAATCCGTCCAGATGAATATTTAGTTGCTGGACACTTTTGATCCTCACATCGATAATATGTTAAGGTATCGAGGACATCGACAGTGCAAGTCGATCATATCGAGGGTGCTTCGATAAAATCGATAAGGCGAGAAAAACTTAGAGATTTTCCTATTTTGAAAAATGTTTTCTTACCTTAAAACCCTATGATTTCTAACTCATTTTTAAGGATTTTTCTTTACTTAGTGTTTTGGGTTATGGGATGTGAGGCTTTGAATTCACCTGTGACGAGCTTGTACACATTCGGTTGAGGCAGACGCTTGAATTGATCTTCCTATCGAGCTCTGTAAACAGTCTGACCTACCACTCACGTAACTTAACAAATCAGGGCACTTTCAGACCATACAAGGGCTGTAGACAACCCTCAACCATATTGCAGATGCACTAATTTTGCCCCAAGCCCTAGGTGATGCTCAACCGCTTGTGATTATTATATGGCATAACCCCGATTTCTGTAGAGCACTACCAGTGGTGCATCGTAGGGCTATATCAGATAATGCGAGTTCTAGCGATGAGGACCTTGATGACGGCTTTGCCTGACGACCAGTCCATGGAGGAGATAGTCTAGATCGTGTTGAAAGAGACTATCGAGGTAACGTTAAACTTCCTAGTTTTAATGGATTATTATGTATAGAAGATTTCCTAGACTGGCTTGCCAAAGTAGAACGATATTTCAATTACATGGATGTGCAAGAGCATGAAAATGTGAAGTTGGTAGCCTTCAAATTAAAATGCAGTACTTCTGCATGGTATGAGCAATTACAACTCTCATGTGCTCAACTGAACAAGGCACCCATCTCATCATGGTCACGGATGAGATGTCCTCTTGATCATAATTCCTCCCTAGTGATTACGAGGAGGTGTTGTTCCAGCTATACCAAAATTATCGACAGGAGAATCGAACCGTCACAGATTATACTAAAGAATTTCAATGATTGGTAACACGGAACAATCTGTTATAAACGGAATCACAGAAGGTAGCATGATTTATAGGTGGGTTACGATCAGTGATTCAGGACCGAGTTCAAATGCACCCAATTAAGACCGTGGATGAAGTAGTTCAGTTGGAAGGTAGGGTAGAAACGCAGCTTGCAAGAGTTCTTATTCAGCCTTACTGTAGCGCCCCAAAATTCAAGGACCAAGCAGCTACTCGGCTCTCAAATTCTCGAGTGCCACGTATACAATAATGAGTCACAAATGCATATAGTTAATCAGGTATTAACAAGCAATGACGAATTAGACTAAGCATGTTTAATTGCTAATCAGATAATTAAATTCTAAGTGCTACTAACCAAATAAAGTTCCATCGTAAATTCATATCCAACATAGCAACTTAATAAATTTAAATAACAGTCCTCCAGGGATCCATTCCCATACGCTCATCACACCCCAAAATGATATAGGCTCTGGCCCAATCCCTCCGTCATCCACCTGGCTAATATGGCCTGCTAAAATCCTGGTAATACGCTCACTCCTCGTGGTCGTCGGCACCAACATCGTCCAAAGTGTGCTTGTAACACCCTGTACTTTCCAGTACTCAGGTGTTACCATATATGTGTAAATAATGCAACCTAAATGTATACACTGTGAAATGTATGTACTTTGTGAAGATTTAAAACTTTAAACTAAAATGATGTATATGTATTTAATGTATATAAGACATTATATAAATAAATTATATTAAATAAACATAATGAATAATAATTTTACAACATATAGTTGAATTATAAACATCAATGTAGTATTGAATATTTTTTATAAAAACATGTATACCAAACATTATTAGATATTTAAATAAAATTTCATATTATTTAACGATGTGATTTCAAATAAGATATTGTACAATATGTAATTCATATGTATGTATAATATGAGACTGTCTATTATGAATTATATATTAATAAATAGGAGATCAATGGCATGCATATAGTACTATGTTAATATCAAAATTATATGAATATATGTGTATGAGATTTTAATTATTTTAATTATAAGTAATATACAACGGTAGTGAAATCTATATTAATATTCGTATTGGTTAGTTATATACGATGAAAGCCCTTCAAATGGCCCCTTGGACCTTTTCAACCGTTGACGTTCAGTTTTGGGGTGATCCAACCATTAGATCGATGTAACCGACGCTTAAAGACCTCAGTTTTGTTAGTACGGCCCACCTAAGCATTGGATCTATCTCATCTCCGGTTTAGATGGCCCAATTAGACTATAAAACAAAATGGACGGAGTAGATTCTCCTTGAGCATCGCAATAGGTCCCACACTGGAGTGCGTGTACACTGGTGCTACAGCACCTGAGGTGCACAAGACCCTCAGCTCGGTCAGCAGCGGGCTGACCCACCATATCCTGAAATGGAGAGGTTTCTCTCTCTCTCTTCGTTTTGCCTGCCGACGGACTGAGTCCGTTTGAGGCGTCCGTGACCCCCCGCCTGGGCCCCACCTTGATGATCCAGACCGTCCATCGTATACGTCCCTCAGCCCTGACCAAAACCATGGTCGTTTCACACGAAACAGCACACGCGTGTTCACACGAAAACTGGCACGAGCGAACCCAAAAACACAAAAAAATACTGAAAATGGAAACCTGCCGTTTCTCCAATCCGTTTGCCAGGAGGGCGATCCGAGTGAAATGAAATCCCTCATTCTCCACCGTTCAAGACAAGGCAATCTCAGCCGTCCGAATTTCTTAGGGCGTTCCAACTGAAACCAGGGACGGTTTCGACTCCTTCCCACGGTTTTGTGAAAACCGGACTGTGTGATGTAATCCTGACCATCCACTATCCATCCGACGGCTCTAACGTGTTAGGGTAGGTGAATAAAAGGCATGAGGATCGAGGAATAGGAGCGGACCCTCCATTGCTGCAGCCGGCCAAGAAAAACCATCCATCTCCCTCGCTCTAGCGTACCCACCACCCAAGTCTCTCAAGCTTCGAAAAACCTTACCTATAAGCTTCCTAGAACCATACGAATCGCTTAGAAGGAGCAGATGGGAGGAATATCCACCGAGTCCGGATCTGCCATTAACGGCGGATCATCTTCTCCAACGGTTTCTCCATCCAACGGTGCTGCTGGGTGCTGCGTTTAAAAGAAGGAAGAAAGAAGATGGAATGAGAAAAGAAAAGAAGGAAGAAAGAAGAAGAAGAAAAGAGGAGTGTAAGGCTGGTGCGGCTGCACCATGGAGGTACTCCACTGGCTGAGCCGCTGCCCAACTCGGTTGGGTCGCAACTGGGTCAAACCCAATGTTGTTGTCAGGCTTCAAGAGAGAGCAGGAGAAACAGAAGATAGAAAATGGAAGAAAGAAGAAGTAGAGGGAAATGAGGAGAGGAAGGGATGTGAGGAGAAACGAGAGTGAGAGGTGGTGGGTTGGTGATGTTGCCACTGTTGTTGCTATTGTTGCCGCTCACATCTGATTAGCAAGTGGGCCGCACCTTGCACAGCAGGTGGGCTGCTTCCAGCGGGACAGTAGGTGGGCTACATCACCTCAAGGCTCTAGGCTGCACCTGAGATTCAATCTCGGTGAGCCGCACCAACTCAAACCGGACTGAGTTTAGGCTGAGTCGGGCAAGGCCCATTGCTGCTGTCAGTGCTGTAGCAGGCGACCAAGAAGAAGGAAAGGAGAAGAAGAAAGAGAGAGAAAGAAGAGGATGGTGGCTAGTTGAGTTGAACCGAGTCAACTTGACTCGAACCGAGTCAGCTAGGTGAGCCCACATTTGCTTCCCAAAATTTAATTATTTCGATTGTCGTTGTTACTGTTATTACAAAATTGTGGATTATTAGAGTTAGATATAATTAACCATGAGTAAATTTCACATATGCTAAAATTAGTTATTATAGACAAAATCTCAATTATTAAATATAAGTGCTTTATTTCTCATATTATCACTAATTGTAGAGCACACTATTTATTTCTCATCAAAAGATTATTAGTGTCACGTTAGCTAATATTAGGGATATGGTTAATATTAATAATTATTTTGGAATTACTAGTATTGGTATTTGTAGTGTTGTTGTTGTTGTTGTTGTTTAGCCATTGTTAAATTATTATTTTAAGTTAGTAATATCATCAATACTGTTATTACATCACATAGAAATCAAAACCTAGACCTACATTCTAGGGTGAAGTCCTAGACGTAAGTAACCTAAACCATAAATTATGATCCTAATTGGTAAGTTATTCTCTATGACATCACTACAGGTTCCTTTACCATGATATTACTATTATAAGTCACTATTAGTATCATTACTCGTGGGTTGTTAGATAATTTAATATAATATTAGCCACTGTAATATTTTTAAAATTAATGACTAATTTATTTATTAATTTTATTCAATTATTACTCTCATTAACAATATCATTAATGGTCACACCAATTAAAGTCCAAATTCTATAATCTAAGTTTAAAACTAAACCCTAGTATGAAAACCCTAATCCTACACTAAAACCCTAAAAGATAACCCTAGGCTATGATCTTAAACCCTAGGTGGTATGTAGAACTGAGATCTAATGTTACATGCTGATCCGTGGTAGGATTCGATTTTAAGGGAACGCGCGCCCCCTAACCATGCTGGTAGGCGATCCAACTATAAGGTGATAATTCTTCCCCTTGAGCTTTCCATCTTCTCATTAGCTTAAGTTATAGTTTTTATTAAAAATTGTAATGGATATCTCTCTCTTATTAATCACATGTGTTAGCTGGTGGGAATTGAATTGCTATAATGCCTGCTTAATGTTCATCCTGTATATTTGTTCATGCTTGTGTATTGTTTATGGACTTTAAACTGGTACATTAGTGGGAAACCCCCACCTATAAATGTACACTCATACTTTAGATGTAACCTGACTGGTTGTGATTGAAATGGACCTTCGACTTAGGGGTTATTGAGTGGTGGTCTAGATGGATCATTGATGTGGGTCTACCATCCAGGGTTGTTGTACTCAATGATTTTTACGGATGGTTTTCATCGTATGGTTTTGATATTCGCCCTATGTGGCATATTTTGATATTCACCCTACGTGGTTTTATTTGATATTTTTCCTATATGGGTTCGATGTTTTACACTGTACAACCATGCGATAGTAAGCCCCATATACTGTAATATGATTGGCCACTAGTCGATGGGTTTCCATTAAACATCCTAAGATGGTAGCCTCATCAGCCGGGGATGGTAGTCATGGGATACTATGCCCGAGCTGTCGGCCTACGCTGGGCCATGTGCTCCCTATAGTGACCTTTGAGCTTATCTAAATTGGCTGATTGTAAATGGACTAATAATGACTTGGCTAATCATGCATACATGGCACGTTCCGACTGGTTGATATTTCCCAGGTTCGATAATTCCGACTGGTTGATGTTTCCCATGTTCGATGATTGCATGGGTGACGGCCCACTGTCCACACGGATGAGCATCCCCGGGGCGATGAATGCATTCACGCATCCATGCATCTAATAAGACTGCATTTACTCTATTTTGGTTGTCTGGATGTTTTATAACTATGCTTACCTAATGCGGCGGTGTGTAATCTTGAGGGGAATTCACACTGAGTTGGCCACTCATCCATCAAATATATAACCGTACAGGTAGTACAGGTGGCTTAGGTGATATGTATGTTCAGACTTGATGAGGAGCAGGGTACGATCGCCAGGGATGCTTGACTATAATTGCTTGGAGGAGCTGCGTGATCTTGCGGCTTATATTTATATGCTTCCTGCTATTTTTCATGTATTAAATTCTTGTAATCTTGTACTTATTAAATTCTGAGACATTGGTTTGTATAAGTCATTATGGGCAGCTTCTTGTATATTTGAATGATAATGAAAATTTTCTTTGTGCTTACTTGTCCACACTACGCTCATTTGCTTACTCTGATAAAAGAAAAATATTATATCTGACCATCCTTTAAGGTTAACACTCGGGTTTTTGGGACACGGGTCGTGTACTCGGGTCCTAAAGATTCGGCTTGTTACAGTGCTGCTCCAGGGTACCTGCATCATTATCGGGTTCTGGATAGTGTTTTAAAACACCATCCCAGAGTGGGAGTGAGTGATTAACTCCGTGGTACCATTAGCAATAGGCTACAAATTATTATGCATATGATACATTTAATGAACAGCAAGCATCATAGAACCCTAAACATCATTGTTAATGCAAATGCATGGTTATGATATGATGCATGCTCCTCACCAACCAGCGCTCCCTCAAGCTACGACATCTAACATTCGCCATGAAATAACACTCCCTCAAAAGTGGCCTCGACTGCATAATTACCAATAAATTTAAATGCAATGTCATGAAATATGTTAGCCTGGTTGATTAGTTAAGTTCATTCGTCCAGCAGGTTGGAGAAACTGAAATACCCTAATAGAGTTATTGCCCTAACCCGATTGCACGGCTTAAGGGCCGTGGTCACATGACTCTCGTGACCCTTAGCCCTATAAAGGGGTCATCAATCTCAAAAAGAATTATAATCACAGACGGAAGCAATTAGGACTTAAATGTCCTACTTGCGGTCACTATGGGGAGGTCGTCACCCCAACACAGGTCGACAGCACGAGTACAGTGTCCCATACCACCGTGTCTGGCTCACGAGTCTAAGTGCTCAATGGACACTACGAGGAGGATCGTCACCCCAGCGTAGGCCGACAGCACAATCATAGTATCTCATACCACCATCCCCGGCTCATGAGTCTTGTGGGCCGTACATAACAATTTGAAGTGGGTGCAATGGTCTCAGGGTACTTCGAGTTCATACAGGCATGATCAAACATGGTTAGCATACAAGGATGGTCGACTTATAATCAATATACCCCGACGGGGTGAACCATAGCTAATCGGCTTGAGAACATTGTCTCCTGTAGTCCAACTACGGCCAACAACCTATAGTTCAACTATTCAATCCAGATTCACTCACAGACAAGTCAAACAAGGACCGCCCAAAAAATTTCAAGTAATTGGCCGATCTATAAGGGAATATGCAACAATTCACAATGTAACATGAATTCCTTAGATATAATTCATATATGGCAGACACAATTTCAGTATAATCGATACATGGACAGCTACACACAAAGTTTTACTCAAATTTACAGGTTCTACATAACATATTCCAACCTATATAATTATGTGGACAGCCATGCACAAAATAAATCTTCCATAGGTCAACATAGATCATATAATTCAGCCATGCATTGAAAATCCAGACAAGTGACTCGACCCAATTAGCCAATCCTCATCATTACATGCCTACACTCAAGCATATTGAATCACAAATTTAGGAAATTAGGGAATCAAACATCAAACAACAATTCATTTCTTCTTTTCAATCAAATTAACTCCAAATCAAGGAATCAACAGTAAATTAGCAACAATTTAGGGAAAATTAAATATTTGCATCTTACATGACATGCAAATCATTAAGTCATATGATTGGGATATTAGGGTCCCATCCCTTGTAACGCCTTGAAAATCGGGGGTCGAATAGCAACTCAACTCCCGAGTTTCAAAACATCACTTATGCAACATATATGCTTAGGATTTAATATTGTCTGTGTTAGTGCATTAATCATGAGTAGGATTATACCAAAACAGTAATTCATACTCCAGATCAAGTTGTAAAATGCAAGCGGAAGACTGAAAGACATAAATACACGTATATAAGTCAAAGATCACAATCGGTCTCCAGAGTATGAATATAACACTGAGTCACTGTGTACATGAAGTATTACATGTAATATTACAAAAGTCAAAATTATCAAAAATGGTTCAACGGTAATAAAACCCTATAGCCCCACTGGACAGGAGAGCCTAAGTGAAGCCATCCGAGAACTGCATGTAAGAGAACTCGTCCTGATCGTCATAATAATCAGGCTTCGCCTCAGGGGTCACGCCATCATCTGAAATCAAGACAAAGTCTAGTTGGTGTTTAAAACACCGTCCCATAACGTGGGAGTGAGTGATCAACTCAGTGGAACAATAGAGCAATGCCTGAGGTGGTATTCGGGTCTTTGTACGAATTTTCCGAGACATTACAATCCTTTTCATAATTTTAGTAATTTCTAGTCCCTTATCCTAGTTATGCAATCCAAATGTAGATTCAACCACATGCACTAACAATTCACCAATGACATTCATTAAACCTACTCTAGGCGCGATAATTAGTCACCTAAAGGTAATGGTCCGCACCTATTCTTAGTCAGAGGTTGCTGAGATGGTTCTAGCGACGCCGGGTCCGCAAGCTCGAGGTGTTGGGTCCCTGCATTGCATAAAACGGTCAATAATTACATACATGTTGTGGAAAATTAAAGAATTAGGGTGTATGCTCCTAATTCACCTTAGATGGGTTGAAATTTCTCTTCCAATAGTGGAGAACGATCAAGGTTACTGGCAAAGAGGGGAGAGGACGTTGAGATTTCCCAAATTTGAGCACTGGGACCACGTGCAAGCGCAATGGCCTCTCTCTCTCTCTCTCTCTCTCTCTCTCTCTCTCTCTCTCTCTCCCTCTCTCTTTCTCTCTTTCTCTCAGCTGCTGAGAATGGGGTTTGAGAGAGAGGATTGAGCTTTTATATGCTCAATATTATTTCAGTCAACCCAGGCTTTTGGGTAATTCCCCAAATAGCTAAGTGGGGCCCATTTCAGGTTATGGGGACTGCTGTGATGGACCCCTGGCCCATCTGACACATGGGATAGGTGCCCCATGGCCTAATGAAGGGTTGGATAAAGTTTGATCGTAAACAGATGCAGGGTTTTGCCGCAACGGCCCAATTCACGATCAACAGTCACCGTTCCACGATCAGCAGTCAAATTTTATGGGTAAGGGCTAGAAATTATTTCCAACCTTCAGTGTGAATTTAGAAGAGATCTGAAGGTTGGAATGCCCGGATTTGCAGACTCAAGCAGCAGGGCTATTTGATTTAATTTCACAATTTTATTTCTTTAGGCCAGGTGACTCGCGGTTTGCAAGTGCCGGCAGGGCAGCATTGTTCAACCATTTCTGGGTATCTTCGGGGCCTAGCGTCCTTGTGGGACCACAAACCCAGCGAGCCTAAAGGTCTGACAAAGTTTCAGGATTTTTGGACCTTCCTCGGGTGATACACGACCCGTACGGACGGCCGCCAAGTATGGCTCGACCGCCTGGCACTACGGCCCATGCTCGGCCCGAGCACGATTTGATTTAATCTCATTAGTGGTCAAGTTTGTCATTAATTAGTCCCTAGTAGGCCCACACGTGCGACTGAATTATCCAATCCTGCGTCAGCTCACACGTGCACCTCAGGACATTGTTCCCTTTTTGGACGGGGCGTTACACTTACCCTTCAACTCAGCCCCCCATGACAGGTCCTACTCAGGATTCAGAACTGACACGAGGAAAAGAACTAGTAGCAGGAAATCCTCAACCTTCTGCAACCAGCGGCCCATCTAGGCTTCAACACCCCGCAACCCACTTGACCATTAACAAATGGGGCATTGAATGTGAGGCTATAGAAGAAGACCCTAGCTTTGATAAAGATGAACAACCCACTGAGGAAGGAACACATGGTGAAGAATGGATGAGCAAGGATCGTGGTGAATCTCTAGTCGTGAGGCGATTAATGTACGCCCCACGGAAAGAATTACATCTGCAACGACGTAATATATTCCGGATGCGGTACACCGTCAACGCAATGTCTGTGATGTGATCATAGACAGTGGTAATAGCGAGAACATTGTCTCGAAAGTGATGGTGGACAGGTCGCAACTACCTACGACAAAACATCATTCTCTTTACTCAATTGACTGGATTAAAAGGGTGAATGAGACCAAGGTAACCGAACAATGCACTGTATTGTTTTCAATTGGTAAAACTTATAAAAATTAGATATTTTGTGACATGGTAGACATGGAAGCATGCCATATGTTACTCGATCAACCATGGCAGTCAGACTGTGATGCAACCCATCGAGGATAAGATAATGTTTACGTCTTTGTTAAGGACGGTCGAAAGATAATCCTTGCCCCTATGGCACGAGAGAAATACCTCGAAGCTTCTAAAGTGGAAGGGACCTCCCTCTTGACCATTCAAGGTTTCGTGGAGGAATCCAAGGACGAGGTATACGTCGTAGTAGTAAAGGGCAATGAATTGAAACCCTTAGACATTCATCCAAGTTTAAGGCCTTTCCTGAACGAATTTAAAGAAGTTTGGCATGAAGATTTACTCGATGGATTGCCTCCCATGAGGGACATCCAACCTCACATATTCCTTGTCCCTAGGACTAGCTTGTCCAACTGCCCTCACTGTCAGGTAAGTCAAAAAGAATGTTATATCTTGAAGACAGGAGTGAAGGAATTGATCCATACTAGCCAAGTCAAGGAGAGCATGAGTACATGTATTGTGTCAACTCAAGAGCCTAATGGCAAGTATAAGAAAAGGGTTAATAAACATCGGCATCAACAGTTATCTCAGAATCATGAACCAAGTCCCTTGAGTACCTCGAGGACGAGTTTTTTCCAAGTGGAAGGGTCTGATGTAGAACGTGTCACAGATACATTCCGAGCATGGCTAGACCAGAAGAAGGTGGACCGTAAATTGATCATAACTTTTAATCTTGGTATCGTTGCGACGCACCAGACCGAGTATTATGAACCAAAGCAGCATGAGAACTCGAGGACGAGTTCTTTTGAAGTGGAGGAGACTGATGTAGAGTGGGTCGCAGACACTTTCATGTCCAAGATTGATCAGAGAAGGCCCGATCAGAGGCAGAAGTCATCAATACCATCAAAACCTTAAAACAGGCATATCTCGTGTCACGCCCCAAACTTGGAAACCGGGCTCACAAAATTTTTGATCGCCGAATCCGACGCCGATAGCCTCTGTAGTGCCCCATTCTTGGATCCCGACACTCATATGCCAGATTCTGATCCTGGGATCATACTAGGAGGATTTTCAGTGTGAATTTTTTTTGTAATGGAGCATAACCACAAGCATAACCAAGTCACAAAACAACATCACCACATATCCACTATATCAAAAACTTTAAGTACAATGAGGAAAGGGGAAATACAGGGTGATCAAAAACTCTAAAATAATCTGACGCGCGCTCCTGCCTCAGCGCTGCTGCGATCCAATGCCACTGAATACAACGGTCGTGTATAAGCCTACAAAAGCTTAGAGGGTGGTGTAAATGTATGCGCAAGGCAAGCGCCAAGTGTACAATATCAGATTAATGCAGAAATATGCAGTAAGTCCATGAATACAACCAGCCGTACCAAGGTTATGTGATGCAAGGCATGAATGCTATCAGCCATACCGAGGTCATGCGATGCGAGGCCTATGTAGCCAAATATCGTATGCGAGATGCAAAGCAAGCATATCAGTTCTCATCAAGTACACATATCAGTACAGTTCCTCTCTGGATATCACCGAGATCTAATACACTTCATACTAACTACCTCCTCCCTATCTGCACAGCTAAGCTAGTGGAAGAGACCACACTATCCACCTAACTAGTAGTCTGCCAATACTTACCCGGCTCATCGATAGCGGACTCATTTGCGAGCTGGTCAAACTCAGCCTAGCTTATAACCCCCTCACTCGGGCTGATAAGGCCACACCCCCTTCCAACCGACCATGACACAATGGGAGAAGCGACCTACTAGTATTCGGCACTTGGGCGCTCGTGTATCCACTCAGTCTAGACGTTGGAGCATCTCCTGGTACCAAAAAGGTTCTGAAATTTTCACCCAAGGACATCCTAAGTGCCTACAATGCTAGATCCAATATTTTCGATATCCGATACGACGATCCACGATGTGTCTGTGGAGACCATGGCCCTAATGTCGCTAGTGCGTGCAGTGATCAAATCACACATATGCGAGATGCATGAGTCACACTATACAATCATGCAGCAATCCTGCATGTACCACGCGATCATGTAGGGCACTTCGTCTCATAAGGAGTCTCGTAAATGTTTCAGCCCAATGGCTTATGCTATGGTCAAACATTTCTCATATCAAGCGTACATATGATGCGTATGAGCATGAATCATGGAATTATACTAAGCATGTTATAAAGTTGTGAACTATCCTTACAATGCAGATGAGCCTAAACGGCCTAAACACAACAAGTATGAGCCTATCAATGGGCCCTAAGGAGAGTCATAATGCGGACATTTAACCAACATTATTCTTACAATGTGGACGTTAAACCAACATTGCTCCCAAGGCATGGTTCACCATAAAACATCATTACACAAACCATGGAAGAATCACACATTACAATGGACCTTAGGTACATCCCATTAGGCCTAAAATACATCAAATGGACCATATCACATGGGCCTTATATTCATCAAGTGGGCCACATCAATGGGCTGCACCAATGAGCCTTATGTACATTGCAATGGGCCATAACCCATGGGCCTTATAATATATCAAAATCAGCCTAATCACATGGGCCTTACATTCATAGCAAGGTGGGCCTCAACAACATCTTCATACACATCAAGGTGGGCCTCAACAATGGGCCATAAATATGACAAGTGGGCCACATCACATGGACCATATGTATATACCAAGGTGGGGTCCACTTGAACTATAGATCTGTCTTATTTTTAGCCTCGAGCCCTAAAACAAGCTTTCAAAATGGTTGGACAGATTGGATGCAACACATGCATCATGGTGGGGGGGTCCACATGAAGGCCCACCATCATGTATGTATTATATATAATATAATATATTATCTATATATAATATATATTAACAATATAATAAAATATATATATATATACATATATATACACACACACACACTACAGTCCCACACGTGGGGGGAGGGGGGGGGTCCCACCGTCTAGTGTGGACGGTGCTGATAGAACACATAAATCATGGTAGGTTCTATGGACGGTGTGAATGAAATACATACATCACTGTGGGGCCCACCATAATGCTTATTTACAATCTAACCCATTGGTAAGGTCACACGGACCTGGATGAAAAGGAAAAACAAATTTCATCTTGATCCAAAGCTTCTGTGAACCCAAAAAGTGTTTCAATGGCAAACATTCATTCACCGCTATTTCCTATTATGTGCGCCACCTGAGCCGTGTATATGGCTGATTTTTGGGGATGGCCCTAGGCCCTAAGGGGCCCACAAAATGGACAGGGTGGATCATAAACACACATCATGGTGGGGCCCACGACTGGGACCATGGGTCCCTGCTCGTCCGTCCGCCAGCACAGCAGCGCTGCCTGTGCCTTTGACGCTGCTGCATGTTTATTTTATTATTATTATTATTGTGAAAACAGAGTTTTCTTACGGTTTTTCGTACGTGGGGTCCACATCGGAAGAATCCACCCCAACCATTGGTGTCCATGGCCCAAGACAGACTCATCAAGCCCAATATTCGATATATTTTGGGGTACAGAAACACCAATGTGGATTTTAACGGTAAAAACCACTATTTCCTATGCTATGGCCCGCCAGAAAATCGGATTGACTTTATTTTTCGGATCAACGCCTAAAATGGGCTGGAGAACGGAATAGACGGCGTGGATTAAATACATACATCAAGGTGGGGCCTGTATGAGCAGCCCACCTAAAAAGCATAAAAAATCAAGCTAATATTTTTATTTCCATTACACGTCCAGCGTCCCTGACGCTGGACGGTTTGGCATAAAGTGTACTTAAGGTGGGCCCTTCTCAGATGAGCCACCAAATGATGGATGGTGTGGGTACAACACATGTAAAGTGGGCCCCACCTACAGATGGCTTGGGAAAGATAATACTTCATGGAGGGGTCCATCCGAGTGGGCCACATGACCACATTATCACATACAATAGGAAAAAATGAAAGAGAGAAGAGAGAGAGAGAGAGAGAGAGAGAGTGGGACACACGTGTGATGGAGGGACTCCGGCACTATGGGCCCTCCTTTGCATGATTTACAATATACATCAAGTGGGTCCCATTACATATGGGCCCATCGATCAAAATCAACGGTGGAGATCCTTTCTTCACCAAAATGTACGGTTTAGATGACCCTATTTATGCAAGGAAGATACACATTATGATGGGGTCCATGAAGAATGGCCCCATCATGGAATGATTATGAGAATCAAGGTGGGCCATTGGCCACATCTTAGGGTCCAAAGTAAGATCCATACCATCGATTGGTAGGCCTCACTTGGCCCATCATCAAAACATGAAAAATCTATCCTAATAAGCACCCACCGTTTGATCTTCTTGGTCCGTTAGAACGCCGGTCCCCTTGTGCTTCACTTTAATGGAGGGTGATTAGGTTTGAATGGCTAGGATGATGGTTCTTGGGGTGAAAAGTGGGCCACACACACTCACTCTTTTCTCACATGGAAGAGCTTGGACGTGGGATTTTTCTTTACTTGGGAATGTGGGTTTGAGAAATGAGAGAAAGAGAGAGCGAGTAGCTTAGGTAGGCCATGATTACTTGTAAGAGAGGTGTGGGTGGCTAGCAATAAATGCTTGTAAGAAGGGCTAGGGGTAGGATGGCTAGCCATAAGTGCTTGTAAGAAGGGCTATGGGTAGGTAGGGTGGCTATAGCTAAGGTAGGGTAGCTATAACTAGGGTAGGGTGGCTATAGATAGGGTGATGTCATCACTCTCATGATTTCTTAGGGATTGGTGCCACATGGAGTAGGTGGGTCCCGTAATATGTGGTCCACGGTCATTATAAGGCACGGTCCATATCTTATGATCTAAGCGTCAGATTGGCGCATGAGACGCGGCGTTGAAACCGCGGCAACGGTGCGATCGCAATGGTTTAAGTCTCGGATTAAGCAGACTTAAATCTACGAGATACGACTTAGGGTCATGCGCAAATATTGATTACAGATCGCAGGTTACCGGAATTCGTCGAAAATGATCGCGAGAGTCGACGGAACAGAATGGACTAGGATACGAGCCTTACATCTCGCAAACTGGAATGAGTTATTCAATGTAACATATATGATTTTGGGGTAGGATAAGTTAATTTAGCCAACCAACTTGGCTATGCCGGGTTGCCCACTCCAAATTTTTAAGATTCCATCATATCGATGGTCGAATTCAATGTTTAATTCCGTTTTTACTATTTATAATAAATTTTAGTTTGATTATAACTCTTCATCCGTTAAGCTTTAGGAGTTGTGTCCAACATGAAAAGTGCTTAGAATAATTACGAGAATAACGTGGTTAAGCCACATAGGACATTTACTATAAAAGTAAATTTACTATTTATAGTAAGTTACGAATTTTAGGGAGTTTTAGCTATAGTTTGCTTCTAATTTCTCTCTCATTGCTTGGTATCCTTATTTAAAGGGTTGGGAACTCGTTTATTTCATCAATCTATCAATCAACTTACAAATTTTCATGAATACTACTTATATTTTCTTGCTTTTTCCTCATGGATTTAAGAAGTCTCTGTGAGGAGTCCAGAGAAGCTTCGTGGATTCGAAGTAGTTATCCTCGAGGAAGACGGTGATTGACCTCATCACGTTCATCTCTACATCACTTTTATGACATTATTATACACTTCCTGTTCTTCAATCGATGTGATGGCGAACGTTTGGCTTGCGTAGGATATTATTGGAACGGTTTTCCTCCTTGAGAATTCGCAGGTCATGATGATTGTTGAGGGTGATGCCGCTGATTTTGAGGCGATCGACACGGTGTAAAGTGCGATGGCTGAGGGTATGAGTGCAACAGTCTGAACATTTGAGGCGGCTGGATAGACTGTTGAGTAGGTGCAGGAGATGGTAGTCGTGAGTAGGGGTGTACATCGAGTTGAACCGAGTCGAGCTGGCCTCAGCTCGACTTGGCTCGGCCACTAGCTGACCTCAGCTCGAACTCGGCTCGACTTAGTCCTTGAGCCTGACTAGCCAACTCGACTCGGTTCAGTTAGTAGCTCGGGCCAATTCGAGCCGAGTTCGAGCCAAGATCGAGCCAAGTTAGCCATTGCAGCATTTTCACAAACACCTAGACTGCACCTTCAAAATCTCTCTGTATTTAAGACAGCAGCAATGGTTTTAAAGGTATTTTATCAAATACCTTCTAAGAAACATAAAAATTAAGAAAAAAGGGTGTTAGTTTCATATACATACCTTCTTTACCACCAGCCACACTTCTTTGAGTCATTTCATCAAACACTTGGTGAGCAACATCAATATCAAAGTAAACGAGTCACCAAATTGGTTCGATCCAAGTTTGATTTGAGCTGGGTTCGATCCGAGTCGAGCTGGGGCCAGCTCGAACTCATTTTCGAGCTCAAAAAATCAGCTCGAACTCAACTTCGAATCGAGTCAAATCAAGCTTTTTCGAGTCAAGTCGAGTGAGCTAGCTCGGTTCGTGTACACCTCTAGTCATGAGGATGACCGCTGTAGTGGTGGCAAGTCAAGTCTTGCAAAACTGTGCATTATGCCTGTACTTTCCTCAATATGTGCAATTTCATGCAAACTAACGTTCCTGATTATTCTACGTCATGATTGAAGTGGCGGTTTTTTGCTTCTTTCCTAACGGTTGTTGTTGAGTAGGTGTGATTATGTTACGATATTCCCTTATTTGTGTACGGGTCCGTTCATAGTCTATTTCAGCCCACAGGGCCTTGTCGACGACCACAGAGTATTTCGTGATATTTGTGCAACAAAATCTAGTTCTAATATTTGGCGAAGACCCTCTTCAAATTTCTAAACCTTATATTCTTCATCTTTTAATACCTTCAGGATATAATGAGATAATTTCATGAATTTTCCCTCGTATTGGGTGGCTATCACAGCCCCTTGCTCCAACTTTGAAAATCTAGTTATCTTCTACAAACGATTGACCTTAGGAAAATAGTTCTCTTGAAACTTGCCTCCGAATTCATTTCATGTCCACACATGTTTCGCTGCAACCTTTCTTTTTATTGCTCTCTACCATTTATTTGCTTCTCCTTATAGTACGAATGTTACCATCGTAACCATCTGATTCTCTATCCATTTCTTCAATAATTTACTTAATGTAGGTCAGTCAATCTTCTACTATCATTGGGTTTAAAGCTCCCTTAAACATAGGCCGTTGTAGTTTTGTGAATTTCTCCAATAGGTACACTTCACCGAATTGCTTGTGCCTTACAAAAGTCGAATTCCACTGGCCCTGAGGTGTGACTCCATGACTTAGACAAGTCACACGAGTAGGAACATTTGAGTGGGGATGCCGACCCTTGATTTTAATCTATTAATATGAAACATTTACTTAAGATGGTTGAATGCCTCACAATTACACTCTTCTCGAAGTTAGACGTGGACTAACGCAAACAAATTGTTGGCATCTCCCTATTTACTTGAGATGGTTTAATGCCCCCACAATTACGCTCTCCTCGAACTTAGACCAGGACTAATTAATGCAAACAAATTGTTGGCATCTCCCTCCCAATTGTTCCTCCTCTTATGTCCAACAACACATGGATACATCTGATGATCACATCATAAGGTGACCACATGCATGAGTTGCAGAGGGCAACGACTTGTGTGGGACCCACTGTGTTAATGACATCCACTTTGACCATTACCTGCTCTCGCCCTAAGTCATGAGCTACAGAAATCAGATTAATCCATGGCTTACGTGGGCCACAACAACGTAGGGAACACATAAAAAGAGATGCTCATCATTGATTGTGTGTAGGGCCTACTTATTGTGTATATGCTATCCAATCCATTCATCTTACACATCCACCCTAGATCAAGGGACACCTAAAAATTAGGCAATTCAAAGTCAGGTAGGGCCAGTGCAACTGATGGCCCAACATTCCTACTAATATAGACCACTTGTATTTTGGATTGGTTTAATTGTTGGGCCCTTGGACAAACACAAGGAGGTGCAACTGATGGGTACGATGTCATGAACTAAATCATGGTGGGGCAATGCAGGTCACTACACCTCGATTGTTACAATGGAGAAAGGCAAACCTCACCCAAGGTTGATCGTGTCAAATCAGCTATCAACCATAGGCTTATATGATTTACAGTAGATTTCTTGCTTTATTGGGTTTCCACGTCGTAAAATTGTAATGATAATATTTTTATATATTTTTTTAATGTTTAATCATCACCAAAATATACCGACGAAAAAAGAAATTTCAGCCACTCAAATAAGCTCTAAATATCAACACTACTGTATACACAAGTATGCATGTGGCCCTGATTTGTGCATCACTAATGGTACTTGGCCTACAAGATCGTCTCACTATGAAAATGGAAAATGGGATGCCCAGAAATCAGGTTGATCTAGGCCATAGAATTTGTGACTTAAGAATAAAATGGCCAGTCGTCCAATCAATGCTACTTTTAATATATGATCCATCACTAATGGTACTTGACCTACGAGTAAGATGGTCTAGATCTCAAATGCTAACGCCCAACTAATTGTATATCCAACTATGGGGCCCACCATCTCACCTGTCCAACAAGATCGTCCCACTATGAAAATGGAAAATGATATGCACAAAAATCAGGTTGATAAAACCCTTAGATGC
The DNA here is from genome assembly GCA_030180095.1 of Magnolia changhungtana. Lineage (NCBI taxonomy): Eukaryota > Viridiplantae > Streptophyta > Magnoliopsida > Magnoliales > Magnoliaceae > Magnolia > Magnolia changhungtana. The sequence continues at coordinate 1,545,926 of JASAUF010000156.1, forward strand.
ACCCCGATGCACATGTCAAGGTTTTTGTTATTGTTTGTTATTTTCTATGGTGTGTCCACCACTCCACCTAGTGGATGGATCGGCTGATTTTTGGAGCATCCAATTCCCTTGGTGGGAGAGCTTTGCTGGAGGGGTGATAATTCATAAAAACACCATGGTGGGTCCCGGGAGACTCTACCAGTCTCCTGCATATTGATATTGGGGTGATAACCTTCACATGTTGTTGCACGGGCATTTCTCTAGAGATAAAAATAATAATAAGAGAAATGCTCCGGTGGCATGGGGAGAGATGTGATGAGGTCTATCATGAGTAAAAATGAACTCATGAGATGAACATATTCGAAGACTTGAATGGCTTAAAAGATGAAAAATCACCCCCACCTCAGACTCAGGTACCAACCTCAGCTTCAGAGAGAGTTTTAAACATAGATTCCAACTAATACACCCTAAAAATGTGACTTATCATACCTATTTACATATTACCCCTATTCCTACTTGGACTTTATAGTGCCCAACCGCATTATTCTCCTAACTTTTCTAAGTTATTTTCATGTTAGGCGCGACTTATATACCTCAAAGGATCAAAAGTTATAATCAAATAAGACTTACTATTTATAATCAAAATGATACTAAACAGTATTTTTTTTACCATTGATTTGATGGAATCTCATAAATCCTAGTGTAGTGGGCTGGTTGGCTTAAGTAGGTCCTCCTACCTCAAAAATATATATAAAATTTCGAAAAATTTATCCCAACTTGTGAGATAAGATTTTAAGGTTCTCGATGGTCCATGTCGTTTTTGCCTCCCATCAGCTCTTCTGTGCTCCATGTTTGCCATGAAAGTGTCTACCACCTGCTGTGAATCATTGGTTACTCTCGTATCATAATCAAGTGTAGCTCCCCTAATTGAATCTAATAACTTCAATTGTCCAGTCATTCAATCTGAACCGTCTATTAATGTTCCTAACGCATTTCATGGTATTCCATGAAAATACCATCTGATCGAATGGTTCAATCATACTTGATTTGGCCTTTTCTTTTTCTTTGTTCTTTTTTGATGGGTTGGGTTAGTTTGTTAGCATACACCCCACTGTCAGTACACTCTACTGTAAACCACCCCCACCAGGGAATCGACACCAAGATCTCAGCGTTGAAACAAGGTATTTTCTCTCTGTCTACCACTTGAGCTATTGATCAGGGTGTGATTTAGCTTAATTATCCATAGCCATCCCTTTTCAAAGCCATATATGGGAAGGTTATAATTGCCTAAAAAAAGGTAATTCTTTGGAATCACAAGTAACAAACAGACGTATCGATTTGTTAATTGGACATATTTGTGTAAACAATCTCCACCGTCCACGTTGATAGAAGTTGATCAAATGGTTAATATTTTTCATATGGCGTGATGTTTGCATGGGCACTCATAAAATATATTTTGGACCTAATGAACGGTCAGGATCAATGGATTAGACATTATAATTGTCCCAGTGTAACTAGGAGTACTATAACTTACATTCTCCTGAGAGCACTGGAGCATCTCTCGAATAACAATAAACCAGATAACGAGCCCTTGAAAAGAGGAAGGGTAATCTGGTCATTTTAGAAGTAAAGAAGGGTAATTTGGTCATTTAACAAGAGATGGAAGGAGGGGTACTTTCGTGATTAGGGTGGTGAGGGTAAAAAGGAAGGTGATGAGAACGAGGGAAGGGAGAAAAAAGACAAAAGGGATCCCGTCCTATCAGAGTCGCTTTCAAAGGGGAGCTCGGAAATTAGGGCGAGCGGTGCTGACTCATCCGTTCTCTCTTTTGTACCGGTGCGTCCTCTCCTGCCTGGCTGTGGGCCCCACTCCACAGCCATACATACCACGGCCTCTGCTTCGCTCTTCCTGCTCACGTGTCCATCTGCACGTGGGCCCCACCCTGTCCCCCCTAGAAATCAAGGACCGTATTTGCCTGACTTGTGCTTGGCTTGCTCTAACTGCTTGGTACGTTCTACGTGGAACAAGCATCATCAGATCCACCCCGTCCATCAGATGTACCGTGACATTTTGATTGTGGATAGTAAAAAGCACCCAAATCCAAGACTTAGGTAGATCACATTACATGGAACAAGTAAAATCATGACTAAAACATTAAAATTCACTTGGTGTGGCCAATCTAAGGATTGGAATATCCTGATTTTGTGTCAATTCATTCATCCTTCTTTAGAGACTCAGATGAATGGATTTGATAGTATATACACACGCAGGAGGACCCCAGACAGAATTTGGACGATTTTAACGGTGGATCTCTAATCTCAACTGTTTCCCATGGTGTAGACCACCTGAATGTTCAATCTACCTGAATATTAGGTTCCATTCCAAGTACAAGGTGGCCCATCTGATGAACGTGGTGGATCTCACCAACATGAGGTCATGCCTTTCACGTGTCTGAAAGTAACACCCTGCCATTTATCGTACCAAAATCATGCAAACGTTTTAGAGAAATCAACGTGCTCCTCGGTGCTTGCGGCTCGGCTCCCCAAGCCGTTGGCTTGATACTCGGTCTATGCATGAGGCTTGATATGCTGGGACTTTAAAAAATGCTGCACGTCGTATATACTTTTTCTTCTATTGTCATAGGAGGCTCGGTCATGTGGTTCAGCCCCTTCCAGCCTACCGTCAGTGTTATGGACAGTTCATCCAAGTAGGCCCACCTTTGATGGCAGATGTGTTGAAATTTTGACCGTTGCTTATAAAAAAAACGCCGTTCTGTTAAAGTAAGGGTTCCTAGTCAGTGAGATTTTGCAGATGGCTGAGTTACATTGCATCCTTCTAGTTGAACGGTCTGGATCAACACTTAGTGGGGCGAGATAAGGTGAAAGTTTTGTACATTACCACAGAGCAAGGGGCCACTTCAACGGCCAGGTCTTCAAGCTCGGCCTGTGAAGACAGATACGCCACACAGCTGTCTATGGTGAGAGGGGGCCATGGATCAGTGAACTATAGCTGGGAATGAGATGAAATACATAGATGAACGGTTTGGATGGCCCACTGGGTATTTTGGCCTAGATGTCACAAATGGTAGGCTGGTGCCATGATTCATTGGGTTGGATAAAAACAGTAGGCCCCACTTGTACAGATGGGGAAGTCATTTAGTGTTGTTGATTGAATGTGTTGATATGGGGCTATTAATCTAATGAAAAACAGCACATCAATCGATAGGATCACCCAAGGCACTTGTGGATTGGATGGGTCCACCAGATCAATCTTCTAGATAACAGATCGGATGGTTCCATTTGCAAACAAAAAAAAAGATTGGAGAGAGAGAAAGATTAATTAAATATAATTTCAAGAACACATTAATAACCAATTAAGAGGATACTGTACTTGCTCTCAACAATCTTTCCTCTCTCTCTCTCTCTCTCTCCCTCCCTGTTTTGGTTTTTTTTTTTTTTTTTCAGTTAGTCTTATCTAGATATTGATCCCTAACCGTAGGTACTTGAATGGACAATCATTTTAATGGGTTTGGACTGTCAAATAATCAAGTTTCGGACTTAGTTAAGAGAGGTCAAGTTAATTATATATAGAGAGAGAGGAATGCTCGTTCTCACGAGAACTTGTGAGAACTTTTTCAGAATTCATCACGAGTGATGTGAGCCCAAAATCTGAACTGTCCAAGTAATGTAGCACCCCATGAAACCCGGGGCTCAACTTTTACCCTTATTCAAAACTTTGGTAGGTCATGGCAAAAGAGAGACAAATCAAGGGAGGAAACTGTTTCCTTTTTTCATGGCCCACCAAAGTTTTGGATCAAAGTGAAAGTCAGGCCTTGGGGGTTTCATGGGGTGCCGCATCACATAGTTCAAATTTTGGACCCACATCACATGTCATTAGTTCTGAAAAAGTTCTCACAAGTTCTCTTGAGAACCAGGGCGTAGGTGAGCACCATGAGGTTGAGCTACATGAGCGTCACCATGATGTTTGTCAAACATCAACACCATGCATTTGATGGGTCCCCTTTAGGCTATTGGATATCCCAAAAATCAGCCGTATATAGAACTCAGGTGAACCATACCATCTAAAACCATGTGAAGACATACCTTATATATATATATATATATATATATATATATATATATATATATATATATATATATATAAGCACTTGGTGGGGCCACTTTAGTTTTGGATGCAGCTGAAACTTGGTTTGACCCCCCATCCAAGTGTGACACATATAATGGATGGGCTGGATTTGTGAACTACAGCTTGGTGGGCCCAATAGATGATTATGAATGTTTTAATGGGAGGGTAACCCCTCTCAACTGTTGTATGTGGTGTGGCCCATCCAAGTCATAGATTAACTTGATTTTTAAGCCCATGACCCACCATGGAATGGTGCATCTGACTGATGGGGTAGATGTTCGACACACATCACTATGGTGCCCGCACAGCTCGACCTCATACTACCATTTCTCATATATATAGTATTCTCGTAATTGAATCTCGAAATGGAATAGGTTAATAGTTGGTGTTGAAATTTTTGGTTTAAAATAAATAAATAAAATTTTGAAAATTTCATATTCCCTCCAAAATAGCTTTTGAAAAATCAAAGAAAAAAAGAGTAATTTTCTTTTATCCCACATCAGATAGAGTGGGAGAAAATTTATTGTTTATAAGTGATTGAATGAGTAGTTTTCTGACTTGGAGAAATAGAGGATGAGATGCTCAGTTTGTGTGTTCCAATGCACGTACGCTAGGGCTTGAGCGTGGGTAATGTGGTTGTAGTGGCACACTTTGTACTTCGCATGACGATCTAGGTTTTGTAGATTGTTAGAAATTGTGGGATTAATGGATCCAAAATTGTCGACCATTTTGAGAACGGCTAGTAGTCTTAATAACCAAAACGGTTTTAAAATGAACTGGCATTGATGATCCAATGATCAAATTAAATCGTTGATCCAATGATCTGAAACACTCGAAAATTAGTGTCATTGATGATCCAACGATCGTTGATCCAACCACAATGGTCAGAAACGTTTTACAAACATTCTGAACCATTAATGACCACCTGACAATGGTTCACACCTCAAATGTTATATAAACTGAACCATCCAGGTCCAGAATCATCCAATCCAACAGATTCAATCAGAATCCGATCTGATCTATCTAAATATTTCTCTTTTTAAGAATTGTTGAGTAGCTCGAACGTTGTTTGAGTCACTGAGATTGACCACTCAACAAATTTTCCGAAGATCAACTGTGTTAACTAAGTTGCTAAGTAGATTCTTTCATGATTATTATATACGGGATCTTAATAAAAAGACTTGTCTTATCTTGAAAGCAATTCGCATGTAACCCATCAACAATCTCAATTTCACACGAGAAGTGGGTGAATCAAACTTTAAGGACAGCGTATTCATACGTGATTTATTATGGTGTTAATTTAATTATTTTTATTTTCAGTTTTTCAATATCATTTTTCCAACATTCTTAAAGCTTGATTATAGATAAGTGTTGCGTCAGTCAAACTGATGAACCAGGATTTGATCATACTATACCGATTCGACAGTACAAGCTTCATCAGGTGGCAAGAGAAGTTGAAGTTTCTTCTTAATTCCTTGAAGATATTCTACATTCTAGACCCCAATCTTCAATCTCTACCAAAGGCAACTGACAGCAACACTCCAGGACAAATCATTGCTAGAATTAAACAATAACAAGACGAACTACTATGTCGCGGTCATATTCTCAATGCTCTTTCTAATCGGCTGTATGATCTATACACAGGAACAACTTCAACAAAAGAAATTTGGATTGCACTGGAATACAAGTACTAGGCCGAAGAAGAAGGAACACAGAAATTTTTAATCGCCAGGTACTTTGATTTCACAATGGTAGACAATAAGCCTCTATTATCCTAAATTTATGAATTACAGTTGATTGTAAACAAAATAAAGGTACTAAAAATCAACTTATCTGAATATTTTCAAGTCAAAGTTATTATAACCAAACTATCTTCGAGCTGAAAATATTATAGGAAGAAGCTACTGCATAAATCAGTAATGTTCACCCTAAAACAAATCTGAAAAAATCATCGTATTAAGGAAGAATCTCGTTACTGAGATGAGAGGGATGATGCCAATGGTGCATCCTCATCCATGGTGAGTGCCATAGAAAATATATCTCATAATAATAACTCTAAGAAGAATTATTTCTTAAAACCCAACAAATATCAAGAAAAATTCTAAAAATTCTAAAATAAGAAAAACGGTAAACCCAAGGGTCATTGTTATATATGTGGCAAGACCGAACATTTTACTTGAGTCTGTAGGGACCACAAAAAGTATAAGAAAGAGGTTAATACAATAAATAACGATATCGTAGCAATGGTCACGGAGGTGAATATAGTTCGAGAGAAAGCTCCTAGTTAGTAGTATGATACAGGTGTCACAGGCCATGTATGCAACGATAGACCTACCTTCAAAACCTATGAAGACGTGACTAATGTTCAAGAGGTTCAAATTGAAAATGAATGTCGATCGAAGGTCGTCGGCAAAAGAACTGTGGAACTAATATTTACCTCTGGAAAGAAGGTAATCCTGACTAATGTCCTCACATCCCAAACTTAAGGAGGAACTTAGTTTCAGGGAGAGCAAACTTGGGATAAGGGTTGTGTATAAATTCAACAAGTTGATCTTGTCTAATAATGAAAACTTTATAGGAAATAGATATGCTTGTAATGAGATAATTAAGTTTTCACCAAATGAAAAGAATTATTCTACTTATATGGTTAGCACATATTGGTTATAGTACCATAAGACTCATGACTAAGAATGGCTTAATCTCATACAATGATAATGAGAATGATAAATGTGAAATATGCATATAGTCTAAACTAACTAAGAAATCACTCCCTAATATTAGGAGATCGTTTCAGATGTTAGACCTAGTGCATACTGATATATGTGAACTGAATGACATTCTTATCTAAGGAGGCAAGATGTACTTCATAATGTTAATAAATGATTATTCATGATATGTGTATATGTACCTACTAAAATATAAATATGAGGCATTTAATATATTTAAGGTGTATAAAATCGAAGTAAAAAATCAATTAGTTAAAAAGGATTTTAAAAATCAATTAGTTAAAAAGGATTAAAATCCTCCTTAGTGATAGAGGATGATAATATTTTTCTAATGAATTTTTTAGCTATTGTGAAGAGCACGGCAGAGTATACTAGTGCACAGCACCCTATATACCATAATAAAATGGTGTGGACGAGAGGGAAAAAAAAAAGGACTTTAGTTGAAATAGTCAACTCAATGCTAATACAAGCAAAATTGCTATTAAGCCTATGAGGAGAGGAACCATTAGTAGCGTGCCACGTTCTGAATAGAATCTCATATAAGAAAATTAAGATATCTCCATATGAAATATAAAAAGAAAGAAACCCTAACATAGGATATCTTAAAGTATGGGAGTCTCTCGCGTATTGTATAACTCCTGAGCCTAAAAGAACCAAGTTGGGACCTAGAGATATCAAGTGAATTTTTGTACGACATGCACAAAATAGTAAGGCTTATAGACTTTTTAATTTAGAATCAAATGTGATCATAGAATCTAGAGATGTAGAGTTCTTTTAGAACTCTCTATCCATGGAGAAAAAGGATATCAGGATTCAAAATCGTAATAAGACTATAGAGGGAATTCAACAAGAAATTGAAACTCTCAGCGAATCTCATAAGAATCAAATAATAAAAGTAGAAAAGAGTCTTGATCCTGATCAAGTAAACTCTTATCATATCTCTTTTCATCTAATAGAGAGTGATAGAGAGAATGTCATTAGAAAAATACTTATGGTTTTAACTTTAGAAGATAAACATAAAACCTTTCGTGAAGTCGTCTTTAAGAGACTCCGCTTTTTGGAAAGAGGTCATTAATAATGAAATTGACTCAATTGTGTCAAACTAAATATGAGAATTTGTGGACCTACCTTTAAGTTCTGAGTCTATAGATATAAATGCATATTTAAGAAGAAATATCACACTGATGGTATAATACATACCTTTAAGGCTAGGTTAGTAGCCAAGGGATTCCGTCAGAAAGAATGAATCGATTATTTAGACACATATTCGTCAATGGCTAGAATGACATCAATTAAGATTTTATTCTCTTTAGCATCCATACATCATCTTCACATCCATCAAATGAACGTAAAAACAGCATTCCTAAATGGTAATCTTGATGAGAAAGTATATATAGAGTAACCAGATGTATTTGTTCTACCAGGAAATGAATGGAAAGTATGTTGGCTCATTAAATCTCTGTATGGATTAAAACAAGAACACAAATAGTGGCATTATAAGTTTGATTCAAATGTGTCATCATATAGTTTCATACATAACATTGTTGATAAGTGCATATATTCTAAAGTTTGTAATAATTATATTGTGATTATATGTCTTTATGTACATGACATGTTACTTATCAGTAAAAGAATTAAAGGTGTAACTGAAACAAAGAAGTTTCTCTCCTCCATTTTCAAAATAAAGGATCTTAAACAAGTGGATAGTATATTAGGTATCAAAATTAAAAAGCATAGTGGGAGTTATGCGTTTTGTCAGTCTCATTATATTGAGAATATATTAAACAAGTTTAACCACTTAAAAGTCAAATAGGCAAAAATCTCATTTGATCTAAGTATCAAATTAAAATAAAACAACAAAAGTGTAATTGCACAATTAGAGTATATAAGTGTTATAGCCAGTCTTAAGTATGTTATAAAATACACAAGACTGGATATAGCATACAATGTGAGTAAACTAAGTAAGTTTACTAGTAATTTTAGTATACAATACTGAAAAGTTATAAGTAGAGTTCTTAGTTATCTAAAAGAAACAAATGAAAAAACTAGGGCTATTTTACTCATAATTTCCAGCCGTATTGAAAGAATATACTGATACGAGTTGAATATCGAATACAGAAGACAACAAGTCTACAACAAAGTGGGTATTCACTTTAGGAGGTGCAACTATCTCTTTGATATCTAAGAAACAAACCTGCATAACACACTCAACAATAGAGTTTGAGTTTATAATATTAGCTGCAACTAACAAAGAGACTGAGTTATTAAGAAATCTTCTATTACAAATCTCATTTTCTATGAAGCTTATATCGGCTATTTCACTCCATTATGACAGTGAAACCACTTTAGCGAGAGCCTACTGCGGTATATATAATGGAAAGTCTAGACATATAAGTTTGAGAAATAATTATATAAAGCAGTTGATTCAAGATGGAATTATTGCAATCTTATTTTTGAAGTCAAGTAATAACTTGGTTGATCCTTTTACTAAACCTCTAATAAAAGAGATAGTAAGGGCAACATTTAGAGCGATAGAGTTGAAACTCTTCAATCGAAGTTCCACAACTGATAGAAACTCGACTCAAAGTTAGAAATTTTCTAAAGTTCGAGTTTAATGGGTAAAAAAATATATATATATCAAATCATTAATACGTGGAAAGCCTCAGCACTAAAATTATAAATAACTTTATCCGGGATGAATAGTGCTAGTCGTTACAAATAGAAGGCTAAGCTTTGGAACTCTTAATAAAATTCAATGTATAAGACAAGTATTTTAAATAGTAATAAAAATACTAAAAGGATTTTACAAATAAGAACATAGAAGTGGTGCCGCTTCTCATAAGAGGTAGAGTTTACTTGAGGTCGTTTATGAAACAAGATAAGCACATGGTCATTAAAAGTGGCAAGTAATATAAAGGAACTCATATAACGCAGATGTTATTATGTGTGTGGTATCTTCGGTTGTGTCATTTAAGAATAACCGGTTCATAATTACAGCTACCAGGTATTTTGACAAAACTTTAAAATACTTACACTAAAAAAATATTTAAATCGTAAGATATCTTTTTCTATGCATAGGAGTTATCTTTTCTCTATGCATAAGAGTTATCTTTTATCTCTAACAAAATTTTCTATTATTTGTTTTAAAATACAAGTGAGGAATTGTTAAAAATAAATAAATAGAATTTTAAAAATTACATTTTCCGTCCAAAATAGTTTTTGAAAAATTAAAGAAAAAATAGTGTTTTTCTTTAGTCCCACATCGGATAGAGTGGGAGAAAAGTTTTTGTTTATGCACTGGAACACTTACACGCGCGCACTCGCGCTCAAGCTTGGGCTCGAGCTCGACTATGGGCAAGGGCATGGGCATGGGCATGATGTAGGCAGTGTGGTTGTAAAGGCGCTAGATGGCACACTTTGCACACATCATATCGCAAAGTAGTTGCGACCTCGCGAGACGATACGAGGAGAGAAGTATGAGATGGTATGAGTTTTATAGAGTGTTGAAAATGGTGGGATCAATATATCCAAAACTGTTAATCGTTTTGAGAATGGCTACTAGTCTTAATAGCCAAAATGGTCCGAAAATAGACGGGCCTTGATGATCTAACGGTCAAATCGTTAATCCAACGATCTGAAATGCTCAAAAATCAGTGCCAACGGTCAGAAATATTTTACAAACGTTCTGAACCATTTACGACCACCTAGCAACAGTCCACACCTCAGATTCTATATAAAATAGACTATCCAAGTCCAACCGATTCAATCATAATCCAATATGATCTCGCTAAATATTTCTCTTTTTAAGAATTGTTAAGTAGCTCAAACATTGTTTGAATCACTGAGATTGACCACACAACAAATTTGTCAGAAGATCAACTATGTTAATCAATTTCTTGAGTAGATCTCTTCGTGATTGTTGCACGCGGGATCTTAATGAAAAGGCCTGTCCTATCCTGGGAGCAATTCGCCTGTAATCCATATGTAATCTTAATTTCACACGAGAATGGGATGAATCAAGCTTTAAGGATAAAGTAGCCATACGTGATTCAACATGGTGTTAATTTAATTATTTTTATTTTCGATTTGCCAATATCAATTTTCCAACAACTGGCATTTAAACAAAATAAAAGGTCAAATATTATGTATCTGCTGACTTCCAATTTGCTAAAATTTTAGTGCATAATGTAAGTGCACCCAACTTTGCATACTTGTTTGTCAATCACGTGACTAGTTGTGTCTAGTATTTGGATGAGTTCTTGGCAAATGACCACCGGCGACACAACTAGATCAAAAGCATCAAAGTCACATTGAAGACGAAGAACCACTTCTACGATCTTGACCTTGCAAATAGATGATCCCAACCCCAAATAGAAAAGCCTACTTAGATCATCTATTCAAAGCCAATTCCGAGTTCATATTTTCTATCATTTAGTCTTGACTTTAGAAAATCCCAAGTTGATGAATGATTAAATTGAGAAACAGGAAAATTTGTCCACTTTCAGTAGGAAGAAGGTGTCACCGAATAGCTCCTTCGGTAACACCGAAGATACCTTCGGTGTTACCAAAGGAGCTCAAAACAGTCCAGTAAGATTACAACGATAATTTAGTGTCACCGAAATCCAATCAATGACACCAACTGCCACAGACGAACAAACTTCGGTGCCACTGAAATGGACCTTTTCATTCAGTAACTCGATGAATTAATTCAGTACTACCGAATGATATTTCAGTACCACCAAAGCAAGTTCGGTGATATTGAAGTTGGCTTCGGTAGTACCGTAAACTAGCCGTTTTCTATCCGTTGAAACTTTTTATCTATAAAAGCGGCCTATAGAAACTTGTAAAATTAGTGGAAATAGGCATCATAGAATCTCTAGTGTATCCCAAGCTTATCCTAGCCCATCTAGACTCTTTCCATTCGAATTTCATGCTCTCTTCATTGTAATCTTTCACTTCTATGAGCATTCAAAGCTCCTATTAATGAAGAAAATGAACTCGTACCTTCTCTAGAGTACAAAAACTAAACCAATAGGAAAACCTTTACTCTTTTGATACTCTAGAGTATCCATAAGTTGAATCCCTTAGGAAATCCACTCACTATCCTAGATAGGAGATTCAACCAATTCTCATTACCTTGGTCACCTTTATAGATATATCTTATGCAAAGTTCTTGATCGTGAAACTGAGCCAAAAAGAAAATCCAAGCTACGCGATCAGGGGAGCACCAGGAAGCTGATTCAAGTACAAGAGTGCGAAGATCAAGCAACCCAACACGAGTTACAAAAGAGAACTCAATCCGACAAGTAAATGTTATTGTTAAGAGTTCATAGTTTAGTCTCTTTTCTCATGTAGGATTGAGGCTAAGAGTTTACTATCAACAAACTCGATTATGTTCCTAGTGTGAGACCATGGCCGATGGGCCTAAACGTAGGTGCTTTGTGTGGGATCTTGGCTGGTGGGCTTAAACGTAGGTGCTTTGTGTGAGACCTTGGCTGGTGGGCTTAAACGTAGGTGCCTTGTGTGGGACCTTGGTCGATGGGCCTAAACGGAGGTGCCTTGTGTGGGACCTCGGCCAGTGGGCCTAAACGTGGGTTTTAGGTGTAGGACGTTTATGCTTGCGAAGAGCATAAATTGATGTCCTTAGTATAGGACTGTAAAGGTTATTGGTGAACCTGTTTTCAAACTATTAATAATGAAATCCAATACACTATAGGATTGAGTGTGGATGCCAGGAGTGGAGTAGGCATGTAGCCGAACCACTATACATGTTTGTGTTTGGAATGATCATCTGCGCATTTATCATGATTGTTTAAGTTTAAATACTTGATTGTTTATGCATGAGTTGATGAATGCTTAAGATTAATAGGAAGCACATTCCACACACAAGCTCACATCATTAGGCTAGTTGTTTTATATGTATATCTTGAATAACCTTTGTGATTAGACCCTCTATTGGCTTGGAAGCCTTTAGAGGTATATTGTCTTACGTGCTTTAAACTGAATGATTGTTTAAGTTAGACAATTAGGATTTTTAAATAGGTAAAATATTTGAAAAGTCCTATTCCCCCCTTTAGGACATTATCTCATATTCATTCTTCAGTATCAGCGGTATAAACCGTAATTTCACATAGCTCATCCAATGTGAAGCCCTATATCAACCGTTGGGATCACTAACCCACTGCCCTAATTGTACAAACTCAAACTCCAAGCCGACCATTGTATAATACCTTTTTCTCCACCCTAGATTACCTTACCAGGACAAACCTTCTTATTTACTTTTTTAAGTTACTATACAATGTGATCCTTGCACCATGGCTTGCTTCCAATAATATTAAATGAACGATTTATTCCACGTGTCACTTTTAAAAGCTTTAAGATATCATTGTAGTCTCAACGATGGATAAACCCATACCCAACCTAATTTCTAAATGGGTCTAAGAAATGGGACCCAGACCGGACCCGTTAAAATCAGGGCAGATCCATGGGGTAAATGTGGATCCAGGTACCCATTGACAGCCCCATCGATTAGGTGCCCAACCAGGCGAACCTAGATGGGTTGACTCAACTCATAAATGGGCTGGACTGGGCTTGAATGATACTTCTCGAAGACAGCCAATGACCTAAATACTCAAGCCCAGGACCCATAATGTTAGGTTAGCATCTACCCCTGGACTGGGCCTAACCGGCTGGTCAATTAGCTAACCTGATATTTGCTAAAGTCATGTCGGGCCAGGCTGTTGTATCATGCGTCAGCCTTTCACAAGCCCAGCCCAATACCTAAGTTGTGCCAGCAGATCTTCTCCATCAGCCCAAAATGGCTGGTGTCCACCAAGCCTGGGCGGGTCTGGGTTCGGTTAGGCCTGATGGCTCATTCATGTTGATTGGTTTTGCTCGGTCGGCCCAACATAGACCATTGGGGAGAGAGGGAGAGAATTTTCCATCTAAGTATAATTTTGGCCATTCCCCATTCATGGTGGGCCTATAATTTGAATGGTCAAGATTGACTAAGTATTGAGATGGTGGAACCGTAGGATCCAATTTGAGCTATAAAGGCAGAATGTCAATATGAGGATTTGGGCCAATGAGATCAGCTCAAGCCCAACCTATTTACTAAATGGTCCAAGCCCAGACCCAAACTGTGACCCATTATTCTATTTCATGAACCATCCCAGGTAAAAATCATCAAACCTAAGCCCAACCTAACCAGACCCATTTAATTGATATGGCGTTGGGTCGAGTTCAACCAACCCAACCCGATCTGACCTGGCCCAACCAGACATGGGTTTAAGACAACTCATTTGGCCCATCCCATTAATAAATATCTGGACGGTTCAGATTGGGTTGGGTTTCATTTACTTAAGCCACACCCAACCCACTACCCATTTAGGTAGGCCCAAACCCGCCTCAGAAGCGGGTCCACTACTAATGCCAGTCCTCTTTTGATAGTTTTAAAGACTAAGTGATAATTGGACATCCATTTATATGGATGGAGATAGGCACAACAATATGGACCATACAAATCGAGCGGTTGACATTGATCCAAAAATCATACTAATGCAAGCATCCTAACCATCCGATCACAGTAAAACAAGATGGTTAGGAATGTACAATCAATATGGTTTTTAGGCTATGCTCCACTTAAAGAGGGTTTGCAATTTTGGGTGGTCCAGATCATGAGAAATGTGTGCCAAATGTACGGTGGATGGATCACGAATCTTTTGAAGATGGTGGTGAACTATCACCTTATACCATCGTTTGACCTTGTGGGAAAAGAAGCATCTATGGCAAATCCTCCCCTGGATCTGATTTTGTGGGGTTATTTGATACACTGGCGTAGTGTGAAGCTAGGTAAGCATGCAAGCAGAAATTGTACACGTGGCATGCGCTAACTCAAATTAAAAAGTCTAATTTGTGGGTCCCACTGTAGAATAAGTCTTTTAAGTACGAAAATCAGATTGGTTGAACAATTCCAGCCTCTGGAGACTTGTTTCATTGTTTGCTGAATCAGGACCGTTGGATATTTCATGTCCAATAAATACACCCCAATTGGCTAGCCTGGTAATAGGCTGGGCTGGGCTAGGCCCAGGCCCATATAACACTGAAGACCATAGGCCTGAGCCCACCCTCCATCTCGGCCATAAAATTAATAAAAACCCCTATATCCTGCTTAAATATTCTTAATCTATCCGTTAATCAAATGGGCCACACATGCACAAATAAATAGATGGCTTCTTTATATAATTGGGCTACATGAAGGATTGGACCATGGCACTAGGCCGGTCCTAAATTTTTAGGGCCTTGCCCTCAAACCAAGTTTAGAGGCAGGTTAGACCCAATTTTCAAACTGGTATAGCTAGGCCAAGACCAATGGACGGGCCACGGTGTTGGATTTTGAACGGGCTGAGATGAGGTTTCTGTGGTGGGCATATTCAAAATATTGATTTTTACCTGTCCTCAGGTTTTAATAATAACAAATCAAGAAAAGAGAAGGAAATCGCCATTTTGAGTCACAATGTTCGAGTCTCTTTGTTCCCGTCAGGCCATACTTATGATGGGGCTTGGGATGTGTCTGAGTCGACTGGCTGAGTTCCAGGCCCACCTATAGTGTTTCAAAACCATATGCAAACACCCACATGGCTACTGTAAAACCAAAATGGTCTGGGCTAGAGCATGACCGCACCCAAATCAATGTGAGGTGGTAGATAGGCCTGTCAATTAGCCCGGCTGCATCGGGCTTGTGCTAAACTAATAGTCTCAAGGGCCGGACCCATGCTAAATTTAAGCCTGTTTAGTAATCAGACTGAGCTCAGGCTGTCTAAGAGCTTGTCATGCTGGCTCGAAGCCAATCCTGCTTGGCACAGCTTACGAACAGTGACGCAGGGATGAACGTGATGAGATCGATCACCGTCTTCCTCAAGGATAACTACTTTGAATCTACAATACTTCTCTAGACTCGACTTCTTGAATCCACGAGGAAAAAGGTAGAAAATAGAAATAGTATTCACGAAAACTCGTAAATTGATTGATTGATAATAAAAATGAATTTACAACCCTTTAAATAAGAATACCAAGCTTTGGAAGAAGTTTCGAAATTAAACTACAACTAAAACTCCCTAAAATTCATAACTTATGTGGCTTAACTATGTTATTCTCCTAATTTTTCTTAATAGTTTTCATGTTGGACACAACTCATAAAGCCCAATGGATGGAGAGTTTTAATCAAACTAAAACTTATTAAAAATAGTAAAAAAGGAAATAAACACGGAATTCTAGAATCTCGCAAATTCAGCATGAGTAACCCGGCATAGCCAGGTTGGTTGGCTAAAGTAGCTCGTCCTACCTTAAAATCATATATGGTACATCGAGTAACTCATTCTTACCCCCAAAATCATATATATAGTACGTCGAGTAACTCATTCCAATTTGCGAGATATGCTTGTTTTAAGGCTCCAATGGTCTTGCTGACTTCTGCCTCCAATCAGGCCTTGTCTGATCTATCTTGGACGTGAAAGAGTCCACGACCTGATCTACATTAAACAGCCTAGATCTTACACAATTGAGGGTGGTGGACCGCTCACTCAGTTCGGATTTGGACCAAGCTATGCATAACCATCATGAACCGGTAACGGCATGTTTGTTTAGGCTGTCACAGGCCTGGGCCAGACAAGGCTTGGGTTTTACTTTACAGATTGGGCTTTGATAGACGTCAGCCCAGTCCAAACTCCACCCTGGCACAGGCCTGCACTGAGCCAGTGACAGCTTATGATAGCAAGCTCAAGCCCAGCCCAGCCCAATTCTGACGTGTCAAGATCCGACTACGAAAAATAAGCCATCTGAATCCTTCTCCTCACACGTGTTTATATGGCACGTGAGTAAGAGGTACATGACGTTCATTAGTGGGGCCCATTTGGTACATGGTGTGGATCAAGTCCTCAGGCCAACAAGCACGCTTCACAATGATTGTGGACTGTTGATTGATTCTTTTGCACACTCTATTTTCTATTTTCTCATGTGTAGTCCAACAGATAATTAAGATTAGGCATGACAAGTAAGCACAATAGGAATAATGGATAGATGATCTAGATAAATATCACAAAGGTAGGTTGGAGTTGTGCCTTAAAAAAACTATGGCAAACCTTATCCATTGGTCATGTGGATGTGATATCGATAATATTTTTAATTATAGAAGACGGAGTATAGGTAGTAGATGGACCTGTGATTATACCTTAGTTAACATTGAAAAGAAACTTAAAATATATATAAATACTTTTAAGGGGTTGTTGGATTTTGTAATTCAGGATAAATAGGTAATAATTATTTTTAGTTAAAGATATGCAAAGTCTTTGAAAATTTTGTAGGGTGACCTAAGGTGGAAAATTTTTAAATTGTGGGGGCAATCATAATGCTTATGTTTTATCCACATCATCCATCACTTCTGCTCGATCATTTAAGGGCATGAGTTTAAATTTATCCATATCCAAAGCTCAAATGAACTACACAATTTGATATAGTCATAATTGAATGCCTATGACTTAAAACTTCTTACAGGCTCTAAAAGTTTAGAATCATGCGGATATTTTTACTTTCCCATTATACATGACTGTGTTACGTTGTAAACATGTTGGATAACAAATAAACATGATTACACATGCAGCATTAAACCAAACTATGCAGAAACTACTGCACGTGGCTAGCCCAACAGTAAGCCAGTGAGTCTAAACGACTAGTATGCAGTAGCTGGTTGTCCCACATGTATAACGGTCAGAAACTGTCATTAACAATCATATTGAGTTATGAGCCGGAACCAAAACGGTCAGCAACCCTAGCCTATATAAACAATGCCTGGGTGGTTCATTGGACCATCACCAACACTCGAACCACTCTCACATACAATCCAACAAGAAAAACAACAGTGTACTTTGGTCAAGTCAGCAAGGTTCATACGAACCTTAGCAAGCGGTTCTCAAGAACAGACCAAAGCAGTGGTCTTACCCATGCAGCTACAATTCTCTAATCTTCTTTTTAATATGGAATTTTCTCTGGTTTATCTACTAGATAAAATTGTGTATACAGAGTTTCAATCGTAGTTCTTCATGTTTGCTGAACGCAGAACCACATCTAGGCTCATCCTATCTAAGAAGCAATTAGCCTACAACCTATCATCATTCTCAGTTACTTTGAGAAAGGGCGAATAACGCTTCAAGGACAACGTGATCACATGTGCTTCAACCTGTACTTCATTTTTTTGTTTCTTTGTTATTTTACAGAATTATAAATCTATAATTTAGATTAACAGAATCCACCTGTGTGGATGGCTCTTAAGTTTCATTGACCTTACTCCGAGGGCTAACATGTCAAAACAAGTAAATCTTAACTATAGGATTTAAGTTTTCTTTTATAGAAACTTGAGTATATCTAAAAGGAAATCAATAGGAGTTAATCACACGATCTACACTTTTAAAAGGCTTCTACTTTCCGTTGCGTTTTGAAAAACCTATCAGGCACAGGTTTGGAAAGTACAAAAAACCCAACCCGTCGTAATGTCCAATCGGATCACAGAGAATTAGGAGACTCAACTAAGTCTTTAACATGGATTGAAGACTCAATGGCTTTTGAGTCTTTAACATGGATTGAAGACTCAGCGACTCGTACATACTCATTGGGTCCTGAGTCAAGCCCAACTCAGAGAGTGACTTATCTGAGTTAGGCATATCTTTAAAAATGCTGAATCATAGTGCCAAACTCAATCTTGCTAGTGATTAAAAGTAATATTAATAACCATACTTTTACATAAACTAAAAACTCTAATGTGTAATTATTGTTAACAAAAATGAGTTGAGATCATTTTTAGAGTGGCAATCAAATGGGGCCTTTATTAAATGCATTTTCACTCAACCAATTGACTATGAGGTAAGTTACTCAGAGACAACTTGAAATCTAGTAGAGTCGAGTTGTCTTGCTTGATTTCCACCATCAGGTCAAATGGCAATGATTTGAAGTACTTCTTTTTAACTATTTTGAAAACCCAATTTCATTAGCCATTGCTTGCTATCTGGCTTCCCTTTTCAACCTCTGCTCGCTGGTTTTTAGCTAGTTTCTTTTCATCACACAATGTCATAATGTAACCATACATCTCCCGTCTTAAATATGTTCAACTCAGCTCTCCAACTCCATAAAATCAGCTAAGTTGCCATCACATCTCCTAATGGTTTTTTTTTTTTTTTTTTTTTTTTTTTTTTTTTAAATACCTTTGGCCGTTTACACCTCCAGACCCATCCATTGTCACATATGCCCATCTGGCATATGCAAATATGAAATCCAACCTATGCATTAGATGGGTACAGTAAGGGTGGTGGAGAGCTCTCTCCTCCATGTGAATTGTTTCAAAATTCAAGAAAAAGAGGTATGCGAAGCCAACACACAAAGATAATAAGAAATTCAAGGAAGAAATAAAGAGTGCAAAGTGATGGGTTTTTTTGACCCATCTTCGACCGGTCGAGAGCCCTGCTCGATTGGTCGAAGGCTGGTGGTCGACCAGTCGAAGGTTCGAGTCGTGACACAATTCAAAGTCCAGTGAGTTTTCTTACTGTTTTTTACTGTAGCTACGACTGATCGAAGGGATGGCTCGACTGGTCGAAGGGGCCCTACGACCAGTCGAAGACTTGGCAGGACTAGTTGTAGGTTACGCAGTTTGTTCCACAATTTTGCTCAAAACTGCGGATTTGAGTCCTTTCGCAACTGGGATGTGGAAAGGAGTTTCCTAAAACTATAAAAGGGATTGCCTAGGGTTTTCTAGATATACAAGAGGGTTTCCTAAAGCTTTACATGGGATTTGCTAAAGGGTTTAGGGCTATCAAAGGTGAAAGAGAGGGAGAAAGAGAGAGAGGAAGCTTATAAAAGTGAGGTTCTGCTCGTGGAGGTTATCTACTGTGCAAACTATATCTCAGCGCTTCTATGTCCTCGTAATCGGTTAAATCTCTCTGTTTTCTCTATTTCTCTTATTGTTTATCCACTCTTGCGTGAGTGAAGAAGGTTGTAACGTTCTACTTCATAGTGGATTGTTGATCTGGACGAGGTCCCGTGGTTTTTACCTCTTTGAGGGTTTTCCACGTAAAAATCTCTTGTGTGGTGTGTGATTGATACATTGATTGTTTTCATTGCTCTATTATCCATAATTCTAGTTTGTTCTGGAGGGCTAGATCCCAAGGTTTTGTGCAAGGCCCCCAACACAAAGGACACACCTACATTATATGGGAACTCTCTTAATTAAAGAGGGAAAAATGATAGGCCACATCACATTTTTGCCGGATCATGTTAGGACGTGAGCCCAAATATCAGACAGATCCTAAATGCTAGTGGGTCACAAGAAATAGTTAGAATTTAGAAACCCACTATTGAAACCTTTATGGGATTCACCCTGATGTCTACATGCCATACACCCCATTCATAAGGTAGGCCCCACGAGGATAAAGGGAAAACACAAAATAAAATTGATTTAAAATTTTGATGTGCCCTAAAAATATTTCAATGGTGAGGGTCCCAACCCTACTATTTTTGGTGGTGTGACCCATTTGGGTTTTGGATCCACGTAATTTTTGAGCTCATGTTTTAGATAACAAAAATGATGGACAGATTGGACGTGCACAAATATCACAATGACCCTACGTATCTTTTTGTGACTTGGGCTTCTTGTAGGAAACCTAAGTCCACACTAGGATGGGCTTGTTTCCCACTTTCTAGTTACCAGTTTATGTTCTACTTATCTTTTATTATCCTTATTGTTGTCTCTGTGTTTTACCATCTTTACTTAGAGTCGGTCTCAAACTTCTTGGTATGTTGGATAGGTTGTTAGGAGGACGTGGATGCAAATCCCGATATGAATCACACTACGATAAAGCAAATGCAAACAAAGCATGCACAAGTACACATGATTTTTACATGGAAAACTCTTGCAGGAAAAAAAATCATGGTACAAAGCGAGATTCACTATTTAAAAAAAAGTACAAGAGATTGATGCACTTACAATGTCAGAAAATCCTTGCTATTTAAAGGATCGTAATTTTATTTTTTATCATCAATCAATTTATTTCAAATTTATTAGAAATTATTTCTATTTTTATCACTTGTGGTTTCGAGGAAGCTCTATGAGGAGTCCAGAGAGCTTTGTGGATTCGGAGTAGTTATTCCCTGAGGAAGATGGTATCGACCTCATCACGTCCCTCCCCGCATCAATTGGTATCAGAGCGAGGACTCCCCTCGGACCAATGATAATTAATGACAAAATGGACCAAAATCCTGCGAACGGTGATACAAGGATTCGTTATCTATTGGAAAAATTGAAGCGTTCCACTTACAGAGTCAGTTAACCATGAAAAGGCTACGGGCAACCCTTGATCGTATTGCGGATGCATTAATTTCGACCTGAACCCAAGGCGATGCTCAGCCACCCGTGATCATTGTACATTACAACCCTGATTTTGTAGAGTGCTTTCAAAGGTGAATCATAGGTTTACCCCAGATGAGTCAAGCTCCAGTGACAAGGATGTCGTTGGTATCGTTGCCCGACAACTAATCCATGGAGATGATTGACTAGATCGTGTTGAAAAAGACTATCGAAGTAAGGCGGAACTCCCCAGCTTTAATGGCTTATTACGTATAGAAAACTTCCTCGATTAGTTAGCTGAAGTAGAGCGGTATTTTGATTACATGGACGTGTCAGAATATTTAAAAAAAAAAAGTGAAATTGGTAGCATTCAAATTAAAATCTGGTGATTTTGCATAGTGGGAGCAATTATAACTCTCATGTGTCCAACAGAACAAGGCGCCCATTCGATTATAGTCGCGAATGAAACGCCTTCTTCGATCATAATTCCTTCACAGTGATTACGAGTATGTATCATTCCAACAATACCAAAATTGCTGCCAGGAAAATCGAACCGTCACAGATTACACTGAAGAATTCCAACGGTTGGCAAGGCGGAATGATTTGTCAAAGATTGAATTGCAAAAGGTGGGTCGGTTCATAAGCAGTTTACGACCGATAATTCAGGACCAAGTTCAAATGCACTTGGTCGGGACCATGGATGAAGCGGTTCAGTTGGCAGGTAGGGTGAAAATGATGCTTACAAGAGTCCTTATTCGGCCTTATCCTTCGACTTGACCCCCCATGATGGGTCCGCACTGCCTAAAGGAAAAGAACCAGTAGGAGAGCGTCCTCAACCTCCTACAACTGCAAACCATGACACAGGGAGCGGTCCATCTAAGTCTTAATGTGCAACACCTACAACAGCGAGTCCGAGTATGATTAATTCAAAGCCTTATGTTCAACCAAGGCCGAACAGTTGTTACTGTTGTGACCAACCAAGACACTTATCAAACACCTGCCCTTAATGCCCCACAACCCGCTTGGCCATTAACGAATAGACGTTGAAGGTGAGGCAACGGAAGAATGCCCTTGATTTGATAAAGATGAACAAGCCATTAAGGAAGGAGCTAGTGACAAAAAATGGTTAGCCAAGGATCATGGGGCGAATACTTGGTCATGAGGCGATTATTATACACTCCAAAGAATAAGGTACACACGGATCGGCACAATATATTTCATACACTCCAAAGAATGAGGTACACCCGTATCGGCATAATATATTTCATACGTGATGTACTGTCAATGAAAACGTTTGTGATGTAATCATACACAGTGGCAATAACAATAACATCGTCTCTAAGGTGATAGTGGACAAGTTGCGGCTACCTACGACAAAGCATCCTTCCCCTTACTCGATTGGCTAGATAAAAAAGGTGAACGAGACCAAGGGTAACTGAATAATGCACTGTCTCATTTTCAATTAGTAGGAATTATAAAGATCAAGTACTTTGTAACATGGTCAATATGGAAGCAGGTCATATGTTACTCAATCGACCATAGCAATCGGACCATGATACAACCCACCAAGGATGAGAGAATTTTACGTCATCGTCAAGGACTTTCGAAAGATGATCCTTACCCCTATGACAGCAAAGAACCACCCGAAACTTCGAAAGTGGAGGAGAGCTCCCTCCCGACCATTTAGGATTTCGTGAAGGAATCCATGGAAATTGATGAGGCGTACACCATAGTAGTAAAGGGTGAGGAATCGGAGCCCTTAGATATTCCTCAAAGTTTAAGGCTATGGCTAAATGAATTTAAATAAATCTGACCCGAAGAGTTACCTGATGGATTGCCCCTCATGCAAGATATTTAATATCACATAGACCTCGTCATTAGGGCTAGCTTGCCTAACTGCCCTCACTATCTAATAAGTAAGAAAGAATATGAGGTACTTTAAGGGGGCAGGTGGAGGAATTGATCCATAACGTTCTTTTAAGAGAGAGCATGGGCCCATGTGTCGTCCCATCTTTATTAACGTCAAATAAAGATGGGATATGGCATATGTGTGTCGATAGCCGAGCAATTAACAAGATTACCATTAAATATCAATTTTTTATACCATGGTTGGACGACATACTTGATATGTTAGAAGGTGTCAAGGTGTTCTTTAAACTAGATCTGAGGATCGAGTACCATCATATTCGTATCTGGCTCGATGATGAGTGGAAAATAGCATTAAAGACCAAGAGTTATATAAGTGGTTTGTCATTCCCTTCGATCTATTGAACGCATTAAGCACTTTTATGCATTTAATGAATCAAATGTTGAAGTCGTTCATTAGCCGTTTCATTGTAGTATATTTTGATGACATCCTGATATATAGTCAGGATGAACCAGAGCACATGGATGATGGAACATCTCAGGTGGGTGTTACAAGTCCTACAAGTTAACAAGTTATACCTCGACTTGAAGAAGTGTAGTTTTTTAATGGACAGATTGTTGTTCTTATGATTTTTTGTGATGTCCACAGGCATCCGTGTGGACGATAAAAAGGTACGAGCCATTAGGGAATGGCTGATCTTGATGAACATTCATAAAGTGAGGAGTTTCCATGGGTTGATGACCTTCTATTGTCGATTCATGCGAAATTTCAGCACGATAATCGCACCTATTACAGATTGCATAAAAAATGGGTCGTTTCAGTGGACCGATGATGTTGACAAGAGCTTTGCTGAAATCAAGCATCGATTGTCCACGACACCCGTCTTGGCTCTTCCCAGTTTCGACAAGTTGTTTGAAGTTGAGTGTAACTCCTCATATGTCGGAATTGGAGTCTTATCACAGGAAAGCAGGCCGATAGGATCTACAGCGAGAAGTTCAAGGAAGCCCGAAAGAAGTGGTCGACATATGATCTTGAGTTGTACGCAGTGGTTCAAGCATTGCGACATTGGTGGCATTATCTGATTCAGAGAGAATTTGTTCTCTACAATGACCATTAAGCCTTAAAGTTTACAATAGTCAGGTTAACATGAATCGTGTGCATGTTAGATGGGTCACATTTTTACAGGAATTCATTTTTGTTCTGAAGTATAGGTCAGGGCAGTAGATCAATGTGACTGATGCACTTAGCCACCATGCATCACTACTTGTTATGATGAGCATGAGGTAGTCGACTTCAATTGTCTCAAGGAGTCGTATGCCGAGGACTTCAAGGATGCATGGATGATGTGCCAAGATGATCATCCCAGTGACCTACATATGCAAAACGGTTTCCTTTTCAAATGGACTCAATCGTGCGTCCCCCAACGTTCTCTGAGGGAACAGATTATCTAACAGCTACATGGAGGTGGCCTTGGTGGACACCTTGGGCGAGATAAGATGTAGGCTCTTATTGATGAATGATATTATTAGCCGTAATTGGTACGTGATGTGGGTAAAGCAGTGCAGCACTGTCATGTTTGTCAGATATGTAAGTGGCGATCTCAGAATACATGTCTCTATACCCCGTTACATGTGCTTGACAACCCTTAGGAGGACTTATTTATGAACTTCGTGCTTGGTCTCCCACAAACACAGCGCCGTATAGATTCAGTGTTCATGGTGGTAGATTGTTTTTCAAAGATGACACACTTTATCATATTTAAGAAGACCCTTAATATAACACATATAGTAAATCTATTCTTCAAAGAGGTCATGCAGCTATACGGGGTTCTCAAGACCATTACTGCTGACCGTGACATGAAATTCATTAGCCACTTCGGGTGGCCTTTGTGGAATCTACACAACTTCAGTTCAATAGTGCCTACCTCCTAAGACCGATGGGCAGATTGAAGTTGTGGATCCCACGTTGGGAAATCTCCTCCAGTGTATTTCAGGTGATAAACCAAAGCAGTGGAATTTGACTTTTTCTCAAGCAAAGTTTGCATTCAACAACATGGTGAACCGCTCGATAGGGAAGTTGTCACACCCCAAACCCAAAAATCGGACTCACAGGAATCCCGATCGCCGAATTCGGTGCCGACAGCCTCCGTAGTACCCCATTCTCGGCTTCCAGTGACTATATACCAAATTCCGATCCTGGGATGCTACAAGGAAGATTTTCTAACGTATATTTATCTCATAAGAAGTATAACCATAAGTTTACCCAAATCACAAAGGCAACATCATCATCACATATCCACTAATATAAATATTTGAATACAATGCTGAAAGGGAAATATATATATATATCAAAAATCAAGCTCCAGAAGACCGTTGCACACTCCAAGCTCAATGCCGCTGCAACCTAACGCCACCTGCATGCATCTATCGTGCATAAGCTTATAGAAAGCTTAGAGGGTGGTAAAAGTGTGTGCTCGAGGTAAGTGTCAAGTATGCAATATCAGATTAAGCAGAAATATTGATAATTTCACAAGTCAAACAATATCAGAGTAACCAGAAATACTGATAATTCCATAAGTCAAACAATATCAGAGTAAGCGGAAACATACTGGTAAAGTCCATGAATGTTATCAACTGTACCAAGACTATGTGATGCAATGCATGAATGCTAACGGCCATATCAAGGCTATGCGATGCAAAAATATAATAAGCCAAATATCAGATGCCGGTGATGCAATGCAATATACAATTCCTGATGAGTTCATGAATACCGTCAGCTGTATCTAGGGCATATAAATGCAGAAACATAGTAACCTAAAATGTCATATGCCGCGAATGTAATGCAATATCCAATGCGAATGGAATGACCATGCTGGAGTATGAAGTCGGGATGATAGTACGTAGTATCGCAGGCTATGTGGTCCATCACAAGGGACTTCTATCCAAACTAGTCTCATACCTAATTTGGATAATCAGACTCAATGTGGTAGGCTCCTGATATCAAGTTGGTCGCGCGCCCCAACCGAAATCCTCACCATCACGAAGGTACATGTAACAAATAGTTGCGCACCACCAGCCCGAGTGGATAGTGAATGAATGAATGAATGAGGATGCAACTCTCTCTCAATAAGTTCACATATCAACACCGTACATCACTGGGATCATTACCGGGGTCTAGTACATTCTGCATGAAATCGCCACCCACTGGACGCGCATCCAAGCAAGTGGAAGAGACCTCACTATCCGTCTAGCCAGTAGTCAGCCAATATCTACCCGGCACGTCAATAGCGGACCCAATCACGAGCTGGTCAAACTCAATCTAGCTATGCCCACTACCCTCGGGCGGGTAAAGCCACACCCCATCCCAACTGACCACGACACAGTGGGAGACGCAGTCGACTGGTATTCGACACTCGGGCGCTCATGTATCCACTCGGTCTAGACGTTGGGGCGTCTCCTGGCAATGGAGGTTTAGGGACTTTCACCTACGGACATCTAAAGTACCTAGATGCTCGAACCAAATATTTTCGGTGTCTCATCTAGCTATCCACGACATGCCTGTGGAGGCTACGACCCTGATGTCGCTAGGGCATACAGTAATCACAACACACAATGCAAGATATATGAGTCATACAATCCAGCCATGCATCAATCCTGTGCATACCATGCGCTCATGTGAGACAATCTATGCCTATCAGGGAGTCTCATAATAACCTGCCCAATGATATATGCGATGGTCAACCACATCTCATAATAAACATGCAGATGATGTGTATGAGCATGTACATGATGTTATGCTGTCACATACTCATAATCGGTATCGGTAATCGGCATCAATAATCGGTCTCGATAATTGACATCAATAATCAGCCTATCAAAGGGCCTAAGGGAAGGTCACGATGTGGACATTTAAGCATCATTGCCCATCAATGTGGATATTTAACCAACATTGCTCCCAAGGAGTGACCCACATAGAGCCAAATATAAAGTGGGCCCATGGCCTCGTACAAGGGCCTAATATACATCACAATGGGCCTCACTCAAGGGCCACATATACGTCACGTCGGGCCTCGCCATATGGGCCAAAATTACATCACAATGGGCCAATACACATCACAATGGGCCAGAAATACATCTCATTGGGCCTTATCAAATAGGCTAGAAAATACATCACAATAAGCCTTACCCATAGGCCACGAATATGTCACAATGGGCCTCACCCATGGGCCTCGAATACATCACATTGGGCCTCGCCCATGGGCCTCAGATTCAAGCAGGTGAGGCCCATCATATGGACCTTAAATATGAGGCAGGTGGGCCCTATCACATGGGCCTCAAATGCAAGGCAGGTGGGCCCTGTCACATGGGCCAAAATATAAATAAGTGGGCCCCGCTCATGGGCCAAAAGTACATCATGATGGGCCTCATGGATGGGCCGCACCAATGGGCCTCAAATGTGCTTGGACCATACCAAAAATCATTTCAATAGTTGTAGGTGTAACATGTGTATCACTGTATACTATCATTCCATGGGGCACATGGCCCACTAATGATGATCAGCACTGTCCAAACATTGTCTATGTAAATCAGCACCATCCAAATATTGTCTATGTAAATCAACACCATCCAAACATTGTCCAGCACTGTCTGGACAGTGTGGAGGAAACAAATACTTCACGCGGACCCTATGGTGGATGGACAGTTTGGATCCAACACGCCTCACATGTGGGTCCCACATACAGCAGCTGTATAGCTGGTGAGACACCCAGCCAATCCGTTTCCCATACCAGGTGGGTCCCACGTGGGGCCCATCATATATAATATAATATTATATATATGTATATATATATATATACATATATCATGGTGTATCCCACCCAGACCATCCAGATGGACAGCTGGGAATCACGCGCACCACGGTGGCCCACCTTCAAAATGAATGGACGATGGGATGAAATGCACACGTCATGGTGGAGCTGCACAGGGCACCGTCCAGATGGACAGTGCAGATGAAACATATACATCCTGATGAGGTCCACGTGGTGGCCCTCCTGAGGTTTGGATTTGCTTCAGGCTAGGAACAGATGGAGTGGATGGGATGCATGCTACATGTGGGTCCACGTGGTGTGGCCCACACATGATATATATATATATATTATTTATATTATTATTTATATTATATATATTATTTATTTATTTTTATTTTTTTAAAATCAACATCCAACGTCCAGACCTGGACGGACGCTGGATGTACACATACATCATGGAGTCCACCGTTCTCAAACAGTGGACGGTTAGAATGTAAGGTGGGCCCCACCCATCCATTAAAGTCAGCAACAGCAGTTGACACTGCTGCAAGGGATGGACGGCGTGGATGAAGCCCACATCAAAGCGGGCCACGTCCAGATGGACGGACAACGTGGATAAGATCATGCATCAAGGTGAGCCACAAGCCATCACACGAAGGGAGAGAGAGAGAGAGAGAGAGAGAGAGAGAGAGAGAGAGAGAGAGAAATCGGCAGTGATGGAGGGGCCCCGCCACTATGGGCCCCTCTTTGATACAAAGTATACATCAAGGTGGGTCTCACCATATGTGGGCCCTTAAATCACAAAAAAAATAATAATAATAAAGATCACCCACCGTCGATCTCCACTTCTTTCTTCCGCCAACACAATCTAGAGCTCCAAGGGTGGATTTTAACGGTTGAGATGGACTTTGGATGGTGGGGATGGGAGGTAAGAAGGTGGGCCACACCAAGCTCTCTCATGGAGGTTGGACATTGGATTGCTCTCATGGAACTTGAGAGAAAAAAAAATGAGAGGAGAGAGATGAGAGAGAGAGAGAGGTGATGTGAGTGATGGAGTGATGGGGAGAGGGATGGGTGAAGTGATGGAAAGTTGACTTTTGGGGATGGGTGTGAGTGATGGGAATGATGGGGTATGTACTTGACATTTGATGAGACATATTCTCTTGGGATTTGTAACGCGCAGCGTTTTCCTTGAATTGAACGTGGGCCCACATCTTATGGCCCGGTTATCGCTTCAGCGTGCGAGACGCAGCGTCGGAACCGCGGAGACGGCGCAGTCGCAAGGATACAAGTTTCGAGTCGAGTCGACTCTAATATACGAGACACGATTCAGGATCGTGATCAAACGCTGATAATAGATCGCGAGTCACCGGAATTCGACCGGGAGGACCGCGAAAGCCTATAGAACGATACGAGCTAGGATACAGGTCTCACAGAAGTCTCTA
This sequence comes from Magnolia changhungtana, assembly GCA_030180095.1. NCBI lineage: Eukaryota > Viridiplantae > Streptophyta > Magnoliopsida > Magnoliales > Magnoliaceae > Magnolia > Magnolia changhungtana. Next base: position 1,575,280 of record JASAUF010000156.1, read on the forward strand.
TTCCAGATTATTTATGGTCAAGTGCCCCTCCACACACTTAACTTAGTCCATTTGCCTAAGCTCCCGAGCATGAGCATTGCAGTAAAACATATGGCGGACCGAATTGTGGGCATTCATGAGGATGTGCAAGCCAAGTTGCAAGCTTTGAACAACAAGTACAAATAGCATGCTAACAAGCATCGACAACAAAATGTGTTTGAGGTGGGTGACCATATTATGGTGCATCTACACAGAAAGATTTCCAACCGGGATTTACAATAAGTTGAATAACAAGAAGATTCGAGCGGTAACGATCCTCCAAAAGATCAATGGCAACGCTTACGTTGTTAATCTTCTGGATGACATGGAGATCTCGTGTACTTTCGACATTGTGGACTTAACCGAGTATCATGAATCGAAGTTGGACGAGAACTCGAGATCGAATTCTTTTGAAGTGGAGGGGATTGATGTAGAGCAGGTCGCAGACACTTCATGGTGAAGATGGACCGAAGAAGGCTAGACAAAGGCATAAATGATCCGGACTGTCAGAACCTTAAAACAATCGTATCTTGCAATTCGGGATGAGTTTTTAGACATATCATATATGATTTTGGGATAAGAGAAGCTACTTTAGCTAACCAACCCTACTATGTTGGGTTTCCCACGCTGGATTTGTGAGATTTCATCTGATCGACTGTCAAAAGTCGCTTTTATTTTCATTTTTATTATAAATAATAATTTTTAGTTGGTGTATAACTTTTGATCCTTTGAGTTATAAGAGTTGTGCCCAACATGAAATGGGCTTTAAAAAGTTAGGAGAAAAATGTGGTTAAGCTAAATTTGTTTTTACCATTTTATCCCTTAGGGATTCAAGGAAGCATTGTGAGGAGTCGAGAGCTACATGCATTTGGACTAGTTATTACCTAAGGAAGACAATGATCGAATGTGATCAAAGAAAATGGTTTCTGAGGTCAGATTTAGACTGTTTAAGATTAGGAAAAATAGAAATGGCAGAAATGAATCGAAGGCAATGCGATTTGAAGAGAATGCTGGACCAAAATCTAGACATCTATTTTATCGTGTTTTGCATATTGAGAGATCTGAATGGAGAGAGAGAGAGAGTGGCATTATGTACATAGTCCAACAAGGTGAGAGAGAGAGAGAGAGAGAGAGAGAGAGAGAGAGAGAGAGAGAGAGAGTGAGTGACATTATGTACATAATCCAACAAGTTGAGAGAGAGAGAAAGTGACATTATGTACATAGTCCAACAAGGAGAGAGAGAGTGACATTATGTACATAGTCCAACAAGGTGAGAGAGAGAGAGAGAGAGAGAGAGAGAGAGAGAGAGAAAGAGAGAGAGAGAGAAAGTGGCATTATGTACATGGTGTTGTGTTTTAAAATATCCATTGATCATAGGTGCCCTTTAGATGTGTCTTTTCACTTAAGTTTGAAAGGTTGCATCCTTTCAATTTTTGTTTTGAAAAGTTGTGTCTTTTGGAGCCTAGGGGTCGCACCAATTGGATTTAAATCCAATAGTCACAACCCTTTGTGAAAGGGTATCTCTACACCCTTAACGGTGTCATTTTATAGTCTATAAATAGACTTCTACTTTTTGGTTTTAAAATGGATTAGAAAATTAGGTTTCCTCTTTAAAAATGTGTTCAAGTATTTTCTAGTTCGGGTTAAGACTAGAGGTGGTTCGAGCCCGTATACAGTGAGTGCACTGCTGGGACCGGGTCATTGCTCTGGGACCGTTGTATCCTGGAGGTCGATTGCTCTGGAAACCTGTTGCACTTGGAACGCTGTCCAAGGGGAGCAAATTCGATTTCAAGCCGAGTGACTCACGTCACGCCTCGACTTATACAAATTGATAAGTTTTTTTTTTACTTTCTTATTTTAATTTTATATGATTTTAAATAGTTTTTCAAAATCCAATTTCCAACACATGGTCCAACAATGAGAGAGAGAGAGAGAGAGAGAGAGAGTTGCATTATGTACATAGTCCAACAAGGTAAATGGTTCGACTGGCTCAACTATTATTACAAAGAGTTACAATCATTCCAAGACTCGAAAGAGATTGAGAATGAGAGTTTTGGGAAGACGAAGAAAGGAGGAAAAGTGGGGGCGGTCATGGTCATCCAGGTGACTTAGAGAATAATTGAATAGGATTCAAAATAAATAAATAAATTTACGGAGCCTAGTCGACTCAACTGCTTGTTGCTCAATCTTGACTCATTTTTTGACTCGAGCTCCTAAATATGAGTCACCTTAACTCATTCAAGTCAATTTTTTTTAGGGCCAAATTAAATGAGTTTCTCATGATGACCCTTCTCATGACCATGCAGGCTGCATGGGTAATAAACATCATAATAACCCTAAAAAAGTTTCACCGATTACATCATTATCATCTCATATATATTTTGGATCATACCTTAAAAAGATTAGGAAAATGGTTGAAAGGTATGGATAAAACTCACACATCAAAGGTGGCCCCACATAGCTATTCATGGACCGATTCCTTCATACGGGGTGAGAAAATCGGTGTATAAAAAGAAATACATATATATTTTTATACATATATTTGGATTTAGACATATATACATTATCTTTTAGCTGACGTCCTTTGATGTATGTAATCGACATTGACTTGCAAGTCGCAACAATGGGAAGCAACGGCATGGGAATCTCGTGCTGTTAAACGGATGACCTCACTCACGACCTCACATATTACGGACAAAATCCCAATTTATACTAAGGTAGAACGTATATTCTTAGTATATGTCGCGAGTATAGCCGATCTCTTGTATTTAATTTTGGCGATCCAAACCGTTCATCTGGTCTCGAACCCAGTTTTTGGTGATTTAATATAAAATTTCAATCATTTGAAATTTGAATTTAGTATAAGATAGTTATTTTTAGTAAAGGGATAAATGATGGTTGATTTATCATAAAGTAATAGTATTTTTCTTTCTTTCTAAATATACTACTTTGACTGTGTTTAGAATCGTATAAACGGTTTGGATCCTTCAAATATTGGTCTCGGATCGGATGCTTTCAGTCGCGACGTATTATTCTATAATACTACACCGCACGCATTGTAGCAAACCCGTCCTTTACAAGCAATGAAGCAAGGAAAAGCAAGCAACACCGCAGAAACAGCCATGAAAATTCGATGACATTTGCGGAAGCGGATTGCGTCGTGCCGCTGCGTGGACGGACTCGGTCCAGGCAGGAGCTCTGTGTGGCCCACATAGATGTATAAGTTTTATCCACGCCGTCCATCCATTTTTTAAGATTATCTTAGTATATCATATCAAAAAACGAGGCTGATCCAAGACTTTGATATTTGTGTTTTCCCTTCATTTAGTTCTATGTGACCTTATTAATAGGTTGGATGGAAAATAAACAACATGGTGGGCCTAGGAAGGTTTCAACGGTGGTCATCATTATCCACTGCTTCTGTGGTGTGGTCCACTTGAGGATTGGATCTCCTCGTGTTTTGAATTTTTCAATAAAATAATATAAATAAAGTGAATGGACGGCGTGGATATAACTAATACATCACAGTGGGCTCTACAGAGCCCCTGCCCGGACCAAGTCCGTCCATTGGGGCACTACGCAATTCGCTTTCAAGATTTTCACCAATCATTCAACGCGTGGAATATATTTCGCTTCAATAATTTCCTATACAACAAGTGGCTGTTATGCGTTGGATCCGGAGCTATTTTTCACTGATCTAAACGGTTAAGAAGATGGGCCTCGCCATGATGTAGAATAATATAAGAAGACCTCACATATAGGAATATTTCAACCGTTCGATCATTTAACACATCTACTTTAAGTAAGGACCGTTTTATCAACCGTTATTTTGTGAACTAATTATCGAAAATTAAGAACCCTCCAATTTTAAAAGATTTAAAAATTCATCATCAGCGATAAAATTCGTCCGATCTAACGTTTTGGGTCACTAAAACATGATACCAGATCCAACGGCTATTAGTCCCGACGCCTCCTATATCAATACGTGCCGACGGATGGTAGAAAGCGGACGCAACTTTCCGGTAACCGTGTCTACTGGGAGCAATCATATGCGGAAGCTTTGTGGGACCCAAAAAGAATTTCGATTTGAAATCCACTCGCTCCATTACTTTTTAAATATCATTTTAGGGTATGATCCCAAAAATGCGACAGTTCCAATACCCAAGATGGCCACGCCACATGATAAAGTGGAGATGGAAATTTCCACCGTTGAAATCTTCCTGAGCCCATCGTGACTTCTAAATGCCCTAGGAACCGTTGGAAAGGTTATTCCCAGGGGGATGAAAGGAAAACATGAATATGGACCTTGTCCAAAACTTCTGTGGGCCCCACAAAGGTTTAAATGGCGAGCGTTCGGTCAGTCTCCACCGTTCAATTGGTGAGTTCCTCTATATGATATAATAAAATGGGGTTCGGTTTTCGAGAAAATTACATTTGAAGATTCTCTGTTCCAACAGAAGGCCTGAAGGAGGTTTCGCTCTCTAACATTCCTTTTATTTTTTATTTTTTATTTTTTAAATTTGAAATTTCTTGAATTATGTTATTTCCTTCTTCAGAATCATCACATGACCTTTTTTTGGTTTATGGTTCGGCTCGAATTCGTAAATCTTTGTTGTTCTTTTGTTTGATTTTCTTGGTTTTGGGATACTTCGATCTTGATTTGGAGGATTGGAATCTAACATGAGAGGACCGTTGCTTCTGGTATGTGGTTCTTGAATTGGAAGCATTGGATGTGAAGTACGTGATCAGGACCGTTCATTAAGTGGATTGGATATTGATATCATGGATCGGTGATCTTAACCATTAAATTACTTATCTAAAATAATGGGGAGTAAGAACATTTTGCCCCAGTTGGGCACTGAAGGAGATGAAAGAAATGGTCAAGCAATTTGATGAGTAGAATCATCTGTTTTGCTGCGGGATGTACCAGATTAACAGCCTGGATCATTGATTGTGGTTCCTTTCTATTTTTAATGATTATCGTTGAAGATCTCCATTGGGGGGATTTTCATCGAAAGGGTTTAGCTGTAGGATGATGTCTGATCAAGGATATGTATAGTATAATATCTTCGTTCCTTGATCTGTAGTGATGAGGCCAATGGTATGACAATCGATAATCGAGCCCGTAGATCAGGTTGGCTACGCTAAGGATAGACTGTTCCGATCCCAAGGGTTTAAAGAGCCTAACTTAACACGTTCCATTAGTCATGTGGCTTTTGGTGAATTGGTTAGGTTCTTAACAATTGGTATCAGAGCCAACACTATGTCCTGTGTTCAAGTCACGGAAGGGGCGACTTGTGAAAAGGGTAACTTGGACCAGAGTGAAAGCCGGCTAACCGAACAACCAAAGTCACTCCGAAATATAAAAAGACAAGAGACTTTTTTTTTTCTTTTTTTTTTTAAATTTCAGGAATTTACATTGTTTCTGAATTTAAACGTCTTGATGAGATTCTCCATTTGTTGTTGTGATTTTGATGGTGGGCCACTCACTATTATTGCTGTGGTGCACAGTGATGCCAGACTTTTTTTAAGTGATGCTAGTTGCTGTCAGTGTTAGTTGATGGTTGACTTTAAAAGCATTATCAGGTCCTGCCTGGTGGAAGTTTTTCTATGTGGGTCCATTGTTTCTCAGATATTTTTATTTTCTTTATATTAAACCACAGTTCTGCTCCCGTTGTGGTATTTAGATATCCTTGTAACGTTGTAAGTTTGTTATTTTGAAGTTTTGTATTTTCTGCCAGTGCAAGGTCTCCAGTTCATTTTTTACTTGATGGTTTTTCTATTTCTGATTTTGTTGTTTCGGTTGCTGAATTGTTGTAGTTGTTGTCTTGTAATCAAGTATTCAATAACAGTAATGGTGGCCATAACAAGCATTACGATACGGGATGCAACGGCCATTACGGCTTCTTCTTTTTTCTTTTTCTTTTTTCTTTTCGAAAAAAAAAAAAGGAAAAACCAAAATCAGCTCTCGTAACTGGCCATTACGGGCCTTTTTTCCATAAAAGCCATTATGTAACGGCCATTATAGCTGTTACGTAACCGTTTTTGCACAACCTGCTTGTAATTAATCTTTTAAGGGAGTGTGGCTTTGAAGTGCCTGGATTTGTTACTCTGTAGGAGAACAGCCGAGTTTCTCGTGAATAGATATTTTGGCAATTGTAATCTCTATCTCAATTGAAACTTGTTGTCCTCTTTTTTTTTTCTTTTTTTCTTTTTTTTTCTTTTTTTATTCCCTGGAAAATACTCTGTCAATGAATATCTCTATTCTTTTCCAAATTGGAGAGGTAATTTGATGTTTAATGATTGTATGTTGCCTCGAAGAGATAAGTGTAAGCCACTATCTAGCTGTTACTTCAACAATGTCTCCTTTGCCGAGCCTTTCTATCTTTCGTGCTTTGAGGCGAGAAATATGGTATGATCGTATGATTTATCCACTAGGAGACATAGATACGAACATATGCATAGATTACTAATCACAACACAATATGATATTGATTCTAGATATTGACATGGTTTAACCATGTTTTATGGTATTAGGTTCATTAGTTTTAGCAATTTTCCGATGGTATCAATGTGTCAGATTCAACATCCTCATCCATATGTATATTGGATGTTTGAATATGCATTTCTGTATCCAAAGACCTAGCATTTGTGCCTGACTATATCCCTTTCTGGAATATCTTCATTGCACATGTTATCAGTTGATTCTTACATTCTTTCCAGCAAGGTGTGTCGAGCAAACACTGGGATGCACTTCCAATTATCCAATTTGTGTGCTGTTTTCAGCTCCATACCTGCGGATTTAGATAGTGATTGCCACATCCTACTTTTTGTGTCAGTAAACTCGCACAACAACCATGCTGCCATGGTGCTGAATGCATGGTTTAAAATATTGTCCAAAACTTGTGCGTATTGGGCGATACACACTGGTATCATCCACAAAGGTTTAAATGGCGAGCGTTCGGTCAGTCTCCACCGTTCAATTGGTGAGTTCCTCTATACGATATAATAAAATGGGGTTCAGTGTTTTGAGAAAATTACATTTGAAGATTCTCTGTTCTAACAGAAGGCCTGAAGGAGGTTTCGCTCTCTAACATTCCTTTTTTTATTATTATTTGAAATTTCTTGAATTATGTTATTTCCTTCTTCAGAATCATCAGATGACCTTTTTTTGGTTTATGGTTCGGCTTGAATTCGTAAATCTTTGTTGTTATTTTGTTTGATTTTCTTGGCTTTGGAATTACTTCGATCTTGATTTGGAGGATTGGAATCTAACATGAGAGGACCGTTGCTTCTGGTATGTGGTTCTTGAATTGGAAGCATTGGATGTGAAGTACGTGTTCAGGACCGTTCATTAAGTGGATTGGATATTGATATCATGGATCGGATGATCTTAACCATTAAATTACTTATCTAAAATGATGGGGAGTAAGAACATTTTGCCCCAGTTGGGCACTGCAGGAGATGAAAGAAATGGTCAAGCAATTTGATGAGTAGAATCATCTGTTTTGCTGCGGGATGTACCAGATTAACAGCCTGGATCATTGATTGTGGTTCCTTTCTATTTTTAATGATTATCGTTGAAGATCTTCATTTGGGGGATTTTCGCCGAAAGGGTTTACCCATAGGATGATGTCTGATCAAGGATATGTATAGTATAGTATCTTCAGTTCATTGGTCTGTAGTGATGAGGCCCACGTTACGACAATGGAGGCCATCGATCAGGTTGGCTAAACTAAGGATAGACTGTTACGATCCCAAAGGTTTAAAGAGCCTAACTTGACACATTCCATCAGTCCTAGGGCTTTTGGTGTATTGGTTAGGTTCTTGACAATTGGTTAGTTAGGTTCTTAACAATTGGTATTAGAGCCAACACCACGTCTTGTGTTCAAGTCACGGAAGGGGCAACTTGTGGAATGGAAGTCAGCTGCAGAGCGTGGTTGGGTTCTTAACATGGACCATGTCACAGCAATGGTTTGGATTTGACATGAGAAAAGCTAAGATTTTATAGCTAGGAATAGGCCCACTTGTATAGACTGATGCCCTAAGATGTGTTATGTTAATGATCATATAATTCATCTGTTCGTTGAATTTTCTTCTCTTTGAAATCCAAGCAGGACCAAATTGACCGTATAATCAATGTAATGGTTGGATCTAAAATTCAGTTTTTTAAAACTTCACTCAGAAATAGAAAAAGACCAAAGACTTTTTTTTTTTTTCAAATTTCAAGAATTTACATTGTTTCTGAATTTAAACATCTTGATAAGATTCTCCATTTGTTGTTGTGATTTTGATGGTGGGCCACTCACTATTATTGCTGTGGTGCATAGTGGTTCTAGACTTTTTTTAGTGATGCTAGTTGCTGTCAGTGTTAGCTGATGGTTGATTTTAAAAGCATTATTAGGTCCTGCTGGTGGAAGTCATTCTTTGTGGGTCCATTGTTTCTCAGATATTTTTATTTTCTTTATATTAATCCACAGGTCTGCTCCCATTGTGGTATTTAGATATTCTTGTAGGTTTGTTATTTTGAAGTTTTGTATTTGCTGCCAGTGTAAGGTCTCCAGTTCATTTTTTTACTTGATGGTATTCTGTTTCTGATTTTGTTGTTTCGGTTGCTGAATTGTTGTGGTTGCTGTCTTGTAATCAAGTATTCAATAACAGTAATGGTGGCCATAACAAGCATTACGATACGGGATGTAACGGCCATTACTGCTTCTTCTTCTTTTTTCTTTTTGAAGGGAAAAAAAAAAAAGAAAAAAAAAAAAGGAAAAACCAAAATCAGCTCTCGTAACTGGCCGTTACGAGCCTTTTTTTCCATCAAAGCCATTATGTAACGGCCATTACAGCTGTTACGTAACCATTTTTGCACAACCTGCTTGTAATTAATCTTTTAAGGGAGTGTGGCTTTGAAGTGCCTGGATTTGTTACTCTGTAGGAGAACTGCCGAGTTTCTCGTGAATAGATATTTTGGCAATTGTAATCTCTCTCTCAATTGAAACTTGTTGTCCTCTTCTTTTTTTCTTTTTTCTTTTTTTTCCATGGAAAATACTTTGTCAATGAATATTTCTTTTCTTTTCCAAATTGGAGAGGTAATTTGATGTTTAATGACTGTATGTTGCCTCAAAGAGATTAGTGTAAGCTACTATCTAGCTGTTACTTCAACAATGTCTCCTTTGCCAAGCCATTCTATCTTTCATGCTTTGAGGTGAGAAATATGGTATGATCGTATGATTTATCCACTAGGATACGTGGATACGAACATATGCGTAGATTACTAATCACAACACGATATGATATTGATTCTAGATATTGACATGGTTTAACCGTGTTTTATGGTATTAGTTTTAGCAATTTTCCAATGGTATCAACGTGTCAGATTCAACATCATCATCCATATGTATATTGGATGTTTGAATATGCATTTCCGTATCCCAAGACCTAGCATTTGTGCCTGACTATATCCCTTTCTGGAATATCTTCATTGCAAATGTTATCAGTAGATTCTTACATTCTTTCCGGCATGGTGTGTTGAGTAAACACTGGGATGCACTTCCAATTATCCAAATTGTGTGCTGTTTTCAGCTCCATACTTGTGGATTTAGATAGTGATTTCCACATCCTACTTTTTGTGTCAGTAAACTCCCACAACAACCAAGCTCTCATGGTGCTGAATGCAAGGTTTAAAATATTGTCTGAAACTTTTGCGTATTGGGCAATACATACTGGTATCATCCATGAATGGTACAGCTGTATGGGCTGAAAACAGCCCGATACAGGAACCCTTCAAAAAAAAGGGGGTGATACAACCCTATATTGGTGGTGAATTATATGATATACCAAAACCCTGGTTGTATGACAGCCTGGGACATTGACATTTTGATAAAGCATCACCTTGACTTATCCATCCCATCATTTGGTTTGAGATGTGAATTTTGAATTGAATATTGTAGTGAAGATATTTAGCAAGCGAGTTTTGTTGGTTGGCTCATCTTTCATGGTTGTGCCCTTCTACTTCTCATTTTATTACATGAATATTAATATAAGCTGATAGTGTTCAAAAAACAAGAACTTAATTTTTTCTTTTTCAGTACTGCCAATTAGTGGTTTTTTCCTGACAATTCCTTTTTTACACTTATGTGAAATAGTCCATGATATGGGAGATCAATTGATGTAGGAAGGACCTGCTGAGCAATTCCTGGAGTGATAAAAGGGACCATTTTGCAATTCAAAGAGTAGTAAAAAGGACTGTTCCGCAATTCAAATTTCAAAGAATAATAAAAGGGACCATTCCACAATTAAAGGGACCATTTTGATGCTTGAATTAAAGTTTTTTATTTCAAAATTTAAAAGATCTTATTAAAGTAGTTTTAAATTTTCTTCTCTTTTGGTAATGTTTTAAATTTAGGATAAATTAGTGGTTGGGCTATAAATTTCCATTGTAATGCTACGAATTGATAATCTTTTGAATGAATTTGAAAGTTTTCATTTGGTTTTTACCTTTGTTATTCCTTGTGGATTCAAGGACAGTTCTTGGGTAGAAGTGTTCTTCTCCCTTTATCTTTTCGCGTTGTCTGCTACATTCTCAATGCATTTGTTCCTTAGTAAATAGTGAGTTATTATCAGTGTTTTAAATAGCGGTAGCGTGATACGTAGCGCTCAGCCCTCTATAGCTCGTAGCGTAAATACGTAGCGTGTAGCGTAAGCTACACGATACTTCTATTTTTAAATTTAAAAATAGGGCAAATATAATAAATAATGAAAAAAAAAGAAGGAAAAAATATAAAAATGGCTAAAAGATGATTCATTTTATCAATTATAAGCATGTTAAAAAAAGTTATTAGTTATCATTTATCAAAAGCCAATCCACATTTATAAGCCAAATCAAATAATCATCACATCAACAACTTTCTAGGAAAACCACTTTAATTAATAATGTTTAATTGAAACCACAAGTCACAATTATGAAAAGAAATAAAAATCTCATAGGTTAAAAGTATCAAGTACAATACAAGCGTCACATTCCTCAACATTAGAAACAAAGAAAACGTGAAAAAATAATAAAAAACTAAAATAGTAAAAAAAAAAAATACATTGTAGCTTACGCTATGGACGCTATGCGCTACGTAGCTGTAGCGTACGCTACGACCCCTGTAGCGTGCACTATAGAGGATTTACGCTATTTGGGACGTTACGTAGCGCTACGGCCATGCTACGCTACATAGCGTACGCTACCGCTATGCTACGGGTGCTATTTGAAACACTGGTTATTATAAATCAAAGATAATTAGAAATCAAAAGATAGATTACATTCTGTAGCTATGTATTAATAAGTATAACATCTGCACAATGGTATTTCTTATGTTCTGCAGTAACAATTAAAGTAGCTAGGTTACTGTTTACTTGCATTTATCTTGTTAGAAAGAAGGGTTATCTCATGTTTGAGACTCCTCAATTAGGCATGAGACATTCCGTCTTACTTATTTAAGAATATTTTGTTGTCCTAGTATTTACATATTTCATATTGATTTCAGCATAATATTTACACTGCTATTGTATTTTGAGTAATTTTCACTTCGATGTTACCATCCATTGAGTCTGCATACAGTCGATTTCAAGCCAATCCATTGGCTATGAGTTGTTTTCGGTGGTTTTGTAAGGTGGCCTGCTTGATGAATGAATTGGCCTGAATTTTGCAGCCAATGATCTTCTCGGTGAATCCAACCTTTTGGCCACTTTGGATGTTGCATTACACATGGCATGTTGACCATATGCAACTCAATGGACTGTAGCTTTTCTGTTCATTGAGATGAATGTGAACATGTCTCTTTTCTTTTGTAATCAACATTCACTACTTGTTGATTTCTCTTCTGAATTTACTCATTTTTTATGCCTTTCAGAGAGAGTAGTAACCATCCTGTTAGTTTTTGTTTCTGGTCCAAATTAATCAAAATTTCTCGCATGGCTTTTTCAGTTTATGTTCCTCATTACTTTATCTTTGCTGATTCTTACTTTGATTATTGATGAGCTCCTTAGTTTTGCTGTGACCTAATCTGCAAATGTTTTGTATTGCTCTAGAAGTCAAAAAATGGGTCAGGCACTTTGCTGTATACAAGTTGACCAATCTAATGTTGCTATCAAAGAAAGTTTTGGTAAGTTTGATGACGTGCTTCAGCCTGGATGTCACTGCTTGCCTTGGTTTCTCGGGCGCCAAGTAGCTGGGCATCTTTCATTGCGTGTTCAACAACTTGATGTTCGATGTGAAACGAAAACTAAGGTTTGTGGTTCTTTATGTTTTCTTCACTCATTATGGTCAAGTATTATCACTTAATGGTCTAGCATTTTGGTATTTCTATCTTTTGTAGCACTCGTCCTGTATTCTGAAAATTGAATCAGATTGTAAAGCCAGATCCAATTGGACTGAATAATTGGATCATAAGTAGTGGGATTTTATAAATAATGGATTTTTTTTTTTCAAATGCTTTTGAGACATAATAAATCATACAGAATATAAATATATTAAGTAGGGGCGCAAATAGTCCCAGTCAGGTCGAAGGGAGTCCTGTTTTGGCCCTCTCCGACCCGCTGAAATCTAAGTTGGGTCTGCTTCGGTTCCAGGTCAAAATAAGCAGGCCCATTTAGTTAAATCTGTCCGGTTTAGGTATAAGAGAATCCAAAACCGACCCATGAGATTCATGGGTTGAGTCTAGGTTAGTTTGAAGACCCCAACCCCCTCCAACGTATCCATATTTGGGACTAGATCCATTTAATATCAGGTTTGGTCCAATGAACCCCACAACAACAACAACAACAAAAAAAGGTCAGGTCCAATGACCCATCAACCCAACCAGTTCGGACCCCTAATAATGAGTATGATGCAAGACAATTAACCACTTGCTCTAAAAGCTCGAACTGTTAGAGCATGGTGAACCAATCCCTTTATCTCATAGCCCATGCCCCACATCTCATGGGTTAGGACATCGGCCGAACCCCCCTCGTGAGCCCCAAATCACATGTATACCGCCTCACACTGGTGGGACCCGCCTCACACGGGCCACCCACCCTGAGTGTGCCCTCGCATCTCACAAGCAACCCCACTCGAGCCTGGTGTGAAAGTGCCCCTGCATTAATCACCCCCGGTGAGGAGTCTCAAACACGAGACCTCCCGCTCTGATACCAATTTGATGCAGGACAATTAACCACTTGCTCTAAAAGCTCAAATTGTTAGAGCATGGCGAACCAATCCTTTTATCTCATAGCCCATGCCCCACATCTCATGGGTTAGGACATCGGCCGAACCCCCCTCGTGGGCCCCAAATCACATGGGTACCGCCTCACACGAGCCACCCGCCTCACACAAGCCGCCCGCCTCACACAGGCTGCCCACCCCGAGTGTGCCCCGCATCCCATAGGCAACCCCACTCAAGCCCCGTGTGAAAATGCCCTTGCATGAATGAGTACCTACATACTTTTCATTTCACTTAGTCAATGATGGATCCAGGATGTTGGACTGCATTCCCCCATTCCATATCAAATTTCATCAATTTACAACATTCAATTGCATTCTTGTCTATTATTAAATAGACTATCCATCATCTTCGTCGTCATTGACTACGTGAATCTTGTTCCGCCATTCCACTCCATCAAGGACCATATCCTCAATTAAACCATAGGCCATCAAATCGTCTCTTACTTGTACCTATATCCTTTTCGACCTTCCCTTTGCCCTTTTAAAGCTCCTTTGACTTGAATCAATTCAGTCCTAATCGGGCCAATTCTTGTCATGGTCATATCATCTAAGTCTACTTTCCCTCATCTTGTTGCCTATTGGAGATATTCTTAAGTTCCCTCGAATGTATTCTTTTCTAATTTTATCCTTAATCTTGCCACTCATTTATCTCATCATACTCACTTCAGCTACACTCGTTCTATGATAAAACTCTAGAGGCATGTCTCCACTTGACGACCATTTCTAATTCTATGAGCAACATCCTTTTCAATCTCTCCATTCTCATTAATAATTGATCCAAGATATTGAAAATGGTCATTTTTGTACTTCTTGGCTATCAATGTTAACTAATTCCTTAGTTCGCTCGTATAACTAAGATTGTGTTTCATATACATTGTTTTGTGCAGCCAATTTTAAAATTATGTCATTTGCAAACAATATACACCACAAACCTGTTCCTGTAAATGCCTAGTTAACTCGTGCATAACCAATGCAAAAAGGATACAGGCTCAATGCAACCTCTTGTGTAGACGTACTATAATTGGAAACTCACTTCTCTCCATTAGTGGTTCTGGCATTAGTTACCACCCTTCTTACATGTCATTAATCATGGCAATATGTCCTCTTGAGGCTCCTTTCTTTCCCAACACTAACCAAATTATCTACGAGATCATATTATATGCTTTTTCTAACATATCTATAGAGCAATATACTTGTTCCTTTAATCTTTAAAAAAAAAAAAAAAAAAACAAACAAACAAACAAACAATATACTTGTTCCTGTAACATGGTAACAACAGTATCATCAACATATACTATTAATGCAATAAAGCCTGAAATGCCTCTCCGTATAAAGACAATTATTTGCATGGCTTCAAAGAAAGCCGTAGTTTAATACAACTTTACCGAATTTTTCAAACCATGTACGTGGTGATTGTTGTAGACCATAAATTGCCTTTTGCAATTTACACACCTTGTCTGATCCCCCCTAAGCAACAAATTCATGCGATTGCTTCATATATACCTCTTCCATGAGATCACCATGAAGAATGGTATTTTTAACATCTACTTAGAAAGAGAGGCCAACCGTGATTAACAACCATAGGGAATAACACGAATCGAATTCATCTTGGTAACCCGAGAGAATATTTCAGAATAATCAACACCAAGTGTTTAAGTATAGCCTTTAACAACCAAACATTCTTTAACAAAGCTTCGAGGGGAGATCTAACCTCCTAGACATGAGCGTCAACATCAATGTCTTGTGATGTTGCTTCCTCCGCTACATGCAACTCTAGTTGGCCCATTTGATGTACCTAAATCATTTGTTTTAACCCATTCGTAAAGTGGACCCCTTTGTATCATCGTTGACATATGCATTTTGACCGATCATTATCAAGTCCAATGGGTCCTCATGTGCTTCTTCTTCTTCCTTCTGAGCGTAGCAGCCTCTCTCATGGCTTCATGTTGTAATGGCAGTAGACCAACTTCTAAAGCCCATCATAACCCAATTTGTTGCGCTTGTTGGTATGAATGAAAGAGAAGGTGCTCCAATTTCTTTCACGCGGTGAGGAGGACACCGTCTATGCTTGCACATGAACAACAAGTCGTTTTAACGTCTCGCAGTCGCTCCCATACATTGCCCACTATTCACCTGCGAAATTAAACATTTTTTCCTAAGTTCCACGTGTAGTATTAAAATATGAAGACTAACTTTTAGTTTTCAGATTTAACTAATGCAACAACTCACATTGCATCATCTTCAACCTTGACGATTTTTCAGCCTTGCACCCAAACATGCCAGATGCATCACGGAAGGTAATAATCTGTTGATGGCATTTAGCATTAGTTGTAAGTATAAAGCTTTTAAAGAACATGGAGAACAGTTAAGTGTGGAACATCTTTACCTCACTGTTAAAGTTGCATTTTCTCGAACAGTTGGGGAATAACTTCTTATATACGTCATGCACAACCCTCTTCAAGCTATTGTCATTGAAGAGTCTATAGTTGTAGTGGTACTTCGGATTCAGGAAGTATGCTGAAGCCCAACACAGTGCACATTCATATATCAGGGCAAGAAAAGAACCATATACGCTATGCAAAGAACTAATAAACTATTGAAGCATATGAATAATTAAATATAACTCATGTAATTACTTACCAGCCTTATGAAGTAGGTGCGAAAGAGTCCTTGTCAGCGGGGCGTCTATTGTTGCATGCACTCGTTTATATGCATTAGTGGCTTTAACCTTGATGGCTTTGTTCATTAACCGCGTGGACTCGTATAAAGAACCCATTGATGGTGTCTCATTATCCACCATCTTGGCACTATATTTTATGGGCTCCATAATAACCACCAAACCACACACATGGTTCTAAAAAGCATTGTTCAAAACAAGCTCCTCAATCCTTCAGGCTACTCTCTAGCCAAGATGCATTAGTTGAATGAAGAAAACAGATTTGTAAGGGTTTTATTTTTTCAAATTTTTTGAAGACAACCCTAGACTTACCACGGTTTCATGGGATATCGTCGATATCAATCATTTTATATAAAGGGTTGGTTACGATGTCTTGTGATATCTACGATATTTTGCGATACAGTGTGATAATGTGCTATATATTGTGCAATACAAAGAATTTTGGATACTACCTGGGTGTTTCGTATCGCCTATTTGTAATACCAATAATATTAGCCGATATATCGGTATTGTCATCATTGGTTATCCCCACTTGTGCAAAGATGAAGCCCTTGCATTTCCAACCTCAAACCACATAAATGAAGGACAGAGTGAACCTCCCCAAATGTTGTTGTGTCATGATGTATGAATTGTATATTCATTTTCATTAATTGCATTCCATTTTTTCATCGAACTGCATGGTTTAGATTTTGAGCCTGTAGCTCAATGGTAGACATAGTGTGTTTCAATACTGAGGTCTTGAGAGTGTTAGAGACGCTCATGTCCAAAACCAGTTAGACGATAAGTTACCATACAATTGATGGATAAGTTCCAATGTGTAACACCCAACCCGTCCAATAGCTTGCCGCGTCATGAGGATTACCAAGTGCAAAAATAGCCAGATCCACACATCAGGTGGGCCACACCCCATAGAAACCAATGGATAACACCTGATGGGTGGATACAGGCTGATATTTGTACAAGGTGATCCTCATGGTGGATCCAACCTTCTGGACCCATTGGGTTGAAATGCTTAAAATCCATGAGTTCAAGAAGTGGGAGGCACACTCCCTCCAGACGACATCCTAGAGCTAAGCTGTCATCAACAGCCTCACCTGCTTCCACAACTGCATGATGGAAGGTAACGCTGACTGGCAACAAACATACCCTAAGTGTATCAATGGGATTTGACTCGATTAATTAGATATGCATTGTAAGTCATGGTTTTAACACTGCGCTTGTATTATGTTTTATGGTCGCTATATTAGCAGACATAAAAGATATGCTAATGCCTTCATATTTTGTTCATGAGTGAATATTTTTATGTATGGTGTTTTAATTGGTGGATTCTGATTTTTATTTTTTCTCTACAGGATAATGTATTTGTCACCGTTGTTGCATCCATTCAGTACCGTGCATTGGCAGAAAAGGCTGCTGATGCATTCTATAAGCTCAGCAATACAAGGGCACAAATCCAAGCTTATGTCTTTGATGGTATGGATATGGAACTCATGGTTTGAGCTAGAATCTTTTGATCATGAATATTAATTTCCTTTCATGGTTGGTATTTGTGCATGTATCCTTGGCAAGTGTCACTGGTAAAGCTCGAAATGATAGAGCATGGCAAATTAATCCCTTTATCTCATAGCCCATGCCCCAAATCCATGGGTTAGGTTCTCAGCCGAACCCTCCTTGTGGGCCCCAAATCCATGGGTTCCGCCTCCCCTGCATCCCACAAGCCAACCCACTCGACCCTGGTGTGAAAATGCCCCCGAATAAATCACCCCCGGTGAGGAGTCTCGAACACGAGACCTCCCACTCTGCTACCAATTTGACGCAGGACAATTAACCACTTGCTCTAAAAGCTCGAACTGATAGAGCATGGCAAATTAATCCATTTATCTCATAGCCCAAGCCCTAAATCCATGGGTTAGGTTCTCGGCCGAACCCTCCTTGTGGGCCCCAAATCTATGGGTTCCGCCTCACACAAGCCACCCTCCTCACATGGGCCCCAAATCCATGGGTTCCGGGGGCCCTCCACCCCGAGTGTACCCCTGCATCCCACAAGCCACCCCACTCAAGCCCGGTGTAAAAATGCCCCCGCATTATCAAGCCAAGCCAGATGGATATATTTACTATTTAAAAGAAAGCCAGTGTAGCCAGTTGTAAATCGTTTGTCAGTCTACTATTTAAAAGACTAGCCCAAGTTGCGCTAGAGCCCAACTACACCTTTTTATTGTGTATTGAAACTCATGTTTTGGTTTTCTTGAACGTTCTGATAAACTTCAGGTTTAGGGAAGAGCTTTAAAAAACAAAAAACAAAAAAAAAAAAAAAAAACCACCCACACAGGAAAATGAATTTCAGATAATCTGTGACCTTTTGCACAAGATAATATACCGTTGTGAAAGGGTCCTAGCCCTGTGAGCTGCAAGTTCAAGCTGTAATTAGTTATTCTTTGTGTAAGAAGGGTTTCAAAAGGACATGTATGATCTCTTTACGAAGCTTGTATAATCTTAGCGATACAATCAGTTATCCTACCTGTCATTATCTGGGGGCTGCCCAGTGCTATTCTGTGCTCCCACTAAGATTAATCTGCTTTGGTGCTTTTAGGGCATGTTTGGATATGTGGAATCCAAGGAAAATAAAGGACAAAAATTTAATAGCTATTTAATTATGATTTCCATGAGCACTATTCAAACAAGAGTTCCAATTTTAGGGTTCTTGTTTGAATAGCAAGTGAAAATATCATATTAATCTCACAATGCTAACCTATGTTCTACTGTGAAGAATTCAAATTATAGAAAAGTGTTATGATTGCTTAGTTGAATCATGCTAGTTTTGGCTTTCTGCTGTGATTCATTTATCTTTTCTTGTATTCTTGGATTTTTAGCCAGTTGCTACTGTTGGCTGTGAAAGTATTCAACATATCCTTAACGGATTTCTCTTACTTCTCTCTAGTTATAAGGGCAAGTGTTCCAAAATTGAACTTAGACGACACCTTTGAGCAGAAAAATGACATAGCTAAAGCTGTGGAAAATGAACTAGAAAAGGTAGTATATTGTTTTACTCGGCTAAAATATTTTCAAACTGTTAAACCAGATTGTTCATCTAATCAGGTCTTTTCATATGCCTAATTGCAGGCCATGTCACATTATGGATACGAGATAGTGCAAACACTTATTGTGGATATTGAGCCAGATGAGCATGTGAAGAGGGCAATGAATGAGATCAATGCAGGCAAGCATTTGGGCCATTTATTACTTCGAATTGATGGGACTTTTGGGCATTCATTTTCTTCCAAAGATCTGTGTATGTGCGCGCAATGGTGTGTGGATGTGGCTGTGGGCATGTGTGGGAGAACTGTTGATGCTCCATTGACGAGTAGTCAGCCCTTCCTGCATGTGTGCATGTTTGTGCATGCATTTGGGTGGGTGTGGGTGTGGGTGTGGGCATCTGTGGGAAAAATATTGTTGCTCTAGTGACGATGTAGTCAGCCCTTCCTGATGGTGGGGACAACCAATAGGAAGGGCAGATCCCCTTCTGAAGGGATAGCAAATTTACGGAAGTTTAGGTCATCTGCTTTCGTTTCTTCTAGTGAAGGCATCTATATTGTTTCTTTAAAGAGAAAATTGACATGCGGTTTTTCTATTTACCGATATTTTGCTAAATAACTCTGCATGATCCAACCTGCCATGAATTTCCAAATTGATGTCAACTCAAAGCGAAACAATGAAAGTGTCCTCAAAATGCATGAAAAATGAGCTTTTTCATTCATATCTTGGAGTCTCAATGCTGTTTAACAGCTCCGAATTTCTTGGGGTCTTAAGTCTCCTATGCCTGAAAACAGTGAGATTTTTTGCACTAATTGTTTGTCTTCTATGACCTAAAACAGTTTTGTCTTCTATGACCTAAAAGAACAGTTTGTCTTCATTCACATTTGATACATAAAAGAACAGTTAGTCTTCTATGTTACTCTTCTATGACCCAAAACATCACTTATTGTTAGCACACTGTTAATTTAATGACATTAGATCATTAACAATTGATTAGAACTATTGTAACCTTTCATGTTAGCACACTGTTATAGTTATTTCGACACATCTCAACCGTACATGGACATGAACATTTTCCTTTTCTTTTTTAGCTTTTCTTTTGACTGTGGTAATTGCAGCTTCTAGACTGAGATTGGCAGCCACCGACAAAGCTGAAGCTGAGAAGATACTGCAGATCAAGCGGGCCGAAGGGGAGGCAGAGTCCAAGTATCTATCTGGCCTGGGCATAGCTCGTCAGCGCCAGGCCATTGTGGACGGCTTGAGGGACAGTGTCCTTGCCTTCTCCATCAACGTGCCCGGGACGACGGCCAAGGACGTCATGGACATGGTGTTGGTCACTCAGTATTTTGACACCATGAAAGATATCGGTGCATCCTCCAAGTCCTCGGCTGTGTTTATTCCCCACGGGCCCGGTGCTGTCAAGGACATAGCCACCCAGATAAGGGACGGCCTCCTTCAGGCTAGCGCAAATCAGTAAGGTGCGGTGGAAGAAGGAGCGGCTTTCTTCCGAAGCATGTGCTATACTTGCAATGTCATTACGTAAGACTGTATATTAGTTGTGAATAGAGGAGGAGGATTATCTGGTTTTTCATGTTTATTGCTTTGATTGAATATGGTGGGATTTTAAGGTTGTGGACCATGAATGGCCTAGATGTTTGTAGTGTATATTTTGGAAGCAAGGTTTGATACTGATGTTGAAACTTTTTCATCTTGCTATTTTTCTTTTTTCTTTTTTCCTTTTTCTGGGGATGAATGCAAACCTTTAGGTGGCGGTGCCGATGCAGGATGAATTTTTAAGTGTGCTGGGATATAGTGGCCCACTGAAGGTGGATAGAGAGCAACCTGACTGGTTATATCTTATATGACAGAGGGTTGATACTGATATTAAGTTTCTTCATCCTGCTGTTTTGCTATTTTTGCTGGGGGTGAATGCAAACCTTTATGCAGCGGCAGCAGGGTTCATTTGGGTAGGGATCAGGATTAAGTCTAACCTCAATCTTTCTCTCTCAGAAAGAAAAAAAAAAAAAAGGAGAGTAATCTCAATTTTTGCGTGCCTCAGGCCCTCCATAAGAGTGATTTTGGAAGTAGTCGGTGTCACGACCCTAAATTTAGTGTTGGTAATCCATGATTACTAGAATTTTGGTTGACAGCTTCCGTAGAACTCCGATTTTGGGATTTTCAACTATCACATACTAAGTCCCATAAGCAGGGCTCCAGAAGGAGGATTTCTGAAAATAAAGACAACGAAAATGTATCATTTCTCAAAATCTCACATATTCAACATATATTACTGTGTACAACTGAGCACATCAAGGCAAAACTAAAACATAAACCATGTCATATTTACTACACTTGATGTACATATTTAGGGTATTACAAAAATATATATACACTGATATGTACAAAACAAAAAGGACAACTGGAGTCTGTAGCCTTTAATCCTGCAGCTCCCTACTCTCACCCGTAAAAATAAAAATAATAATAATAATAATAATAAGGAAAGCTTGAGCTACTAAGCCCAGTGAGTGCGTGTGTGCAGTGAAAATGTATGTTTCATGTCATGCTCATATAATGCACAGGCTTTTTGGCTTGATAACAATAAAATAAAGATACAATGCATACTCTTTCAACGTTTCTACAACTTTCCACATTTCTTAATTGGATCACCAGGGTCTAAAACAGAAGTAGGACTCATTACTACCCACTTGTGTAGACTTTTCCACCGTGGTCAACTACAGAAGTGGGACTACATAGTTCGCGGGCCGAACTAGTCTAACCCACTTGTGTTAAACCTCACTATCTGCTTAACGGCGAGAAGTAGTAAATCGTCTGGCAAAACAATAGTGGACAATTTGCGAGCTCGTCACACATAACCTATCTTTGCTTGCCCATAAGCAAGTCAGGTCAAACCTCTCAACCAATCGACACCCGTCGGTGGGAATCGCTGCCTACTTGGGTATTTCGGCATTCCAATGCTTTGTTCTTCCACCCAGTCTGAGCATTGGTCGCTCCCAATGGTACCAATCGAGGTTTAGGGACTTTCACCTACGGACCCTCTAATCATGTCCTATCGAATTACACATTTTCGGTGTGGTGTCCAACTCAAGATATAACAAAGTATGTTTTCTCATATTTACAATCATCATATGCATAAGTCCACACATAAGCACAATATGTCACGGTTTTCAAGGTAAACATAGGACGACCTTCCTCATGTGGTCCCTTCATATATTTAAGTTCCTCATAGGGGTCTCATGTAATACATCATGTATCTAGACGGTTTACATACTTATCATAGACACATCGTGTGTCGCAACATAACCCCATCATAAATACATCGTGTCGCAACACAACCCATTATGATCACCATATCATGATATGACTCATACACTTTCAATCATACAATGATATAACAACTATGAATCAAGCATATGATATACACATGACTTAGCCAATCTAAATCTAATCTGGGAATTATTCTGCTATAAGACTTCATGTCACAAACATGCTTTTTCTCAAGAATTAACTACATCAAAAGGATAAAGGATATTTCTTTTAAACATTTTGTCAAACAGGTAGCGGGCGGACATTGTAAGGGACAAAGAGAGAAACCGTTAGAAATACGTATGACTTTAAACAAAACTAAATCATCTCTATCATCTAATCTTCCATTAATAACCTAATCAACCAACTCAGAAAATCCAGCCATAACCTTAAGAAAATCCAGCAATAACCCAACGAATTTAAATCAGAAAAGCTAGTCTACTATAGAGCTTTAAAAGAAAATCCAACAATAAATTAACCAACTCCATTAGAAATTCCAGCAATAACCTAACCCTAAATCAGAAATCTTATCTTTTATAGGGCTTTCAAGAAAATTCAGCAATACCTAACCCTAAAATAGAAAATTCATCAATTATCTAACCATAAAACAGAAATTCTAGCAATCTATTAACCCTAAATGAAAAGCCAGCGAAAACCTAACCCTAAGACAGAAAATCCAGTAATTATCTAACCGTAAAACATATTCCAGCAATCTATTAACCCTAAATGAAAAGCCGACGAAAACCTAACCCTAAGACAGAAAATCCAGTAATTATCTAACCGTAAAACAAAACTTCCAGCAATTTTCTGAAAATCGAGCAAAAGGGTTTTGAAGGAAACCCCAACGTACACATATACGTGCTCCTAATCTATGCACTCACCTGAGGATTGGCTCCCAACCTCAGCTTCTATTTCCTTTTCTTCTTTTTCTTCTTGTCAACTTCACACTCAACAAGAAATAGTGCTAGAAAATGAAATGTTACAAAGGGTTTTCATATGTATGGACTTGAAAATGGTTTTAAATTAGCCGTTGTCTAAAAAGGAGGGTTATAGAATGTTTTGTGATGATTTTTAAAAAGTTTAAACTTATAGTAGCAATATAACAATGTTATTTAAGTAATTTGAACTAACATATTCTAAGGAGTTTAAAAACATTGAGGTCATTTGAGTATATTTCTCAAAATATACATGTGCATCTCTATGCATAACTTACAATCTGGGTGTCCTATTGACATGCCAATTTTGTCATTAACTCCGTAACTCGACTACGGTTACAACGGTTAGGCTCTCGGACGTAATGAATTTTGAAAACTCGATGGTAGGGCTCCACCAGATAAAATAAGGACATAATTGTCATTTCTAAGATTGTTTAATTTTAAGTCCGTATCTTAAAATTCGGACATCGGGTTGAAATACGGCTTGTGGCTTGATAATAGAACAACATTATGATCAAGTCAAAACATTCTCGAGGCCAATAGACCTATAGTCAACGACTATCCAGTGTACAAACCAGATTTCGGGGCCTCAGATCTTACAATTCTTCCCTCCTTAAAAAAAATTTCATCCTCGAAATTTCAAAACATATCCGGTTATAACAGTACAATACAACAATAACCATATCATATTTATACATACCTGCTTCCCATTCCCAGGTTGCTTCTTCTACAAAATGATAACCCCATTGGACTTTAACTAAGGGAATGACTTTAGTACGAAGAACTTTTTCTTTTCTATCCATGATACAAATTGACTGCTCGATATAGGATGCATCTTCCCGAACTGCTAAGGATTGCCAGTCAATAACAGGTGTTATGATCTTTGGATCACATTTACAGAGCATCGAGACGTGAAAAATATTATGAACTCCAGATAATTGGAATGGCAAAGCGAGACGATAAGCTACGGTGCTAATTCGTTCAACAATATCAAAGGGTTCTATAAACTTCGGGGCTAACTTTCCCTTAACACCAAATCGTACTACACCTTTCACTGGTGAAACTCGGAGATATACACGGTCTCCTTCGACAAACTCTAAGGGTCTACGCCGGCGATCTGCAAAACTTTTCTGCCGACTTTGAGCTGTAAGCATACGTTGTCGAATAAGATCAATCTTTTCAAATATTTTCCGAATAACATCAGGACCTAAAAGACATCGCTCACCAATCTCAGTCTAACAACTTGGGGACCTACAAGGTCTACCATATAACGCCTCATAGGGTGCCATGCCAATAGTAGCCTGAAAATTATTATTATACACAAATTCTGCTAACAGAAAGTGGTCGTCTCAACTACTAAAGAAATCTAAGGCACATGATCTAAGCATGTCCTCGAGAATCTGGTTAACTCTTTCGGACTGCCCATCTGTTTGTGGATGATATGTTGTGCTAAATCTTAAAGTCGTCCCCATTGCCTTTTTGAAAACTCTTCCAAAACTTTGATGTAAACCTCAGATCTCGATTAGATACAATTGAAACAGGTACACCATATAATCTAACAATTTCGTTTATGAACAACGTAGTCGATCTTTAGACCAAGAAATACAAATAGGAAAAAAGTGGGTTGTCTTTGTCAAACAGTCTACAATAACACATATAACACCATGTCAACGTAAGGTTCTTGGTAAACCCACAATGAAATCCATAGTTACATGTTCCCACTTTCATACTAGTATCTCCAAAGGTTGCAATTCCCCTACGGGCTTTTGGTGCTCTGCCTTTACTTATTTGCAAACATCACACTCTGACACATGCCTAGCAACTTCACATTTCATTCCGGTCCTCCAAAATTGCCTTTTCATGTCCTTATACATCTTCGTAGATCCTGAGTGGATAGTAAACTGAGTGCGATGTGCCTCATCCATAACGGTCTTCTTCAATTCTGAGATATCTGGAACATATAATCTGCCCTGAAACTGAAGTCCACCATCCAAACCTATCTGCCACTTCGATTGACTTTTCCCTATTATCACATCTTTACAAAACAACACCCATTGATCAAACTGTTGGGCTTCTATTACTTGGGATATCAAAGAGGGTTGAATCGTCAAGTTTGCTAATTGTACAACTGAGGACTGTAGAGTCATCTCAAAATCAAATTCAACTGTATCTTCTACCATTTTTCACTCTCACATCATCAATTGTGCCACTTGGGCCTATGGTTGACGACTTAAAGTATCTGCCACCACATTAGCTTTTCCTGGGTGGTACTGAAGATCAAAATCATAGTCTTTCATTAATTACATCCAACATCTCTGCCTCATATTCAATTCGGCTTGGGAAAAGAGGTATTTTAGGCTCTTATAATCCGAAAAGAGTTCGAATCTAACCCCATACAAGTAATGCCTCTATACTTTGAGGGCAAAAACTACTGCTGCTAACTCTAGGTCATGTGCGGGATAATTTTGCTCATGAGGCCTAAGTTGATGAGATGCATATGCTACTACCTTGCCCTATTGCATTAGGACACACCCCAAACCTATAAGCGAGGTATCTGTATAAACAACGAATCCCTCACTCCCAGATGGAAGAGTGAGAATCGGTGCCGTCGTAAGACAAGTTTTTAGTTCCGCGAATGCCCACTCATAGGCTCCACTCCAAACAAACATTGCATCTTTTCGAGTCAATCGAGTCAGTGGGACAGCTATACGAGAAAATCCTTTAACAAAACGTCTGTAATACCCTGCTAGACCTAAGAAACTCCGAATCTTAGATGCATTTTTCGACTGTTTCCATTGCAAAACTGCTTCAACCTTAGTTGGATCAACTGAAACTCCATTCTTTGAAACTGTGTGCCCCAAAAATTTCACTTCTTCCTGCCAAAACTCAAAATTTTCCAGTTTAGCATATAGCTAGTGGGCACGAAGGGTTTGCAACGTCATCTCTAAGTGACACTCATGATCTTCCCTTGTCTTTGAATATATTAAAATATCATCAATAAACACAATAATAAACTGGTCCAAATAAGGACCGAATACCTCATTCATCAATTGCATAAATACTGCAGGTGCATTAGTCAGACTAAATGACATGACGTGAAATTCAAATTGTCCATAACGAGTCACAAAAGCTGTCTTCGGGATATCCTCCTCCCGAACCCGAATCTGATGATACCTAAACCGTAAATCTATCTTCGAGAAATACTGCGCACCACTCAATTGATCGAATAAATCATCTATTCTTAGGAGTGAAAATTTGTTTCTAATCGTAACCTTATTCAGTCCTCTATAATCGACATACAATCGTAACAAGCCATCCTTCTTCTTTACAAAAAGCACAGGCACTCCCCAAGGTGAAGTATTCGGGCGAATAAACTCCAAACGACGTAATTCATCTATCTGTCTTTGCAACTCACGCAACTCTAATGGTGCCATACGATAAGGGCCTCTACATATAGGGGCAGTACCAAGGATAAGATCTATTCGAAATTTTGTACGTCTAATAGGTGGCAAACCTAAAATTTCCTGAAAAATATCTGGAAAACCACGTACTACCAGCAACTGTTCAATACATACACCTTTGGACTCTTTATGAATACAGGACATCAAAGTCTCTATAAACTTATCTTTAGGATCAGCCACAAACTGAAATCGAGGTTGGTCAGGTATAGAAAAGGTGACTGTCTTAGCTATACAGTCCAACACTGCATGGTAATTGGATAACTAGTCCATTCCCAAAATCACATCATACTCTAACAACACCAAAACATAACAATCAATTGGAAGGGCAAACTCTGCTATATAAACAGGATAGTCCTGGCATATAGAACTCAACACCATTCTTTTTCCTAAAGGTGTCAAGAGCTCTAATCCCTTGGTCATCAATGTTTTCGACAATTCCAATGACTGACAAAAACTATCTACTATAAATGAATGTGATGCGCCAGAATAAAAAAGGATACGTGCAAAAAGAGATGATACTACAAGTATACCTTCTATGATTCCTTCCTTAGTCTGAGAGTCTTTCTTCTTGATTGCATAAACACGAGGTTGCGTCTGAAGGGGTAAGGGTTATCTACCTTTCTGCCGTTGTGACTGCTGTTGAAATTGTTGTTGTTGGGGCCTATATTGTATCCTATATGGTGGCCCTTGGTGCTGGGGCTGCTGATGTCTAGGTGGTTGATATGGTTGTTATTTCTGCGGATTGGGACAATCCTTTTTACGGTGCCCTACACCACCACAATTATAATAGGCTCCGAAAAACTGTCGTTGAGGAACAAACGGTGATACTGGGGATCTGACATCAGGTCTAGCTAAAAACAGTTGTTGAGGAACAGATAGTGATACTGGGGGTCTTACATCAGGTTTAGCTGCATTATCATATCTAATTGTATACCTCTTTAGGGATGAAAAGGGCCGAAAACTACTACCACTCTCTAAAATAAATCTCCTCTTCCTTTGTTGATTAGAAGTAGATGGATGCGTACTTTGTTGTTGGTTCCAATCAAACTAAAAAATATGTGCCCTCGTTACTACTCCCTTAAGAGTCGACAACTCAAACACTCTAACTCGAGATCACAAACTAGGATGCAAACCATCCTCAAATTTCCTAGCCTTCAAATTAGCATTGGCTACTAAATGTGGAGCAAAACGAGATAATTCTATAAAACGAGCCTCATAGTTAGCAACAGACATCTCACCCTGAACCAAAGAATCAAATTCATGTGTTTTCTGATGACGAATAGCTACGGGGAAAAACTTACGATTGAACTGGTCTTTAAATGCTTCCCGTGTCCAAACCAATTTTAGATCTAATGAACGAATAACTGACTTCCATAACTCGGCTGTCATAGGATCTAGCTTGCCAGAAAAATAAGGTGGATCTAGACGTCTAAACTCCATAAAAAGAGCATTGGCCCACTCCTGCGCTGATGTCTCAGGAGTATAACTAGATCACTGCTTTTGATTAGTCGTTATAGTTGACATAGTCTGTAACAGTTGTTGAAGTTGTGTTATAGGAATAGGTATGACTGGATCTGGAACAGATTTTGACGTAGATTTTGACTTAGACTTGGGTTACACTGGAGGAGTCTAAACAGGATTCTTTCTAGGCGGCATCTTATAGATAAAACACCGAATTAGCCTAAAAAGAACAAGTAAACCTATACAATATACATCATAGTAAATAACCATACAACTCCTCTACTTCGCAAAGCATGAACCTAACAACTCTAACACAGCACCATATAGTAAATACATTATATGATTTATGCAAAGATTTCCCATATCATGTTCTGATACCATTTTCTGTCACGACCCTAAATCTAGTGTTGGTAATCCATGATTACTAGACACCAAATTTTAGTTGACAGCCTCTGTAGAACTCTGATTTTGGGACTTCCAACTATCACATATTAAGTCCCATAAGCGGTGCTCCACAAGGAGGATTTCTGAAAGTAAAGACAACAAACATGTATCATTTCTCAAAATTTCATCATATTCAACGTATATTACTGTGTACAACTGAGCACATCAAGGTAAAACCAAAAACATAAATCATATCATATTTACTACACTTGATGTACATATTCAGGGTATTACAAAAAAATATATATACACTGATATGTACAAAACAAAAAGGACAACTAGAGTCTGTAGCCTCTACTCCTGCAGCTCCCTACTCTCACCTGTAAAAAAAGAAAGAAAAAGGAAAGCTTGAGCTAGTAAGCCCAGTGAGTGTGTGTGTGTGTGTGTGTGTGTGTGTGTAGTGAAAATGTATGTTTCATGTCATGCTCATATAATGCACAGGCTTTCTAGCTCGATAACAATAAAATAAAGATACAATACATACTCTTTCAATGTTTCCATAACTTTTCACATTTCTCAATTGGATCACCAGGGTCTAAAACAGAAGTGGGACTCATTCCTACCCACTTATGTAGACTTTTCCACCGTGGTCAATACAAAGGTGAGACTATATAGTTCACGGGCTGAACTAG
This sequence comes from Magnolia changhungtana, assembly GCA_030180095.1. Classification (NCBI taxonomy): domain Eukaryota; kingdom Viridiplantae; phylum Streptophyta; class Magnoliopsida; order Magnoliales; family Magnoliaceae; genus Magnolia; species Magnolia changhungtana. Next base: position 1,604,511 of record JASAUF010000156.1, read on the forward strand.
TCTAACCCACTTGTGTTAAACCTCACTATCTGCCTAACAACGAGAAGTAATAAGTCGCCTGGCAAAACGATAGTGGACAATTTATGAGCTCGTCACACACAACCTATCTTTGCTTGCCCATAAGCAGGTTAGGTCAAACCTCTCAACCAATCGATTGACATCGGTGGGAGTCGCTGCCTACTTTGGTATTTTGGCATTCCAACGCTCTGTTCTTCCACCCGGTTTAAGCATTGGTCGCTTCCAATGGTACCAATCAGGGTTTAGGGACTTTCGCCCACGGACCCTCTAATCATATCCTGTCGAATTACACATTTCTGGTGTGGTGTCCAACTCAAGTTATAACAAAGTATGTTTCATCGCATTTACAATCACCATATGCATAAGTCCATACACAAGCACAATATGTCATGGTTTTCAAGGTAAAAAACCAGGTAAACATAGGACGACCTTCCTCATGTGGTCCCCTCATACATTTAAGTTCCTCATAAGGGTCTCATATAATACATCATGTATCTAGACGGTTTACATATTCATCATAGACACATCGTGTGTCGCAACACAACCCCATCATAGACACATCGTCTGTCGCAACACAACCCACTATGATCACCATATCATGATATGACTCATGCACTTTCAATCATACAATGATACAATAACTATGAATCAAGCATATGATATGCACATGACTTAGCCAATCTAAATCTAATCCAGGAATTATTCTGCTATAAGACTTCATGCCACAAGCATGCTTTTTCTCAAGAATTAACTACATCAAAAGAATGAAGGAAATTTCTTTTAAACATTTTGTCAAACAGATAGCGGGCGGACATTATAAGGGACAAAGAGAGAAACCGTTAGAAATACGTATGATTTTAAACAAAACTAAATCATCTCTATTATCTAATCTTCCATTAATAACCTAATCAACTAACTCAGAAAATCCAGCCATAACCTTAAGAAAATCCAGTAATAGCTTAACGAATTTAAATCAGAAAAGATAGTCTGCTATAGGGCTTTAAAAGAAAATTCAACAATAAATTAACTAACTCCATTAGAAATTTCAGCAAAAACCTAACCTTAAATTAGAAATCTCATCTTCTATAGGGCTTTCAAGAAAATTCAGCAATACCTAATTTGAAATCAGAAAATTCAGCAATACCTAACCCTAAAATAGAAAATCCATCAATTATCTAACCGTAAAACAGAAACTCCAGCAATCTATTAACCCTAAATGAAAAGCCAGCGAAAACCTAACCCTAAGATAGAAAATCTAGCAATTATCTAATCGTAAAACAGAAATATGAAATGTTGCAAAGGCTTTTCATATGTATGGACTTGAAAATGGTTTTAAATTAGTTGTTGTCTAAAAAGGAGGGTTATGGGATGTTTTGTGATGATTTTTAAAAAGTTTAAACTTATAGTAGCAATATAACAATGTTATTTAAGTAATTTGAACTAATGTATTCCAAGGAGTTTAAAAACATTGAGGTCATTTGAGTATATTTTCTCAAAATATACATGTGCATCTCTATGCATAACTTACAATCCGGGTGTCCTATTGACATGCCGTTTTCGCCATTAACTCCGTAACTTGACTACGGTTATAACAGTTAAGCTCTCGGACCTAATGGATTTTGAAAACTCGATGGTGGGGATCCGCCAGATAAAATAAGGACATAATTGTCATTTCTCAGATTGTTTAATTTTAAGTCCGTATCTTAAAATTCGGACATCGGGTTGAAATACCGCTTATGGGTTGATAATAGAACAATATTTTGATAAAGTCAAAATATTCTTGGGGCCAATGGACCTATAATCAATGGCTATTTAGTGTACAAACCAGATTTCGCCTCGAGTCTTACAGTTGGCAATCAAAGTTGGGCCACATGATATGGACGGTCTAAGTCACTGATCAAACTTATTCTAGTATGATAAATATTCTAGTACGATAAGTATGGACTCTCTCTTCCTTGTCAATTAATCTAATGGTTAGGATCATCAAGTCGAAGCAAGTTTTGAGGAATTGTGTAATTACAGATCAGTTCCACATTGTTCTCTGTAGGGGAGAATTACTACCCTCATCAAGCATCCCTTTCCAACCTCCCAATTTTTTTCATGTTCCTTTTCTGATGTCCTAGATTTGTCCTCAACAAGTTTTCGTAGGGACTTACTGTGGGAAGGAGGTGCTTGTTTGAGGAACTGGTTGTTTGACATTATCTCTGAAAGGCTATTGCCCAAATTTCTCCTAAGGTCCATGTCGGCCCTTCTTTTGTTATAGGTAATAGGGATAGGATTCATTTTTGGAAGGATGTTTGGTGCACAGAAGACCCTCTCCGATTAGTTTTCCAAACCCTTCTTGGTCTCTGTCCTATTGTGGGCACCACGGGGAGAGTGTGGCTTCCCCTGTGTTGTAGAAATCTGCATGACTCTAAGGTGGAAGATCTAGCTTGCTTGTTTCTCATTTGTAGGCCTCTTTGGGGAGTTTAGGACCCGCTCTGCTAGCAATTCAATAAATTGGGCTCCTTTTCTAATGATCTTTTTATTACATGCTAGCTCACTCCTCTGTTGGAACATTTATAACCTCCAATCAACATATAAGAAAAAGAACTATCAATATTAGTCATACTAAAAATGGTTCAATCATTAATCTAGACTATTATGGGCAAAAATGGACTGAATAGATGTACAAACTCGAAGACTATGGATTGCTTAAGGGTCAAAAAATCACCCCGACCTCAGGTACCAATCTCGGCCTCCGATATCGGCCTTGACCAAAGACCTCAACCTCTGAGGTTGGCCTCAGATACTAACCTCAACCAAAGACCTCGACCTCGGACGTCGGCTTCGTATACCGACCTCAGCCTCAAGCATCAACCTTTGTCTCGGAGGTCGGCCTCGGATATCGACTATCACCTCATAATACAAATACACTTACAATATATTAAGATAGGATTATCCTCCGAGATATTCGCCGAAGATCTCATGAAGTCAACCACAACACGTCCGGAGGTAGATTTCTTCCATAATACGCAATCACCATCCAAGAGGCATTGCCATATACGTCTCTGAGACTAAAGGCTATAAATAAAAGCCTTCTGTAATATGCAATCACCATCCAAGAGGCATTGCCATATACATCTCTGAGACTAAAGGCTGTAAATAAAAACCTCATCTATAGTAAAAGGTACGACAAATATTCTGATTATATTACGCCTATTGTAAGTCCATATCATAACTTAGACATCGAAGGGTTCGTAGCCTTAATCGGCACCCCCTATGTCTTCTCTTGTTCTTCAGTAAATTGCAGATACTCTGGCTAGCAGGAGGTGAGGCAGGAGCCACCAGATTTTAGTATCAACAGTTGGCGTCGTCTGTGGGAACGGCATCAAAGTTGTTCTCATCTCGTCAAGGTTCTACAATGGCAAAAGGAAGAAAGAGAGCTCTGGTCGCCATTGCTGCAACTGCTCCTGCACCAACGGAACAGTCCGCAGACTAAGGAGATCCACCTTCTCAACTCTAACCTAATTTTGGCCCCGTAGGCCCTACGCAGAGGCCATGTAACCAGGGAGGTTGGCTCGTCTCTCTGGAACATCAAGTCGAAGCCTTGACCAGTAATATTAACTAGATAATGCAGATCTTGGAGAGACAAAACCCACCTCCCGACCAAGGGATAGATGCACGGGCAGCCACTGAGGTCTCTGCACCACCTCAAGCATCGATTGACTCACAAAGAATCAAACAACATCCTAAGCAGCTGAGCCATGCACCCTCCCACACCTTGGGAACTGCCATGCCCGCCAACTCTGACTTATGTCACACGTTGGAGAAGAAGAGGCGCAGAAAGGCTCCCGAGACAATAGCGAGGAACGAGGGCCCCTTGAAGGTAGAACTCAAGGAACTGTGAGGTCAGATTGGCAATATCCACCAAGCCTACTGTAAGACCCTAATCCAAGTGTGCACGCCATTTCTTTAGGTTACGCGGTCCTACCAGTCGATTTCTGACGACCTGCGACCTATGATTAGCATTTACGATCGTCCCCAAGTTCGGTCACGTCGACCCGACTCGGATCGACTCGAAACCTATGTCATCTTGTCCGTATCAGTGACGCAGTTCCAACGCCACATCCCGTGCGTGAATCCGATATGTACATCATGAGTTATAGGCAACGTTAAATTTGGGTCATTGATATGTGATTGGTGGACCCCACCATGGCCTTGCACATTCTCCCATGTAATGATGTCATGCCTAGGTTAGATTTTTAAAAAGCCTACTAGCCTATTAGCATTGTTTGTAACTCCCTACCCTCATGATTGCATTTCTCTACCCTAGGTGAGAGAAGCAATCATGACTTACCTTAAAACTCTCTCTCTCTCTCTCTCTCTCTCTCTCTTTCCCTCTCATTTCTCTCTCTTTCTTCTCTCCTCTCCCTAGCAACTCCCCAAACCATCCCACCTCCCCCAAAAATTCCATCCCTCTCACCTCCCAACACCTCCTAATCCACCCATCATCAACCAATCTCAACCATTAAACCATGATCCTTGAAGCTTCTTGATGCTAGTGGTGTAGCTTTGGAGTTGTTTTGATAGGTGGGTGTATTAAATTGTTTAAATTTTAGATTTCTTCTTCTTCCTCTTGATTCTTCATTCTCCTTCCATTGATGGAGCTTGTGGGACCCATCAAGTGATGATGGTGGCCCTAAGAGTCGATGAATATGGCTTGAAGCCTATCCTACATTGCATGCATGTGCATGCAAGGGACCATTCTTCATGGATCCCTTCATGCTCATTTCTTTCTTAGATCAGGGATCTTTGGGTCATCTAGACCCTTGATCCTTGGTGGAGATTGGATCTCCACCATAGATCTCAATAAATAGCCTTGATCATGTAAAGTGTACATCTTATGGTAATGAAATGTCTATGTATGTGTGTGATGAAGGGAAGGGCCTCATTGAGGTAGAGACCTTTTTCTTGTAGCCATTTTCTTCTCCTTTTCTTGTTAGAAGTTTCTAATCATGAGTGTGTGGCCGACCTTGCAGAACGACAAGATCTAAACCATCCATAGAGGAAGGACGTTTTTCACAATCCATCCCTTGGACATGTGGCCCCTAAAATCACCAAAATGGGGTGCATGCAAGGATGATTTGGGTGATGGGATGTTTGGATGTTTGTGGGGCCCACTTGGGTGGACCACACCATGATTTTCTAGGGTTAAATCCCCATTTAAATAATGTTTGCAATTTATTTTTATCAGACATCTGTTGCTGTCCAAACTATCCAGACAGATTTTGGGCCATCTTGGGGCTTCATTTTTGGTCATTTGGTGGGGATGTTGATACCATCCAATATGTGATTCTTCAAGGTGTATGTCCCACCTATAAGCCTACCAAATTTCAGCCTCAACTGACCTCATTTGAGCCTCCAAAAGAGTGGGCCAACATGGGTGTTCAACCAGATTTCTGCTGTAATTTTCAGCAATACAGGCTGTTGTAACCCATAATTCAAAAATATTTTCACTGATGGTGGGCCACCTTTCTGTGCCCCACCTTGTTATAGACTTGATAAGGGACCTTGGCCCCTAATTTCAGAATTTTTGGAGACGCTGGACCCACTCCATTGGGGAGCCCAAATTGGTACAGCAACATGAACATTGCTGGAATTTTTTTATCTATATTGTTGTATTTTTGTGTTGAGGAGATAATTGGGCCCAGCCCATTTGTACTTTTGTGTATATCTGTGGGGCCCACCTTGTGATGATCTAGAGGCCACAAGGGGCCATTTTTGTGGGGCCAACCAACTGGACCAGCCATCTATGATGGACGTCCACCATGAGCTGGCCATCCTTGGCCAGGCCCACCTATAGTCAAGCAGCAGGTCCACCTTTCTGAGTGCTAAATCTCTATCTCCAAATTGGTGGGGGCCCTATGATGTATTGATGGACACTATGGGAGTAACTCCCAAGTATTTTGTCATGTTTCTGGGCCTCAATAGGCCCAAAAGATTTGGTGGAGCCATGGCTATTTACATACACAATGTTTGGCTGAATTTTTATTGGAATTGGGGGCCCACCACATTGATAAATTGGGTACTTGTTCCTCACCTATGCCTTAGTATAATTATTTGGGCTTAATTAATGCATGTTTTGGGCCACCTTTAATAACCATTTGTGGGACCCAATGCATACCAGATTTTAGGGCTTCCTAGTGGGCCCAGGTCGGGCTAGAATGTCTCACCTTGGCCAACCAAATGATGGGTTGACCTTTCACCATTTGCTGGACTTATGGGCTGAGAAGAAGGTGGATTTGGGACCTTGAATGCCCGCTTAAATGAGTAGTTATCGGGCTGATGGAATGGGGCCCATTTCACCCAACAAAAAAACTTGTTTTGGGCCATGTATTTGTATACATGGGCTGCCCACTAAGTCCATCTAAATGCTTGGACTCTATGGCCCTTAGGACTTGGGCTTTAGGCCTTGGTTCCCCTCCTTGGGCCATGATTGTTAGAAGTAGATTGGGCCTACTTCCTTATACCTTTTGTGGACCTATGAACATATGGTTTGGATATGGGCCTTAGGCCTTATATTTATGTGGTTTGTGGATTAGATGCCTTGGGGCAATGGTGGTTGAAAGTCTCCATTTGGACCCCTCTAGGTTCATTAGTTGCTAAGTGTGGTTGAATGCCCACCTTAGTCCTTTACTAGGCCCGTTTCCATATTATCTAGGCCCTAGCTTTATATGCTTAGTCTCGTGGGCTACCCCAGATAAATGGGCCCCCACTAAAGGTTGTATTCCTTGTGAGAAATTGGTTAAGTACCTACACCCTTCGTGGTTAGGTAGAGAGTACATCTCCTCATTCACCTCATTGATACCCTTATTCATCTTCATAGACCACTCCCATACGCATCATATGCATGCTTGGTTGAGGTATGATTGGCCATGGTTGTGCCATTATGTAGGATATATTGGTATCTCTCTAAGAGATGGAGTTTACCCTCTTGAGCACGTTGGATGCATGGTTGATTATGTGATTCATGCATCTGGCACTGCATAGCATATGGATATTCGCCCTTGCTTCATCAGGGTCATAGTTTCCATAGTTATATCATGGATGGCCGTATTTGGACATTGAAAATGTTACTTGAGCATTGGGGTGCATAAGATATCCCTGGGTGAAAGCCCCTAAACTTCCATGGTATCGAGGGGACCCCCGGTGCAGAGACTGAGTAGAAAACACGAGTGTAGGGCCTTATACCATTAGGCCGCGACTCCCACTGCAATGTGGTCGGTTAGGATGGGGTGTGGCCTTACCCGCCTGAGAGAGAGGGCAATAGCTAGGCTGAGTCTGACCAGCTCGTGAATGGGTCCACTACCGTCGAGCATCGCTGGTGATTGGCTGTCCACAGGTAGGTAGTGAGGTCTCTTACGCTCGCTAGGCTCTGCGGCTAGCAGAGCGGCAGTCAGCATGTAGTGTATCAGACTCCAGTAATTTCCCTAGAGAGGAACTGTACTTAATATGTGGATTGGATATGAGGACTGACATTACTTCGCATTGCATTTGCATCGGCTGTATAAGCCTTCTATTACATCACCTTGGTATGGCATCCAGAACTCATGTATTGCATTGCATATCCTTGGTACGGCTTACTGCATTCATAGCTTAGCTTCGGTACGGTTAATGGCATTGGTATCATTCATGTTTCCTTCTGTATTCTCCTCTATCTTCTTGAGTGCCATTATTACACACCTTCACTGCCCTCTAAGCTTTCTATTAGCTTATGCATGATTGATGCGTGCAGGAGATCCTAGGTCGACGCAGTAGCGATGGAGCATTGGATTGGCACGAGCTGAGGACCTGTTGTAGACTTTTCCTTTCCCTTCTTTCATTACGTATTTCCTTTTGAGCCCTTGTACCTGTAAAGTTTTAATTCATAGTGAATTTCGCAGTGTGTTCCTTAGTTTATTTTTGAGATTACTATGCTATGATCTTGGGTGTGCTTGATTTGGATTAGATTCATACTATAGAAATCCTCATTGTGGGATCCAAGGATCGAAATCTATGCTAGGAGCCGAGAATGGGGTACTACGGAGGCCGTTGTGGATGAAACCAGCTATCGAATTCCTTATGAGTTCGGTCACCAAGTCCAGGGCGTGACATGAGTTAGTATCAAAGCATAACAAATAATCTCGGAATAACTTGGGATAACATTGCATATCTGCTGCGAGCTTAGGACAAGTAGTGTCTCAAGAGCCTTCCTTTCGTTTGAGCCTACAATATCTGATCCTATGCGTCGTCATCCTTATTCTTGTGTAGACGATGTCGCCTAAGCGTCAAGCGATGCTTCCGTGGTCGTGGTGCTCGTGGCCGTGGATCTCATTCTGCTCCGGCGACTCAATCGACCCGAGCGCATTTAGCTCCCGCTATTGAGGACCCAGCTCCTGAGGACTTAATTCTGCCCCCTGTGGCGCCTATTCCCCCACCCGAGCCTGTTGTTCTCGTTTTTGAGGTTCCAGCTCCTTCTACCACACCAGTGCCTCCACTTGAGGCAAGTGCCCTCCCGCTCATCCTACGGTTTTGGTTGGGGTTGACCATTTTCAGCAGATGATGCAGGCCGTCAATGCTGTCCTTCAGTCCTGTCAGCCTGCCGCCGAGATTCCTGTGCAGTCTGACCTGCTGCGTGCGAGCGCGATCTTTTGTGAGTTTCGGCAGCATGATCCCCCAAGGCTCAAGGGTCAGCCTGACCCTTTTACCACCGAGTTGTGTCATACTGAGATCGAGAGGATATTCGACACTATGTAGTGTCCAACCAATCAGAGAGTCTCGTTAGCCACTTTCCTTCTGCAGGGCGAGGCCCGTCATTGGTGGTCATCAGTGTCGAGGATGGCCGGGCCTCAGTTTGTTTGAACATGGGAGGAATTCGTGGTCCTCTTTGACCAGAAGTTCTTTCCCGAGCATGTTCAGGAGTAAAGGACGATTGAGTTTGAGACCCTAGTTCAGGGTGATATGACGGTGTCCCAGTATAAGGCCCGTTTTGTAGTGCTTTCCCGATTTGCTTCCTACCTCGTCAACGACGAGAAGCGGAAGGCTCACCATTTTGTGAGTGGTTTGCGTCCCGCTCTTCGTAGCCACGTGGTGGGACATTGCTTGACGACATTTAATCAAGTCGTCCATAGAGCATTGGTGTATGAGGAGGATTGGGCCACGTCCCAGAGGACCCGGTGGAGACTGGAAGACGAGGGCACTATCTAGCAGTTCCCGACAGCACTGTTAGCAGATGCAGAGAGGCAAATCTGAGTTTAGGCAGTCCGCAGCGCAATCAGCAGCTTCATCATCGGCGCAGCCAGCCGCTCCTTCCTCCGGATAACTTTTCGATGTTTGTATGGATGCGGGCAGACAGGGCATCAGAGGCGTGAGTGCCCTCTCCCCTTGCAGCTGTAGAGGCCACCGCAGTTGCCTCCTCCCCATCCTCCTCAGCAGCAGCAGCATCAACAGTGAGTGCAGCATCAGGCTCCTGCTCCTAGGCCTCCTCCTCAGCAGTAAAGGTAGCTTGTCAGGCCTCCCGAACTACCACAGCAGTAGCAGAGACAGCAGCAGCCGAGGGGACATGCACCTCCTCAGTCCCTAGGTCGAGTATATATTGGCACATAGTAGATGCAGAGTCAGGATCCCTAGTCTTCCGGCTTGCTTCCCTTACTAGCTCAGGGCAGATTCTATTCTGTGCAGCAGGCGCAGGGTCAGGATCCGCAGTCTTCTACCGGTGGAGTTGTCGAGGGTATTCTCCTTGTTTCTGCTTGTGTTGCTCATGTTCTGTTTGATTCTGGTGCTTCCCATTCCTTAGTGGCTGAGGAGTTTTATCGATCGACCGGTATTCCGTCGGAGTCCGCGTCTGAGGCTTGGGCCATTTCGACTCCCTTGGGGAAATCTATTGTTCTGAGTCGTCGTTGTTCTTCTTGCCCGGTTTTAGTTGGCGATATGTTCTTGCCCATCGATTTGTTCATGTTGTCGATATCAGAGTTTGATGTTATCCTGGGTATGGACTGGCTTATTGAGTACCATGCCATCTTAGACTGTGCTGTAAGGATAGTCACATTCCATATTCTCGGCTTACCAATGTTACAGTTCGTTGTCGAGCCCAAAGGAGAGCCGTTATCTAGTTTGTTGGCTTGTATTGTCGAGGAGTCTGTGGCAGGGTGTATTGAGTAACTGCCAGTAGTCTGTGATTACCCGAATGTGTTCCAGGAGATCCCGGGTTTGCCATCGCAACAACAGATTAAGTTTCAGATTGTTTGGTGCCTGGTACCATGCCTATCTCGAAGGCCCTCTACCGGATGGCTTCGATGGAGTTGAGAGAACTACAGGAGTAGTTGGATGAGCTCCGGGATTTGGGTTTTATTCATCCTAGCAGCTCACCGCGGGAAGCCTCAGTATTATTCGTGAAGAAAAAGGATGGCTCGTTGAGGCTCTGTGTAGATTACCACGAGCTCAACAAGGTCACTATTAAGAACAGATACCCGGAGCTCATCAGATTCTGGTTCGACCAGCTGTAGGATGATTTGTTCGACTAGTTGTAGGATGATTTGTTCCACCAGCTGTAGGGTGCTTAGTTCTTTTCCAAGATAGACCTACGCTCCCGTTACCATCAGATTCTGGTTCGAGAGGAGGACATACTAAAGACAGCATTCCAGACTCGCTACGGTCACTTTGAGTTTCTGGTCATGTCGTTCGGACTGACCAATGTACCTGCCGTGTTCATGCAGCTGATGAACGAGGTCTTCTGGCTCTTCCTCGATCAGTTCATGGTTGTGTCTATTGATGATATTCTGGTGTATTCGAGGACCTAGGAAGACCATGAGGAGCACTTGCAGATTGTGCTCGAGACCCTCCATGCCCACCAGCTGTATACGAAGCTGGAGAAGTGCGAGTTCTGTCAGGAGGAGGTGAAGTTCATTAGTCACGTGGTGAAGAGGGAGGGTGTCGCCATGGACCCCTCAAAGGATGAGGCAGTGCGCCAGTGGGATTAGCCCATGAACGCGTCCGAAATCCGTAGCTTCCTTGGTCTAGCGGGATATTATCGACTATTTATCGAGGGTTTCTCCTGTATTACAGCACCACTGACCCAGTTGACATAGAAGGGCGCTGAGTTTATCCAGAGTGACGCCTGTGAGGAGGCATTTATGGAGTTAAAGGACCACCTCACGTCCGCTCCTGTCCTCACTCTTCCTAATGGGACTGATGGTTTGTTGTGTTTATCGATGCCTCCAGAGTTGGCTTAGGTGTTATCCTGATGCAGCACAGGAAGCCTGTGGCGTATGCCTCGCGCCAGCTCAAGGTCCACGAGCTGAACTACCCCACCCATGATCTGGAGCCAGCAGCAGTTGTCTTCGCAATGAAGGTGTGGAGGCATTATCTTTATGGGGTAGGTTTGAGCTCTACTCGAACCATAAGATCTTGAAGTATTTATTTTTGCAGTCCGAGTTGAACATGTGACAGAGGCGATGGATGAAATTGTTGAAAGATTATGACTTCAACCTTCAGTACCACTCGGGTAAGGCGAACGTGGTGGCAGACGCGCTCAGCTGTCAGTCACAAGGCTTGGTGGCGCAGATGATGATTTGACAGTGGCAGATGCTCAAGGATGTTTCAGAGTTTGACTTTGAATTCGGTCTGCAGTCTTCTATCGTTCAACTTTCGAGATTGTTGATTCAACCCTCCTTGGTTGCTAGGGTGATCGAGGCTCAGCAGACGGATGAGTCACTTCCGGAGTACCGAGCAGAGGCAATATCCGTAGAGCAGTTAGACTGACAAATTGGTTCCGACGATCGATTATGTGTCCTGGACATGACAAAGTTGCGTCGTGATCTGATGACCGAGGTATACCGATCAAGACTTACCATCTACTTGGGCTCCACGAAGATGTACAGAGATATGAGGAGGTAGTACTTTTAGTCAGGGATGAAATGCCAGTTGCTAGCTTCGTGGCCCAGTGTGACACTTGCCAGCGTGTCAAGGCCAATCACAAGTGACCCCCTGGTCCCTTATAGTCGTTGAGCATTCGAGTTTGGAAGTGGGAGCATGTGTCGACGGATTTCATTGCGGGTTAACCGAGGACTCAACGCAGTCACAATACCATCTAGGTTGTCATTGATCATTTGACGAAGTCGGTGCATTTCATTCTGATGCGTACTTCCTGGACTATGGGCCTGCTTGCAAAGGTATTCATCGAGGAGATAGTGAGATTGCATGGCATTTTGGCTTTCATCGTATCTGACCGAGACCCTAGGTTTATGTCTCAGTTTTGGAGGAGTTTCCAATAGGCGATGGGGACCACTTTGCATCTTAGTACCGCTTATCATCCGTAGACAGATGGGCAAACCAAAAGGGTCAACCAAATCCTTGAGGATATGCTTGGAGCCTACGTGATTGACTTTGCTGGGAATTGGGACGAGCATTTGCGCCTTGCCGAGTTCACGTACAAAAATAGCTATTAGGCGACTATCGGCATGGCTCCTTTTGAGGCACTCTATGGTAGACCGTGCAGATCTCCTAGCTGTTGGACCGAGGTTGGAAAGCGCCATCTTCTAAGTCTCGAGCTTGTGCAACAGACGTCAGAGATTGTAGATATTATCAGGCAGATGATGCACATAGCTTAGAGCCAGCAGAAGAGTTTTGCTGATCATCGGCGTCGATCCCTCGAGTTTACAGTTGGGGACATGGTATATCTCAAAGTCTCGCCTATGAAGGGCGTGGTTCGTTTTGGAGCAAAGGCAAGCTTGCCCCAAGATTCATTGGATATTTCGAGATTACCGAGGCGTGGGCGTTGTGGCCTACAGGCTTGCCTTACCTTCAGAGTTGTCTGAGATCCATGATGTGTTCCATGTATCTATGTTGAGGAAGTGTGGATCGGACATCATTCCAGTGATCGATTAGCAGCCCCTTGAGTCCGTGAGGATGCTTCCTATATTGAGCAGCCGATTCGTATCCATGATCGGAAGGAGCAAGTTCTCAGTACCAAGTTCATTCCCCTGGTGAAGGTGCAGTGGAGTCATCATTCAAAGGCTGAGGCGTCTTGGGAACGCGAGGCCGAGATTAGAGATCGTTATCCCCATTTATCTGATGCATTGTATGCATTGCCTTCTCTATTGATGAATGCTATATATGATTATGGTGTTTCTGCATTTTCATTTTGTCTTGAATTTAAAAATTTTTTAGGACGAAATTTCTTTGTTAGTGGGGAGAGCTGTAAGACCCTAACCCAAGTGTGCACATCATTTCTTTAGGTAGCGCTGTCCTATCAATCGAATTTCGACGACCCGCGACATACAGTTAGCGTTTGCGGTCATCCCCAAGTTCAGTCACGTTGACCTGACTCGGATCGACCCAAAACCTATGTCATCTTGTCCCTATCGACGCCGGGGTTCCAACGCCTTGTCCCGTGCGTGAATTCGACGTGTACATCATGAGTTATGGGCAACGTTGAATTTGGACCATTGATATGTGATTAATGAACCCCACCATAGCCTTAAACGTTCTCTCATGTAATGATGTCATGCCTAGGCTGGATTTTCAAAAAGCCTACTAGCCTATGAGCATTGTTTGTAACTCCCCACTCTCATGATTGCATTTCTCTACCCTAGGTGAGAGAAACAATCATGACTTGCCTTAAAACTCTCTCTCTCTCTCTCTCTTTCCCTCTCATTTCTCTCTCTTTCTTCTCTCCTCTCCCTAGCAACTCCCCAAACCATCCCACCTCCCCCAAAAATTCCATCCCTCTCACCTCCCAACACCTCCTAATCCACCCATCATCAACCAATCTCAACCATTAAACCATGATCCTTGAAGCTTCTTGATGCTAGTGGTGTAGCTTTGGAGTTGTTTTGATAGGTGGGTGTGTTGAATTGTTTAAATTTCAGATTTCTTCTTCTTCTTCTTGATTCTTCATTCTCCTTCCATTGATGGAGCTTGTGAGACCCATCAAGTGTTGATGGTGGCCCCAAGACTCCATGAATATGGCTCGCAGCCTATCCTACATTGCATGCATGTGCATGTAAGGAACCATTCTCCACGGATCCCTTCATGCTCCTTTCTTTCTTAGATTAGCGATCTTTGGATCATCTAGACCCTTGATCCTTGGTGGAGATTGGATCTCCACCATAGATCTCAATAGATAGCCTTGATCATGTAGAGTGTACATCTTATGGTAATGAAATGTCTATGTATGTGTGTGATTAAGGGAAGGGCCTCATTGAGGCGGAGACTCTTCTCTTGTGGCCGTTTTCTTCTCCTTTTTTTGTTAGAAGCTTCTGATCATAAGTGTGTGGCCCACCTTGCGGACCAACAAGATCCAAACCGTCCATAGAGGAAAGACGTTTTTCACAGTCCATCCCTTGGACGTGTGGCCCCTAAAATCACTAAAATAGGGTGCATGCAAGGATGATTTGGATGATGGGATGGTTTGGATGTTTGTGGGGGCCACTTGGGTGGACCACACCGTGATTTTCTGGGGTTAAATCCCCATTTAAATAATGTTTGCAATTTATTTTTATCAGACATGTTGCTGTCCAAACTATCCGGACAGATTTTGGGCCATCTTGGGGCTTGATTTTTGGTCATTTGGTGGGCATGTTGATACCATCCAATATGTGATTCTTGAATGTGTATGTCCCACCTATAAGCCTACCAAATTTCAGCCCCAACTGAACCCACTTGAGCCTCCAAAAGAGTGGGCCAACATGCGTGTTCAACCAGATTTCTGCTGTAATTTCCAGCAATACAGGCTGTTGTAACCCATAATTTAAAAATATTTTCTCTGATGGTGAGACACCTTTCTGGGTCCCACCTTGTTCTAGACTTGATAAGGGACCTTGGCCCCCAATTTCAGAATTTTTGGAAACCTTGGACCCACTCCATTGGGGAGCCCAAATTAGTACAACAACATAAACATTGCTGTATTTTTGTGTTTAAGGAGATAATTGGGCTTAGCCCATTTGGGCTTTTGTGTATATCAGTAGGGCCCACCTTGTGATGATCTAGAGGCCACAAGGGGCCATTTTTGTCGGGCCAACCAACTGGACCAGCCATCCATGATGGACGTCCACCATGGGCTGGTCGTCCTTGGTCAGGCCCACCATGGTGTATGTCTTTCATCCACGCCGTCCCTCCATATTTGTGGGGCCCATGTGGGTTGGGTCCACCCTAGGTGGACGTCCCATTTGGGGTCCACTTGGGACGTGGGAGCCCACCTTGTTGCATGTGTATGGGGCCCAGACCGTCCACACCTTAGACCGACTAGGCCTGGGACGCCCCTGCCCTTTTGGGGCTGCTGCTGGGCTTGTAGTCCAGCAACAGGCCCACCTTTTTGAGTGTCAAATATCTATCTCCAAATTGGTGGAGCCCCTATGATGTATTGATGGACACTATGGGAGTAACTCCCAAGTATTTTGTTATGTTTCTAGGCCTCAATTGGCCTAGAAGATTTGGTGGACTAAAAGTTTAGCCATGGCCATTTTAATTACACAATGTATGGCTGAATTTTTATCGGAATTGGGGGCCCACTACATTGATAAATTAGGTACTTGCTCCTCACCTATGCCTTGTATAATTATTTGGGCTTAATTAATGCATGTTTTGGGCCACCTTTGATAACCATCCAATGCATACCAAATTTTGGGGCTTCCTAGTGGGCCCGGGTCGGGCTGGAATGTCTCACCTTAGCCAGCCAAATGATGGGCTAACCTTCCACCATTTGCTGGACTTATGGGCTGAGGAAAAGGTGGATTTGGGACCTTGAATGCCCGTTTAAATGAGTAGTTATCAGGCTGATGGAATGGGGCCCATTCCACCCAACAAAAAAACTTGTTTTAGGCCATGTATTTGTATATATGGGCTGCCCACTAAGTCCATCTAAATGCTTGGACTCTACGACCCTTAGGACTTGGGCTTTGGGCCTTAGTTTCCCTCCTTGGGTCATGATTGTTAGAGGTAGTATTGGGCCTACTTCCTTATGCCTTTTGTGGGACCTATGAGCATATGGTTTGGATATGGGCCTTGGGCCTTATGTTTATGTGGTTTATGGATTAGATGCCTTAGGACAATGGTGGTTGAAAGTCCCCGTTTGGACCTCTCTAGGTCCATTAGTTGTTAAGTGTAGTTGAATGCCCACCTTAGTCCCTTGCTACGCCTGTTTCCATACTATCTACGCCCTAACTTTGTATGCTTAGTCCCGTGGGCTATCCCAGATAAATGGGCCCCCACTAGAGGTTGTATTCCTTGTGAGGAATTGGTTAAGTACCTAGACCCTTCGTGGTTAGGTAGAGAGTACATCTCCTCATTCACCTCATTGACACCCTTATTCATCTTCATGTCCCACTCCCATATGCATCATATGCATGCTTGGTTAGGACATGCTGGTATCTCTCCGAGGGATGCATGGTTGATTGTGTGATTCATGCATCTGACACTGCATAGCATATAGATATTCGCCCTTGCTTCATCAGGGTCGTAGCCTCCACAGGTATATCATGAATGGTCGTGTTTGGACACCGAAAATGTTACTTGAGCATCAGGGTGCATAAGATATTCCTGGGTGAAAGCCCCTAAACTTCCACGGTACCGAGGGGACGCTCCAGCGCTGAGACCAAGTGGAAAACATGAGCGCACGAGGGCCTTATACCATTAGGCCGTGACTCCCATTACAATGTGGTCGGTTAGAATGGGGCGTGGCCTTACCCGCCTGAGAGAGAGAGGTCAATGGCTAGGCCGAGTCTGACCAGCTTGTGAATGGGTTCGTTACCGTTGAGCCTCGCTGGTGATTGGTTGTCCACAGGCGGTTAGTGAGATCTCTTACGCTCGCTAACCTGCGTGGCTAATAGAGTGGCAGTCAGCATGTAGTGTATTAGACCCCGGTGATTTCCCTAGAGAGAAACTGTACTTGATATGTGGATTGGATATGAGGACTGACATTACTTCGCATTGCATTTGAATCGATTGTATAAGCCTTCTATTACATCACCTTAGTATGGCTTCCAGTACTCATGTATTATATTGCACAGCCTTGGTACAACTTACTGCATTCATAACTTAGCCTCGGTACGGCTAGTGGCATTGGTATCATTCATGTTTCATTCTACATTCTCCCCTATCTTCTTCTGAGCACCATTATCACACACCTTCACCGCCCTCTAAGCTTTCCATAAGCTTTTGTACGATTGATGCGTACAGGAGATCCTAGGTCGGCGCAGTAGCAATAGAGCATTGGATTGGCGCGAGCCGAGGACCTGTTGCAGACTTTTCCTTTCCCTTCTTTCATTACGTATTTCCTTTTGAGCCCTTGTACCTGTAAAGTTTTAATTCATAGTGGATTTTGCAGTATGTTCCTTGGTTTATTTATGAGATTCTTGTGCTATGATCTTAGGTATGCTCGATTTGGATTAGATTCATACTATAGAAATCCTCCTTGTGGGATCCCAGGATCGGAATCTGTGCTAGGAGCCGAGAATGGGGTACTACGGAGGCCGTTATGGTCGGAACCGGCTATCGAATTCGTTGTGAGTCCGGTCACCGAGTCCAGGGCGTGACAGGAGTTGGTGTCAAAGCATAACAAGTAATCTCGGAATAACTTGGGATAACATTACATATCTGCTGCGAGCTTAAGACAAGTAGTGTCCCGAGAGCTTTCCTTTTGTTTGAGCCTGCAATATCTGATCCTATGCATTGTCGTCCTTGTTCTTATGTAGACGATGCCACCTAAGCGTCAAGCGAGGTGTCCGTGGTTGTGGTGCCCGTGGCCATGAATCTCATTCTGCTCCGGCGACTCGATTGACCCGAGCGCATCCAGCTCCCGCTATTGAGGCCCAGCTCCTGAGGTCTTGTTTCCACCCCCTATGACGCCTATTCCCCCACCCGAGCCTGCTGTTCTGGTTTCTGAGGCTCCAGCTCCTTTTGCCGCACCAGTGCCTCCGCCTGAGGCTAGTGCCGCCCCCGTTCATCCTACAGTTTCAGTTGGGGTTGACCATTTTCGGTTAGGAGCCGAGAATGGAGTACTACGGAAGCTGTTGCGGCCGAAACCGGTTATCGGATTCCTTGTAAGTCCGATCATCGAGTCCGGGGCGTGACACCTACTGTGCCCAAATACCGACCTTCGTCGAGGCTATGTTGGAGGAGACCGAGCTGCCACTTACCGACGACATTATGGGAGCCTAACTCCAGCCCAATTTCTGAATGCTGCAAATTGACCCTACTTCGGGTCTGGCGACTCGATCGAGCATTTGGAATTGTTCATGACATGGATGGATCTCCACGGCACGTTAAGCTTGATTATGTGTCGAGCATTCTCCCTGACTTTGTCGGGGACTGCACGAAAATGGTACAAACAATTAAAGCCAAAGTCCATCAACTCCTTCACTCAACTTAGCAAGGCCTTCGTTACACAGTTCATCTGTGGGAAAGACAAAAGAAAGCCATCAACTCATCTTTTCACAATCACTCAGAGGGAGGACGAGCTGCTAAAAGACTACATCATCCGTTTTAACGTTAAAGTTGTTCAAGTCGACAATTATTCTGACCAGATAGCTATGGCCACCATGGTAGCTAGGGTTGTAAATGAGTAGAGTTAGCTCGGTAGCTCGCTCGACTTGACTCGAAAAAGCTCGATTCGACTAGGTTTGAAACTGAGTTCGAGCTGAGTCGAGCTGATTTTTTGAGCTTGAAAAAACTTCAAACCAAGTTCGAGCTTGCCCGAGCTCGACTCGACTCGGATCGAACCCAACTCGAATAAACTCAGATCGATTCAGTTCGGTGACTCGATTACTTTGATATTGTTGTTGCTCACTAAGCGTTCGATGAAATGACTCAATGAAGAGTGGTTGGTGGTAAGGAAGGTACGTATATGAAACAAATACCCTTTTTTTCTTGATTTTATATTGCTTACAAGGTGTTTGATAAAATACCTGTAAAACAATTGTTACTATTTTATCTACAGTGAGATTTTGAAGGTGCAAACCATGTGTTTGTGAAAATACTGCATAGACAAACTCGGCTCGAACTCAGCTTGAACTGGCCCGAGCTACTGACCGAACCGAGCTGAGCTGGCCAATCAGGTTGGAGGACCGAGCTGAGCTGAGTTCAAGCTGGGGTTAGCAAGTGGCCGAGCCGAGTCGAGTTGTGCCAAGCTCGACTTAGTTCGACTTGTGTACACCTCATTGGTAGCCGACCTTAAATGAGGAAAGTTAATCTTCTTTATTGGTAAAAACTCTCCGACTATCCCTCGTTGACCTACTTAACCGAACTCAAAAATATTCCAATGTAGATGAGTTCTTTAGTTCATGAAGAGTTGCTAGAGAAAGAAACAACTCGGCTAAAGATGGGAAGTAAAGGGAAGAATAGGAGCCCTCTGACGTTAACGCCAAAAGAAAGAAAGAGCACGGCCAAGACCGAGATCATCGTACCAATCGACATCTGGAAAGTCACTTTCATCGGTACACTCCCTTTAATATCAAGCCGGAGCAAGTACTTAAGAAAAGCTAAGCTGGTCAAGGAAACCTGACGACCGAGCTCAACCAATCAACCAAGCTCGGTAATAAGACTTGTCGGTCAATCTCGACCTACTCGACTAAGAGTGGCCTTCCTTTTAAAAAGAAAAAAAGGTGCTTATGAGTCTACATTGTGCTTTATGGGTTCTATAATAAAAGAATTTCCCCAGGTTAGGGGAATAAAATTCTTTTAAATTATTACTAGACTATTCGAACTACACAATCGACTACGAGGGCTTCCCTTAGTGCAAGGGAAGAAAGTCCTCCATTGTGAATTCTACTATGAAAGAACCTACCTAGGTCAAGGGAGGAGAATTTCTTTCAAATTCTGACTATCCGAACTACGCGATCGATGACTGAGACTTTCCTCAGTTGAAGGGAAGAAAAGTCTCTCCTATTAGTTCTACATCGCCCGACTTACTTATTCTACTACATCGCCCGACTTACTTATTCTACTTCGATTGCCCGACAACTAGGACTTCCCTCAGTTGAGGGGAAAAAAAGTCCCTCCTATTAATTCTATCGTGTGCGGTCTACCACTGAACAATCGACTTATCAATCTTATAATTGCTCGGCCCACTAGCTCTACTCTGTCTAACCTCTCGACTTCCTGACCTCTTCGGCGTAAGGCATTACACAGTAGCATTCCATACTAACTTACTTCCTGAGCTCCTTAGGAACGCTCGGAAGTAATGGGCTATTGTTATGGGTAAAAATAGAATGACCAGATATACAGACTCAAAGACTATGGATTGCTTGAAGGCTGAAAAATTACCCCAACCATGGATACCAACCTCAGCCTCGGAGGTTGGCCTCGACCTCTGAGGTTGCACTCAGATACCGACCTCAACTTTGGAGGTCGACCTCGGATACTGACCTCGGCCTCGGGTACCAACCTTGGCCTCGGAGGTCGGCTCGAATATCGACCACCACGGAATACAAATACACTTACAATATATTAAGATAGGATTATCCTCTGAGATATTCGCCGAGGATATCAGGAAGTCAACCATGATGCGTCTAGGAAATAAAATCAGTTTGGTTGAATGATTCTAATCTTTCAATTAACTTTTAAGGAAAATCACGGTCCAAATGTTTCCATCATCGATCCATGAGATCCATCATATGGGTCCCACCTCTCAAAAAAATTACTTGGGTTGGATGATTCTAACTTCCAATCAGTACTTAGGAAGATGAACGGTCAATATTAGTCTTATTAAAAATTATTCGATCATTGAGCACACTTATGTTCTGTATCCTCTTCATTTTTGGCACCCCCGTTCTAAAATTAGCTTTCAAAACGGATGGACGGGTGGATTTCTCACAAACATAACGATGGGCCTCACCTAGATTCCAAGGGCATTAAATTCCTCTACCGGCTTTAGTAAGAAATCCGCGTTCCATCCTGTTTCTAATCCCCGGGCATTATTAAACAGATTCGTTGGAATTTTTAGCGGTAAAAATGCTTGAAGTGAAGTGTCTCACGGTTCAGTAATCTGGACCGTTGATCAGGTACGCCCATACCATATTCCATAAATTATCCTCGGACTTCTAATTTTTGGCCTGCACGAATACGGTAAATAAAACAAAGACGGAACCAGTCTACATTCAACTGAAAAGCCCCTAAATTGACGGATAAGATCTTTCGTATATTCTAGGGGCGCGGATTGGGTACTACCCGACCAGGACCTAGCTAGAGACGGTCCTGTCAGGGTTCCCTAGACCCAATGTGGTATATTTGTTTTATCAAAGCCGTTCATCTATTTTAAAATATCATAAAAAAATGGGGCAGACCTAAAGGTTGAGCAGACCACACGACACGAAGCAGTGGTGATGATAACCTCCACCGTTGAAACCTTCTTATTACCCGCCGTAATGTGTATTTGCCATCCAACTTGTTTATAAGGTCACATGAATGTAGATGAAGGGAAAAAATAAATATCACTTTGATATCAAACTTTTTTGGCTCTCAAGAAGTTTTAAGCGATAGGTATTTAATCCTCACTGTTTTCAGTTGTGTGGTTCACTTAAGCATTAGATCTAATTCATTTTTGGGTTCATCACTTAAAATGAATTTTTTAAAAAATGATAGATGGATAGATAAAACACATACATCACAATGGCCCACAGATCCCCTGACAAGACTGTCCATATTTAGCTAGGTTGGGCTTAGTATCCAATCTACAGCAATATTTTTCAGAGTACGGTGACCCTACCAAAAATTAAGGTAAAAGGTAGGATATCCCAAAACAATCAAATTATCAACTGGTGGGGTCACTGAGCTGCCAAGCTATTGGGCACGTGACTCATCCCATTGCTGATATCCCAAAACAATCAAATTATCAACTGCATTAATAAATTTCTTTGATAAGGTAATCTGTGCAGTCCAGACATTGTCCATATAATTCAAGGCCTAAAAATCATTGGTTAGTCGTTGGGATGTGATCTTATGCCCGTGGCCCATCTAAGACTTAGAATTTCATCATTTTAACCCATAATATATATTTCTTATATATTTCAACAGGCTTATTATAATCATTGTGTCAAACATAGTAAATCCTGGTAAATATGTCATGCATAATTACTTTTAGACTAGAGGGAATTATCATCCGAGGGTACCAAACATAACGCGAGATTCTAAATCTGGATATTTCAAATTGAGAGAATTTTAAAACCAGATATTTGGAAGGTACGCAGATTGCCTGCCCCATTGTTGTTGGAAGCTGTGGGGCCCATCAGTTTTGCAAGACTGCAGTATGTTTTGCAAGAGATGAATGTGACAAATCCATTCGGTCTATTAATTTTGCAAGACTGCAATATAACGTGATTCTAAAAACCAGACAGATCCAAAAATCTGGCGGATCATATCAAAAGCGACAGGGGGATCACAAGTCTTCTAATATTGAAACTTTTCTAGAGCTAACTATGATGTTTATATAGGTCTTCTTACCCAGGTGTGGACTCATGAGAGTTTCCAATGCTCGGTCAAAGGTTCTACGTACCATACGTGGCTAAATCCCACTACGGCATGAGCGTGTGTAAAATAATAATAATGATGATGATGATGATGATGATGTTACAGTCTCAGGTTATGAATATCTCTATGACTGAGGGACAGGCAATCCGCTTATTTAAATATTTTTCTGATGTCAGTGTATAAGCCCCGGTGCCTTTGAAAATTGGACTGCATACTATTATTTTTTTCATATTATTTCAAGAGAACCCAAAATCGGAGCATATCCAAGGCTTAAGTGGACCATATCACAAAAAAAAAATCGGCAATAATGATTTCACGATGTTTATTTTTCATCTAACCTGGCGGAAGCGGATTTACTGCAAAAGCATAAGTGAGGCCTACCATTATGTTTGTTAGAAATACACCCCATCCAACTATTTTTTGAGCTCATTTTAGGGCACGTGGCCAAAAATGATCCTAAACATCACCGTTGAGCCAGCAAGGTTTCATCCGTAGGAATTTCTTTGTCCACATTTTCTTTTAATGTGGCCCATCTGAGGCTTGAATCCTACTAACTTTTAGATTAAAGTCCTAAAATGAGCTCAAAATACGGATGAATGGGGTGGATATATCACAAACAACACGGTGGACCCACATATGTTCCTAGCCGAGGAACCTGCGAAAGGCTTTGGAAGGAAATCCCGACGTCCTAAGTTCACACGACATAGATACCAGCTTGATCCAAAACTTCCGTGACCCCGAAGAAATTTAAAATAGTAGACGTGTGGTCTACTTGAGCTTTGTATATAATTCATTTTTTGGATTAAGCCCTAAAATTATATAGTAAAATGATGGACGGAGTGGATTGAATACATAAATTATGGTGGGCCTCACAGAGTTTATTCAGTATGCTTAGGGTACTGAGTTAACTCAGTACCCAATCAGTGCCGTCCAATGCCCATAGTTATATAAGTGTTTTATCCACTCCGGTTTTTTTTTCTAATTATTGTAGGGCATGACCCAAAAGGCAGTTAAAGAGATTAAATGGACCACAAAGTAAGGATTTAAGTTCTACCATTAAAAACTTATTGGAAGCTGGAGAAGTTTCGGATCAAGCTTATATTTGTTTTTTCACTTCATCCACGTATACGTGACCTTATTAATAAGTTGGATGTTAGAAAAAAAATCACGGTGGCCCTTAGAAAGGTTTCAACGGTGGTTGTAATTATCACTGCAGCTTCCTTTGGTGTGGTCCACTGGAGTTTTGGACCTGCCTCAGTTTTTGAGTCAAGTTTTAAAATGATCTGAGAAAAACGATGAACGGAGTGGATAAAACACTTACATCATGGTGTGCCCCACATAGCCCTGCCCGGACGGATTACCGTCCGGGCGGTGGTAGGACGCAAGCCGCGTCCGTCCGGGCGGTGGTGGGACGCAAGCCGCGTCCTTCCATGAAACGCACGATCTCCCCCTCCATAATAAAATGGGATTCCGTTTCGAGAAAATTACAATCGAAGATTCTCTATTCCAACTGAAGGCTGAAGGAGGTTTATTTTTTATTTTTTATTTTTTATTTTTTATTGTTTTGCTTACGCTTCCGCTGGAATTCGTTAATCTTAGTTGCTATTTTCTTTGATTTTCTTCGTTTTGAAATTCCTTCGATGTTGATTTGGAAGCTTCTGGTATGTGCTTCTTGAGTTGGAAGCTTGGAATGTGAAGTACGTGATCAGGACCGTTCATCAAGTGGATTGGATATTGATATCGTGGACTGGATGATCTTAACCATGAAATTACTTATCTAAAAAGATAGGGAGTAAGAACAATTTGCCGCAGTTGAGCGTCTAAGGAGAGGAAATAAAGTGCCAAGCAATTTGATGAGTAGAATCATCTGTTTCACTGTCGGACGTTCTGGATGAACGGTCTGGATCATTGATTGTTGTCCCATTCTATCTTTTAATGGTTGTCGGGGAATATTGGGAATTTTTTTTGGATAGGGTTTAGCTGTATGATGATGACATGTCTTTGGTCTTTCACCAAGGGAGCGCTGATTGCAGTAAAGCGACAGTAAGCTAGGTGGGGCCACTATGATGTCGGTGAGAAATCCATCCCATCCATCCGTCTTGCGAATTCATGTTGGGACATAGGCCTAAAAACGAGGTACACGCGACGGGAAAACGTGGGTAGGGAAATGCCTACAGTTGAAGCCTACAGTTGAAACCTCCCTGGGTCCACTGATGTTTATATGCCATCCATACCCTTCAGAAGGTCATTCCCAATATGATGTTTATATGCCATCCATACCCTTCATAAGGTCATTCCTACTGTGATGTTTATATGCCATTCATACCGTTCATAAGGTCATTCCTAATCCGATGTTTATATGCCATCCATACCGTTCATAAGGTCATTCTTAATGTTGATGTTATGTGCCATCCATACCCATTCATAAGGTCATTCCTAATCTGATGTTTATATGCCATCCATACCGTTCATAAGGTCATTCTTACTATTGATGTTTAGAGCTGTACACGAGTTGAACCGAGTTGAGCTTGGCACATCTCGACTCGGCTTGGCTGGGCCACTAGCTGACCCTAGCTTGAACTCGGCTCATCTCGGTCTTCGAGCCTGACTGGCCAGCTTGGCTCGGTTTGGTCAGCAGCTCAGGCCGGTTCAAGCCGAGTTCGAGCCTGTGTGACATTTTCTCAAACACATGGAGTGCACCTTCAATTTCTCACAATATGCAAAATGGTAGCATCACTTTACAGGTATTTCATCAAACACTCAGTAGGCAACATCAATAAGGTAGTTTTATCATGTAATGTTTCTTTTTTTGGTAGTGATTTGTTTCATATCCATACCTTTCTCGCCACTAGCCGATCCCGTGGAGAATGTATGCACCCAAAACAGCACTTCGTTGAGTCATTTCATCAAACACTTGGTGAGCAACATCAATATCAAAATAACCGAGTCACCAAACTGGTTCGATCCAAGTTCGATCCAAGTTGAGGTTTGATTCGAGCTCGGACAAGCTTGAACTCGGCTCAAAATTTTTTCGAGCTCCAAAAATCAGCTCGACTTGGCTTGAACTCAGTTTCATACCGAGTTGAATCGAGCTTTTTCGAGTTGAGTCGAGCAAGCTAACCAAGCTAGCTTGGTTCGTGTACAGCTCTATTGATGTTATGTGCCATCCATACTGTTCATAAGGTCATTCCTAGTTTCCTACTGGTATGAACTGAAAACAAAACAATATTAGCCTGATCCAAAACTTCTGTAGCCCCATGATTGTTTCAATGGTGGATGTTCAATTCTCGCTGTTTCCTGTCGGGCAGCCCCATTCAAATTTGTGGATCTGCCTTATTTTTAGGCACATTTCCTAATATGATATAGCAAAACGGATGGACGGGATGGATTTCTCACAGACATCATCGTGGGCCCCACCTAGCTTCTGGTCGCAGGAAGTTCCTGCGAAAGGCTTTCGCAGGCAATCCGTGTCCTGACCAAGGGTATATATAGTATCTTCAGTTTGTTGGTCTGTAGTGATGTGGCCCATGGTATAAGGTTTTATGGCTAGGAATAGGATTTTCCTATACGAGAGATTTTTGTAGCGTGATTCATCCTGTATTGGGCCCATTAGATCAACGTTTGTGAATCACCCTAAGATGTGTTATGAATCGAGGATCATATAATTCATCTGTTTTGCACACTCTGCTTGTAATTAATCTTTGAAGAGACTGTGGTTTTGAAGTGCCTGGATTCGTTACTCTGTAGGAGAACTGCTGAGTTTCTCATAGATAGATATTTTGGCATCTCTAATCTCTATCTCAATTGAAACTTGTTGTCCTCTTTTTTCTTCTTATTTTATTTTATTTTATTTTGAACATACTCTTGTCAATAGATATTTCTTTTCCTTTCCAAATTGGAGAGGTAATTTGATATGCCAAAACCATTGTTGTATGACAGCCTAGGACATTTGACTTTTTGATAAAGCATCACTTGACTTATCCATCCCATCATATGCTTTGAGATGCGAATTTTGAATTGGATATTGTAGTGAAGATATTTAGCAAGTGGGTTTTGTGGGTTGGCTCATCCTTCTGCTTCTCTTGTTATTACAGTAATATTAATATAGCTGATATTTTTTGAAAAACAAGGAGAACTTAAATTTTTTCAAGTACTGCCCAATTCATGGTTTTTTCCTGAGAATTCCTATTTTACGCTTTCATGAATAGTCCATGATATGGGAGATCAATTGATGTAGGATGGGTCTGCTGATCAATTCCCAGAGTGATAAAAGGGACCGTTTCACAGTTCAAAGAGTAATAAAAGGGACCATTTTGCAATTCAAAGAGTATTAACAGGGACCATGTTACAATTAAAGGGACTGTTTCGGTGCTTTGCTTAAAGTTTTTTCAAAATGTGAAGATCTTATTGAAGTAGATTTAATTTTTCTGCTATTTTAGTAATTTTTTAAAATTTAGGGAAATTAGTGGTTGGACTATAAATTGCCATTGTAATGCTCCGGATTGATACTCTTTTGAATGAATTTGAAAGAATTCCTTTGGTTTTTTCCTTTGTTTATTCCTTGTGGATTCAACAATGGTTTTGGGGTAGAAGATGATGCTCTTCTCCTTTCGTGTTTCACGCTATCCGCTACATTATCAATGCAAATTCATTCCTTAGTTAATAGTTCCACAATAGCACACAAGATTGATGACTTTCAAGTTATGTCAGACGAGTTATTATAAATCAAAAGATAGATTACATTTTATAGCTATGTATTAATAAGTATAACATCTGCACAATGGTATTTCTTATGTTCTGCAGTAACAATTAAAGTAGTTAGGTTACTGTTTACTTGCATTTATCTTGTTAGAAAGAAGGATTATCTCATGTTTGAGACTCCTCAATTAGCCATTAGACATTCTGTCTTACTTATTTAAGAATATTCTGTTGCCCTAGTATTTACATATGTTTTATATTGATTTCAGCATAATATTTACACTGCTATTGTATTTTGAGTAATTCTCACATTGATCTCAATGGGTGGAAAAGTTACCATCCATTGAATTTATTTATTTATTTATTTTTCTTTCAGCTTGTTAGTACACCTCACTGTCAGTTGACACTTCACTGTTAGCCACCCCCACTAGGGATCGATACCAAGACCTCAGTGTTGAAACGAGGTATCTTTCACTCAGTCTACCACTTGAGCTATGGATCAGGGTGTTACCATCCATTGAGTTGCATACAGTCAACGCGGTACAAAATTGAAGTGACCAAAAAGGTTGGCTCCACAGTGAAAGATCATTGGGTATGAGATTCAGGCAGATCCATCTATAAAGTGGACCATACATATATTTTGAGCCAATCCATTGGCCATGAGTTCTTTCCTATGGTTGGCATGTGGCCCACTTGATGAATGAATTGGCCTGAATTTTGCAGCCAACAAACTTCTAGGTAAGTCCAACCTTTTTGGCAGTTTGGATGTTGTATACACATGGCATGTTGACCACATCCAACTCAATGGACAATTGATGCCACTGGAAAGGTTAGGTCCACAAGGAAGAACATTGGTTACAACATTCAAGTGGTTCCATCCATCAAGTGGGCTACACAGACACACATTGAGCCAATCCATTGGCTATGAGTCATTTTCTGTGGTTTTGTATGGTGTGGCTCGTTTGATGAATGAATTGGTCTGAATTTTGCAGCCAATGATCTTCTCAGTGAATCCAATCTTTTGGGCACTTTGGATGTTGTATACACGAGGCATGTTGACCATATGCAACTCAATGGATGGTAGCTTTTTCTGTTCATTGAGATGAGTGTGAACATGTCTCTTTTCTTTTGTAATCAACATTCACTACTAATTTCGCTTCTGAATTTACTCATTTCGATGCTTTTCAGAGAGAGTGGTGGCCATCCTGTTAATTTTGATTTTTGAAGTCCAAATTAGTCAAAATTACTTGCATGGCTGTTTCAGTTTATGTTCCTCATTACTTTATCTTTGCTGATTCTTACTTTGATTATTGATGAGCTTTTTAGTTTTGCTGTGAGCTAATCTGCAAATGTTTGTATTGCTCTAGCAGTAAAAAATGGGGCAAGCACTTTGCTGTATACAAGTTGGCCAGTCTAAAGTTGCTATCAAAGAAACTTTTGGTAAGTTTGATGACGTGCTTGAGCCTGGATGTCACTGCTTGCCTTGGTGTTTCGGGCGCAAGATAGCTGGGCATCTTTCATTGCGTGTGCAACAACTTGATGTTCGATGCGAAACGAAAACTAAGGTTTGTGGTTCTTTACCTTTTCTTCGTTCATAATGGTCAAGCATTATCACTTAATGGTCTAGCATTCGAGTATTTCTATCTTTTGTAGCACTCATCATGTATTCTGAAATTTGAATCAGATTGTAAAGCCAGATCCAGGTGTACTGAATAATTGGATCATAAGTAATGGGATTTTATAAATAATGGATTTTTTTTTTGTCATATTGATGCAGGACAATTAACCACTTGCTCTAAAAGCTTGAACTGTTAGAGTATGGCAAATTAATCCCTCTATCTCATAGCCCAGGCCCCACATCTCATGGGTTTTTTTTTAGGACCTCGGCCGAACCCCCTTCGTGGGCCCCAAATCACATGGGCCGCCCACCCCAAGTGTGTCCCCGCATCCCACGGGCTACTCCACTCGAGCCCGGTGTGAAATGCGCATTATTCACCCCTGGTAAGGAGTCTCGAACACGAGACCTCCTCCGTAGGCCGCACCCACCCCGAGTGTGCCCCTGCATCCCATAAGCGACCCCACTCGAGCCCAGTGTGAAAATGCCCCTGCATTACATATGCTTTTGAAACTTAATAAATTATGCAGAATATAAATATATCGAGTTGGGGCGCACATAGTCCTGGTTGGGTCGAAGGGAGTCCTGGATCCAAGGTCTGTGTTTTGGA
The DNA here is from genome assembly GCA_030180095.1 of Magnolia changhungtana. Taxonomy (NCBI): domain Eukaryota; kingdom Viridiplantae; phylum Streptophyta; class Magnoliopsida; order Magnoliales; family Magnoliaceae; genus Magnolia; species Magnolia changhungtana. The sequence goes on from JASAUF010000156.1 coordinate 1,633,934, forward strand.
CCTTGCCGAACCAATGAAATCTAAGTCAGGTCTGGTTCGGGTCCAAGTCAAAATAAGCAAGGTCCATTTAGTTAAATGTGTCGGGTTTGGGTATAAGAGAATCCAAACCCAACCCATGAGATTCATGGGTCAAGTTTAGGTTGTGTCAAAGACCCCAACCCTCTCCAACGGATCCAGATTCGGAACTAGACCAATTTAATTTTAGGTCTGGCCAATGACCCAGGAAAAAAAAAAGAGTCCATATCCAATGAGCCCTTTGGTCAACCCAGCGGTTCGGACCCCTAATATTGAGTACCTATTTCCTTTTCGTTTCAGGTAGTCAATGATGGATCCAGGATGTTGGACTGCATTCTCCCTTTCCATATCAAATTTCATCAATTTGCAATATTCAATTGCATTCGTGTCTATTATTAAATAGACTATTCATCATCTTCGTCGCCATTGACTATGTGAATCTTGTTTGCCATTCCACTCTATCAAGGACCATATCTCAATTAAACCATAGGCCATCAAACCCTCTTTTACTTGTACCTACATCTTTTTTTACCTTACCTTTGCCCTTTTAAAGCCCCTTTGACTTGAATCAAGTCAGTCCTAATTGGGGCAGTTCTTGGTCTATGATACACATGGTCGTACCATATAAGTCTACTTCCCCTCATCTTGTTACCTTTTGGAGATATTCCTAAGTTCCCTCAAATGTATTCTTTTCTAATTTTATCCCTAGTCTTGCCTCTCATCTATCTCAACATCATCACTTCCGCTACATTAGTTCTATGAACGTGTTGTTCCTAGATTGCCCAACATTCTGTCCCACAAAGCATTGCTGGTAGCTTTCTTATCAAGTCCCCTTCAGTTTACCTGGTATGTGGCAATCACGTGGTTCTGAATATCGGTATTTGGGGAGATATCAGCCTGGCCAAAAAACAAAACGATACGTGCGTCATGTATCGATATCAGCCCATATCGGACAATATCAGCCCGTATCAGTTGAAAAAAGTAAGTGAATATTTACTTCACTTCAATTTGTCGAATCCCATTCTAACCATTTGTTTTGATTCCAAAATAGGTCAAGATCTAGCTTAAAATGAGTTTTTAAGCTTATTCCATGATTTAAATGAAAAAAGAGAGGAGATATGAGTGAAATTTTGAAAGAAAAAAATAAAATCAAAATGGTTGTACCAGCCCTGCATTGGCCTGTACAGGCCAATATAGGTCAGTTTTTCCATATTGGGCTGATATGGCTCCGTATCGTGTATCATCTCATGCCGATATGGATACAATACAGGCCGATACGATACCGATATTCATATCTATGGGCAATCACATAAAACTACAGAGGCATGTCTCCGCTTGACACCCACTATTGGCTTGGAAGCCTTAGTGTTAAATTGCTTTACTTAGTTTATATTGGCATATTAGTTTAAGCAATTGTGTGTTTAATAGGCAAAACAAATTATTTGGTCCTAATCCCCCCTTTAGGACATAACCACCATTCTATAGCTTCACCAAACTTTCGCATGTAGCCGTGGTATCCTTCACCATGTGCAATTTCAATTTAATCATGGCAATATGTCCTCTTGAGGCTCCTTTCTTTCCCAACATTGACTAGATTATCTCTGAGACCATATTATATGCCTTTTCTAACACATCTATAGAACAATGTACTTGTTCCTGTAGCAAGATAACAATAATTCCATCAACGTATGCTACTAATGCAATAAGGCCTGACATGCTTCTTTGTATAAAGAAAGAAGAAACTGCATGGCTTCCAATAAAGCCGTAGTTCAATACAACTTTGTTGAATTTGTCAAACTATGTACATGGTGATTGTTGTAGACTGTAGATCGCCTTTTACAATTTACACACCTTGTCTAACTTCCCGTAAGTAACAAATCCTGGCGGTTGCTCCTAATATACCTCTTCTCTGAGATCACTATGAAGAAAGGTACTATTTTTAACATCTAGTTTGAAGACAGGCCACTATGATTAACAACCGTATAGAGAATAACACAAATCAAATTCAACTTGGCAACCGAAGAGAGTGTTTCGGAATAATCAAAACCAAGTGTTTAAGTATATCCTTTAGCAACCACGCGAGCCTTTAATCGTTCAATTTTATCTTTGGGCTGGAATTTAATGATGTACACCCATCTGAAGCCGACAACATGTTTCTCTGTAGGTAGACTTGTGAGATCCAAAGTATTATTTTGATAAAGAGCAGCCATTTCCTCTTCCATTATGTGCTTTCATCCCTCATTTTATAATGCTTCCTGATATGACTTGGGAATAGAATAAGATGATGAAGATAGCGATTTTACGAAAGTTAAGAGATAAACTTTGGAAAGACATTTGGAAATAGGATGATCATTACACGCATGATTATCTTTTCTGAGGGAAATAGGAATAGACCTGTTTGGAGACTCCGCTAGATCACAAGGCTTAGAGGAAGACAAGGTGACGCAGGAGGCAGGACAGCCCTAATTATGATGCATGCTCATGAACATAATTAAACAGCGGAAATAAAAGGAGTAAATAATCTAAAATTCTAGCAGTAATCATCATAACTGAAAAAATCATAAAGGAAACATGCAATGGAGCGGGCCATCATCACAACCATGGAGTATGGCATTCAATTATTACTTAGGTTGGATCCGGCGAGGGATGAGAACTCCCGATCTTGCATGGTCACACCCAATCGATCAATGAAGATCACTAGTCCGAAGAACCAAGAAGTTTCTCGGATTAGGGATTTGAGAATTTGGGGGTTTAGGGTTTAGATCGGTTCTCAAGATTTTGATCGAAGAAGGATTAACCAAAATTGGAAAATAGAAAGAAGAAAATAATTACCTTGAAGAAGTTGGAGGGGCACAAGAAGAAATTAGAAGAGGAAGATCAAGGGAAGAGAAGAAGCACCATTAGAGAGAAGAGAGGAGGGAGGCAACCAAAGGGTTTGCTTTCATTCATCAATAGTTAAAATTCGTATTTAGGGCTTTAGCCCACTTAAATAAGCAAATAAAGACATAAAATTACTAAAATACCCCTAAAATAAGCAAATAAAGACATACATTACTAAAAGACCCCTAGAATAAGCAAATAAAGACATAAAATTACTAAAAGACCCTTAACTAAGCAAAAAACGTGCAAATAACATAAGTACGGGAAAGTTCGGGCACTCGGTCTTCTTTCTCCAATCTTCCTTCACATGTGTCTTCCCTGAGTGGGGTCTTGTATATGTCCAATCACATGTGAAAGGTCTTCAGCTCCTCAATAGTTGCCTAACCACAAGGACGATACTTGTGGTTGGCGCTTTCTTCGTTGGTACACTTTGAATGCGCTTGTGTCCGCATCAATTCCCCTCGGGTGAGAAAAACTCGACTCCGACGAGTTGAAACTTTTGTAGCGCTCTAGTATATCTGGATCAATACCCTGCAATGCGTCGCCCGACAGCCACGTAGATTTAGACGATGGTTTGTTCTTTCACTTGACAAGATACCTTTAGAAACCTCCATCTCTCGTGGATACTATCTCGTCATCCAAGATTTTTTCAATTTCTTCTTTATGGGAAATGGGTAAAGGAGGGGGTGGAAGGGGTTGGGTAGCAAACTCAGAAAAAAGCCATGAAAGGGACGATGTATCAACAATGGGAGTATGGGCACGGACTAGATCTTCCACATTAAAAGTTGGATTAATGCTCATTTCAGGTGGAAGGTCAATCCGATACGCGTTGGACCCAACCTTTTGTAATATCTTGAATGGTCCAGCACTACGCGCTCTTAATTTTTTAGCAGATCCTTGAGAGAATCGCTCTGGCCTTATTCGCACCATTACATAGTCTCCTTCTTGAAATTCTTACACTCTACGATGAGAATCGGTTGAAACTTTATCATCATCATTGCTCTTATTTAACCGCTGTCTAATATGTGTATGCAAATCATGAATATGGCGTGCAAATGCATCGGCTGACTCAAAAGACCTTTGGGTAACAGACATAGGTAAGAGATCTATGGGCATTCTAGGTTTATAACCACTTACAATTTCAAAAGGACTCAACCCTTTAGATCTATTAACTGACCCATTATAAGCAAGTTTAGCAGTTGATAAAATTAGGTCCTAAGTCTTAACATGTTCACCCACTAGACAACGTAGAAGATTTCCAAGGTTGCGGTTTACCACTTCAGTTTGACCATCTGTTTGTGGGTGATAAGCAGTAGAAAATTGCAAACGAGTTCCCATAATGTGCCACAGTGTCTTCCAAAAATAGCTAGTAAATCGAACATCACGATCAGACACTGGTTTTAGGTAGCCCATGAAGACGCACCACACCATTAAAAAAGAGACGGCCACAACGATAAAAATGGAATCGTGCTTTTTTATAGTCTTGGGAAGTCCAAGCATGAAGTCCATACTAATGTCCTGCCACGAAGCATGTGGCACTGGCAATGGCGTGTACAGCCTGGTATTTTGCTTTCTACGCTTTGTCAGCTGACATGTTCGACACTGCCCTAAAACTTTGACTACGTCTCGCTTGAGACTTAGCCAATAAAAACGATCTTCCTCGAGGGCAATGGTCTTATCACGACCAAAATGGCCAGCTATCCCTCCTGAATGAAGCTCCCAGATGAGGAATTCACGAAAGGACATACGGGGAATACAAAGTCTGTCTCCCTTGAAAAGGAAGTCATCTTTAAGAACATATTCACCCATAATATGTTGGTCACTAGCGAGCGACGCGTAAGTACCCCCAAAATCGGGACATATGGGGTATTCATCTTTTAGTTGCTCAAATCCGACTACCTCTACACTCAAGGAGTTGAGCAACGCCACTCTCCTACTAAGGGCATCCACTGGTTTGTTTTCAACCCCGACCTTGTGTTTCAAAACAAACGAATATTCCTGAAGAAATGCTACCCACTTGGCATGCCTTGGATTGAGTTTCTTCTGAGAATGCAAATATCTCAAAGCCTCATGGTCAGAAAACAAAACGAATTCTTGCGGTAGGAGATAGTGTCGCCAATGTCTCAGGGATTGCACCACCGCATAAAATTCTTTGTCGTAAGTGGAGTATTTTTGTTTTGCCTCATTCAGTTTCTCACTAAAATAGGCCACTGGGTGTCCTTCTTGACTCAATACTCCACCTATACCGACACCAGACGCATCACACGCTACTTCAAAGACTTTAGAAAAGTTAGGTAGACGCATGACAGGAGCTTCCACCATCTTGCCCTTAATTTCTTTAAAAGCCTTGACTGCTGCTTTAGACCACACGAACTTTTCCTTTTTCATACACTCGGTAATGGGATCCATGATCGTGCTAAAACCCCTAATGAACTGACGATAAAAAGTTGCTAGGCCGTGAAAGCTTCTCACCTCATGAATGTTCCTTGGTTCTGGCCACTCAACTATGGCCCCGACTTTTCGTGGTCTCATACAAGCATCCCTTCAGATGACACTATAAATCCTAAGAACACAACTTGGCTAGACATGAATGCACATTTCTTAAGATTAGCGTACAACTTTTCCTTCCTAAGGACACTACAAACCTTCTTTAAATGTTCAAGGTGTGATTCCTTAGTGGTACTATAAATAAGAATATCGTCAAAGTACACCACTAGGAATTTTTCCATGAACGGCCTCAAAGCTTGTGTCATCACCCACATGAAAGTATTAGGTACGTTAGTCAAGCCGAAGGGCATGACCAACCACTCATACAGCCCATCTTTCGTCTTAAATGTTGTCTTCCACTCATCTCCTGGGCGTATACGGATTTGGTGATATCCACTCTTGAGGTCTATCTTAGAAAATAGTGGACCTAGCCATCATGTCAAGCATATCATCAAGTCTAGCTATAGGGAGCCTATACTTGATAATAATTTTGTTTATGGCACGGCTATCCACACACATACGCCATGTGTAGTCTTTCTTTGGCGTCAACAATGCAGGCACGGTACACGGGCTCATACTCTCTTGGATGAAACCCTTTTGCAGAAGCTCATCAACTTGCTTCTTCAACTTTGCATGCTCTGCAGGGTTCATCCTGTAGTGAGGAAGGTTTGGCAGAGTAAACCCTGGGACAAGATCAATGGCATGTTGTATGTCCCTCATAGGTGGCAACTCATTCGGTAAGTCTTCAGGAAATAAATCACTATATTCCTTCAGGACCGAGGTCACCTCACGGGGCAACTCTGATGGAACCTCAGGTGTAATCTCTCTAACCACAAGTGCATACACCATAGAATCCTCCTTAGCCCCTTTTTCAAACTCTCTTGTGTTGATTATATGTAGAGACTTGGGTTTGGATTTCCTCATTCCTCTAGGCTCACTTACCTTCTCATCCTTCTTCTTCCCTAGTGTATTCTTAGGTGGCATGGGATTAAGTTTGATCTTTCTACCGTTATACATAAAAGTACACACATTCGAACGGCCAAAGATCGTGACATCATTATCAAATAGCCACGGTCTACCTAGGATAACATGTCCCACATCCATAGGTAAAACATCATACCACAGGGACTCTTTGTATGACCCAAACTCGATGGGGACAAGACATTGCTAGGTGACAAGTAGGGATGTCTTGTCAACCCAAGAAACTTTATAGGGTCTGGATGAGGTGTGGATTTCAGTTTTAAGCGATCTAAGGTGCTAGTGGAAATCACATTCTGACAACTTCCACTGTCCACTATCACCTTACAATTCTTTTCATCACACTTGGCAATAGTGTAGAAGATGGTGCTTCGACGCCAGTCAACACTATTTCTGGACTGAGCTAGCACACGCCTGACTATTGCAAGCGTTGCTTCTCCATCCACTTCTTCTTCATCGGTAAGTCCTCCTTCAGGGTGATACTCTTCAACTTTATAATCACCCTGGTCATCTCCACCCTCGTGGGGGTCGCCTATAACTAAGGCTCTCCCACGGCTCTTCGTAGGACACTGATTAGACATGTGGCCAAGATTGCTACACTCATAGCACCTTACTTGGCTCATGTTACTAGGATTGGCACCAAGAACACCTTTGCCCTTGTCCTCCTTAGGCCTAGGCGGAATGGTCGCCTGTGCCCTAGGTTGACTACCAATATTAGGTCTAGTTCCCTGGGAATTAGATCTAGCACTGGAGTCTCGGGACCCAAAACGACGAACGACAAGAGCTTTTAGATATTGTTCTAACTCCTGCACAACTTGATATGCTTCATTCAAGTCCGTTAAGGGTCGAGTCATAAGTTCGCGCTGAAGATCCGCACGAAGGCCCATCTTGAAACGCGAGAGCGTTACTAGAGAGTCTTCTCGGATATCACATCGCATCACATATTCTTTAAATTTAGCGATGTAGTCAGCGACAGGCATTGACCCTTGGCGTAAGATTGCCATTGGTCAAAGAGCTTCTGACGGTATGAGAGAGGAAGGTACTTCTCCTTCAACTTCTCTTTCATCTCATACCAATGTGTGATAGGGGCTCTACCAACTCTCTCTATCCTATGCTCGGTGTTGGTCCAGAAGAGCTTGGCTTGACCCACAAGCTTCATCTTAACAAACCGCATTTGACGGTTTTCCGACATGTCATACCACTCAAAGTAGTGGTTCATGTCAGCAACCCAGTCAAGGAATGCCTTGGGATCCAAGCGCCCATCAAAACTCGGGGTCTCAACTCTCACACTCTTCATCGCACGCTCATCTGGATCATAGCGGTCTTGATGATCACATGTGGCTCGTGCCTCTCGCACTACACCACGACCGTTACCACGATCTCTATCCTCACTACCACCACGTGTGGCAGCGCGTTCTTCAATGATTCCTCCCACTTGGGAGTGCGCATCATCCCCTACAGCGGGGTTTTCCTTTTGGGATGCCTCTAGTTGCTTGACCTTAGTCATGGTAGTGGTAATTTGGTTCTCAAGGCGGGCAAACTCACGCCTTTGACCCGCTTCTAAGGTAGTTATCTTTTGTATCAATTGAGCAAGTTGCTCAGATAACTGCTCGTTATTCATGGTAGATTGAAGATTGAAACCTCTACATCTTCTCGTGGGCATACAATGAAGACTTGAACCAAACTCTACCCAACTAGACTACTAGGTGTTATGACTTTTAAGATGAATGCGATGAGTGTAAAACTACTATGAACTGACACAATTAAGTTGAAACAAGAGACAACTCAAATCTGAAAATTTTCCAGATTAGGAACTTTCTAAAATTGGAAAGTTTCTAAAATTGAAAACTTTCTAAATCTGGAACTTTCCTAAATTAAACCTAAAAATCAAAACCCTAATTTGATAACTCGATCTAGACAAAAACCATGCAAGCCTATGCTCTGATACCAAATTTGACGCAGGACAGCCCTAATTATGATGCATGCTCATGAACATAATTAAACAACGGAAATAAAAGGAATAAATGATCTAAAATTCTAGCAGTAATCATCATAACTGAGAAAATCATAAAGGAAACATGCAATGGAGCGGGCCATCATCACAACCATGGAGTATGGCATTCAATTATTACTTAGGTTGGATCCGGCGAGGGATGAGACCTCACGATCTTGCATGGTCACACCCAATCGATCAATGAAGATCACTAGTCCGAAGAACCAAGAAGTTTCTCGGATTAGGGATTTGAGAATTTGGGGGTTTAGGGTTTAGATCGGTTCTTAAGATTTTGATCGAAGAAAGATTAACCAAAACTGGAAAATAGAAAGAAGAAAATAATTACCTTGAAGAAGTTGGAGGGGCACAAGAAGAAATTAGAAGAGGAAGATCAAGGAAAGAGAAGAAGCACCATTAGAGAGAAGAGAGGAGGGAGGCAACCAAAGGGTTTGTTTTTCATTCATCAATAGTTAAAATTCGTATTTAGGGCTTTAGCCCACTTAAATAAGCAAATAAAGACATAAAATTACTAAAATACCCCTAAAATAAGCAAATAAAGACATAAAATTACTAAAAGACCCCTAGAATAAGCAAATAAAGACATAAAAATACTAAAAGACCCCTAACTAAGCAAAAACGCGCAAATAACATAAGTACGGGAAAGTTCGGGCTCTCGGTCTTCTTTCTCCAATCTTCCTTCACATGTGTCTTCCCTGAGTGAGGTCTTGTATATGTCCAATCACATGTGAAAGGTCTTTAGCTCCTCAATAGTCGCCTATTCACAAGGACGACACTTGTGGTTGGCGCTTTCTTCGTTGGTACACTTTGAATGCGCTTGTGTCTGCATCATAAGGTGGATGGTAGGTCATCAGTGGTTGCAATGTTTGTCCGTTTTCGACGTGAATATACTTTCAACTAAGGTATAATGGTAAGAGATGAAACTATCTTCCTTAACTGCAACCGGTATAAGAACAACTCTTATGTCAAGTGATTTATTGTCATTTGAGAAGAATGGAGTGGACTTGAAGAAAGTGACATTTGCGCATGCATAGTCTCTGCTATGTAGGGTTGTACTAATGATAACCTCTTTGTGGTTGATAGCATCAAAGAAAGATACATTTAATGGCTTTAGGATCTAGTTTATCATGTCCTGATTCCAAGTGGTGAACAAAATATGCTCGTCCAAATAACTCTCGGAGGTAAGGAGAATGGTGGAGCAGCTGGAAGTAAGATGTCACAAGGAGATTAGCCATTAAGATTGTTGAGGGCATTCGATTTATCACGAAGTGCGGTGTAAGAAGCAAATCACTTCAAAAACTTTTGGGAATATTCATGTGAAGTAATAAGGCCCGTGATGCAGGACCAATGCATGAACCAAATATTATATAAGATCAAGCAGTAAAATTAAGGTAATTAACAAAAGAACATAAAACTTTCCATTATCATCACTGATACCAAGTAAACCATAAGAACATCATGCATAATCCTAGCCTTACCAACATCGTAGTATAAGATCATTAAATAAAAGAAAATAGGATCGAATGGATGTAGGGACATCCAATTTTCATAGGGTAAAGCTTTTTATTTTATTTTTAAAAATTTTTTTTAAGTAGAAGACCTAATACACCCTAGGGTGAAATTAGGGTTAATGGATTTAGGTATTGGTAGAGGGGAATTAAGGTTTGGATGAAGGGAGGTTAGGGGTTTTGTGAAGAAAAAAAAAAGGCTTTTGCTCATCTTCTTCTTTTTCCATCTTCATGAGATTTGAAGATACTTACATGTGATTTGGAAGGGATATTGGTGTGGGACTAATATTCATCAAAGGAGGTGTGAGGTCTTCATCTATCCCCACAACATCACCCTTTCATTATCCATCAATGTATTTTCTTCAAAGTTCTTCAATTCTCCCATCATAGATCTTCACCTTCTTCTAAACCTCACCTTCTCATACCCATCAACAATCCAAACCCTAAAAAAAACAACACCCAGCCAACCTAGCCACGCGTGTGACCGTACGGCCACACCTTGACTCTTTTAGCTTCCAATCACCCTTAAATCAAAACCGTCTTATCTTTTCCCCAAAATCCATAACTTCGCTTCCTCCAAACCTTAATTCCCCTTTACCAATACCTAAATCCATCAATCCCCTTAACCAGTTCACCCAATTTATTCCTAGATTTCTCAATATCTTTTATCCTAATTTAACCATAGGGTGTGTTAGGTCTTCTACTTTTAAAAAAAAAATCTTTACTCTATGCTAATTGGATGTCCCTACATCCATTAGATCGTATTTTCTTTTATTTAATGATCTTGTACTACGATGCTGGTAACCTAGGTTAGGATTATGCATGATGTTATTATGGTTCACTTGGTATCAGTGATGATAATGACAAATTTTATGTTCTTTTGTTAATTACCTTAATTTTGCTACTTGATCTCACATAATATTTGGTTCATGCATTGGTCCTGCATCAAATTTGGTATCAGATCCCATAGGTTTAACATAGGATTTTTGTGTTGCATCTAGGGTTTTCTTTTAAAGTTTCCTTGTATATGCCCACTCGTTTGGGACGTGGTTTTGGTATACAACCCATAATGAATCTAGAGCAGACTGTCGAGACCCTTAATACTATCAATAACCATCTGACGACCTTTGAAACGCACAATAAAACTATTGCCACTCAATTAATCGTGATTAATGCACACCTTAATCAACTTGAGGCATGCTTATAGGCAAACCCCGACACTGGGGAAAACGGTCAATATCAAGCTGGAGATCCAGTTGATAGGCGAGAGCGTGGTCATGGCCAAGGCGTTGACCATGGTCGAGCACAAGTGCCACCACCATATGAGGAACGTTATGACCATCATGATCCAGATGCACAAGTCATGAAAGGTGTGAAAGTTGAGGCCCCCAGTTTTGATAGTCGCTGGGACTCCAAAGCATTTCTTGATTAGTTGGTAGACATGGACCACTATTTTGAGTGGTATAATATGTCTAATGCCCATCGAGTGGGATTTGTCAAGATGAAGTTGGTGGGCCAGGCGAAACTTTTTTAGACCAACGTGGAGCGTAAAATTGAAAGGAAAGGAGAACTCATAGTCGCGCACTAGACCGAGATGAAAGAAGTCCTTAAAGAAAAGTATTTCCCACTTTCTTATTGCCAGAGGCTCTTAGACCAGTGACAGGCTTTACGCCAGGGATCCATGATTGTTCCAAATTACATCGCTAGGTTCAAGGAATACATGATGCGATGTGACATTGAGGACATGATGGTTACATTGTCCAGATTTAGGATGGCTTTCGATTTGAGATCTAACGAGAACCTTATTCTCGTGATGTTGGCACATTGGAGCACATGTACCAAGTGGTGCAAGACATTGAACAATACCTTAAGGCACCAGTTGGTAATTGTTATGACTCTCGAGATCCAAGTGTCAAGACTTACTCTCAAGTGGCTAAGCCTAACATGGGGAGTCAGTCTAGACCCCAAATTGGGTCCCTGTACAACCCTAGAGACGTCAAAGGAAAAGTGATAGCAAGTGCTAGCTCTAGGGGAGGTGAGCAAATGCGATGCTTCAATTGTCATGGAGTTGGTCACTTTGCCCATTAATGTCCCTCGAAAGATAGTGAGGAAGAAGGAGATGAGCAAGGCGATTTTGAAGAAGAAGTTTATCATCCCAACATCAATGGTGCTGGTGATTAGGAAATAAAAGAAGAAGAGACCACACCACTTGCAGTAGTCAAGTGCGCCTTGACCAATGCTAAGGAGAATGATGATTGGCGTCGGACTACGATATTTTACACTTATGCAAAATGCGGAGAAAAGAATTGCAAGGTGATCGTTGATAGTGGTAGTTGTACCAATGTGGTCTCCATTAGCACTTTGTTCTGTTTGGGTTTGAAACCTAAACCACACCCTTAGCCCTATAGAGTGTCATGGGTGGATGCATCTTCCATGCCTGTTACCCAGCGGTGTCTCGTGCCCGTTAATTTTGGATCTTATTCAGATTCATTGTGGTGTGATGTCTTACCTATGGATGTTGGACATGTCATTTTGGGACAACCTTGGCTATTTGACCATGATGTGACGATATACGGCCGCTCAAATGTATGTTCGTGCATAAAAGGAAACAGATATCTCTAGTTCCTCTCCCACCAAAAAGTAATGCGGAGAAGAAAACTGAGGGGAAGTCGAGTAACCCAAGGGATACGAGGAAATCCCAAAGTCTCTTTATGTTATCAACACCATGGAATTTGAAAGAGAGACAACGGTGGATTCGATGGTGTATACCTTAGTGGCAAGAGAAGTTACACCCGAGGTTAATATAGAGGGACCCCCTGAAGTGAAGTCGATTATGGATGAGTTTCACGATGTATTTCCAGAGGACTTACCAGATGAGCTTCCACCCATGAGGGACATCCAACATTTCATTGATCTTGTCCTTGGGGTCGACTTTACCAAACCTTCCTCATTATTGAATGAATCCTACGAAGCATGCAAAGTCGAAAAGGCAAGTAGATGAGCTCCTCAGAAAGAGTTTCACTCGGGAGAGTTTGAGCCCCTGTGTCGTGCTGACGCTTCTCATGCTTAAGAAAGATGGTATATGGCGCATGTGTGTGGACAGTCAAGCCATTAATAAAATCACGGTCAAGTACCGGTTTCCCATACCGCGTCTTAATGATATGTTAGACATGATGGCGGATGCCACTATCTTTTCGAAGATTGACCTCAAGAGCAGGTATCACTAAGGATGGGCTATACGAGTGGCTAGTCATGCCTTTTGGCTTGACTAACATCCCGAGCACATTTATGATAGTGATGACCCAAGTGTTGAGACACTTTACGAGTAAGTTTTTTGTAGTGTATTTCGATGACATTCTTATCTATAACACATCAGAGGAACATCTCCACCATCCGAGGCAAGTTTACGAGGTCCTCAAAATTGAAAAGTTCTACGCCAACATTAAGAAATGCATATTTATGTCAAAAAACGTTATCTTCTTGGGCTCATTATATCATCTGAGGGCATGAGAGTGGACCTTGAGAAAGCCAGGGCCATAGTTGAGTGGCTTGAACTACACAATATTCACGAGGTGCGAAGCTTTCATGGCTTAACAACTTTTTATAAGCGGTTCATCAAAAGATTTAGCTCCCATCACAGATTGCATCAAGAAAGGGGAGTTTATAAGGACTAAAATTGCCTCTAAAGCATTTAAGGAGATTAAGGGTAAGATGAGCGAAGCCCCCGTTATGCGCCTTCTAGACTTTTCTAAAGTCTTTCAGGAAGAGCACCCCATTGCTTACTTTAGTGAGAAGTTGAATGAGGCAAAGCAACGGTATTCCACATATGACAAAGAGTTCCATGCGATTGTCCAATCCTTGCGCAATTGGCGGTATTACTTGTTACCGCAAAAAATTGTCTTGTTCTTTGACCACGAGGCCTTACGTTACCTCAGTTCCTAAAAGAAACTAAACCCTAGACATGCCAAATGGGTCCAATTTCTTCATGAATATTCTTTTGTCCTGAAACATAAGGCTGGGGTCGAGAACAAACTTGTTAATGCCCTTAGTCATCGTGTGGCGTTACTTCAAAGTATGAGAGTGGAAGTGACTGGGTTTGATCGGCTGAGAGAAGAGTATCCTACATGCCCAAACTTTGGTGAGTTGTATGCATCACTACGAGACAGTCAGTTGACCGATAGTTGCGGGTTTGTCATCATCGATGATTTCCAATTTAAATGTGACAAACTCTGCGTTCCCTGTACCTCTGTGATTTCTCAGTTTGAGAACTTCATGCAGGAGGGGTAGCCGGTCATTTGGGGAGGGATAAGACCATTTCCCTTTATGGAGGATAGATTTTATTAGCCAAGTCTCAAGTGAGATATAGCCAAGATTGTTGGGTGGTGAAGGACTTGTCACCTGACAAAGCAGAGGAAGTAAAATATAGGATTGTATACGCCTTTGCCAGCACCCCATGTGTCGTGGTAAGACATAAGTATGGATTTCATGTTGGGTTTACCGAAAATTATCAAGAAACACAATTTTGTATTTGTGGTTGTGGGCCGTTTTTTTCCAAAATGGCCCATTTCATTCCGTGCTGAAAAACGTCAGATGCATCTAATGTGACCATGCTTTTCTTTGGAGAGGTAGTGTGTTTACATGGTCTACCTAAGAGCATAGTGTCTGATCGTGATGTACGCTTTATGAACTATTTTTGGAAGACACTATGGCACATGATGGGGACAAGGCTTCAATTTTCATTTGCCTATTATCCTCAAACAGATGATCAGACTGATGTTGTCAATAGAAGTCTTGGAAATATGCTTAAATACCTTGTGGGTGATCACATCCGAACTTGGGATACCGTTTTACCTATAGCCAAGTTAGCATATAACAATTCCATTAATAGGTCCATAAGCATGAGTCCATTTGAGGTTGTGCATGGCTATAAACCTAGAAAACCTGTAGATCTCATACCTATGTCTATGTCCCATAGGCCATCTGAGTCAGTCAACACCTGAGTTTACATGTCATTTACATGAGTTACATAGTGAGATCAGGAAGCGAATTAATGTGAGTAATGAAAAATATAAAGCATTTGTTGATTCTTCTCGCAGGTTCCGTGAATTCCACGTAGGAGATTATGTCATGGTTCGTATGAGGCCTAAACGATGGGGCCGTTAAAAAATTACAAGCGCTTAGCACGGGACCATACAAAATACTACAGAAATTGGGTCTTAATGTGTATGTAGTAGACCTTCCACCTACCATGGGACTTAGCTCTACCTTTAATGTGAAAGATCTAGTACAATATAAGGGTCTTGTTACTTCTCCTTTTGATCCATCCACAGACTATGACCTAGTCCCAAATCCATGAAGGAAGATCCAACACCCATATGTTATGGCTCCCCATACCCCATAATCCTCCCCACTCTAGAACTCCTCATCCCTGCGCACCCCCCCCCCCCCCCCCCACACACACACACACACACTCATGCATAAATTCATTAAACCTAGGTCTACTCGCTTTCCACAGCCTCTCCTGATCCCATAAGGACTCTTGAACTGCGCATCATATTCATGATCATTATTGTCACTAAGAGATCTACTATATCCTCGTCACCTACATATAATGGCCGCCACAATTCCTCTTTATTCTCCCTCTCATGCGCAACTCGGTCATCTCTTATCTTTACTTTTTTTTTCCACACAACCCTCATTTTTGCTCTCACATCTTGTGGGCACTTAGTGCAGCCCACAACATTGCAATATCCCTATAAAATGCTCCTTTAAGTGGGTCTACTCTTTGACACGTGGCCACATAAATTACATGTACTCCCGAATCTATTATCGGAAATGGGCCGGCTATATCTTCATCCTATATTAGGCTCACCCTCATTTTCCTAATGACATGTTTAACATGCAAAAGAATATTATGTTAACAAAGGCAATGTACTGCATCCAAAATAATTTTTTTTAAAATTTATATTTTAATAATTTTTTAATTTAAAAATAAATTTTTATTCCAAAAATTGATAAAACCTTATTAAATCAATAGATGAGCCCTCATACATATTTGGTTTCATGTTTGGAGTGCAACATTGCAAGCAATTTGGGAGAAATTGGGGAAATTTTCAAATTTTCCCCAAATCGGGCCACCTACACTCAAATATGGAAATTAGGATGTAGGATGTATGTGATGATGAATTCATCAAAGACTCCTAAATGATTTGAAATTGCACTCAACTAGTTGATGGTTGAAGGAAATTTTGAAAAAAAATAATTTATTTTAATAATAAAATTTTAATTTAAAATTATGTTTTTTCAAAATTTGAAAAAAGTTAACAAATCAATAGATCAAGCCTCATACATGCTTGATTTCATGTCTGGAGTGCAACATTGCAAGTAATTTGGGAGAAAAATAAATAAGAACTTTTTTGTTTTCAAAAAAATACCCAAATTAGCAATAATGGGTAGATCAAGTTACATGCATGTTTGATTCCATGTTTAGAAACTCAAGTTGCAATTGATTTGAGAAATTTTGAATTTTTCCCTAGTTTTTGCAAATCGACCCCATCTTCTTCCAAATCTCCAAATTAGAGTGTTTGTGATGATGTTTTCATTAAATATTCCTAAATATTTTTAAATGGGGGCGAATTGATCGTTGATTGAAGTGAAACTTTTAAAAGAAAATATTTTAATAAAATTTTTAATTCAAAAAATATTTTTTTGTAAAAAAAAATAAAAAAATAAAAAAATAAAATAAAATTCCCAAATTACCAACAATCACTTGATCAGGTTATATACATGTTTGATTTCATGTTTTGGATACTAAGGGCATGTTTGGATCACATCAAATCACAGTAATGTAGTGTAATGTGTAGTAAAAAAGTAATAATTACCATTACTATCGTATTCAGAAGTTAAACAGAGTACCGTACATATGCAATACTCCTCTTCTATTTTCACCACCAACATGTAAAGTACCTTCATTGGTTAAATACGCTTAAATGTAATTTTGTCAATATGTGTTATATCTACACCGTCTATCTATTTTGCAATATCATTTTAGGGCATGTCCCCAAAAATGTGGAAGATCAAACACTTCTGAGGACCTCAAGAAGTTTTCAATGGCAGGCATCCAATCCTTACTACTAGATGTGGTGTGGTCCATTTTGAATTTGTATTTGCCTCATTTTTTGTCTCATTGCATAAGATGATCACACGAGATGGGTGGACCGTGTGGATATAACACAAACATCATGGTGGGGCCCACGAAACTATACCATGTCAACCCATGTCTGTCCATTCATGACATGCCAAGATTCCAAAGATTTGATAGTTGGCAATATCCAATCAAAGGAAAGAAGTAATGATGTGAGTTTTACTCCACATTACTGTGGTTTCCAGTAATCCAAACATGCCATCAGATTGCAATCAATTTGAGAAATTTTGGGAAAATTTGAATTTTCTCCAATTGTCTACAAATTGGCCCATCTTCCCTCAAATCCCCAAATTAGAGTGCATGTGATGATGAGTTCATTAAATACTACTGAATACTTTGAAATGGGGGCAAATTGACTGTTAATCAAAATGGAATTTCTATATATATATATATAATTATTTCTTAATTAAAAATATTTTTTCCCAAAAATCCTAAAATTACCAAGAATCACTAGATCAAGTTACGTACATGTTTAATTTCATGTTTGTATGCTAAGATTGTAACCGATTTGAGAAATTTTAGAAACTTCTGATTTTTTTCCCCAATTTTTTGCAATCGGTCCATCTCCCCAAAATCTTGAAATTGAAGGTCAAAATCTATGATTTTTAATGCAACACATAAAGAATCATGGATTTCTAACCATTTGACAATAATTTAACATGATTTACAGTATTTAAAAAAAAAAAAAAAAAAGGTTCAAAACTTGGAAATGCTCACCGAATTGAAAATGGTCCCAAATCAGCTTGGATAATTATTTCGGCTCAAAATTTATGTTTTTCTTCGAAGGGATTCAGGAGGAAATGAGAGGAATAAAGAAAAACATATTTATAAGGGTTTTTTTTTTCATCAAATTTTCTAAAGACAACCCTGGACTACCCATGATTTTCTGCGATATTGTCGATATGACGGTTTTATATAATGGGCTGGTTGTGATATCTTCTGACATCTGCAATATTATGTGATACGGTGTGACAATGTGCAATATATTGGGCAATCAAATAATTTTGGATACTACCTGGGTGTTTCATAACACCCATGTGCGATAACAATAATATTGGCCGATATATTGGTATTGTGATCATTGGTTCTCCCCACTTTGTACAAAGATGAAGCCCTTGCATTTCCAATCTCAAACCACACGAATGAAGGACAGAGCGAACCTCCAAATGTTTTTGTGCCATGATGTATGAATTGTATTTGTATGTTCATTTCCATTAGATGCATTACTTTTTTTCATTGAACCGCGTGGTATGGAATTTGACCCTGTAGCTCAATGGTAGACTCGGTGTGTTTCAATATTGAAGTCTTGAGAGCGTTAGAGATGCGAATGTCCAAAACCAATTAGACGATAAGTTACCATCTAATCGATGGATAAGTTCCAATGTGCAACACTCAAACCGTCCAATAGCTTGCCGCTTCATTAGGATTACCTAGTGCAAAAATAGCCATATCCACCCATCAGGTGGGCCATACTCCATAGAAACCAATGGATAACGCCTGATGGGTGGATCCAGACTGATATTTGTACAAGGTGATTCTTATGGTGGGTCCAACCTTTTGGACCCGTTGGGTGTCTAATGCAGGGGCATTTTCACATCGGGCTCGAGTGGGATGGCCTGTGGGATGCAGGGGCACACTCGGAGTGTGCGGCTCATGTGAGGTGGGTGCCTCGTGTGAAGCGGAACCCATGTGATGTGGGGCCCACGAGGGGGGTTCGACCAAGGTCCTAACTCATGGGATGTGGGGCCTAGGCCATAAGATAAAGGGATTGATTCATCATGCCCTATCAGTTCGAGCCTTTAGAGCAAGTGACTAATTGTCCTGCATCAAAGTGATATTAAAGCGGGAGGTCTCGTATTCGAGACTCCTCACCAGGGGTGATTAATGCAAGGGCATTTTCACACCAGGCTCGAGTGGGATAGCTTGTGGGATGCAGAGGCACACTCGGGGTGGGCAGCCCGTGTGAGGTGGGTGCCTTGTGTGAGGCGGAACCCATGTGATGTGGGGCCCACGAGGGGGGTTCGACCGAGGTCCTAACCCATTGGATGTGGGGCCTGGGCTATGAGATAAAGGGTTTGATTCTCCATGCTCTATCAATTCGAGCTTTTAGAGTAAGTGGCTAATTGTCCTGCATCAGTGTTACACATACATGGCAAGATGAAAATCATTCGGTGGTTGGAGGCAAGCTGAGCCCGCAGACAACAGCTCAACTCTGTGCTGCCATTTAGTGTGAGCACTCCTACTGAAATGCTTAAAATTCATGAGTTCCCGAAGTGGGAGGCACAATCCCTCTAGACGATGACCTAGAGTGAAAGGGATCATCGTGAGCCCCACTGCTTCTGCAACTGCATGATGCAAGGTAACTCTGACTGGCAACAAACAACCCTAAGTGTATCAATGGGATTTGACTTGATTAATTAGATATGAATTGTAAGTCATGGTTTTAACACTACGCTTGTATTATGTTTTATGGTCACTATATTAGCTGACATAAAAGATATGCTAATGCCATCATATTCTGTGCACAAGTGAACATTTTATGTAGTGTTTTAATTGGTGGGTTCTAATTTTTATATTCTCTACAGGATAATGTATTTGTCAACGTTGTTGCATCCATTCAGTACCGTGCATTGGCAGAAAAGGCTGCTGATGCATTCTATAAGCTCAGCAATACAAGGGGACAAATCCAAGCTTATGTCTTTGATGGTATGGATGTGGAACTCTTGGTTTGAGCTAGAATCTTTTGATCATGAATATTGATTTCCTTTCGTGGTTGGTATTTGAGCATGTATCCTTGGCAAGTGTCATTGGTACTAGTTTACTGCATTATTCAAGCCATGCCAGAGGAATATATTTACTATTTAAAAAGCCAGTGTAGAAGAGGACTTTTTACGTATGGTAGGCTGCCAGTTGTAAATCTTTGCCAATATACTGTTTAAAAGATTACCCCAAATTGCTCTTAAAGCCCAACTTCACCTTTTTATTGCGTATTGAAACTCATGTTTTGGTTTTCTTGAACCTTCTGATAAACTTTAGGTGAAGGGAAGAGGGAGGGAGAAAAACCCCCACACAGGAAAATGAATTTTGAATTTATCCATGATCTTTTGCACAAGATAATACTGTTGTGAAATGGTCCCAGATCTGCGAGCTGCAATTTCAAGTGTAATTCGCAGTTCTTTGTGTAAGAAGGGTTTCAAAAGGACACATATGACCTCTATATGAAGCTAGGATAATCTTAGTGATACAATCAATCATGCTACCTGTCATTATCTGGGGGGTATCCAGTGCTGTTCTGTTCTCCCACTAGGATTAATCTGCTTTGGTGCTTTTAGGGAAGTTTGGATATGTGGAATCCAAGGAAAAAGAAGGACAAAAAATTAATAACTGACTATTTAATTATGATTTCCATGAGCAATATTCAAACGTGAGTTCCAATTTTTGGGTTCATGCTCTAATAGCAAGTGAAAATATCATATTACCCTCACAACACTCACTTTCTTGTGCCAAGAAATTTTATCGATAAGTGTTGTGATTGCTTGGTTGAATATATCCTTTTTTCCTGCTATCCAATCGACAAAAATTGTAATATCAAAGAAAACCGTTTTCCTTTTCCTTCGGCATGGAATCCAGTCCAAACTGGGCATTTGTGAAAGATGTCTTGTTAATTAACAAGTCTGCATGTAAACATGCACGTACTAGTTTTGGCTTTCCACTTTGATTCGGTAATCATTTCTTGTATTCTTGGATTAACTTTTGATTCAGCCAGTTGCTACCGTTGGCTGTAAAAGTATTCTACATATCCTTAACAGACTTCTCCTCTCCAGTTATTAGGGCAAGTGTTCCAAAATTGAACTTAGACGACACCTTTGAGCAGAAAAATGACATAGCTAAAGCTGTGGAAAATGAACTAGAAAAGGTAGTATGTTGTTTTACTCAGCTAAAATATTTTCAAACTGTTAAACCAGATTGTTCATATAATCAGGTCTTTTTCATATGCCTAATTGCAGGCCATGTCACATTATGGATACGAGATAGTGCAAACGCTTATTGTGGATATTGAGCCAGATGAGCATGTGAAGAGGGCAATGAATGAGATCAACGCAGGCAAGCCTTTAGGCCATTTATTAATTCGAATTGATGGGAATTTTGGGCCTTCACTTTCTTCCAAAGATCTCTGTTTATGTGTGTGCAATGGTGCGTGGATGTGGTTGTGGGCATGCGTGGGAGAACTGTTGATGCTTCATTGATGAATAGTCAGCCCTTCCTGCATGTGTGCATGTTTGTGCATGCATTTGGGTGGGTGTGGGTGTGGGTGTGGGTGTGCACCTGTGTGGGAAAAATATTGATGCTCCATTGACGATGTAGTCAGCCCTTCCTGTAGGTGGAAACAAGGAATGCCCTGGAAGTCTGGGCACGTCCATGGTTGCATGGGCTCTTGAGTGGACAACTAATAGGAAGGGCAGATGCCCTTCTGAAGGGGTAGCAAATTTCCAGAAGTTCATGCCATCTGTTTTCTTTTCTTCTAGTGCAGGCATCTATATTGTTTCTATAAAGAGAAAATCGACATACAGTTTTTCTATTTACCGATATTTTGCAAAATAGCTCTGCATGATCCGACCAGACATGAATTTCCAAATTGATGTCAACTCCATGAGAAATAATGAAAGTGTCTTCAAAATGCATGAAAAACAAGCGTCTCCATTCACATGGCTATCTATCTTGAAGTCTCAATGCTGTTTACCAGTTCCTAGTTTCTCGGGGGCTTGAGTCTCCTATAGCTGAGAACAGTGAGGTTTCATGCATTAGAACTAGATACATAAAGAACAGTTAGTCTTCTATGATCTAAAACATCACTAATTGTTTCATCTGATTTAATGACATTAGATCATTAACAATTGATTAGAGCTTTTGTGACCTTAATTTTATGTTAGCACATTCGACACATCTCAACCATTCATGGACATGAACATTTTCCTTTTCATTTTTAACTTTTCTTTTAACTGTGGTAATTGCAGCTGCTAGACTGAGATTGGCAGCCAACGAGAAAGCTAAAGCTGATAAGATACTGCAGATCAAGCGGGCCGAAGGGGAGGCAGAGTCCAAGTATCTATCTGGCCTGGGCATAGCTCGTCAGCGCCAGGCCATCGTGGACGGCTTGAGGGACAGCGTCCTTGCCTTCTCCGTCAATGTACCTGGGACGACTTCCAAGGATGTTATGGACATGGTGTTGGTCACTCAGTATTTTGACACCATGAAAGATATTGGTGCATCCTCCAAGTCCTCGGCTGTTTTTATCCCCCATGGGCCCGGCGCTGTCAAAGACATAGCCACCCAGATAAGGGACGGCCTCCTTCAGGCCAGCGCACGTCAGTAAGGTACAGCGGATGGAGGAATCATTACTTAGACTCTATAGTGGTTGTTAATAGAGGGACAGGATTATCTGGTTTTCGCTGTTTCTTGTTTTGATTGAATATGGTGGGATTTTAAGGTTGTGGACCATGAATGACCTAGATGTAGATAGTGTCTATTTTGGAAGCCCAGTTTGATAGATTATCTGGTTTTTACTGTTTCTTGCTTTGACTGAATATGGTGGGTTTTAAGGTTTGTGGACCATGAATGACCTAGATGTAGATGGTGTCTATTTTGGAAGCCCGGTTTGATATTGATGTTAAAACTTTTCATATTGCTATTTTATTTATTTTTTCTTTTTTTCCTTTCTTCTTTTCTGGGAATGAATGCAAACCTTTAGGTGGCAGCAGTGGCTGATACAGGATGAATTTTAAATGTACCTGATACAGTGGGCCACTGAAGGTGGATAGAGAGCAACCTGACTGGTTATATGACAGAGGCTTGATACCGATGTTAAATTTCTTCATCCTGCTGTTATTATTATTTGTATTTTTTTTTGCTGGGGGTGAATGCAAACATTTACACAGCCGCAGTGGCTGACAACTGTATGAATTTTTAAATGTGATGGGTAGAGAGGGGCCTGACTGGTTTGCTCTCTCATCACATTGCTACCGCATATCAGGTTCGTGCCAGATTCTACCTTATGCCCTCCACAGAGTGATTTTGGAAGCAGTTTTTCTTTTTTGCAAGCAGTTGGCAATCAAAGGCGGGCTACACGATATGGACAGTCCAAGTCACTGATCAGGCTTATTCTAGTATGATAAGTATAGACCATCTCTTTCTTGTCAATTAATCTAAATCAAGTCGGAGCGAGTGTTGTAGTATTTGTGTAATTAAAGGTCAGTCCCACATTCTTCTCTGTTGGGGAGAAGCATCCCTCTCCAACCTCCCAATTTACTTAATGTCCCTTTTCTGACGTTCTAGATTTATCCTTCTTTGAATCTACAAGTTTGCAGGGACTTCCTGTGGCAAGGAGGTGCTTCTTCCCGGAAGTTTCATCTGCTTAATTGAGATGAGGTTTGCAGCTCTTGTTCTGAGGGTGGCGCTGGGATCAAGTTGTTGGATTTGTTCAACTCAGCCCTTCTCGGCAAGTGGGTTTGGAGGTTCATGTCCGAGCTGTCTAGCTTGTGGAGGACTGTAGTTGCAGCCCAAGTTTGGAACCTCTACCATGGGTTGTTGGATTAAGGCCCTTCTTGCTGTTTTATCCCTGGAAAGCCATTGCCCAAGTTATTCGTAAGGTCCGTGTTGACCTTCTTTTGCAATGGATTTGTTTTTTGAAGGACATTTGGTGCGTACAAGTCCTCTAAATAGGCATTTTGGTTATGGACCTCTTCTCGAGCCAAGCCTTGGGTGAGTAAGAGGTGGAAGATCTGGCTTGCTTGTTTTTCGTTTGCAAGCCTCTTCAGAGAGTTGAGGACTCACTCTGCTGGAGGTTTGGTAAATTGGGCTCCTTTTCTATACCATCTTTCTATTCCATTTTCTTATGTTTTATGATCGCTATATTAGCAGACATAAAAGATATGCTAATGTCTTCATATTCCGTTCATGAGTGAATATTTTTATGTATGGTGTTTTAATTGGTGGATTCTAATTTTTATTTTTTCTCTGTAGGTTAATGCATTTGTCACTGTTGTTGCATCCATTCAGTACCGTGCTGTAACGCCTTGAAAATCGGGGGTCGAGCATAAGCTCAAACTCCCGAGTTCCAAAACATCACTTATGCAACATAGATAATGATGATTGAATGTTGTCCGTATTAGTGCATTAAACATGAATGGGATTATACCAAAACAACATATCATACTCCATGGACAGTTGAATTTCGCAAGCGGAAGGCTATGATAAGTATATATAAAGCATATAAGTAATTGTAGGTCTCCTGAGTATGATCATGTTACTAGGTCAATAATTACATGTAAATTCTCAAAATATACAAAATGGTAATGTGTAATGTCATCTAATCCACAACCCTGTAGCCCCGTCAGCACAACTCCAGGTCTACATAGACCTGCCAGAGAGTTGCATATAGGAGAACTTCTCCTCATCATCATAATAGTCCGGCTCTACCTCATAAGCATCGTTATCACCTGCAGCTAAGATAGAGTCTGGTTGGTGTTTAAAACACCGTCCCAGAACGTGGGAGTGAGTGATCAACTCAGTGAAGCTATAAAGCAAATGTTAACATGTTATCAATTCAGTCAAGCAGTAATGATAAAGCAATACGATCAAGCATCCCTAAGTACTCTGGTTAATGAAAAAATGATATATATTAATGATGCATGCCCTCGCCTGCACTCTCTCTGCGATCTTCCTCTTACGATCGCGGCATGCACCCCTTTCTCTGTGCTCAACACCAACGCCAAAGCCACATGCAATGCGGTGCATGAGCGTGATTACCGAGTTCTTATTGGACCATTTCATATAGCAGGATTGGGAAGCTAAGGTACCTCCCTTATATCATCTCCCAAACAATGATCCATTCTAGGGTCGTCAGTCCTAGCTAGTCTTATACGATGTTGCGGTTCCAGGTCGCCACAAAGGGCTCGTCACTGCGATGCAGGCCTAGCTTATACTCTAGTTGCTATGGAAAAGCTCGTCGCCTCAGCGCAGTCTCAGAGTATGCTCGAGGTCACTACGAATGGCTCGTCACCTAGTCGTATGCCCACAGCTCGAATACAGTGTCCCATACCACCGTATTTAGCTCACGAGCTGAGGTCGCTCACTGGTCACCAGCTCGACCACGGTGTCCCATACCACCATGTCCGGCTCATGAGTCTTAGCGGATCGAGGTACCAAAGTTAACGGGATTTTCATTGGTAAGTTGGTACCTTAGATTCAAACAGTAGCGTCCATACATGGTGAACATATATTGGGCCAATCGGGTTACTTGACAAGCTCGACTGGTACGAGCGTACATTGAATTGATCGACATAGAGCGCGTAAGCATTCCACGTGGCCTAACCACTGTCGGCAATCTCCGTACGACTCGGATTCCTCGAACATATTCGTTGTGGCGAGGCTAATTCAACCACTCATTCGGGAGCTATTACCGATAGCCTGGATTATGTAGTAGTCTCAAACACATTTAAACAAAATAGGATAACATGTGTGATAGGAATTTCAACATTAAACAATTGATTCGAAGAACGTAACCATTTGAGCATTTCACAAAATACAAAGTAAGCATATTTCGCACATATGCATTTCATACTAAATCACACAGTTTTAAATTTAAGTTGCATGAAGGGATTTATACACATAGCTAAAGAAATTGAGAATCTCACCTCAACACCTTCATAAAGTATAAGTTTCTGAATACTTACTCGTTCAGACATTTTTACAAACACTTAGACTACACACTTCAATATACATGGCGTATAAAGGCCATAACCCGTATTAGGGCAATTCCTTTCACCAAAGAGTTGTCACACGTGCAACCATCATGTATTCATGATGGATAATCATGGCAAGCACGAATCCCAGTTCCATACTCATTCAAACATTTTCACAAACACTTAGACTACACATTTCGACATACATGACGTACATTGGCCATAACATGTATTAGGGCAACTCCTTTCACCAAGGAGTTGTCACACGTGCAACCATCATGTATCCACGACGGATAATCATGGCAAGCACGAATCCCAGTTCTATACTCATTCAGACATTTTCACAAACATTTAGACTACACAGTTCAACATACATGACATACATTGGCCATAATATGTATTAGGGCAATTCCTTTCACCAAGGAGTTGTCACACGTGCAACCATCATGTATCCACGACGGATAATCATGGCAAGCACGAATCTCAGTTCTATACTCATTCAAACATTTTCACAAACACTTAAGACTATACATTTCAACATACATGACATACGTTGGCCATAACATGTATTAGGGCAATTCCTTTCACCAAGGAGTTGTCACACGTGTAACCATCATGTATCGACGACGGATAATCATGGCAAGCACGAATCCAAATTCTAAACTCATTCAAACATTTCAACAAACACATGGAATGCACTATACTCAACATAGTTCATATATATCTGTAAAGCGAGGGAAACATCACATTTAGCATGTGAAATGACACCCAAGTTAGTTATAAATCATTAACCGACATTAAAAGCCTTGAAAACCATAACCTATACATTTATAACCCGCAACTTTCGCCGATAAACAAGTATCGAATTCAGTTTGTATACTGAGTCTTTATCTACGGCACAACGGTAACCTACAGTATGAAATAGGTTAGCTATTTCATCCTTTACACTATTTGAAACCCTAAAACAGATTAGGGTTAGGTTTTCTTACCTAAGAATGAGATCGGAATCACCGGAATAGCGATACAGGGGCGATAGTTAAGCACGTGGAGTGGCAGGGTGGAATCCCACAAATAAACTCCAACTCTCTCCCTCACTTTCTCTCACTTCCCTTCTCTTTCTTCTCCTTTCTCTTTCTAGGGTTTGCAAATTCATTTGACATGAGAAAGAGAGGGTTTAAGGTCCTTATATAGGCCCAGAAGTAATGGGAGTGGCCCAAGGGCCATGGTATACTCAGGTTATAGCTAAATATTGGCTGTTTCGATCCAACAGAGGACTTCTAGAGGCCCCTTTTCTACATGCGGTCAGACTTAAGCTCCCTGACATTGGATTTAGGTCGAGTTAAGTTTTCGATCCAATCGGATTTATAGATCGACCGGGGCGGACCAATTTCAGTTCAACGGTAACCGACACTTGATCAGGGCCACAAGTACACTGACATGTGTATGAAATTTTTCCTAATCCGAGGGTGTAATTAGGTCAGATTCCGGTAGTCTGAAACCTTAAATTTGGCCCGCAAGCGAACGGCCCAGTTTACTTAAATCTGAGTTTATTTCCTAAAAGTATTCGCGTTTCTCACATACTTCACTCCGAGCTCAAGTTGTGCGTTTCTGGGTATCGTTAGGAATTAATTTCTGAGATGGTCGTCAAGCCTAGTAAGGCGGTCATAAGCGTATAGTTTC
Organism: Magnolia changhungtana; assembly: GCA_030180095.1. NCBI lineage: Eukaryota > Viridiplantae > Streptophyta > Magnoliopsida > Magnoliales > Magnoliaceae > Magnolia > Magnolia changhungtana. The sequence continues at coordinate 1,661,438 of JASAUF010000156.1, forward strand.
GTAGTCATCGGACTTTCGACGCGTGGTCCAGGTCCGATACGAAGTTTCAATGTGCTCCCGAGAGCAACTGGGTTTAGAGATTGATCCTAGATTTTAAGGCAATGTAGCGTTAATGGTTCTGCAAGTTTTGGGTCTTGCAGTTCGTATTTAAAGTGATTAGTACTAATTTCACAGGTAATCTAGTTTAGCACTTAGTTAATTTCATCTAATTTCTAAAGGATTTGGTCCTGAGTGATTTCTGCCTGAGGTAGTACTCGGGTCTTTGTACGAATTTTTCAGAGACGTTACACGTGCATTGGCAGAAAAGGCTACTGATGCGTTCTATAAGCTCAGCAATACAAGGTCACAAATCCAAGCTTATGTCTTTGATGGTATGGATATGGAACTCGTGGTTTGAGCTAGAATATTTTGATCATGAATATTGATTTCCTTTCATGGTTGGTATTTGAGTATGTATCATTGGCAAGTGTCACTGTTACTAGTTTACTGCATTATTCAAGTGATGCAGGACAATTAACCACTTGCTCTAAAAGCTCTAACTAATAGAGCATGGCGAATTAATCCCTTTATCTCATAGCCCTGGCCCCAAATCCATGGGTTCCGCGGGCTGCCCACCCCGAGTATACCCCTGCATCCCACAAGCCACCCCACTCAAGCGCGGTGTAAAAATCCCCCCGCATTATCAAGCCAAGCCTGAGGGATATATTTACTATTTAAAAGAAAGCCAGTGTAGCCAGTTGTAAATCGTTTATCAGTCTACTATTTAAAAGACTACCCCAAGTTGCTCTAGAGCCCAACTTCACCTTTTTATTGTGTATTGAAACTCATGTTTTGGTTTTCTTGAACGTTCTAATAAACTTCAGGTTTAGGGAAGAGCTTAAGAAAAAAAACAAAAAAACAAAAACCACCCACACAGGAAAATGAATTTCAAATCATCTGTGACCTTTTGCACAAGATAATATACTGTTGTGAAAGGGTCCTAGCTCTGTGAGCTGCAAGTTCAAGCTGTAATTAGTTATTCTGTGTAAGAAGGGTTTCAAAAGGACATGTATGATCTCTTTACGAAGCTTGTATAATCTTAGCGATACAATCAATTATCCTACCTGTCATTATCTGGGGGGTGCCCAGTGCTATTCTGTGCTCCCACTAGGATTAATCTGCTTTGGTGCTTTTAGGGCATGTTTGGATATGTGGAATCCAAGAAAAAGAAAGGACAAAAAATTAATAACTATTTAATTATGATTTCCACGAGCACTATTCAAACAAGAGTTCCAATTTTAGGGTTCTTGTTTGAATAGCAAGTGAAAATATCATATTAATCTCACAACGCTAACCTATGTTCTTCTGTGAAGAATTCAAATTATAGAAAAGTGTTATGATTGCTTAGTTGAATCCATCCTTTTTTTTCTGCCATCCGAACAACAAAAATTGTAACATCAAAGAAAACCGTTTTCCTTTTCCTTTGTTTGGCATGGAATGCACAGTATCTAAACTGGGCATTAGGGAAAGATGTATTGTCAATGAAAAAGTGTGCACATGAACATATGCATGCTAGTTTTGGCTTTTTGCTGTGATTCAGTAATCTTTTCTTGTATTCTTGGATTTTCAGCCAGTTGCTACTATTGGCTGTAAAAGTATTCAACATATCCTTAACGGATTTCTCTTACTTCTCTCCAGTTATTAGGGCAAGTGTTCCAAAATTGAACTTAGACGACACCTTTGAGCAGAAAAATGACATAGCTAAAGCTGTGGAAAATGAACTAGAAAAGGTAGTATGTTGTTTTACTCAGCTAAAATATTTTCAAACTGTTGAACCAGATTGTTCATCTAATCGGGTCTTTTTCATATGCCAAATTGCAGGCCATGTCACATTATGGATACGAGATAGTGCAAACGCTTATTGTGGATATTGAGCCAGAGGAGCATGTGAAGAGGGCAATGAATGAGATCAATGCAGGCAAGCATTTGGGCCATTTATTGTTGGGATTTGAAACAAACGAGAATTATGGATAAAGCAATGAAATAAATCAAAGCATCAATCACACACCACACAAGAGATTTTTTGATGGGATCAACAATCCACTATGAAGTAGAACGTTTCTTCACTCACGCAGAGTGGATAAACAATAAGAGAAATAGAGAAAACGGAGAGATCTAACCGATTACGAGGACAAGCGCCGAGATGTAGATTGCAAAGTAGAGAGAGAACCTCCCTTCAGCTTCCTCTCTCTCTTTCTCCTTCTCTCTCACCTTGATAGCCCTAAACCCTTTAGCAAATTGCAAAGCTTTGGAAACCCTCTTGCTATTTTTTGCCTAGGCAATTATATTTTCTTCCAAAGATCTATGTATGTGCCCGCAATGGTGCGTGGATGTGGCTGTGGGCATGTGTGGGAGAACTGTTGATGCTCCATTGACGAGTAGTCAACCCTTCCTGCATGTGTGCATGTGGGCATCTGTGGGAAAAATATTGATGTTCTAGAGACGATGTAGTCAGCCCTTCCTGATGGTGGGGACAACCAATAGGAAGGGCAGATCCCCTCCCCTTCTGACGGGATAGCAAATTTACGAAGTTTAGGTCATCTGCTTTCTTTTCTTCTAGTGAAGGCATCTACATTGTTTCTTTAAAGAGAAAATTGACATGCGGTTTTTCTATTTACTAAATAACTCTGCATGATCCAACCTGCCATGAATTTCCAAATTGATGTCAACTCAAAGCGAAACAATGAAAGTGTCCTCAAAATGCATGAAAAATGAGCTTATTCATTCACACAGCTATCTTGAAATCTCAATGCTGTTTAACAGCTCCGAATTTCTTGGGGTCTTGAGTCTCCTATGCCTGAAAACAGTGAGGTTTCTTGCACTAATTGTTAGTCTTCTATGACCTAAAAGAACAGTTAGTCTTCATTCACACGATACATAAAAGAACAATTAGTCTTCTAGGTTACTCTTCTATGACCCAAAACCTCACTAATCGTTTCATCTGATTTAATGGCGTTAGATCATTAACGATTGATTAGAACTATTGTAACCTTTCATGTTAGCACACTTTTATAGTTATTTTGACACATCTCAACCATACATGGACCTGAACATTTTCCTTTTCTTTTTTTACTTTTCTTTTTACTGTGGTGATTGCAGCTGCTAGACTCAGATTAGCAGCCAACGACAAAGCTGAAGCTGAGAAGATACTGCAGATCAAGCGGGCCGAAGGGGAGACATATGTCCAAGTATCTAGGGGGCCTGGGCATAGCTCGTCAGCGCCAGGCTATCGTGGATGGCTTGAGGGACAGTGTCCTTGCCTTCTCCATCAACGTGCCCGGGACGACAGCCAAGGAAGTCATGGACATGGTGTTGGTCACTGTAATAGCCCGGATTTTTCCCAACCTGGAATTAGACGTCCTTAGGCAATGGGTCAATCCTAACACCGGTTTAACTTCTCAAACACTCAATTAAAGCCTCAAATCTCTTTTCAAACCATTTTCTTCACAAATCCCACCCTTCACCACCTTGATCTTTCAATTTGCCTAAGTACTTTCACCCTAGACACTATCTTAAACTAGCTGAGTAGTATAACTTGGATCACTTTACATACAAACTACAAAGGCCTAAGTACCACCTAAGACCGAAATCACTCAGGACTAAATCCTTTAGAAATTTGGCAAAGTTAACTACGTGTTAAACTAGATTATCCATGAAATCCGCTAGAATCGCTTTAAATACGATCTGCAAGAACCAAAACTTGTAGAATCATTGACGTTAAGTTACCCTAAAATCTAGGATAAACTCATTACCCGGCTGCTCTCGGGAGCATCCCGAAACTCCGTATCAGGTCTATACCGCACATCAGGAGTCCGACTAATACGAAGTTAAGGACTTAGGACCGCCTCGATGGGCTTGACAACCATCTCAGAAATCAAATCCAGATAGTGTCCTACGGCTGTTCGCTTGAGTCCGGAGCGAGAAGTGTGAAAACACTTGATTTTCTTTAAAAATAAATATCTTCAATAGTAATCTGAGACTTGTTGCTTGCGGGTCAGTATTAAGCAACCTGACCATCAGAATCTGACCAAAATACACCCTCGGATCAGGAGAAATTTCATAAATATATCCATGTACTTAGAATTTCTGATCGAGATCCGCTGACCGTTGAACTGAAACTGGTCCGCCATTTGCGATCTGGAATCCCGACTGAAACGAAAACTTGACTAAACATAAATCTAGCGTTAGTGAGCTTAAGTCCGACCACACACAGAAAAGGGCCCGCCAGAAGTCCTCCGTTGAGCTGAAATGGATGCCCTTTGGACAAAACCCAAGTATACTTTGACCTTAAGTCTAATTTGGTGAGTTTTTATGCTATATAAGGACCTTAGAACCCTCCCTCTCACAGTCATACGAATTTGAGATTTGAGAGAGAGAAAAGAGAGAGAGTGTGGGAGATATGGGAGTCTTCCTGCCCTTCTTCCCTGCTGTTATCCATGCTCCACCACCTCGTCCTAATCGCTTTCCCGGCGATTCCAGCTCCGTTTCTAGGTAAGAAACCGTAACCCTAATCTAATTTGGGGTGTTGATAGTTGTAGGTTATGAAATAGCTAACCTATTTCATTCTATAGGTTGCCAAACTGCCGAATACGGAAGCTTAGCAAATCTATTGACTCCGTTACGATTCTACGACAAAAGGTGCGGACTTTAGGTGTATAGGTTACGGTTTTCAATGCTTTCAATGTTAGATAATGATATATTCATGATCTGCATGCAATTGCACATGTACAAAGTGCTTTCTGTTTTTTGTTTCGATTAAAGAAGTAGAATATAGACTTTTACATACTCTAGGTATTCGTAGAAAATACCGTATATGTATATATTTTGGAAATGTGTTTAACATGATTATTTGTTGTATGAATATATGATATATGGATAAAATACTTAGTTGGTGAAAGGACTCGCCATAATACATGATTTGCTAATATACACTATGTATGTAGAAATAGTATATTCTAGAAAGTACCGTATACGTATAAATTTTGGAGATGTGTTTGCCATGATTATTTGTTGTATGAATATATTATATATGCGTAAAATACTTGCTTGGCGAAAGGACTCGCCATAATACATGATTTGTTAATATACACTATGTATGTAGAAATAATGTATTCTAGAAAATACCGTATACGTATAAATTTTGAAAATGTGTTTGCCATGATTATTTGTTGTGAATAAATTTTGGATAAAAAATGCGAAAGGACTCACCATAATACATGATTTGCTAATATACACTATGTATGTAGAAATGATTATTCGTACCGTATGTATAAATTTTGGAGATGTGTTTGCCATGATTATATATATATTATATATGCGTAAAATACTTGCTTGGCGAAAGGACTCGCCCTAATACATGTTTTGCTAATATACACTATGTATGTTGTAATAGTGTATTCTAAGTGTTTGTGAAAATGCTTGTGAGAGTAAGTGTTTGGATGATGGTGCCTTAGGTAGGTGTTGAGATGGGATTCTCAACTATCTTAGAGACGTGTATGATTTCCTCCATGTGGTTGTTTACTTTAACCGCTTACTTATGAAATATATGTGTTTGTATTCTTGTTTATATAGTGCTTTAGAACATGCTTTATAACATACTTCATAACATGCTCAACTGATTGTATGATTTTATTTATGTAATGCGTATGTTTAAATTCATGTTTATGTTGTATGATCCGTCATGGGTGATGGGGGAGTGGTGTAACGATTCCGTGCAACAGCCCTGGTAGCCCTAAACGGATAATACCAGACTTTGATTGTATGATTTAAATCTTGATATATTATTGCTTTACCTATCTGCAATTGAATATGATTGGGGCTATTGTATAGTCCATGCAGTCGGTAATGGGATCGAATTCGTGGTTGAGATTCATTCGCCACGTAAGACGTGTTTGACGAACCCGAGTCGTGCGTTACTTGTCGGTAGTGGTTAGGCCACACGAAGTGCTTATGCACTTCATGTCGTACAACTCAACGGGCGCTCGTACTAGTCGAGCTCGTCAAGTAACTCGATCTGTCTAATGTATGTTCACCATGTTTGGACCTTATTGCTTGAACCTAGGGTACCAAACTTACCAATGAAAATCCCGTTAACCATGGTACCTCAATCTGCTAAGACTCATGAGCCGGACATGGTGGTATGGGACACCGTGGTAGAGCTGTTGGCCTACGATGGGGCCACGTGCCTCTCCGTAGTGACCATTGAGCAACCAGACTCGTGAGCCGAATACGGTGGTATGGGACACTGTATTCGAGCTGTCGACACCTACGGCGAGAGCCGAATACGGTGAGACCTGTATTCGTGCTGACGGGCGACGAGTCCTTCGTAGTGTCTTCGAGTATACTCTGAAGTCTGTGATTGGCGATGAGCCCTTCGCAGCAACTAAAGCATGAGTTGAGTCGAGTACGGTGAGCCTTGTATTCGAGCTGACAGCCAGCGATTGAGCCGAGTACAGTGAGACCTGTATTCAAGCTGACGGCCAGCAATTGAGCCGCATACGGTGAGATCTGTATCTGTGCTGACAGGTGACGAACCCTTTGCGATGCCTTCGCGATGCCTCTCGAACCATAATATCGTATGAGATTATCTAGGTTTAACGACCCTAGAATGGATCATGTTTGGGAATGATACAAGGGAGGTACCTTAGTTTCCCAATACTGCTGTTTGAAATGGACTAATAACAACTCGGTAATCATACTCATCATGCATTGCATGTGCCTGGTAGATGTGGAGCACTGAGGGATGAAAGCATGCCACGAACGTAAGATGGTATCACATGAGGGTGGTTTGGCAAGGGCATCCATCATGACTGCATTCATACTTACATTAATAAGAGTATTTAGATTTGTTGATTGTACTGCTTTATCATTACTGCTTGACTGTTTTGATAACATGTTAACCTATGTTTTATTGTTCTACTGAGTTGATCACTCATTCCCACGTTACGGGACGGTGTTTGCAACACCAACCGGACTTGTTGAGTTTCAGGTGATGGCGATGCTTATGAAGCAGAGCCGGGCTACTACTTTGATGTTGAGGAGGAGTTCTCCTACATGTAACCCTCTGACAGGTCTATGAAGACCTAGTATTGTGTTGACGGGACTATGGTATTTGGGATAGAAGACATTACACTTCCACAACTTGGTATTATTTGAAATTGTACTTGTAATTCTTTAACCTGGTAACGTTATCACACTCTGGAGACTCGCCACGGTTTATATATTTTATCTATCTATCACAGTCTTCCGCTTGCAATTTAATTGTCTCTGGAGTATGATATGCTGTTTTAGCTTAATCTCACTTATGTTCACTACTCTAATATAGACAACATTCAATCATCATTCATTTTGTTGCATAAGTGATGCATTGGAACTCGGGAGTTGAGTTTATGCTCGACCCCCGATTTTCAAGGCGTTACAGTCACTCAGTATTTTGACACCATGAAAGAGATCGGTGCATTCTCCAAGTCCTCGGCTGTGTTTATTCCCCACGGGCCCGGTGCTGTCAAGGACAACCACCCAGATAAGGGACGGCCTCCTTCAAGCCAGCGCAAATCAGTATGGTACGGTGGATGAAGGAGCAGCTTTCTTCTAAACATGTGCTATACTTGCAATGTCATTACTTTAGACTGTATATTAGTTGTGAATAGAGGGGGAGGATTATCTGGTTTTTTATGTTTATTGCTTTAATTGAATATGGTGGGATTTTAAGGTTGTGAACCATGAATGGCGTAGATGTTGGTAGTGTATATTTTGGAGGCGAGGTTTGATACTGATGTTGAAACTTTTTCATCTTGCTATTTTTCTGGGGATGAATGCAAACCTTTAGGTGGCTGCGGCGGCGTTGCCGATGCAGGATGAATTTTAAGTGTGCCGGGATATAGTAGCCCACTGAAGGTGGATAGAGAGCAACCTGACTGGTTATATCTTATATGACAGAGGGTTGATACTGATGTTAAATTTCTTCATCCTATTGTTTTGCTATTTTTACTGGGGGTGAATGCAAACCTTTATGCATTTTGGCGTGCCTCATGCCCTCCATAAGAGTGATTGTGGAAGCAGTCGGCAATCAAAGGTGGGCCACATGATATGGACGGTCTAAGTCACTGATCAAGCTTATTCTAGTATGATAAGTATGGACTCTCTCTTTCTTGTCAATTAATCTAATAGTTAGGATCATCAAGTCGGAGCAAGTTTTGAAGAATTGTTTAATTAAAGGTCAGTTTCACATTGTTCTTTGTAGGGGAGAATTACTACCTTCATTGGGGCATCCCCTTCCAACCTCCCAATTTTTTTCATGTCCTTATCCTGATGTCCTAGATTTGTCCTCGACAAGCTTCGTAGGGACTTACTGTGGGAAGGAGGTGCTTGTTTGAGGAAGTTCCATATACTTAATTGGGATGAGTTTTGCATCCCTTCTATCAAGTTATTGGATTTGGTCAACTGTCTTCTAGGCAAATGAGACTGCCGGTTCCCATCTGAGGCAAATAGTCTATATAGGTCTGTAGTGAAAGCCAAGCATGGCGCCTTACCCATGGGTTGGGTTAAGTACACGTCATTCTATCAGAGAGGAAAGTCTTGTGTTCGAATTCTGAAAGTAGCAAATATGCCATTGGAATATAATCTCCCACCGGGATGTTTATTGTGTGAGTTGTGTGTCCCTCAATTATGGTGTGAATTGGGTGCTCCTCCACCCTTGCCCAATATATTCCTGTGTGGAGTTCCACCCTGCATGTGCAAGCGAGTGTTAAGAATATTTAGGTCCCTTAATATACATTGATACATCATCCTCTGACGACTCGAGCTTTAAAAAAAAAACTGGTTGCTTGACATTATCTCTGAAAGGCTATTGCCCAAATTGCTCCTAAGGTTCATGCCGGCCCTTCTTTTGTTATAGGTAATAGGGATAGGATTCGTTTTTAAAAGGATGTTTGATGCATAAAAGTCCCTCTCTAATTGGTTTTCCAAGCCCTTGTTGGTCTATGTCCTATTGTGGACACCACGGGGGAGCGTGGCTTCCCCTATGTTGTAGAAATCTGCATGACTCTGAGGTGGAAGATCTAGCTTGCTTGTTTCTTGTTTGCAAGCCTCTCTGGGGAGTTGAGGACTCATTGTGCTGGCAATTCAGTAAATTGGGCTCCTTTTCTAGTGATCTTTCTATTACATGCTAGCTCACTCCTCTGTTGGAACATTTATAACCTCTAATCAATGTATAGGAAAAAGGAACTATCAATATTAGTCATACTAAAAATGGTTCAATCATTAATCTAGATTATTATGGGTAAAAATGGACTGATTAGATGTACAGACTCGAAAACTATTGATTGCTTGAGGGTCGAAAAATCACCCCGACCTCAAGTACCAACCTCAACCTTGGAGGTTAGCCTCGACCAATGACCTCAACCTTTGAGGTCGGCCTCAAATACCGACCTCGACCAAAGACCTTGACCTCAGAGGTCGGCCTCGTATACCAACCTCAACCTCGAGTACCAACCTCTGTCTCAGAGGTCGGCCTTGGATATCGACCACCACCTCGAAATACAAATACACTTACAATATATTAAGATATGATTATCCTCCAAGATATTTACCGAGGATCTTAGGAAGTCAATCACGACACGTCCAGAGGAATATTTCTTCCATAATATGCAATTTACATCTAAGAGGCATTGTCATATACGTCTCTGAGACCAAAGGCTATAAATAAAGGCCTCCTCTACAGTGAAAGGTACGACAAATATTCTGATTTTATTACGCTTATTGTAAATCCATATCATGACTTAGGCATCGAAGGGTTCTCGGGCTTAATCGGCGCCCCTTGTGACTTCTCTTGTTCTTCAGTAAATTACAGATACTCTGGCTAGCAGGAGGTGAGGCAGGAGCGACCAGATTTCGACATTAACAAATGGCGCCATCTGTGGGAACAACATCAAAGTTGTTCCCATCTCATCGAGGTTCTATAATGGAAAAATGAAGAGAGAGAGCTCTGGTCGCCATTGTTACAATTGCTCCTGCGCCAGCGGAACAATCCCCAGACTAAGGAGACCCGCCTTCCAAACTCCAAGCTAATTTTGCCCCCGCAGGTCCTACGCAGAGGTCACATAACCGGGGAATTCCGCTCGTCTCTCTAAAACATCAAGTCAAAACCTTGACCGGTAATATTAACTAGATAATGCAGACCTTAAAGATACAAACCCACCTCCCGACCAGGGGATAGATGTACGGGCAACTACCGAGGTCTCTGCACCACCTCAAGCACCGATCAACTCATGGAGAACCAAGCAACATCTTGAGCAGTCGAGTCATGCACCCTTTCACACTTTGGAAATTGTCACGCCTGTCAACTCCGACTTCCGTCATATGTTAGAGAAGAAGATGTGTGGAAAGGCTCCCGAGACGATAACCAAGAACGTGAGGCCCTTGGAGGCAGAACTCAAGGAACTGCGATGTCAAATCGACAATATTCGTGAAGCCTACCATGCCCAAATACCGACCTCCGTCCTAACTATGCTGGAGGAGACCGAGCCACCATACCAACAACATTATGGGAGCCCAACTCCCGCCCAAATTCTGAATACCGCCCCCTACTCTAGGTCTGGCAACTTAGCCGAGCATTTAGAATCGTTCGGGGCATAAATGGAGCTCCACGGCCCGTCGAGCTCGGTTATGTGTCGAGCATTCTCCCTGACTTTGTCGGGGACTGCACGAAAATGGTACAAGCAATTAAAGCCGAAGTCCATCATCTCATTTACTCAACTTAGCAATGCCTTCGTCACACAGTTCATCTGTGGGAAAGACAAAAGAAAGGTATCAACTCATCTTCTCACAATCACTCAGAGGGAGGATGAGTTGCTAAAATACTACATCATCCATTTTAATGTTGAAGCTGTCTAGATCGACAATTATTCTAAACAGATAGCTCTAACCGCCATAGTATCCGGCCTTAAACGAGGAAAGTTCATATTTTCTATTGGTAAGAACCCTCTGACTACCCTCGCTGACCTACTTAACCGAGCCCAGAAATATTCCAATACAGTTGAGTTCTTTAGTTTACGAAGAGCTGCTCAAGAAGGAAATAATTCGGCTAAGGATAGGAAGTGAAGGGAAGAATGGGAGCCCTCTGTCGTTAACGCCAAAAGAAAGAAAGAAGACGATTAAGACCGAGATCATCATACCAACCGACATTCGGAAAGTCGCTTCCATTGGTACACTCCATTTAACACCAAGCCGGAGCATGTACTTAAGGAAGTTGAGCTGGTCAAGGAAACCTAACGACCGAATTGAACTAATCAACCGAGCTCGGTAATAAGACTCATCAGTCAATCTCTACCTACTCGACTAAGAGTGACCTCCCTTTTAAAATGAGAAAAATGTGCTCATAATTCTACTATTGTGCTTTAAGGGTTTTACAATAAAAGAATTTTCCCAAGTTAGGGGAAGAAAATTCTTTTAAATGATTTCTTGACTATTCGAACTATTCGACAGACTATAAGAGCTTCCCTTAGTGCAAGGGAAGAAAGTCTTCCATAGTAAATTTTACTATGAAAAAACCTACTTAGGTCAAGGGAGGAGAATTTCTTTCAAATTCTGATTATCTGAGCTACATGATCGACGACTGGAACTTCCCTCAGTTGAAGGAAAGAAAAGTCTCTCCTATTGGTTCTACATCGCCGGACCTACTTATTCTACTTCGATCGGCTGACGACTGGGACTTCCCTCAGTTTAAGGGGGAAAAAAAGTCCCTCTTATTAATTCTATTGTGCACGATCTACCACTGAACAATTGACTTATCGATCTTATGATTGCTCGACCCACTAGCTCTACTCCGTTCGCCTCTCGACCTTTTCAGCGCAAGGCATCACACAGTATTATTTCATACTAACTTACTTCCCGAGCTCCATAAGAACGCTCGGAAGTAGTGGGTTACTGTTATGGGTAAAAATAGACAAATCGTATGTACAGACTCGAAGACTATGGATTACTTGAGGGTAAAAAAATTACCTCAAACCAACCTCAGCTTAAGAGATCGGCCTCAACCAAAGACCACGTCCTCTGAGGTTGAACTGAGATACCAACCTCAACCAAAGACCTCAACTTCGAAGGTCGGCCTTGAATACCGACTTTAGCTTCGGATACCAACCTTGGCCTCGGAGGTCGGCCTCGAATATTGACTATCACTTCGGAATACAAATACACTTACAATATATTCAGATTGAATTATTCTCCGAGATATTCACCAAGGATATCAGGAAGTCAACCATAACACATCGGAGGAAGATCTCTTCCGTAATACGCAATCATCATCCAAGAGACATTACCATATATGTATCTAAGACCAATGGCTATAAATAAATGCCTCCTCTAGAGTAAAACGTACAACAAATATTTCGATTATATTACGCCTATTGTAAATCCATATCATGACTTAGGCATCAAAGGGTTCTTGCCTTAACTAGTGTTCCCTTGTCTTCTCTTGTTCTTCAGTAAATTGTAGACACTTTAGCTAGTAGGAAGTGAAGTAGAAGCTACTATATTTATGCATCAACATAGACCATCCAAGATATGGGTCCCACCATTGATGGCTCATCCCTCTTAAAAACAAACTTTGGCGGTATGATTTTAACCTATAATCAATGCCTACAAAAATGTACCTGGACCATCTTTGATTGTGCACCCCTCTAAGAATATCAGTTTGGTTGAATGATTCTAATCTTCCAATTAACATGTAAGGAAAATGACAGTCCAAATGTTCCCATCATTGATATATGAGATCCGTCGTTTGGGTCTCACCTCTCAAAAAATTACTTGGGTTGGATGATTCTAACTTCCAATCAGTACTTATGAAGATGAACTGCCAATATTAGTTTTATTAAAAATTATTCTATCATTAAGCACACTTATGTTTTGGATCCTATTCAGGCTTTCCGTCCTAAAATTAGCTTTCAAAAGGGAAGGACGGGTGCATTTCTCACAAACATCGGGATGGCCGCACGTAGATTCCAAGGGCATTAAATTCCTCAACCGTCTTAAACAATAAATCCTCGTCCCATCCAATTTCCAATCCACGGGCATTATTGGAAATGGATTGGCTACTCCCCCTGACACCAGCCAATGGCTGGTGGCCGGACCTCTGTGGGCCCAACCATGATGTATGCGTTTCATCCATGCTGTCCATCCATTTTTACAGATTATTTTACGATAGGAGGCCAAAAATGAGTTATATACCGATCTCAAGTGGACCACATTACAGGAAACAGTGTCGAATGAGCGTTGACCATTAAAACCATTTTGGGGCAATAAAAGTTTTGTATCAAGCTGGTTTTTGTTTTTTCCCTTCATCTGAGCCTGTATGATCTAATCAACAGATTGGATTTCAAATAAACATTACAGTGAGCCTTAAGAGGATTTTAATGGTGGATATCCAATCACTATTATTTTCATGCGGTGTGATCCACCTTAGATTCATATCCCTCTCATTTTTGGAATCAAAATTATCTTTCAAAATTGAAGAACGGAATGGATGAAACAAATACCTCATGGTGGGGCCCACATAGCACCAACCACCAACCACGGGGCTGGTGTCAGGGGGAGTAGCCAATCCGTTTCCGGCATTATTATACAGATTCGTTGGAAATTTTTGCGGTCACAATGCTTGGGACGTGGATTGCGTCCTACCCCCGGTAATCCGTCCGGGCAGGGTTCTGTGGAGCCCACGGTGATGTAACTGTTTTATCCGGCTGTTCAGCCATCTTTTCAAAAAATTTTAATATATGATCCAAAAAATGAGGCAGGTCCAAGGCTTGAGTAGACCACACCAAAGAACCTGCAATGATATGACACCTACCGTTGAAACCTTTCTAAGAGCCCAAGTGATGTTTTTTTTACCATAAAACCTATTCATAAGGTCACGTAGACATGGATGAAGTGAAAACACAAATATCAGCTTGATACGAAGCTTCTCTGGCTCCCAAAAACCTTTTAATGGTGGACGTTCAATCCCCACTTTGTGGTCCACTCAAGCCTTGGAGCTGCCTAATTTTTGGCTCACATATTAAAAATTTTCTGAAAAAATGGTTGGACAGTAGGATGAAACAGTTACATCACGGTGGGCTCCACAGAGCCCTGCCCGGACGGATTACCGTCCGGGCGGGGGTAGGACGCAATCCGCATCCCAATGCTTGAAGTGAAGTGTCCCACGATTCAGTAATCTGGACTGTTTATCAGGTACGCCCATACCATATTCCATTTATTATCCTCCGACTTTTAATTTTTGGCCTGCATGTAGACGGTAAATAAAACAAAGACAGAACCAGTCTACATTCAACTGAAAAGCCCCTAAATTACGGATAAGATCTTTCGTATATTTGGGGGGGGATTGACCCAGCTAGAGACGGTCCTGTCAGGGTTCCCTAGGTCTAATGTGGTATATTTGTTTTATCCAAGCCGTTCATCCATTTTAAAATGTCATTTTAAGGTTTGAGACAAAAAATGGGGCAGACCTGAGGGTTGAGCAGACCACACCACACAAAACAGTGGTGATGATAACCTCCACCGTTGAAACCTTCTTAGGGCCCGCCGTGATGTGTATTTGCCATCCAACTTGTTTATAAGGTCACATGAATGTAGACAAAGGGAAAAAATAAATATCACTTTGATCCAAAACTTCTTTGACCCTCAAGAAGTTTTAAGCCATAGGTATTTAATCCTCACTGTTTTTAGCTGTGTGGTTCACTTAAGCATTAGATCTGCTTCATTTTTGGGTTCATCACTTAAAATGATTTTAAAAAAAAGATGGATGGCATAAATAAAACACATACATCACAGTGGGCCCCACAGATCTCCTGACAAGACTGTCCATCTCTAATTAGGTTGGGTGTAACATCCAATCTACGGCCATATTTTTTAGACTACGGTGGCCCCACCGGTGAAATTAAGGTGAAAGGTAGGATGACATCTAAAATATCATCGCATGAGTCACATGTGTAATAGGTGTGTCACTAAGCTGCTAAGCTATTGGGCATGTGACCCAACCCATTGATGATATACCAAAACAATCAAATTGTCAACAACATTACTACAATTACTTTGGTAAGATAATCTATGCAGTTCAAACATTATCTATATAAATCAACGCCTAAAAATCATTAGTTAGTCATTAGGATGTGATCTTATACCCGTGGCCCATTAGGGACTTAGAATTGCATCATTTTAACCCATAATATATATTTCAATGAACTTATCATAGTCATTGTATCAAACATTGTAAATCCTTGTAAATATATAAGGCATGACTACTTTTAGACCTGAGGGAATTGTCATTGAAGGGTACCAAACATAACTCCAGATTCTAAATCCGGATATTTCAAATTGAGAGAATTTGAAAACCAGATATTTCAAATCTACTATGATGTACTTGGAAGGTATGCAGATTGCCTGTCCCGCTGTTGTTGGAAGCTGTGGGGCCATCAGTTTTGCAAGACTGCATTATGTTTTGCAAGAGATGAATGTGGCAAATCCATTCTGTCTATTAATTTTGCAAGATTGCAATATAATATGATTTTAAAAACTAGACGGATCAAAAAATCAGGTGAATCATATCAAAAGAGACCGTGGTAGCACAAGTTGTCTAATGTTGAAACTTTTCTAGAGCTAACCATGCTATTTATACGGGTCTTTAATCTTACCCGGTTGGTGGACTCATGAGAGTTTGGATACTCGGTCATGGGTACCAATAAGTGGTGAAATCCCAATGCGTGTGTAAAAAAAAAAATCATTTAATGATGTTCACGCAGTCCCAGGTTACGAATATCTCTATGGCGGCGGGTTCTTTTAAATATTTTTCTGACGTCAGCATATAAGTTCCGGTTGCTTCGGAAATTGGACCGCATACTATTATTTTTTCATATTATTTCAAGAGTTGAACCCAAATTTGAGCATATCCTAAGCTTACGTGGACCATATCACAAAAAAAACATTGGCAATAATGATTTCAGGATGTATATTTTTCATCTAGCCCGGCGGAAGCAGATTTACTGCAAAGGCTAGGTGGAGCCCACCGTTATGTTTGTTAGAAATACACCCCGTCCAACCGGGTTTGGAGCTCATTTCCGGGCATGTGTCAAAAAAGGAGTCAGATCCAAGTGGGATGAAAAACGTGAGGATTGAATGTCCACGGTTGAAATATTTGTAGGGTGATAAAAGTTTTAAATCAAGTTAATATTTATGGAAGTTATGAATGAATGCCATGTAAAAATCACCGTCGCCCAGGAAGGTTTCAACGGTAGGGATTTCTCTGTACACATTTTCTTTTAATGTGGCCCCACTTGAGGCTTGAATCCTACTAACTTATGGTTTAAAGTCCTAAAATTAGCTTAAAATACGGATGGATGGGGTAGATATATCACAAACATCACGGTGGACCCACATATGTTCCCAGCCGAGGAACTTGCGAAAGGCTTTGGAAGAAATCCAGGCGTCCTAAGTAAACTGGCCACAAATACCAGCTTGATCCAAAACTTCGGTGAGAAATTTAAAACAGTGGACGCGTGGTCCACGTGAGCTTTGTATATAATTCATTTTTTAGATTAAGCCTTAAAATTATATAGTAAAATGGATGGACAGAGTGGATAGAGGCCCACAAAGTTTATTCAGTATGCATAGGGTACTGAGTTAACTCAGTAGTCAATCCGCGTCGTCCCACGCGAGGCAGGTAAACGGAGTAAATGGACCACAACGTAAGGATTTAACTTCTACCGTTAAAATCTTATTGGGAGCTGGAGAAATTTCGGATCAAGCGTATATTTGTTTTTTCACTTCATCCACGTATACGTGACCTTATTAATAAGTTGGATGGTGGAAAAACACCACGGTGGCCCTTTGAAAGGTTTCAACGGTGGATGTCATTATCACTGCAGCTTCCTTTGGTGTGGTCCACTGGAGTTTTATACCTGTCTCATTTTTTAAAACACTTTTTAAAATGATTTGAGAAAAACGATGAACGGAGTGGATAAAACACTTACATCACGGTGGGCCCCCACATAGCCCTGCCCGGACGGATTACCGTCCGGGCGGTGGTAGAACGCAAGCCGCGTCCTTCCATGAAACGCACGATATCCGCCTCCATAATAAAATAGGATTCCGTTTCGAGAAAATTACAATCGAAGATTTTCTATTCCAACTGAAGGCTGAAGGAGGTTTATTTTTTATTTTTTGATTTTTTATTGTTTTGCTTACGCTTCTGCTGGAATTCGTTAATCTTAGTTGCTATTTTCTTTGATTTTCTTCGTTTTGAAATTCCTTCGATGTTGATTTGGAGGAATGTAATCTAACATGAGAGGACCAGGTATGTGCTTCTTGAGTTGGAAGCTTGGATTGTGAAGTACGTGATCAGGACCGTTCATCAAGTGGATTGGATATTGATATCATGGACTGGATGATCTTAACCATGAAATTACTTATCTAAAATGATGGGGAGTAAGAACAATTTGCGGCGGTTGAGCGTCTAAGGAGAGGAAATAAAGCGCCAAGCAATTTGATGAGTAGAATCATCTGTTTCACTGTCGGACGTTCTGGATGAACGGTCTGGATCATTGATTGTTGTCCCATTCTATCTTTTAATGGTTGTCGTGGAATATTGGGGAATTTTTTTTGGATAGGGTTTAGATGTATGATGATGACATGTCTTTGGTCTTTCACCAAGGGAGCGCTGATTGCAGTAAAGCGACAGTAAGCTAGGTGGGGCCACTATGATGTCGGGGAGAAATCCATCCCATCCATCCGTCTTGCGAATTCATGTCGAGACATAGCCACATGGGCCTAAAAACGAGGTACATCCAAAACTCAATTAGGCCACACGACAGGAAAACGTGGGTAGGGAAATCCCTACAGTTGAAACCTCCCTGGGTCCACTGTGATGTTTATATGCCATCCATACCCTTCATAAGGTCATTCCTAATCTGATGTTTATATGCCATCCATACCCTCCAGAAGGTCATTCCTATGTGATGTTTATATGCCATTCATACCGTTCATAAGGTCATTCCTAATCCGATGTTTATATGCCATCCATACTGTTCATAAGGTCATTCTTAATGTTGATGTTATGTGCCATCCATACCCATTCATAAGGTCATTCCTAATCTGATGTTTATATGCCATCCATACCTGTCATAAGGTCATTCCTACTGTTGATGTTTAGAGCTGTACACGAGTTGAACTGAGTTGAGCTTGGCACATCTCGACTCGGCTCGGCTGGGCCACTAGCTGACCCCAGCTTGAACTCGGCTCGGCTCGGCTTGGTCCTCGAGCCTGATTGGCCAGCTTGGCTCGGTTCGGTAAGTAGCTCGGGCCAGTTCAAGCCAAGTTTGAGCCTGTTCAGCATTTTCTTAAACACATGGAGTGCACCTTCAATTTCTCACAGTATGCAAAACAGTAGCAGCAGTTTATAGGTATTTCATCAAACACTCAGTAGGCAACATCAAAATGGTAGTTTTATCATGTAATGTTTCTTTTTTTGGTAGTGATTTGTTTCATATCCATACCTTCCTCGCCACTAGCCGATCCCGTGGAGAATGCATTTACCCAAAACAGCACTTCGTTGAGTCATTTCATCAAACACTTGGTGAGCAACATCGATATCAAAATAACTGAGTCACTGAACTGGTTTGATCCAAGTTCGATTCGAGCTCGGACAAGCTCGAACTCGGCTCGAAATTTTTTCGAGCTACAAAAATCAGCTCGACTTGGCTCGAACTCAGTTTCAAACTGAGTCGAATCGAGCTTTTTCGAGTTGAGTCGGGCGAGTTAACCGAGCTAACTCAGTTTGTGTACAGCTCTATTGATGTTATGTGCCATCCATACTGTTCATAAGGTCATTCCTACTTGTATGAACTGAAAACAAAACAATATTAGCCTGATCCAAAACTTTTGTGGCCCCATGATTGTTTCAATGGTGTCCGTTCAATTCTCACTGTTTCCTGTCGGGCAGCCCCATTCAAATTTTTGGATCTGCCTTATTTTTAGGCACATTTCCTAATATGATCTGGCAAAATGGATGGAAGGATGGATTTCTCACAGGCATCATTGTGGGCCCCACCTAGCTTTTGGTCGCCGGAAGCAGTGTTTTCAGTAGCGCTCGTAGCGTAGCGGTAGCGTACGCTACGTAGCGTAGCGTAGCGAAATCGCTACGTAGCGCATCAGGTAGCGTAAATCCCCTGTAGCGTGCGCTACAGGGGTCGTAGCGTACGCTACGGCTTCGTAGCGCGTAGCGCAGGTAGCGTACGCTACCTGCGTGGTTTTTTTTTTTTTTTTTTTCCAGTGTAGGAAATAGTGTTGAACTCACACCACAAGCCAAACATAAGTTAAAAAAGAAAAAACCCTATATCAAAGGGCTTCCCCACCCAAACCGAAGCAGCCGACGCAGCTGCTCTCCCCACCCTTCCATTTGGAGGCAAAAAATCCTCTCACAAGCCCAATCCAACGCTGCCGATGCTGCTCTTCTCCTCACCCTTCAACGTGGAAGTCGAAAATCTGCTGCCAGGCGCAAACCGACGCTGCTGACGTTGCTCCTCTCCCCACTTTTCAATCTTGAGTTGGAAAAACTGCTTCCAGACGCAAACCGATCGCTGTGGAGCTTCAACATTTGTAGTTTTCACTAATTCACTCTCATCTTGAGACAAAAATAGGTACGCTCCTTCCTTTTTTTTTAAATTTTTTCGATGTACAATGAAAATAACTTCGTATTTTCGATTTTTTTCTCATTTTTTCCCTTTTAAAATGCCGATTCTTGTCGATTTTTGTTTTTATACTTTTTTTTTTTTTTTTTTTTAAATTCTGTGGTATGACCCACATGGCCCCACTGAGGTGCGTGAAGGGGTGGGATGTGTATTCTTTTCTATGGTGTGGCCCACGTGAGGCCCACTGAGGTGCGTGAAGGGGTGGGATGTGCATTATTTTCTATGGTGTGGCCCACGTGGGGCCCATTGAGGTGCTTGAAGGGGTGAGATGTGCATTATTTTCTATGGTGTGGCCCACGTGGGGCCCACTGAGGTGCATGAAGGGGTGGATTTGCATTATTTTGTATGGTGGGCCCACTGTGGTGTGCGTATGAGTGTAAGTGGTGTGCGTATGTTGATTTTTGTGATTCACTGATTTTTATTTTGAAGAATGTGACATTTATATATTTTGCTTTTTTTTTACTATTTAATATTTATCATATATATATATATTATTTTTTTAAAATTAAAAAATAGAAGTATTGTGTAGCTTACGCTACACGCTACGCTATTTCGCTACACGCTACGGAGGGTTGAACGCTACGCAACACGCTACCGCTATTTAAAACACTGGCCGGAAGTTCCTACGAAAGGCTTTCGCAGGCAATCCGTGTCCTGACCAAGGGTATATATAGTATCTTCAGTTTGTTGGTCTGTAGTGATGTGGCCCATGGTACAGCAATAGAGGCTGTTGATCAGGTTGGCTACACCATGGATAGACCATGCCCCAAGAGTCTCCCTGATTAGTTGATTTTAACGCTTGGAATGTCCCGCAAATAGAAGTTTAAAGGAAATAGATGCAGCAATGGTTCAGATTTGGGGGAGAAAAAAAAGCAGCTAAGGTTTTACGGCTAGGAATAGGATTTTCCTATCCGAGAGATTTTTGTAGCGTGATTCATCCTGTATTGGGCCCATTAGATCAACCTTTGTGAATCACCCTAAGATGTGTTATGAATCGAGGATCATATAATTCATCTGTTTTGCACACTCTGCTTGTAATTAATTTTTGAAGGGAGTGTGGTTTTGAAGTGCCTGGATTCGTTACTCTGTAGGAGAACTGCTAAGTTTCTCATAGATACTATTTTGGCATCTCTAATCTCTATCTCAATTGAAACTTGTTGTCCTCTTTTTTCTTCTTATTTTATTTTATTTTATTTTGAACATACTCTTGTCAATAGATATTTCTTTTCCTTTCCAAATAGGCGAGGTAATTTGATATGCCAAAACCATTGTTGTATGACAGCCTAGGACATTTGACTTTTTGATAAAGCATCACTTGACTTATCCATCCCATCATGTGCTTTGAGATGCGAATTTTGAATTGGATATTGTAGTGAAGGTATTTAGCAAGTGGGTTTTGTTGGTTTGCTCATCCTTCCGCTTCTCTTTTTATTACAGTAATATTAATATAGCTGATATTTTTTGAAAAACAAGGAGAACTTAAATTTTTTCAAGTACTGCCCAATTCATGTTTTTTTCCTGAGAATTCCTTTTTTACGCTTTCGTGAATAGTCCATGATATGGGAGATCAATTGATGTAGGATGGGTCCGCCGAGCAATTCCTAGAGTGATAAAAGGGACCGTTTCACAATTCGAAGAGTAATAAAAGGGACCATTTTGCAATTCAAAGAGTATTAACAGGGACCATGTTACAACTTACAATTAAAGGGACTGTTTCGGTGCTTGGATTAAAGTTTTTTCAAATTTTGAAGATCTTATTGAAGTAGTTTTAATTTTTCTGTTATTTTAGTAATTTTTTAAAATTTAGGTAAATTAGTGGTCAGACTATAAATTGCCATTGTAATGCTTCGGATTGATAATCTTTTGAATGAATTTGAAAGAATTCTTTTGGTTTTTTTGATGGGGACATTATGCGCACACGCGCACGCACACCACCTCCCTACGCACGTACCTACGCAGAAGGAGGGCCCCATCATCGATCTGGCTCGATGATGCCCTCCAGGGAGGGCCTTCTAGGTAAAAGACGAAGTTTTGGTTCTAAAGGGTGGGCCCGATAGTCAAGAAAAGCCCATAATGGGATCTCATGATCATGGCCCACTCGTCGGATTGATTTCGTATTTTAGGTTTTGCTTATTGTTATTATTTAAAACATCGTGAATGCTTTAGATTTCTTTGTTTGGTTTTTATTTTAGTTTACTTCATTATCAAGTAATAGGTTGTGCACATGGTGCGTGTTTTGGGGTATAGGGTTTTCCATATAAATAGGCACCCCTTGTAGTTCTTTTCATTCATTCCAGTTTAATAAAAATTCCTGCTTTATTTTTCTACTCTCTTTGTGAGTTGTGGAAGAATTCAAAAGTGGGTGCGAAGCCCTCCCTTTTCGAAGGGCTAACTACATGGTGTGAAGCCACATTTATTCCTATCCGCCCCTACCCTCTTCCATCCATATCTCTCATCTTCTATCATCATTATTGCTTTGAATTTCTCAGCTTTTACAGCTATTCATCCCCCTACAGCTAGTTTCCAGAATCTGGACCTGTAGGAGGGCTGAAACTTCTGCGGAGCACTACGTCTCGACCTTACGTTGGATCGTCGTCGAACTTGGAGGGATTGGAGGTCTCCCCTGGCCAACCAAGGCCTAGGTGTCACTTTAGGGAAGTGAGCTTCCATCACACGTGCGGTCAGCCCACCCGCTCACGTGCGTCAGCTCTGGGCCATCATCTGCACGCAGGAGCTTTCTCCGTGTCAGGTTTTTCTATTTTCATTCCTATTTCCAAAACCCTAGCCTTAGTCTGCATTAGCCCTAATTTATTTGCCCCTTTTTTCACCATAGGGTTCCTTGAATTGAGATTGGGGAGTTCCTTGGATTAGGGACTGTTTGCTATGCATGTGCGGTTGATTTCTATTTCCCTTTGAGCATCATTTGGTTTATAATTTTATTGGTTGAGTCTTAGCCTGTGTAGGCCTGGACCCGCATAGATTCCCCTTTACTTGAATGTTTGGACTTTTTATATAGGATATGGAATTTGTGGAATTGTTTCTGAACTAAGGTGATTTTAAGCCTGAAATCTTACACATCAAGTTTAATTTCATGTCCTATATCAAATTTGGTATCAGAGCTTAGGGTTCTTATTGGGGAATATATTACATGTTTAGGGTTAGTTTGTTTGAGTCCATCATGCATTCAGTTCATCATATGTAGCTTTTAGGAGTCCATAGTCCCTGATATTAGTTGTTGAAATTTCTGTTAGCAGGAAGTTAACAATTTACATTGCCGTAACTTTCTGTTATTCCTTTATTTTGAAAACTATATTGCTGGATTTTAGTAGCACTGCGTAGTTTCCCTCATATAGAGTCTCATAGGATCATTTAGTCCCATATAGTCGTCGTAAAAAGTCCTTAGGTGGAGTCGCAAGTTGTACACCCACACGTACGGGTCATGGTTTTGGCTAACACCCTACACTAAGCATGGAACAACTGCTAGAGTCACTAAACAAGCTGTTCCAGTAGATCGAGTCTTGGGGTAGGCGCTTGGAACAAGACATAGATCAACGCCTTGACCAAATAGAGGCTTCCCTCAGGACAAACCCCACCAGTAGAGAAGATGACCAATCTTAGGCAGGTGGCTAGGAGGATAGACCAATGAATGGAGGTGGCTAAGGAATCAGTCATGGGCGTGCACTCGTACCCCCACGCCATGAGAGACATCAAGACCATTATTTTGAGGGGTACAACATGTGCGGCCTTGTGGCTAGAGAGAGTGCACCAGAGGCTAGTGTAGAGTTATCTACTGAGGCTATTCTGGTAGTGGATGAGTTTTATGATGTCTTTCCTAATGATTTACCGGATGAGTCCCCCCCTAGGAGGGATATAGAGCACACCAGAACATGGGACACCATAATACCTACAGCTAAATTTGCGTTTAATAGTTCCGTCGATAGGTCCACAGGTCTCAGTCCTTATGAAGTCATTATTGATTATAAACCTGAGAAACCTATTGATCTTGTCTCTATGTCACTGTCCCATAAGCTGTCAGAGCCTGCATAGTCTTTTGTGCATTACATTCATTCGTGGCATCAAGAAATCAAGTTGAAGATCACTACTAGTAATGAACATTACAAATTTTCTGCAGACAAGCATAAATGTTTTAAGGAATTCAATGTAAGGGACTCTGTGATAGTCCACATCAGGCCTGAGCGGTATCCTTCGGGAGTCGTTCATAAGTTACATACGCGTAGCGTTGGACTCGTCAAAATTATAAAATGAAACGGTCTTAATGCGTATGTGGCAAATCTTTCACCCTAAATGGGAATTAGTTCTACATTCAATGTGGAGGATCTAGTTGTATTTCAAGGGGCCATTGATGCATTGTCCAGTTTTTTGCCTAACCATCCTGATTCATCAGAACTTTCCTTTGATCCACGGCCCCCTCCCGACCCATTTTCCAGCCTCTACCTCCCATACCTATCCATCCCGACCTATCTTTCCAGCTACTACGTCCCATACTTACCCCTCCTGACCCATTTTTCCAACCTCTACCCAAGACCCATTTTCTCAGCCTCTACCTCACATACCTACCCTTCCCACACCTAGAGAGGAAATAGAAGATATTCTGGACCATCAGATAATATTCACGTCGGACGGCGGGTTTCAAAAGTACCTGGTTAAATGGAAGTCATGCCCAGCTTCAGACAGCACGTAACTCACTGAGGAGGAGCTTCAGAGACTTGATCCTGATATCCTGGATCGGTTCAGGAGTTTTATTTCACCAGTGGCGAAATCTTCGCAGCCGGGGAGAATTGATGAGGACATCATGTGCACACGCACACGCACACCACCCCCCTACGCACATACGTATGCAGAAGGAGGGCCCCACCATCGATCTGACTCGATGAGGATGTTCAGGGAAGGCCTTCTAGCTAAAAGACGAAGTTTTAGTTTAAAAGGGTGGGCCCGATAGTCAAGAAAAGCCCATCATAGGATCTCATGATCATGGCCCACTCGTCGGATTGATTTCATATTTTAGGTTTTGCTTATTGTTATTTAGAACATCGTGAACGCTTTATATTTCTTTATTTGGTTTTTATTTTAGTTTACTTCATTGCTAAATAATAGGTTGTGCACATGGTGCGAGTTTTGGGGTATAGAGTTTTTTCTATAAATAAGCACCCCTTGTTCTTTTCATTCATTCAAGTTTAATAAAAATTCCTACTTTATTTTTCTGCTCTCTTCTTGAGTTGTAGAAGAATTCAAAAGTGGGTGCGAAGCCCTCCTTTCTTCCAAGGGCTAACTACCGTGGTGCGAAACCACAGCTATCACCATCCACCACTACTCTCTTCTATCCATATCTCTCATATTCTATCATCATTATTGCTTTGAATTTCTCAGCTTTTGCAACTATTTATCCCTCCTACAGCCAGTTTCCAGAATTTGGGCCTGTAGGAGGGCTGAAACTTCAGCGGAGCACTACGCTTCGACCTTACGTCGGATCGTTGTCAAACTTGGAGGGACCGGAGGTTTTCCTTGGCCGACCAAGGCCTAGGTGTCATTTTAGGGAGGCGGGCTTCCATCACACGTGCGGCCAGCCCATCCGTGCACGTGCGTCAGCCCCGGGCCATCATCTGCACGCAAGAGCTTTATCCGGGTCAGGTTTTCCTCTTTTCATTCCTATTTCCTAAACTCTAACCTTAGTTTGCATTAGCCCTAATTTATTTGCCCATTTTTTTCACCCTAAGGTTCCTTGAATTAAGATTGGGGAATTCCTTGAATTAGGGACTATTTGCTATGCTTGTGTGGTTGATTTCTATTTTCCTTTGAGCATCGTTTAGTTTATAATTGGTCCAGTTTTAGCCTGTGTAGGCCTGGACCCGCATAGATTCCTGATGCAAGACATGAAATTTAAGTATAAGATGTAAGAATTCAGGCTTTTAGATCATACCAATTTAAAAACAGTTACACAAATTCCACATCCCACATGACAATCCAAATCATTCAATTAAAAAAGGGGAATCTATGTGGGTCCAGGCCGACACAGGCTAGGACTGGACCAATAAAAATTATAAACTAAGCAATGTCAAAGGGAAATAGAAATCAACCACACATGCATAAAAATCAGTCCCTAATCTAAGGGATTCCCCAATTTCAATTCAAGGAACCCTAGGGTGAAAAAAATGGGCAAATAAATTAGGGTTAATGTAAATTAAGGCTAGGGTTTAAGAAATATGAATGAAAAGAAGAAAACCTGACTCAGAAAAAGCTCCTGCGTGCAGATAGTGATACAGGGTTGATGCACGTGCGCGGGTGGGCTGGCCGCACGTGTGATGGAAGCTCGCCTCCCCAAAGTGACACTTAGGCCTTGGTCAGCCAGGGGAGACCTCCAATCCCTCCAAGTTTGACGACGATCCGACGTAAGGTCGAGGCGAGTGCTCCGCCAAAGTTTTAGCCCTCCTACAGGTCCAGATTTTGGAAATTGGCTGTAGGGGGATGAATAGCTGCAAAAGGTAGGAAATTCAAATCAATAATGATGATAGAAGATGAGAGATATGGATGGAAGAGGGTAGGGGCAGATGCGGATAGATGTGGCTTAGCACCACTGTAGTTAGTCCTTCGAAAAAGGAAGGGCTTCGTACCTACTTTTCAATTCTTCCACAACTCATGAAAAGAGTAGAAAAATAAAGCAGGAATTTTTATTAAACTTGAATGAATGAAAAGAACTACAAGGGGTGCCTATTTATAGGGAAAATCTTATACCCAAAAACTTGCACCATGTGCGTAACCTATTACTTGGCGTTGAAGTAAACTAAAAATAAAAACCAAACAAAGAAATCCAAAGCGTTCATGATGTTCTAAATAATAACAATAAACAAAACCTAAAATATGACATCAATTCGACGAGTGGGCCACGATCATGAGATCCCATGATGGGCTTTTCTTGGCTATCGGGCCCATCCTTTTGAACCAAAACTGTCTTCTAGCTAGGAGGCCCTCCCTGGATGTCGTCATCGAGCCAGATCGATGGTGGGGCCCTTCTTCTGCGTACGTACGTGTGTAGGGGTGGTGTACATGCGCGTGTGCGCATGATGTCCCCATCAATTCTCCCTGGCTGCGAAGATTTCGTCACTGGCAAAATAAAACTCCTGAACCAATCCAGGATGTCAGGATCAAGTCTCTGAAGCTCCTCAGTGAGCCAAGTGCTGTCTGAAGCTGGGCGTGACTTCCATTTAACCAGGTACTTCTAAAACCCGCTATCCGACGTGGATATTATCTGATGGTCCAAAACATCATCTATTTCCTCTCTAGGTGTGGGAAAGGTAGGTATGTGAGGTAGAGGCTGAGAAAATGGGTCGGGAAGGGTGGGTATGGGACGTAATATCTGGGAAGATGGGTCCAAACAGGTAGGTATGGGAGGTAGAGGCTAAGAAAATGGGTTGGGACGGGTAGGTATGGGAGATAGAGGTTGGAAAAATGGGTCGGGAGGGGTAGGTATGGGACGTAGTAGCTGGAAAGATGGGTCGAGATGGATAGGTGTGGGAGGTAGAGGCTGGGAAAATGGGTCAAAACGGGTAAGTATGAGAGGTAGAGGTTGGAAAAATGGGTCGGGAGGGGTAGGTATGGGACGTAGTAGCTGGGAAGATGGGTCGGGACGGATAGGTATGGGAGGTAGAGGCTGGGAAAATGGGTCGGGAAGGGGCCCTGGATCAATGGAAAGGTCTAACGAATCAGGATGGTTAGGTGAAAGGCTGGACAATGCATCAATGGTCCCTTGAAATGCAACTAGATCCTCCACATTGAATGTGAAACTAATTCCCATGCAGGGTGGAAGATTTGCCACATACGCATTGAGACCGTTTCGTTTTATAATTTTGACGGGTCCAGCACTACGCGCGTGTAACTTACGAACGACCCTTGGAGGATACTGCTCGGGCCTGATGCGGACCATCACAGAGTCCCTTATATTGAATTCTTTGAAACATTTATGCTGGCCTGTAGAAAATTTGTAATGCTTATTACTAGTAGTGATCTTCTGCCTGATTTCTTGATGCCATGAATGAATATGATGCACAAAAGACTCTGCAGGCTCTGACGGCCTATGAGACAGTGACATAGGGATAAGATCAATAGGTTTTTCTGGTTTATAACCAGTAACGACTTCATAAGGATTGAGACCTATGAACCTATCGACAGAACTATTAAACGCAAATTCGGCTGTAGGTATTACGGTGTCCCATGTTCCGGTGTGCTCTATATCCCTCCTAGGGGGAGACTCATCCGGTAGATCATCAGGAAAGACATCATGAAACTCATCTACTACCGGAATGGCCTCAGTGGGTAACTTTATACTAGCATCTGGGGCACTCTCTCTAGCCACTAGGCTGTACGTGTTGTGCCACTCAAAATAGTGGTCTTGATGCCCCTCTTGGGGTCGGTGCATGCCCATGACTGATTCCTTGGCCACCTCCATTCATTGGTTTATTCTCCTGACTACCTGCCTGAGATTGGACATCTACCCCAATGCTGGGATTTGTCCCGGCGAAGGCCTTTAGTTAGGTAATGCGCACATCAAATTAATCAAAGCGTTGGTCTATATATTATTCATAGCGCTTACCCAAATACTCGATCTGTTGGGACAACTTGTTCAATGACTCTAGCAGTTGCTCCATGTTTAGTGTAGGGTGCAAGCCAAAACCATGACCCGTACGTATGGGCATACACTGACTTGCTCAACCTAAGGACCTGCTACGGTAACTATATGCGTCTAAAAACTAAATGGCCTTACGAGACTCTATATGAAGGAGACTACACACCGTTACTAAAATTCTGCTATATATGATGGACTGAATGCATGAAGGACTCAAACAAACTAAACCCTAAATATGTGGTGAATTCCCCTACAAGAACCCTAGGCTTTGATACCAAATTTGATGCAGGACATGAAATTTAAGTATGAGATGCAAGAATTCAGGCTTTTAGATCATACCAATTCAGAAACAGTTACACAAATTCCACATCTCACATGACAATTTAAATCATTCAATTAAAAAATGGAAATCGATGCGGGTCCAGGCCGACATAGGTTAGGATTGGACCAATAAAAATTATAAACTAAACGACGTCAAAGGAAAATAAAAATTAACCACACATGCATAAAAATCAGTCCCTAATCCAAGGGATTCCCCAATTTCAATTCAAGGAACCCTAGGGTGAAAAAAAAGGGCCAATAAATTAGGGCTAATGCAAACTAAGGCTAGGGTTTAGGAAATATGAATGAAAAAAGAAAAACCTGACTCGGAGAAAGCTCCTGCGTGCAGATGGTGATCCAGGGCTGACGCATGTGCGCAGGTGGGCTGACTGCATGTGTGATGGAAGCCCTCCTCTCCAAAGTGACACTTAGGCCTTGGTCGGCCAGGGGAGACTTCCAATCCGTCCAAGTTTGACGACGATCCGATGTAAGGTCGAGGTGTAGTGCTCCGCTGAAGTTTTAGCCCTCTAACATGTCCAAATTTTGGAAACTGGCTGTAGGGGGATGAATAGCTGCAAAAGCTGAAAAATTCAAAGCAATAATGATGATAGAAGATGAGAGATATAGATAGAAGAAGGTAGGGGTAGATGGGGATAGATGTGGTTTCGCACTACGGTAGTTAGCCCTTCAAAGAAGGGAGGGCTTCGCACCCACTTTTTAATTCTTTCACAACTCACGAAGAGAGCAGAAAAATAAAGCATGAATTTTTATTAAACCTGAATGAATGAAAAGAACTACAAGGGGTGCCTATTTATAAGGAAAATCCTATACCCCAAAACTCGTACCATGTGCGCAACCTATTACTGGCGGTGAAGTAAACTAAAATAAAAACCAAACAAAGAAATTCAAAGCGTTCACGATGTTTTAAATAATAACAATAAGCAGAACCTAAAATATGACATCAATTCGACGAGTGGGCCACGATCATGAGATCCCATGATGGGCTTTTCTTAGCTATCGGGCCCATCCTTTTGAACCAAAACTTTGTCTTCTAGCTAGGTGGCCCTCCCTGGACGTCGTCATCGAGCCAGATCGATGGTGGGGCCCTCCTTCTGCGTACGTACGTGTGTAGGGGTGGTGTGCATGCGCGTGTGCGCATGATGTCCCCATCAATTCCCCTTTACTTGAATGTTTGGACTTTTTATGTGGGATATGGAATTTGTGTAATTGTTTCTGAACTAAGGTGATTTTAAGCCTGAAATCTCACACATCGTGTTTAATTTCGTGTCCTGCATCATTTTTCCTTTGTTATTCTTTGGTTTTTTTTTTTTTTTTTCCCTTTGTTTATTCCTTGTGGATTCAACGATGGTTTTGGGGTAGAAGATGGTGTTCTTCTCCTTTAGTCTTTCACGCTATCCGCTACATTATCAATGCGAATTCATTCCTTAGTTAATAGTTCCATAATAGCACACAAGATTGATGACTTTCAAGTTATGTCAAATGAGTTATTATAAATCAAAAGATAGATTACATTTTATAGCTATGTATTAATAAGTATAACATCTGCACAATGGTATTTCCTATGTTCTGCAGTAACAATTAAAGTAGTTAGGCTACTGTTTACTTGCATTCATCTTGTTAGAAAGAAGGATTATCTCATGTTTGAGACTCCTCAATTAGCCATTAGACATTCTGTCTTACTTATTTAAGAATATTCTGTTGCCCTAGTATTTACATATGTTTTATATTGATTTCAGCATAATATTTACACTGCTATTGTATTTTGAGTAATTCTCACATTGATCTCAATGGGTGGAAAAGTTACCATCCATTGAGTTGCATACAGTCAACGCAGTATAAAATTGAAGTGACCAAAAAGGTTGGCTCCACAGACACCCAGATCCATAGCTCAACTGGCACACTGAGTGTAGATACCTTGTTTCAACACTTGAGGTCTTGGTATCGATCCCTAGTGGGGGTGGCTAACATGGAGTGTGTGTACTGACATGGGTGTGTACTAACAAGATAACCCAAAAAAAAAAAAAAAGAGGTTGGCTCCACTGTGAAAGATCATTGGGTATGAAATTTAGGCAGATCCATCTATCAAGTGGACCATACATATATATTGAGCCAATCCATTGGCCATGAGTTATTTTCTATGGTTTTCTAAGGCATGTGGTCCACTTGATGAATGAATTGGCCTGAATTTTGCAGCCAACAAACTTCTCGTTAAGTCCAACCTTTTGTCAGTTTGGATGTTGTATACACATGGCATGTTGACCACATTCAACTCAATGGACAATTGATGCCACTGGAAAGGTTGGGTCCACAAGGAAGATCATTGGTTACAACATTCAAGTGGTTCTATCCATCAAGTGGGCCACATAGACACACATTGAGCCAATCCATTGGCTATGAGTTGTTTTCTGTGGTTTTGTATGGTGTGGCTTGCTTGATGAATGAATTGGTCTGAATTTTGCAGCCAATGATCTTCTCAATGAATCCAACCTCTTGGGCACTTTGGATGTTGTATACACGAGGCATGTTGACCATATGCAACTCAATGGATGGTAGCTTTTTCTGTTCATTGAGATGAGTGTGTACATGTCTCTTTTCTTTTGTAATCAACATTCACTACTAATTTCTCTTCTGAATTTACTCATTTCGATGATTTTTAGAGAGAGTAGTAGCCATCCTGTTAATTTATCCTGTTAATTTTGATTTCTGAAGTCCAAATTAGTCAAAATTACTTGCATGGCTGTTTCAGTTTATCTTCCTCATTACTTTATCTTTGCTGATTCTTACTTTGATTATTGATGAGCTCTTTAGTTTTGCTGTGAGCTAATCTGCAAATGTTTGTATTGCTCTAGCAGTAAAAAATGGGTCAAGCACTTTGCTGTATACAAGTTGGCCAGTCTAAAGTTGCTATCAAAGAAACTTTTGGTAAGTTTGATGACGTGCTTGAGCCTGGATGTCACTGCTTGCCTTGGTGTTTCGGGCGCAAGATAGCTGGGCATCTTTCATTGCGTGTGCAACAACTTGATGTTCGATGCGAAACGAAAACTAAGGTTTGTGGTTCTTTACCTTTTCTTTGTTCATAATGGTCAAGCATTATCACTTAATGGTCTAGCATTTGAGTATTTCTTTTGTAGCACTCATCATGTATTCTGAAAATTGAATCAGATTGTAAAGCCAGATCCAGTTGTACTGAATAATTGGATCATAAGTAATGGGATTTTATAAATAATGGATTTTGTTTTTTGTCATATGCTTTTGAAACATAATAAATTATACAGAATATAAATATATCGAGTTGGGGCGCGCATAGTCCTGGTTGGGTCGAAGGGAGTCCTGGATCCAAGGTCTGCGTTTTGGACCTTTCTGACCCAATGAAATCTAAGTCAGGTCTGGTTCGGGTCCAAGTCAAAATAAGCAAGGTACATTTAGTTAAATGTGTCGGGTTTGGGTATAAGAGAATCCAAACCCAACCCATGAGATTCATGGGTCAAGTTTAGGTTGTGTTAAAGACCCCAACCCTCTCCAACGGATCCAGATTCGGAACTAAAAAAGTCCAGGTCCAATGATCCCTTTGGTCAACCCAGCAGTTCGGACCCCTAATATTGAGTACCTATTTCCTTTTCGTTTCAGGTAGTCAATGATGGATCCAGGATGTTGGACTGCATTCTCCCTTTCCCTATCAAATTTCATCAATTTGCAATATTCAATTGCATTTGTGTCTTTTATTAAATAGACTATTCATCATCTTCGTCGCCATTGACTATGTGAATCTTGTTTGCCATTCCACTCTATCAAGGACCATATCTCAATTAAACCATAGGCCATCAAACCCTCTTTACTTGTACCTACATCTGTTTTTACCTTACCTTTTCACTTTTAAAGCCCCTTTATCTTGAATCAAGTCAGTCCTAATTGGGGCAGTTCTTGGTCTATGATACACATGGTCGTACCATATAAGTCTACTTCCCCTCATCTTGTTGCCTTTTGGAGATATTCCTAAGTTCCCTCAAATGTATTCTTTTCTAATTTTATACCTAGTCTTGCCTCTCATCTATCTCAACATCGTCACTTCCTCTACACTAGTTCTATGAACGTGTTGTTCCTAGATTGCCTAACATTCTGTCCCACAAAGCATTGCTGGTAGCTTTCTTATCAAGTCTCCTTCAGTTTACCTGGTATGTGGCAATCACGTGGTTCTGAATATCGGTATTTGGGGAGATATTAAACCGGCCGAAAAACAAAACGATACATGCATCATGTATCGATATCAGCCCATATCGGACAATATCAGTCCATATAGGACAATATCAGCCCGTATCAGTTGAAAAAAGAAAGTGAATATTTACCGTTCTTTTTTATATTTCCCATAATGTCTCACTGCACTTCAATTTGTCGAATCCCATTCTAACCATTTGTTTTGATTCCAAAATGAGTTTTTAAGCTTATTCCATTATTTAAATGAAAAAAAGAGAGGAGATATGAGTGAAATTTTGAAAGAAAAAAATAAAATCAAAATGGTTGTACAGGCCCTGCATCGGCCTATACAAGCTAATATAGGTCGGTTTTTTCATATCGGGCTGATACGGCTCCGTATCGTGTATCATCTCATGCCGATATGGATACGATACAGGCAGATACGATACCGATATTCATATCTATGGGCAATCATATAAAACTACAGAGGCATGTCTCCACTTGACACCCACTATTGGCTTGGAAGCCTTAGCGTTAAATTGCTTTACTTAGTTTAAATTGGCATATTAGTTTAAGCAATTGTGTGTTTGATAGGCAAAAAAATTTATTTGGTCATAATCCCCCCTCTAAGACAGCCACCATTCTATAGCTTCACCAAACTTTCGCGCATAGCCGTGGTATCCTTCACCATGTGCAATTTCAATTTAATCATGGCAATATGTCCTCTTGAGGCTCCTTTCTTTCCCAACATTGACCAGATTATCTCTGAAACCATATTATATGCCTTTTCTAACACATCTATGGAACAATGTACTTGTTCCTGTAGCAAGATAAGAATAATTCCATCCACATATACTACTAATGCAATAAGGCCTGACATGCCTCTTTGTATAAAGAAAGAAGAATCTGCATGGCTTTAAATAAAGCCGTAGTTCAATACAACTTTGTTGAATTCGTCAAACTATGTACATGGTGATTGCTGTAGACTGTAGATCACCTTTCACAATTTACACACCTTGTCTGACTTCCCCTAAGTAACAAATCCAGGTGGTTGCTCCTAATATACCTCTTCTGTGAGATCACTATGAAGAAAGGTATTTTTAACATCTAGTTTGAAGACAGGCCACTATGATTAACAACCGTAGAGAGAATAACACAAATCAAATTCAACTTGGCAACCGAAGAGAATGTTTTGGAATAATCAACACCAAGTGTTTAAGTATATCCTTTAGCAACCAAGCGAGCCTTTAATCGTTCAATTTTATCGTTGGGCTGGAATTTAATGATGTACACCCATCTGAAGCCAACAACATGTTTCTCCGCAAGTAGACTTGTGAGATCCGAAGTATTATTTTGATAAAGAGCAGCCATTTCCTCTTCCATTGTGTGCTTTCATCCCTCATTTTATACGCTTCCTAATATGACTTGGGAATAGAATAAGATGATGAAGATAGCGAATTTACGAAAGTTGGGAGATAAACTTTGGAAAGACATTTGGAAATAGGATGATCATTACATGCATGATTATCTTTTCTGAGGGAAATAGGAATAGACTTGTTTGGAGACTCCGCTGGATCACAAGGCTTAGAGGAAGATAAGGTGGATGGTAGGTCATCAGTGGCTGCACTGTTTGTCCGTTTTCAACGTGAATATACTTTCAACTAAGGTATAATGGTAAGAGATGAAACTATCTTCCTTAACTGCAATAGGTATAAGGACAACTCTTATGTCAAGTGATTTATTGTCATTTGAGAAGAATGGAGTGGACTTGAAGAAAGTGACATTTGCGCATGCATATTGTCTCTGATATGTAGGGTTGTACTAATGATAACCTCTTTGTGGCTGATAGCATCAAAGAAAGATACATTTGATGGCTCTAGGATCTAATTTATCATGTCCTGATTCCAAGTGGTGAACAAAATATGCTCGTCCAAATAACTCTCGGAGGTAAGGAGAATGGTGGAGCATCTGGAAGTAAGATGTCACAAGGAGATTAGCCATTAAGATTCTTGAGGGCATTCGATTTATCACGAAGTGCGCTGTAAGAAGCGAATCACTTCAAAAACTTTTGGGAATATTCATGTGAACTAATAAGGCCCGTGATGCAGGACCAATACATGAACCAAATATTATGTGAGATCAAGCAACAAAATTAAGGTAATTAACAAAAGAACATAAAACTTTCCATTATCATCACCGATACCAAGTAAACCATAAGAACATCATGCATAATCCTAGCCTTACCAACATTGTAGTATAAGATCATTAAATAAAAGAAACTAGGATCGAATGGATGTAGGGACATCCAATTTTCATAGGGTAAAGCTTTTTATTTATTTTATTATTATTATTTTTAAAGTGGAAGACCTAATACACCCTAGGGTGAAATTAGGGTAAATGGATTTAGGTATTGGTAGAGGGGAATTAAGGTTTGGATGAAGGGAAGTTAGGGGTTTTGTGAAGGAAAAAAAAAAGAAAGAGGCTTTTGCTCGTCTTCTTCTTTTTCTTCCATCTTCATGAGATTTGAAGATACTTACATGTGATTTGGAAGGGATATTGGTGTGAGACTAATATTCATCAAAGGAGGTGTGAGGGCTTCATCTATCCCCACAACATCACCCTTTCATTATCCATCAATTTTTTTTATTTATTATTATTTATTTATTTATTTATTTATTTTTTAAGTTCTTCAATTCTCCCATCACAGATCTTCATCTTCTTCTAAACCTCACCTTCCCATACCCATCAACAATCCAAACCCTAAAAAAACCTAAACCCATCCAACCTAGCCACGTGTGTGACCATACGGCCACACCTTGACCCTTTTGGCTTCCAATCACCCTTAAATCAAAACCCTCTTATCTTTTCCCCAAAATCCATAACTTCACTTCATCCAAACCTTAATTCCCCTTTACCAATACCTAAATCCATCAATCCCCTTAACCAGTTCACCCAATTTATTCCTAGATTTCTCAATATCTTTTATCCTAATTTAACCATAGGGTGTGTTAGATCTTCTACTTTTTTTTCTCTTTTTTTTTTTTTAAAGAAGCTTTAGTCTATGCTAATTAGATGTCCCTACATCCATTATATCGTATTTTCTTTTATTTAATGATCTTGTATTACGATGCTGGTAACCTAAGTTAGGATTATGCATGATGTTATTATGGTTCTCTTGGTATCAGTGATGATAATGGCAAATTTTATGTTCTTTTGTTAATTTCCTTAATTTTGCTACTTGATCTCACATAATATTTGGTTCATGCATTGGTTTTGCATCAAATTTGGTATCAGAGCCCATAGGTTTAACGTAGGATTTTTGTGTTGCATCTAGGGTTTTCTTTTAAAGTTTGCTTGTATATGCCCACTCGTTTGGGACGTGGTTTTGGTCTACAACCCATAATGAATCTAGAGCAGACTGCCGAGGCCCTTAATACTATTAATAACCGTCTGACGACCATTGAAGTGCACAATAAAACCACTGCCACTCAATTAATCGCAATTAATGCGCGTGTCAATTAACTTGAGGCCTCCTTACAGGCAAACCCCGACACTGGGAAAGACTGTCAATATCAGGCTGGAGATCCAATTGATAGGCGAGAGCGTGGTCATGGCCAAGGCATTGACCATAGTCGAGCACGAGTGCCACCACCACGTGAGGAACGTTATGACCATCATGATCCAGATGCACAAGTCATGAAAGATGTGAAAGTTGAGGCCCCTAGTTTTGATGGTCGCTTGGACTCCAAAGCATTTCTTGATTAGTTGGTAGACATAGACCACTATTTTGAGTGGTATGATATGTTTGATGCCCATTGAGTGAGATTTGCCAAGACGAAGTTGGTGGGCTAGGCGAAACTTTTTTGGACCAACGTGGAGCGTAAAATTGAAAGGAAAGGAGAACCCATAGTTGCGCACTAGGCCAGGATGAAAGAGGTCCTTAAAGAAAAGTATCTCCCACTTTCTTATTGCTAGAGGCTCCTAGACCAGTGACAGGCTTTACGCCAGGGATCCATGACTATTCCAAATTACATTGTTAGGTTCAAGGAATAAATGATGCGATGTGACATTGTGGACATGATGGTTAACATTGTCCAGATTTAGGATGGGCCTTCGATTTGAGATCTAACGAGAACCTTATTCTCGTGATATTAGCACATTGGAGCACATGTACCAAGTGGTGCAAGACATTGAACACTACCTCAAGGCACCAGTTGATAAGTGTTATGACTCTCGGGATCCAAATGTCAAGACTTACTCTCAAGTGGCTAAGCCTAACATGGGGAGTCAGTCTAGACCCCAAATTGGGTCCCGGCACAACCCTAGAGATGTCAAAGGAAAAAGCATAGCAAGTGATAGCTCTAGGGAAGGTGAGTAAACGCGATGCTTCAATTGCCATAGAGTTGGTCACTTTGCCCATTAATACCTCTCGAAAGATAGGAACAAAGCCCTGGTGATTAACGATGGTGAGGAAGAAGGAGATGAGTAAGGCGATTTTGAAGAAGAAGTTTATCATGCCAACATCAATGGTGCAGTAGTCAGGTGCGGCTTGACCAATGCTAAGGAGACTGATGATTGGTGTCGGACTACGATATTTTACACTTATGCAAAATGTGGAGAGAAGAATTGCAAGGTGATCGTTGATAGTGGTAGTTGTATCAATGTGGTCTCCATTAACACTTTGTTCCGTTTGAGTTTGAAACCTGAACCGCACCCTTAGCTCTACAGAGTGTCATGGGTGGATGCATCTTCCATGCTTGTTACCCAGCGATGTCTCGTGCCCGTTAATTTTGGATCTTATTCAAATTTGTTGTAGTGTGATGTCTTACCTATGGATGTTGGACACGTCATTTTGGGACAACCTTGGCTATTTAACCATGATTTGACGATATACGGCCGCTCAAATGTATGTTCATTCATGCATCAAGGAAAAAAGATATCTCTAGTTCCTCTCCCACCAAAAAGTAATGCGGAGAAGAAAACTGAGGGGAAGTCGAGTAACCCAAGGGATACAAGGAAATCCCAACCTAAGTCTCTTCATGTTATCAACACCATGGAATTTGAAAGAGGGACTACGGTGGATACGATGGTGTACACCTTAGTGGCAAGAGAAGTTACACCCAAGGTTAATATAGAGGGACCCCCTGAGGTGAAGCCGATTATGGATTAGTTTTACGATGTATTTCCAGAGGACTTACCAGATGAGCTTCCACCCATGAGGGACATCCAACATTCCATTGATCTTGTCCCTGGGGTCGACTTTACCAAACCTTCCTCATTATCAAATGAATCTTGTATAGCATGCAGAGTTGAAAAGGCAAGTAGATGAGCTCTTCAGAAAGAGTTTCACTCGGGAGAGTTTGAGCCCCTGTGTCGTGCCAACACTTCTCTTGCTTAAGAAAGATGGCATATGGCGCATGTGTGTGGACAGTCGAGCCATTAATAAAATCACGGTCAAGTACCGGTTTCCCATACCGCGTCTTAATGATATGTTAGACATGATGGCAGATGCCACAATCTTTTCAAAGATTGACCTCAAGAGCAGGTATCACCAAGGACGGGCTATACGAGTGGCTAGTCATGCCTTTTGGCTTGAGTAACATCCCGAGCACATTTATGATAGTGATGACCCAGGTGTTGAGATACTTTATGGGTAAGTTCCTTGTAGTGTATTTCGATGACATTCTTATCAATAACACATCAGAGGAACATCTCCACCATTTGAGGCAAGTTTGCGAGGTCCTTAGAATTGAAAAGTTGTACACCAACATTAAGAAATGCACATTTATGTCAAAATGCGTTATCTTCTTGGGTTCATTATATCCTCTGAGGGCATGAGAGTGGACCTTGAGAAAGCTAGGGCCACAGTTGAGTGTCTTGAACTACACAATATTCACGAGGTGCAAAGCTTTCATGGCTTAACAACTTTTTGTAAGCAATTCATCAGAAGATTTAGCTCCCATCACGTATTGCATCAAGAAAGGGGAGTTTGTATGGATTAAAACTGCCTCTAAAGCATTTAAGAAGATTAAGGGCAAGATGAGCGAAGCCCCTGTTATGCGCCTTCTAGACTTTTCTGAAGTCTTTGAGGTCGCGTGCAATGCATCAAGGGTAGGTATAGGTGGAGTGCTTAGTCAAGAAAGGCACCTCATTGCTTACTTTAGTGAGAAGTTGAATGAGGCAAAGCAACGATATTTCACCTATAACAAAGAGGTCCATGAGATTGTCCAATTCTTGCGCAATTGGCGGCATTACTTGTTACTACAAAAATTTGTCTTATTCTTTGACTACGAGGCCCTACGTTACCTCAGTTTCTAGAAGAAACTAACCCTAGGCATGCTAAATGGGTCCAATTTCTTTAGGAATATTCTTTTGTCCTGAAACATAAGGCTGGGGTCGAGAACAAACTTGTTAATGCCCTTAGTCGTCGTGTGGTGCTAGTCCAAAGTATGAGAGTGGAAGTGACTGGGTTTAATCGGCTGAGAGAAGAGTATCCTACATACCCAAACTTTGGTGAGTTGTATGCATCGCTACGAGACAGTCAGTTGACCGATAGTCGTGGGTTTGTCATCATCGATGATTTCCTATTTAAATGTGACAAACTCTGCGTTCCCCATACCTCTGTGATTTCTCAGTTTGAGAACTTCATGCAGGAGGGGTAGCCGGTCATTTGGGGAGGGACAAAACATTTCCCTTATGGAGGATAGATTTTATTGGCCAAGTCTCAAGTGTGATATAGCCAAGATTGTTGGGTGGTGAAGGACTTGCCAACTGGCAAAGCAGAGGAAGCAAAATACAAGATTGTATACGCCTTTCCCAGCACCCCATGCGTCGTGGTAAGACATAAGTGTGGATTTTGTGTTGGGTTTACTGAAAATTATCAAGAAACACGATTCTGTATTTGTGGTTGTGGGCTGTTTTTTCCAAAATGACCCATTTCATTCCGTGTTGAAAAACGTCAGATGCATCTAATGTGGCCAAGCTTTTCTTTAGAGAGGTAGTGTGTTTACATGGTCTACCTAAGACCATAGTGTCTGATCATGATGTACGCTTTTTGAACTATTTTTGGAAGACACTATGACACATGATGGGGACAATGCTTCAATTTTCATCTGCCTATTATCCTCAAACAGATGATCAGACTAATGTTGTCAATAGAAATCTTGGAAATATGCTTAAATGCCTTGTGGGTGATCACATCCGAACTTGGGATACCGTTTTACCTAGCATATAACAGTTCCATTAATAGGTCCATAAGCATGAGTCCATTTGAGGTTGTGCATGGCTACAAACCTAGAAAACCTGTAGATCTCATACCTATGTCTGTGTCCCATAGGCTATCTGAGTCAGTCAGCACCTGAGTTTGCTTGTCATTTACATGAGTTACATAGTGAGATTAGGAAGCGAATTTATGTGAGTAATGAAAAATATAAAGCATTTGTTGATTCTTATCGCAGGTTCCGTGAATTCCAAGTAGGAGATTATGTCATAGTTCGTATGAGGCCTGAATGGTTCCCACATGGGGCCGTTAAAAAGTTACAAGCGCTTAGCACGGGACCATACAAAATACTACAGAAATTGGGTCCTAATGTGTATGTAGTAGACCTTCCACCTACCATGGGAATTAGCTCTACCTTTAATGTGAAAGATCTAGTACAATAGAAGGGTCTTGTTACTTCTCCTTTTGATCCATCCACAGACCCTCCCACAGACCATGACCTAGTCCCAAATCCATGAAGATCCAACACCTGTATGTTATGGCTCCCCATACCCCATAATCCTCCCCACTCCTAGAACTCCTCGTTGCTCCCCCCCCCCACGCTCATGCGTAAACTCGTTAAACCTAGGTCTACTCGCTTTCCACAGCCTCTCCTGATCCCATAAGGACTCCTGAACTGCGCATCTATATTCATGATCATTATTGCCACTGAGAGATCCACTATATCCTCGTCACCTACATATAGTGGCTGCCCTAATTCCTTTCTATTCTCCCTCTCATGCGCAACTCAGTCATCTCTTATCTTCACTTTTTCTTTTTTTTCTTCTTTTTTTTTTTTTCCACGCAACCCTCATTTTTGCTCTCACATCTTGTGGGCACTTAGTGCAGCCCACAACATTGCAATATCCCTATTAAATGCTCCTTTAAGTGGGTCCACTATTTGACACGTGGCCACATAAATTACATATACTCCCAAATCTATTATCGGAAATGGGCCGACTATATCTTCATCCTATATCAGGCTCACCCTCATTTTCCTAATGACATGTTTAACTTGCAAAAGAATGTTATGTTAACAAAGGCAATGTACTGCATCCAAAATAATTATTTTTTAAAATTATATTTTAATAATTTTTTAATTTAAAAATAAATTTTTATTCCAAAAATTGATAAAACCTTATTAAATCAATAGATGAGACCTCACACATATTTAGTTTCATGTTTGGAGTGCAACATTGCAAGCAATTTGGGAGAAATTGGGGAAATTTGAAAATTTCCCCCAAATTGGGCCACCTACACTCAAATATGGAAATTAGAATGTATGTGATGATGAATTCATCAAAGACTCCTAAATGATTTGAAATTGCACTCAACTAGTTGATGGTTGGAAGGAAATTTTGAAAAAAAAAAAAATAATTTTAATTTAAAATTATGTTTTTTCAAAATTTGAAAAAAGTTAACAAATCAATAGATTAGGCCTCATCCATGCTTGATTTCATGTCTGGAGTGCAACATTGCAAGTAATTTGGGAGAAAAAATAAATAAAAACTTTTTTTTTTCAAAAAAATACCCAAATTTGCAATAATGGGTAGATTGAGTTACATACATGTTTGATTCCATGTTTAGAAACTCAAGTTGCAATTGATTTGAGAAATTTTGAATTTTTCCCTAGTTTTTGCAAATCGACCCCATCTTCTTCCAAATCTCCAAATTAGAGTGTTTGTGATGATGTTTTCATTAAATATTCCGAGATACTTTCAAATGGGGGCCAATTGATCATTGATTGAAGTGAAACTTTTAAAAGAAAATATTTTAATAAAATTTTTAATTCAAAAAATATTTTTTTGTTAAAAAAAAAAAAATCCCAAATTACCAACAATCACTTGATCAGGTTATATACATGTTTGATTTCATGTTTTGGATACTAAGGGCATTTTTGGATCACGTCAAATCACAGTAATGTGTAGTAAAAAAGTAATAATTACCATTACTATCGTATTCAGAAGTGAAACAGAGTACCGTCCATATGCAATACTCTTCTATTTTCACTACCGACATGTAAAGTACTTTCATTGGTTAAATACGCTTAAATGTAATTTTGTCAATATGTGTTATATCTACACCGTCTATCTATTTTGCAATATCGTTTTAGGGCATGTCCCCAAAAATGTGGAAGATCAAACACTTCTGAGGACCTCAAGAAGTTTTCAATGGCAGGCATTCAATCCTTACTACTAGATGTGGTGTGGTGCATTTTGAATTTGTATTTGCCTCATTTTTTGTCTCATTGCATAAAATGATCACACAAGATGGGTGGACCGTGTGGATATAACACAAACATCATGGTGGGGCCCACGAAACTATACCATGTCAACCCATGTCCGTCCATTCATGGCATGCCAAGATTCCAAAGGATTCCAAAGATTTGATAGTTGCAATATCCAATCAAAGGAAAGAAGTAATGATGTGAGTTTTACTCCACATTACTGTGGTTTCCAGTAATCCAAACACGCCATAAGATTGCAATCAATTTGAGAAATTTTGGGAAAATTTGAATTTTCTCCAATTGTCTACAAATTGGCTCATCTTCCCTCAAATCCCCAAATTAGAGTGCATGTGATGATGAGTTC
The DNA here is from genome assembly GCA_030180095.1 of Magnolia changhungtana. Classification (NCBI taxonomy): domain Eukaryota; kingdom Viridiplantae; phylum Streptophyta; class Magnoliopsida; order Magnoliales; family Magnoliaceae; genus Magnolia; species Magnolia changhungtana. The sequence goes on from JASAUF010000156.1 coordinate 1,704,230, forward strand.
ATTAAATACTAATGAATACCTTGAAATGGGGGCCAATTGACTGTTAATCAAAATGATATATATATATTATTTCTTAATTAAAAATATTTTTTCCCAAAAAATCCTAAAATTATCAAGAATCACTAGATCAAGTTACGTACATGTTTAATTTCATGTTTGTATGCTAAGATTGTAACCGATTTGGGAAATTTTAGACACTCTGATTTTTTTTCCCCAATTTTTTGCTATCGGTCCATCTCCTCAAAATCTTGAAATTGAAGGTCAAAATCTATGATTTTTCATGCAAAACATAAAGAATCATGGATTTCTAACCATTTGACAATAATTTAACATGATTTACAGCAAAAAAAAAAAAAAAATGGTTCAAAACTCGGAAATGCTCACCGAATTGAAAATGGCCCCAAATCGGCTTGGATAATTATTTCGGCTCAAAATTTATGTTTTTCTTCCAGGGGATTCAAGAGGAAATGAGAGGAATAAAGAAAAACATATTTATAAGGGTTTTTTTTTTTTTTTTTTTCATCAAATTTTCTAAAGACAACCCTAGACTACCCATGATTTTGTGCGATATTGTTGATATGACGATTTTATATAATGGGCTGGTTGTGATATCTTGTGACATCTGCAATATTATGTGATACGGTGCGATAATGTGCAATATATTGTGCGATCAAATAATTTTTGGATACTACCTGGGTGTTTCGTAACACCCATGTGCAATAACAATAATATTGGCCGATATATTGGTATTGTGATCATTGGTTCTCCCCACTTTGTGCATAGATGAAGCCCTTGCATTTCCAACCTCAAACCACATGAATGAAGGACAGAGCGAACCTTCAAATGTTGTTGTGCCATGATGTATGAATTGTATTTGTATGTTCATTTCCATTAGATGCATTCCTTTTTTTCATTGAACCGCGTGGTATGGAATTTGACCTGTAGCTCAATGGTAGACTTGGTGTGTTTCAATATTGAAGTCTTGAGAGCGTTAGAGATGCGAATGTCCAAAACCAGTTAGACAATAAGTTACCATCTAATCGATGGATAAGTTCCAATGTGTAACACTCAACCCGTCCAATAGCTTGCCGCTTCATTAGGATTACCTAGTGCAAAAATAGCCATATCCACCCATCAGGTGGGCCATACTCCATAGAAACCAATGGATAACGCCTGATGGGTGGATCCAAATTGATATTTGTACAAGGTGATTCTTATGGTGGGTCCAACCTTTTGGACCCGTTGGGTGTCTAATGCAGGGGCATTTTCACACCGGGCTTGAGTGGGATGGCCTGTCGGATGTAGGGGCACACTCGGAGTGGGTAGCTCATGTGAGGCGGGTGCTTCGTGTGAAGCGGAACCCATGTGATGTGGGGCCCACGAGGGGGGTTCGACCAAGGTCCTAACCCATGGGATGTGGGGCCTAGGTCATGAGATAAAGGGATTGATTCATCATGCTCTATCAGTTCGAGCCTTTAGAGCAAGTGACTAATTGTCCTGCATCAAAGTGGTATCAAAGCGCGAGGTCTTGTATTCGAGACTCCTTACCGGGGGTGATTAATGTAAGGGCATTTTCACACCGGGCTCGAGTGGGATGGCCTGTGGGATGCAGGGGCACACTCAGGGTGGGCAGCCCGTGTGAGGTGGGTGCCTCATGTGAGGCGGAACCCATGTGATGTGGGGCCCACGAGGGGGGTTCGACCGAGGTCCTAACCCATTGGATGTGGGGCTTGGGCTATGAGATAATGGGATTGATTCTCCATGTTCTATCAATTCGAGCTTTTAGAGCAAGTGGCTAATTGTCCTGCATCAGTGTTGCACATACATGGCGGATGAAAATCATATGGTGGTTGGAGGCAAGCTGAGCCCGCAGACAACAGCTCAGCTCTGTGCTGCCATTTAGTGTGAGCACTCCCAATGAAATGCTTAAAATTCATGAGTTCCCGAAGTGGGAGGCACAATCCCTCTAGACGACAACCTAGAGCTGAGCAGTCATCAGCAGGCCCCACCTGCTTCTGCAACTGCATGATGCAAGGTAACTCTGACTGGCAACAAACAACCCTAAGTGTCTCAATGGGATTTGACTTGATTAATTATATATGAATTGTAAGTCATGGTTTTAACACTGCACTTGTATTATGTTTTATGGTCACTATATTAGCTGACATAAAAGATATGCTAATGTCATCATATTCTGTGCGCAAGTGAACATTTTTATGTAGTGTTTTATTGGTGGGTTCTAATTTTTATATTCTCTACAGGATAATGTATTTGTCAACGTTGTTGCATCCATTCAGTACCGTGCATTGGCAGAAAAAGCTGCTGATGCGTTCTATAAGCTCAGCAATACAAGGGCACAAATCCAAGCTTATGTCTTTGATGGTATGGATACGGAACTCTTGGTTTGAGCTAGAATCTTTTGATCATGAATATTGATTTCCTTTCATGGTTGGTATTTGAGCATGTATCCTTGGCAAGTGTCACTGGTACTAGTTTACTGCATTATTCAAGCCATGCCAGAGGAATATATTTACTATTTTAAAAAGCCAGTGTAGAAGAGGACTTTTTACGTATGGTAGGCTGCCAGTTGTAAATCTTTGCCAATATACTGTTTAAAAGATTACCCCAAATTGCTCTTAGAGCCCAACTTCACCTTTTTATTGCATATTGAAACTCATGTTTTGGTTTTCTTGAACCTTCTGATAAACTTTAGGTGAAGGGAAGAGGGAGGGAGAAAAACACCCACACAGGAAAATGAATTTCGAATTTATCCATGATCTTTTGCACAAGATAATACTGTTGTGAAAGGGTCCCAGATCTGTGAGCTGCAATTTCAAGTGTAATTAGCAGTTCTTTGTGTAAGAAGGGTTTCAAAGGGACACGTATGACCTCTATATGAAGCTTGGATATTCTTAGTGATACAATCAATCATGCTACCTGTCATTATCTGGGGGGTATCCAGTGCTGTTCTGTTCTCCTACTAGGATTAATCTGCTTTGGTGCTTTTAGGGAAGTTTGGATATGTGGAATCCAAGGAAAAGAAAGGACAAAAAATTAATAACTGACTATTTAATTATGATTTCCATGAGCACTATTCAAACATGAGTTCCAATTTTAGGGTTCTTGCTCTAATAGCAAGTGAAAATATCATATTGGGTCCTTACTCTTGCTCCAGTGGTAGACTCTCAGGAGTTTCAACACCTGGTCAAGGGTTCGAGTACCCACAGGTGGTGAAATCCCTCTAAGGCGGGAGTGTGCAGGTGTGTGTGCGTGTGCGTTTAAAAAAAAAAAAGAAAAAAAGAGTGAAAATATCATATTACTCTCACAACACTCTCTTGTGCCAAGAATTCTTATCAATAAGTGTTGTGATTGCTTGGTTGAATATATCCTTTTTTCCTGCTATCCAATCGACGAAAAATGTAATATCAAAGAAAACCGTTTTCCTTTTCCTTTGGCATGGAATCCAGTCCAAACTAGGCATTTGTGAAAGATGTCTTGTTAATTAACAAGAGTGCACGTGAACATGCACGTACTAGTTTTGGCTTTCCACTTTGATTCAGTAATCATTTCTTGTATTCTTGGATTAACTTTTGATTCAGCCAGTTGCTACTGTTAGCTGTAAAACTATTCAACATATCCTTAACGGACTTCTCTTCTCTCCAGTTATAAGGGCAAGTGTTCCAAAATTGAACTTAGATGATACCTTTGAGCAGAAAAATGACATAGCTAAAGCTGTGGAAAATGAACTAGAAAAGGTAGTATGGTGTTTTACTTGGCTAAAATATTTTCAAACTGTTAAACCAGATTGTTCATCTAATCAGGTCTTTTTCATATGCCTAATTGCAGGCCATGTCACACTATGGATACGAGATAGTGCAAACGCTTATTGTGGATATTGTGCCAGATGAGCGTGTGAAGAAGGCAATGAATGAGATCAATGCAGGCAAGCCTTTAGGCCATTTATTAATTCGAATTGATGGGAATTTTGGGCATTCACTTTCTTCCAAAGATCTCTGTTTATGTGTGTGCAATGGTGCATGGATGTGATTGTGGGCATGCGTGGGAGAACTGTTGATGCTTCATTGACGAATAGTCAGCCCTTCCTGCATGTGTGCATGTTTGTGCATGCATTTGGGCGGGTGTGGGTGTGGGTGTGCACCTCTGTGGGAAAAATATTGATGCTCCATTGACGATGTAGTCAGCCCTTCCTGTTGGTGGAAACAAGGAATGCCCTGGAAGTCTGGGCACGTCCATGGTTGCATGGGCTCTTGAGTGGACAACTAATAGGAAGGGCAGATCCCCTTCTGAAGGGCTAGCAAATTTCCAGAAGTTCATGCCATCTGTTTTCTTTTCTTCTAGTGCAGGCATCTATATTGTTTCTATAAAGAGAAAATCGACATACAGTTTTTCTATTTACTGATATTTTGCAAAATAGCTCTGCATGATCCGACCAGACATGAATTTCCAAATTGATGTCAACTCCATGAGAAATAATGAAAGTGTCTTCAAAATGCATAAAAAACAAGCGTCTTCATTCACATGGCTATCTATCTTGAAGTCTCAATGCTGTTTACCAGTTCCTAGTTTCTCGGGGGCTTGAGTCTCCTATGCCTGAGAACAGTGAGGTTTCATGCATTAGAACTAGATACATAAAGAACAGTTAGTCTTCTATGATCTAAAACATCACTAATTGTTTCATCTGATTTAATGACATTAGATCATTAACAATTGATTAGAACTTTTGTGACCTTTCATGTTAGCACATTCGACACATCTCAACCATTCATGGACATGAACATTTTCCTTTTCATTTTTAACATTTCTTTTAACTGTGGTAATTGCAGCTGCTAGACTGAGATTGGCAGCCAACGAGAAAGCTGAAGCTGATAAGATACTGCAGATCAAGCGGGCCGAAGGGGAGGCAGAGTCCAAGTATCTATCTGGCCTGGGCATAGCTCGTCAGCGCCAGGCCATCGTGGACGGCTTGAGGGACAGCGTCCTTGCCTTCTCCGTCAATGTACCTGGGACGACTTCCAAGGATGTTATGGACATGGTGTTGGTCACTCAGTATTTTGACACCATGAAAGATATTGGTGCATCCTCCAAGTCCTCGGCTGTTTTTATCCCCCATGGGCCCGGCGCTGTCAAAGACATAGCCACCCAGATAAGGGACGGCCTCCTTCAGGCCAGCGCACGTCAGTAAGGTACAGCGGATGGAGGAATCATTACTTAGACTCTATAGTGGTTGTTAATAGAGGGACAGGATTATCTGGTTTTCGCTGTTTCTTGTTTTGATTGAATATGGTGGGATTTTAAGGTTGTGGACCATGAATGACCTAGATGTAGATAGTGTCTATTTTGGAAGCCCAGTTTGATAGATTATCTGGTTTTTACTGTTTCTTGCTTTGACTGAATATGGTGGGTTTTAAGGTTTGTGGACCATGAATGACCTAGATGTAGATGGTGTCTATTTTGGAAGCCCGGTTTGATATTGATGTTAAAACTTTTCATATTGCTATTTTATTTATTTTTCTTTTTTTCCTTTCTTCTTTTCTGGGAATGAATGCAAACCTTTAGGTGGCAGCAGTGGCTGATACAGGATGAATTTTAAATGTACCTGATACAGTGGGCCACTGAAGGTGGATAGAGAGCAACCTGACTGGTTATATGACAGAGGCTTGATACAGATGTTAAATTTCTTCATCCTGCCGTTATTATTATTTGTATTATTTTTTTTTGCTGGGGGGTGAATGCAAACATTTGCACAGTGGCAGCAGCTGATAACTGTATGAATTTTTAAATGTGATGGGTAGAGAGGGACCTGACTGGTTTGCTTTCTTATCACATTGCTACCGCATATTAGGTTGGTGCCAGATTCTACCTTATGCCCTCCACAAAGTGATTTTGGATGCAGTTTTTTTTTTTTTGCAAGCAGTTGGCAATCAAAGGCGGGCTACATGATATGGACAGTCCAAGTCACTGATCAGGCTTATTCCAGTATGATAAGTATGGACCATCTCTTTCTTGTCAATTAAGCTAAATCAAGTCAGAGCAAGTGTTGTAGTATTTGTGTAATTAAAGGTTAGTCCCACATTCTTCTCTGTAGGGGAGAAGCATCCCTCTCCAGCCTTCCAATTTAATGTCCCTTTTCTGACGTTCTAGATTTGTCCTTTTTGAATCTACGAGTTTGCAGGGACTTCCTGTGGCAAGGAGGTGCTTCTTCCAGGAAGTTTCATCTGCTTAATTGAGATGAGGTTTGCAGCTCCTGTTCTGAGATCAAGTTGTTGGATTTGTCAACTCAGCCCTTCTCGGCAAGTGGGTTTGGCGGTTCATGCCTGAGCCGTCTAGCTTGTGGAGGACTGTAGTTGCAGCCCAAGTTTGGAACCTCTCCCGTGGGTTGTTGTATTTAGGCCCCTCTTGCTGTTTTATCCCTAGAAAGCCATTGCCCAAGTTGCCCGTAAGGTCCGTGTTGGCCTTCTTTTGCAATGGATTTGTTTTTTGAAGGAAATTTGGTGCGTACAAGTCCTCTAAATAGGCATTTTGGTCATGGACCTCTTCTCGAGCCAGGCCTCGGGTGAGTACAAGGTGGAAGATCTGGCTTGCTTGTTTTTCGTTTGCAAGCCTCTTCAGAGAGTTGAGGACTCACTCTGTTGGAGGTTTGGTAAATTGGGCTCCTTTCTATTCCATTTTCTCAGTCTGGGTCCTCTGTTGGTTGCAGGTACACAGGCCGGTTTGGCATTATAGGGACCCTCCTAAGATTGCTGCCTTCGCTTGGCTTACTGGAAGGAACAGAATCCTATGTTTGTCTTCTTTGTTTATAAGATGGCGAAATATGTATATCACCTTTTGATTCACTTATTGGCTGGTCAAAAGTCTGTTAGGTCATTGCGACCTCCATTAGTGGCATCTTTAGCTCATAGCATGGTGGAGTGGGGAAAGTAGGATCTTGGAAATGAGGGACTCTTTTAGTCATGCTACGGGCAATTTTGGTTTTGGTTCAGTTTTTGTCTGTCGTTTTTCTTTTCCTGATGTCTTTCTTTTTTTTTTTTTCTTTTTTTTTAGTTTGGCCTCTGGCCCAATAAAAATGTCATCCTTCAACAAAAAAAAAAAAAAAAAAAAAGTTGTCCATTTTAATTGCCATTGATGAGTGAGTTAGGATCATTTAATGTGACTTCTAAGATAGATGGGCAATCAAAGGTCGCCCCACATGATTGACGGTCTGAAAATGATCGGACATTCTCTATCATATTCACCTTTTCCCTTTGTTTAAAAAGAGAAAAAATCACCTTCTATAGTTATTTTTGCAAGCCATCCATAAAATAGTAGTCGTATGGATTGGGGGCATTTGGATACCCAGGATATCGGCCCACTATCAAATGATCAATTACAACTCTCAAATATAAATTGTTTATCATGCAATCGAATTGATGAGTGGATTTGATGGTGTGCTCATTTGAGCAAACCTTTGATGATCCTAATGCATGGGGATAATGAACTGTTCATATTGCTCATACTATAAATGGTCCGATAATTAATCTTATACCATCCATTGATGTGGAACCCCTCCCAGAAAATCACTTCGGTGTAATGATCCTAATCTTCCAATTAATGCCTAAGGAAATCAATAGTCCACATTAATCATGTTAAATTTTCCAATTGTCGATTTATAACTTCTATCATGTGGGTTCCAACTTTATTGCCCATCCCTCAAAAAATTACTTTAGCTTGACGATCATAACCTCCAATCAATGGCTGGGAAGATGAACAGTCAGTATTGGTCATACTAAAAATGGTCCAATCATTGATTTAAACCATCCAAGATGAGGGTCCCACCCTTGACTGATCATCCATCTTGAAAGCAAACTTTGGTTGGATGATTATAACCTCAAATCAATGCTTATGAAAATGAACAGTCTATATTGTTCATTCTAAAAATGGTTCCATTATTAATTTGTACCATCTATCATGCGGGTCCCAACCTCGATAGTGCACCCCTCTATGAAAATCAATTTGGTTGAATGATTCTAATCTTCCAATTAACTTTAGGAAAATGATGGTCCAAATGTTTCCATCATTGATCTATGAAATCCATCATGAGTCCCACCCTTAATTGTCCCACAGGATCAAGACTAGAGGGAATTGTCATTGGAGGATGCCAAACATAACGCGAGATTCTAAATCTGGAAATTTCAAATTGAGAGAATTTTAAAATCAGATATTTCAAATCTACTATAATATACTTGGAAGGTACGCAGATTGCCTGTCTTGCTGTTGTTGGAAGCTGTGGGGCCATCAGTTTTGCAAGACTGCAGTATCTTTTGCAAGAGATGAATGTGACAAATCCATTCTGTCTATTAATTTTGCAAGACTGCAATATAACATGATTCTAAAAGCCAGACAGATCCAAATATCAGGCGGATCATATCAAAAGAGACCGTGGTAGCCGTCTAATGTTGAAACTTTTCTAGAGCTAACCATGATGTTTATATGGGTCTTTACTCTCACCCGGGTGGTGGACTCATGAGAGTTTCTATACTCGATCAAGGGTTCTAAGTAGCCATAGGTGGTGAAATCCCACTATGGCGTGAGCATGTGTGTATATATATATAAAAACGGTGGAGCCCACACAGCTCGACCTCATGGGATGGACTCGTTCCCTCATATGGGAAAAGGTACAATGCGCTCAAGTGGACGATAAGCTCCCATGAGGTCGAGTTGTGTGGGCCCCACCGTGATGTGTATTGACCATTAACACCGTGCATTTGATGGGTCCCCTTTAAATTATGAGATATTTCAAAAATCAACCGTATACGGAACTCAGGTGGGCTATACCATTTAAAATTATGTGAAGACACCATTAAAATATATAAAAGCACTTGGTGGGGCCCACCTGAGTTTTGCATGCACCTGAAACTTGGTCTGAACCCTCATTCAAGTGGGACACACATAATGGGTGGGCTGGATTGGCTAACCACATCTCGATGGGCCCTCAAAAATGGTTATGAATGTTTTAATGGTGCACGGCCCCTCTCCCCTTCTATATGTGGTGTGGCCCACACAAGTACAGACTGACTTGATTTTTGAGACCTAGGCCCACGATGGAATGGTGCATCTTACTGATGGGGTAGATGTTCGAAACACATCATAGTGGGGCCCACATAGCTCGACCTCATGGGAGACTCGTGAGGTGGAGCGCATAGTACCTTTTCCCTGAAATATAATATAATATTATATATATATATATATATATATATATATTATTTTTCTGCTTATTTAAATATTTTTCACAGAGTCCCAGGTTATGAATATCTCAATGACTGAGGCCCAGGCAATCTGCTTATTTAAATTTTTTTCTGACGTCAGCATATAAGTCCCGCTGCCTTCGGAAATTAGACTGCATGATATTATTTTTTTCATATTATTTTAAGAGTTGAACCCACAATTGGAGCATATCCAAAGCTTAAGTGGACAATATTACAAAAAAAACATTGGCAATAATGATCCCACGATGTTTATTTTTCATCTAACCCGGTGGAAGCAGATTTATAGCAGAAACTAAGTGGGGCCCACCGTTATGTTTGATAGAAATACACCCCGTCCAACCGCTTTTTTAGCTCATTTTAGGACGTGGCAGAAAATGAGGCAGATCCATTCTCCAGTGGGGGATGAAAAACGTGAGGCCCACAGTTGAAATATTTGTGGGGCAACAGAAATTTTAAAACAGGTTAATATTCATGTTTTCAGTTAATCCTGACAGGAATGAGGCTATGATGGATGACATGCAGACATTACTGTCTACCCAGGAAGGTTTCAACAGTAGGAATTTCTCTGTCCACATTTTCTTTTAACGTGGCTCCACTTGAGGCTTGAATCCTATTAACTTTTGGTTTAAAGTCCTAAAAATGAGCTCAAAATACAGATGGATGGGGTGGATATATCACAAACATCACGGTGGACCCGCATAGGTTCCTAGCCGGGGACGCGGATTGCGTCTTACCCCCGCCCGGACGGTAATCCGTCCGGGCAGGGCTCTGTGGGGCTCACCGTTATGTAAGTGTATTATCCACGCCGTTGAATGAGTTTTTCAGATAAATTTAGTATGCCAACCAAAAAATGAGGTAAGTCCAAGGCTTAAATGGGCCACAACAAAGGAACCTGCACTGATATGACACCCACGGTTGAAACCTTTCTAAGGACCAACGTGATTTTTTTTACCATTAAACTTATTCATAAGGTCATGTAGATGTGGATGAAGTGAAAACACAAATATCAGCTTGATCCGAAACTTCTCTAGCTCCCAAGAAGCTTTTAATGGTGTACGTTCAATCCCCACTTTGTGGTCCACTCAAGCCTTGGACGACCTACCTCATGTTTTGGTCAACACACTAACTTTATCTAAAAAACTCGTTCAACGGCATGGATTGAACACTTACATAATGGTGGGCCCCACAGAGCCCTGCCCGGACGGATTACTGTCCGGGCGGGGGTAGGACGCAATCCGCGTCCCCTAGGCTTACGCAGGAAATCCCGGCGTCCTAAGTTGACACGACACAAATACCAGCTTGATCCAAAACTTTTGTGACCACGAAGAAATTTAAAACAGTAGACGTGTGGTCCACTTGAGCTTTGTATATAATTCATTTTTTGGATTAAGCCCTAAAATTATATAGTAAAATGGATGGACAGAGTGGATAGAATACATAAATCACGGTGGGCCCCACAGAGTTTATTCAGTATGCTTAGCGTACTGAGTTCAGTACCCAATCCGCTTCTATGAAACGCACGATCTCCCCTCCATAATAAAATGGGATTCCGTTTCGAGAAAATTACATTCGAAGATTCTCTATTCCAACTGAAGGTTGAAGGAGGTTTATTTTTTATTTTTTTATTTTTTATTTTTTATTTATTTATTATTTATTTTTGATTTTTTTGATTTTATTTTTTTTTTTTTTGCTTATGCGCTTCCGCTGGAATTCGTTAATCTTAGTTGCTATTTTCTTTGATTTTCATCGTTTTGAAATTCCTTCGATGTTGATTTGGAGGACTGTTAACTAACATGAGAGGACCATTGCTTCTGGTATGTGCTTCTTGAGTTGGAAGCGTGGAATGTGAAGTACGTGATCAGGACCGTTCATCAAGTGGATTGGATATTGATATCGTGGACTGGATGATCTTAACCATGAAATTACTTATCAAAAAAGATAGGGAGTAAGAACAATTTGCCGCAGTTGAGCGTCTAAGGAGAGGAAATAAAGTGCCAAGCAATTTGATGAGTAGAATAATATGTTTCACTGTCGGACGTCCCAGATGAACGGTCTGGATCATTGATTGTTGTCCCATTCTATCTTTTAATAGTTGCCGTGGAATATTGGGGAATTTTTTTTTGGATAGGGTTTAGCTGTCTGATGATGACATGTCTTTGGTCATTCCTAATCTGATGTTTATATGCCATCCATTCTTTGGTCATTCCTAATCTGATGTTTATATGCCATCCATACGTTGATAAGGTCATTCTTAATGTGATGTTTATATGCCATCCATACCGTTCATAAGGTCATTCTTAATGTTGATGTTATGTGCCATCCATACCCATTCATAAGGTCATTCCTAATCTGATGTTTATATGACATCCATACCGTTCATAAGGTCATTCCTACTGTTGATGTTTAGAGCTGTAGAGTTGAACCGAGTCGAGCTTGGCACATCTCGACTCGGATCGGCTGGGCCACTAGCTGACCCCAGCTTGAACTCGGCTCGGCTCGGTCCTCGAGCCTGATTGGCCAGCTTGGTTTGGTTCGGTTAGCAGCTCGGGCCAGTTCAAACCAAGTTCGAGTCTGTGCAGCATTTTCTCGAACACATGGAGTGCACCTTCAATTTCTCACAGTATGCAAAACAGTAGTAGCAGTTTATAGGTATTTCATCAAACACTCAGTGGGCAACATCAAAAGGGTAGTTTTATCATGTAATGTTTCTTTTTTTGGTAGTGATTTGTTTCATATCCATACCTTCCTCGCCACTAGCCGATCCCGTGGAGAATGCATGCACCCAAAACAGCACTTCGTTGAGTCATTTCATCAAACACTTGGTGAGCAACATCAATATCAAAATAACTGAGTCACTGAACTGGTTTGATCCAAGTTCGATTCGAGCTCGAACAAGCTCGAACTCAGCTCGCAATTCCTAGAGTGATAAAAGGGACCGTTTCACAATTCAAAGAGTAATAAAAGGGACCATTTTGCAATTCAAAGAGTATTAACAGGGACCATGTTACAATTGAAGGGACTGTTTCGATGCTTGGATTAAAGTTTTTTTCAAAATTTGAAGATCTTATTGAAGTAGTTTTAATTTTTCTGCTATTTTAATAATTTTTTAAACTTTAGGGAAATTAGTGGTTGGACTATAAATTGCCATTGTAATGCATGATATCTTTTGAAATTTGAAAGAATTCCTTTGGTTTTTTCCTTTGTTATCATTCCCTTTGTTTAGTTAATAGTTCCATAATAGCACACAAGATTGTTGACTTTCAAGTTATGTCAAATGAGTTATTATAAATCAAAAGATAGATTACATTTTATAGCTATGTATTAATGAGTATAACATCTGCACAATGGTATTTCCTATGTTCTGCAGTAACAATTAAAGTAGTTAGGTTACTGTTTACTTGCATTTATCTTGTTAGAAAGAAGGATTATCTCATGTTTGAGACTCCTCAATTAGCCATTAGACATTCTGTCTTACGTATTTAAGAATATTCTGTTGCCCTAGTATTTACATGTCTTATATTGATTTCAGCATAATATTTATACTGCTATTGTATTTTGAGTAATTCTCACATTGATCTCAATGGATGGAAAAGTTACCATCCACAGTCAATGCAGTATAAAATTGAAGTGACCAAAAAGGTTGACTCCACAGTGAAAGATCATTGGGTATGAAATTCAGGCAGATCCATCTATCAAGTGGACCATACATATATATTGAGCCAATCCATTGACCATGAGTTCTTTTCTATGGTTTTCTAAGGCATGTGGCCCACTTGATGAATGAATTGGCCTGAATTTTGCAGCCAACAAACTTCTAGGGAAGTCCAACCTTTTTGGCAGTTTGGATGTTGTATACACATGGCATGTCCAACCAAACTCAATGGACAATTGATGCCACTGGAAAGGTTGGGTCCACAAGGAAGAACATTGGTTACAACATTCAAGTGGTTCCATCCATCGAGTGGGCCACACAGACACACATTGAGCCAATCCATTGGCTATGAGTTGTTTTCTGTGGTTTTGTATGGTGTGGTTCGCTTGATGAATGAATTGGTCTGAATTTTGCAGCCAATGATCTTCTCAGTGAATCCAACCTTTTGGGCACTTTGGATGTTGTATACACGAGGCATGTTGACCACATGCAACTCAACGGATGGTAGCTTTTTCTGTTCATTGAGATGAGTGTGAACATGTCTCTTTTCTTTTGTAATCAACATTCACTACTAATTTCTCTTCTGAATTTACTCATTTTGATGCTTTTCAGAGAGAGTAGTAGCCATCCTGTTAATTTTGATTTCTGAAGTCCAAATTACTCAAAATTACTTGCATGGCTGTTTCAGTTTATGTGCCTCATTACTTTATCTTTGCTGATTCTTACTTTGATTATTGATGAGCTCTTTAGTTTTGCTTTGAGCTAATCCACAAATGTTTGTATTGCTCTAGCAGTAAAAAATGGGGCAAGCACTTTGCTGTATACAAGTTGGCCAGTCTAAAGTTGCTATCAAAGAAACTTTTGGTAAGTTTGATGACGTGCTTGAGCCTGGATGTCACTGCTTGCCTTGGTGTTTCGGGCACAAGATAGCTGGGCATCTTTCATTGCGTGTGCATCAACTTGATGTTCGATGCGAAACGAAAACTAAGGTTTGTGGTTCTTTACCTTTTCTTCGTTCATAATGGTCAAGCATTATCACTTAATGGTCTAGCATTTGAGTATTTCTATCTTTTGTAGCACTCATCATGTATTCTGAAAATTGAATCAGATTGTAAAGCCAGATCCAGTTGTACTGAATAATTGGATCACAAGTAATGGGATTTTATAAATAATGGATTTTGTTTTTTGTCATATGCTTTTGAAACATAATAAATTATACAGAATATAAATATATCGAGTTGGGGCGCACATAGTCCTGGTTGGGTCGAAGGGAGTCCTGGATCCAAGGTCTGTGTTTTGGACCTTGCCAACCCAATGAAATCTAAGTCAGGTCTGGTTCGGGTCCAAGTCAAAATAAGCAAGGTCCATTTAGTTAAATGTGTCGGGTTTTGGTATAAGAGAATCCAAACCCAACCCATGAGATTCATGGGTCAAGTTTAGGTTGTGTCAAAGACCCCAACCCTCTCCAACGGATCCAGATTCGGAACTAGACCAATTTAATATTAGATCTGGCCAATGACCCAGGAAAAAAAGAGTCCAGGTCCAATGATCCCTTCGGTCATCCCAGCGGTTCGGACTCCTAATATTGAGTACCTATTTCCTTTTCGTTTCTGGTAGTCAATGATGGATCCAGGATGTTGGACTGCATTCTCCCCTTCCATATCAAATTTCATCAATTTGCAATATTCAATTGCATTCGTGTCTACTATTAAATAGACTATTCATCATCTTCGTCGCCATTGACTATGTGAATCTTGTTTGCCATTCCACTCTATCAAGGACCATATCTCAATTAAACCATAGGCCACCAAACCCTCTTTTACTTGTACCTACATCTTTTTTTACCTTACCTTTGCCATTTTAAAGCCCCTTTGACTTGAATCAAGTCAGTCCTAATTGGGGCAGTTCTTGGTCTATGATACACATGGTTGTACCATATAAGTCTACTTCCCCTCATCTTGTTGCCTTTTGGAGATATTCCTAAGTTCCCTCAAATGTATTCTTTTCTAATTTTATCCCTAGTCTTGCCTCATCTATCTCAACATCGTCACTTCCACTACACTAGTTCTATGAACGTGTTGTTCCTAGATTGCCCAACATTCTGTCCCACAAAGCATTGCTGGTAGCTTTCTTATCAAGTCCCCTTCAGTTTACCTGGTATGTGGCAATCACGTGGTTCTGAATATCGGTATTTGGGGAGATATCAGCCAAAAAACAAAACTATACGTGCATCATGTATCGATATCAGCCCATATCAGACAATATCAGTCGATATAGGACAATATCAGCCCGTATCAGTTGAAAAAAGAAAGTGAATATTTACCATTCTTTTTTATATTTCCCATAATGTCTCACTTCACTTCAATTTGTCGAATCCCATTCTAACCATTTGTTTTGATTCCAAAACAGGTCTAGATCTAGCTTAAAATGAGTTTTTAAGCTTATTCCATGATTTAAATGAAAAAAAGAGAGGAGATATGAGTGAAATTTTGAAAGAAAAAAATAAAATCAAAATGGTTGTGCCCGCCCTGCATCGGCCTATACAAGCCAATATAGGTCAGTTTTTTTGTATCGGGCTGATACGGCTCCGTATCGTGTACCATCTCATGCCGATATGGATACGATACAGGCCGATACGATACCGATATTCATATCTATGGGCAATCACATAAAACTACAGAGGCATGTCTCCACTTGACACCCACTATTGGCTTGGAAGCCTTAGTGTTAAATTGCTTTATTTAGTTTAAATTGGCATATTAGTTTAAGCAATTGTGTGTTTAATAGGCAAAAAAATTTATTTGGTCCTAATCCTCCCTTTAGGACAGCCACCATTCTATAGCTTCACCAAACTTTCGCGTGTAGCTGTGGTATCCTTCACCATGTGCAATTTCAATTTAATCATGGCAATATGTCCTCTTCAGGCTCCTTTCTTTCCCAACATTGACCAGATTATCTCTGAGACCATATTATATGCCTTTTCTAACACATCTATGGAACAATGTACTTGTTCCTGTAGCAAGATAACAATAATTCCATCAACATATGCTACTAATGCAATAAGGCCTGACATGCCTCTTTGTATAAAGAAAGAAGAAACTGCATGGCTTCAAATAAAGCCGGAGTTCAATACAACTTTGTTGAATTTGTCAAACTATGTACATGGTGATTGTTGTAGACTGTAGATCGCCTTTCACAATTTACACACCTTGTCTGACTTCCCCTAAGTAACAAATCCTGGCGGTTGCTCCTAATATACCTCTTCTATGAGATCACTATGAAGAAAGGTACTATTTTTAACATCTAGTTTGAAGACAGGCCACTATGATTAACAACCGTAGAGAGAATAACACAAATCAAATTCAACTTGGCAACCGAAGAGAATGTTTTGGAATAATCAACACCAAGTGTTTAAGTATATCCTTTAGCAACCAAGCGAGCCTTTAATCGTTCAATTTTATCATTGGGCTGGAATTTAATGATGTACACCCATCTGAAGCCAACAAAATGTTTCTCTGCAGGTAGACTTGTGAGATCCAAAGTATTATTTTGATAAAGAGCAGCCATTTCCTCTTCCATTGTGTGCTTTCATCCCTCATTTTATAATGCTTCCTGATATGACTTGGGAATAGAATAAGATGATGAAGATAGTGAATTTACGAAAGTTGGGAGATAAACTTTGGAAAGACGTTTGGAAATAGGAGATAAACTTTGTTGCTCCTAATATACCTCTTCTATGAGATCACTATGAAGAAAGTACTATTTTTAACATTTGGAAATAGGATGATCATTTCAACGCATGAGCCTTTAATTATCAATTTTTTGGGCTGGAATTTAATGATGTACACCCATCCGGAAATAGGAATAGACCTATTTTTGGAGATTTCCCTTCCATTGTGTGATCACAAAGCTTCCTTAGAGGAAGATAAGATGATGAAGATGTTAGTTGGGGTCATTTGGAAAGACATTTGGAAATAAGATGATCATTACACGCATGATTACTTTTTTAGACCTCAAGGCTTAGAGGAAGATAAGGTGGATGTTAGGTCAACGTGCACTTTTTGTATACTTTCAACTAGGTATAACTAAGGTATAATGGTAAGAGATGAAACTATCTTCCTTAACTGCAACAGGTATAAGGACAACTCTTATGTCAAGTGATTTATTGTCATTTGAGAAGAATGGAGTGGACTTGAAGAAAGTGACATTTGCGCATGCATATTGTCTCTGCTATGTAGGGTTGTACTAATGATAACCTCTTTGTGGTTGATAGCATCAAAGAAAGATACATTTGATGGCTTTAGGATCTAATTTATCATGTCCTGATTCCAAGTGGTGAACAAAATATGCTCGTCCAAATAACTCTCGGAGGTAAGGAGAATGGTGGAGCATCTGGAAGTAAGATGTCACAAGGAGATTAGCCATTAAGATTCTTGAGGGCATTCGATTTATCACAAAGTGGGGTGTAAGAAGCGAATCACTTCAAAAACTTTTGGGAATATTCAGTGAAGTAATAAGGCCCGTGATGCAAGACGAATGCATGAACCAAATATTATGTGAGATCAAGCAGCAAAATTAAGGTAATTAACAAAAGAACATAAGACTTTCCATTATCATCACTGATACCAAGTAAATCATAAGAACATCATGCATAATCCTAGCCTTACCAACATCGTAGTATAAGATCATTAAATAAAAGAAACTAGGATCGAATGGATGTAGGGACATCCGATTTTCATAGGGTAAAGCTTTTTTTTTTTTTTTTTTTAATATATATATATATTTAAGTAGAAGACCTAATACACCCTAGGGTGAAATTAGGGTTAATGGATTTAGGTATTGGTAGAGGAGAATTAAGGTTTGGATGAAGGGAAGTTAGGGGTTTTGTGAAGAAAAAAAAAAGAAGAAGAGGCTTTTGCTTGTCTTCTTCTTCTTCCATCTTCATGAGATTTGAAGATACTTACATGTGATTTGGAAGGGATATTGGTATGAGACTAATATTCATCAAAGGAGGTGCGAGGTCTTCATCTATCCCCATAACATCACCCTTTCATTATCCATCAATGTATTTTCTTCAAAGTTCTTCAATTCTCCCATCACAGATATTCATCTTCTTCTAAACCTCACCTTCTTGTACCCATCAACAATCCAAACCCTAAAAAAACCTAAACCCATCCAACCTAGCCACGCGTGTGACCGTACAGCCACACCTTGACCCTTTTGGCTTCCAATCATCCTTAAATCGAAACCCTCTTATCTTTTCCCCAAAATCCATAACTTCACTTCATCCAAACCTTAATTCCCCTTTACCAATACCTAAATCCATCAATCCCCTTAACCAGTTCACCCAATTTATT
The DNA here is from genome assembly GCA_030180095.1 of Magnolia changhungtana. Lineage (NCBI taxonomy): Eukaryota > Viridiplantae > Streptophyta > Magnoliopsida > Magnoliales > Magnoliaceae > Magnolia > Magnolia changhungtana. Next base: position 1,722,502 of record JASAUF010000156.1, read on the forward strand.
CCTAGATTTCTGAATATCTTTTATCCTAATTTAACCATAGGGTGTGTTAGGTCTTCTACTTAAAAAAAAAAGAAGCTTTAGTCTATGCTAATTGGATGTCCCTACATTCATTAGATCGTATTTTCTTTTATTTAATGATCTTGTACTACGATGCTGAGAACCTAGGTTAGGATTATGCATGATGTTATTATGGTTCACTTGGTATCAGTGATGATAATGACAAATTTTATGTTCTTTTGTTAATTACCTTAATTTTGCTACTTGATCTCACACAATATTTGGTTCATGCATTGGTCCTGCATCAAATTTGATATCAGAGCCCATAGGTTTAACATAGGATTTTTGTTTTGCATCTAGGTTAAAGTCACATCTAGGGTTTTCTTTTAAAGTTTCCTTGTATATGCCCACTCATTTGGGACGTGGATTTGGTCTACAACCCATAATGAATCTAGAGCAGACTGCCGAGGCCCTTAATACTATCAATAACCGTCTGATGACCATTGAAGCGCACAATAAAACCACTGCCACTCAATTAATCGCGATTAATGCCCGCGTTAATCAACTTGTGGCCTCTTTATAGGCAAACCCCGACACTAGGAAAGATGGTCAATATTAGGCTGGAGAACCAGTTGATAGGCGAGAGCGTGGTCATGGCCAAGGCGTTGACCATGGTCGAGCACAGGTGCCACCACCACGTGAGGAACGTTATGATGGTCATGATCCAGATGCACTAGTCATGAAAAGTGTGAAAGTTGAGGCCCCCAGTTTTGATGGTCGTTTGGACTCCAAAGAATTTCTTGATTAGTTGGGAGACATGGACCACTATTTTGAGTAGTATGATATGTTTGATGCCTATTGAGTGAGATTTGCCAAGATGAAGTTGGTGGGCTAGGCGAAACTTTTTTGGACCAACATGAAGCGTAAAATTGAAAGGAAAGGAGAACCCATAGTTGCGCACTAGGTCGGGATGAAAGAGGTCCTTAAAGAAAAGTATCTCCTACTTTCTTATTGCCAGAGGCTTTTAGCTTTACGCCAGGGATCCATGACTGTTCAAAATTACATCGCTAGGTTCAAGGAATACATGATGCGATGTGACATTGAGGACATGATGGTTACATTGTCCATATTTAGGATGTGCCTTCGATTTGAGATCTAACAAGAACCTTATTCTCGTGATGTTGGCACATTGGAGCACATGTACCAAGTGGTGCAAGACATTGAACACTATCTCAAGGCACCAGTTGGTAAGTGCTATGAATCTCGGGATCCAAGTGTCAAGACTTACTCTCAAGTGGCTAAGCCTAACATAGGGAGTTAGTGTAGACCCCAAATTGGGTCCCAGCACAACCCTAGAGACGTCAAAGGAAAAGGGATAGCAAGTGCTAGCGCTAGGGGACGTGAGCAAACGCGATGCTTCAATTGCCATGGAGTTGGTCACTTTGCCCATTAATGCCCCTCGAAAGATAGGAACAAAGCCCTGGTGATTAACGATGGTGAGGAAGAAGGAGATGAGCAAGGCGATTTTGAAGAAGAAGTTTATCATTCCAACATCAATGGTGCTAGTGATTAGGAAATAGAAGAAGAAGAGACCACACCACTTGCAGTAGTCAAGTGCGCCTTGACCAATGCTAAGGAGAATGATGATTGGCATCAGACTACAATATTTTACACTTATGCAAAATGTGGAGAGAAGAATTGTAAGGTGATCATTGATAATGGTAGTTGTACCAATGTGGTCTCCATTAGCACTTTGTTCCGTTTGGGTTTGAAACCTGAACCGCACCCTTTGCTCTATAGAGTGTCATGGGTGGATGCATCTTCCATGCATGTTACCCAGCGATGTCTCGTGCCCGTTAATTTTGGATCTTATTCAGATTCGTTGTGGTGTGATGTCTTACTTATGGATGTTGGATACGTCATTTTGGGACGACCTTGGCTATTTGACCATGATGTGACGATATACAGCCGCTCAAATGTATGTTCATTCATGCATCAAGGAAAAAAGATATCTCTAGTTCCTCTCCCACCAAAAAGTAACACGAAGAAGAAAACTGAGGGGAAGTCGAGTAACCCAAGGGATACGAGGAAATCCCAACCTAAGTCTCTTCATGTTATCAACACCATGGAATTTGAAAGAGTGACAATGGTGGATTCGATGGTGAGTTCGAGATAAGTTACACCTATAGAGGTCCCCGAGGTGAAGCCAATTATAGATGAGTTTCACGATGTATTTCCCCAGAGGACTTACGGATGAGCTTCCACCCATGAGGGACCTAACAACGATCTGTCCTCACTTTACCAAACCTTTCTCATTATCGAATGAATCCTACGGAGCATGCAGAGTTGAAAAGGCAAGTAGACGAGCTCCTCAGAAAGAGTTTCACTCAGGAGAGTTTGAGCCCCTGTGTCGTGCCGACTCTTCTCATGCTTGAGAAAGATGTCATATGGCACATGTGAATGGACAGTCGAGCCATTAATAAAATCACGGTCAAGTACCGGTTTCCCATACCGCGTCTTAATGATATGTTAGACATGATGGCGGATGCCACAATCTTTTCAAAGATTGACCTCAAGAGCAGTATCACCAAGGATGGGCTATACGAGTGGCTAGTCATGCCTTTTGGCTTGACTAACATCCCGAGCACATATATGATAGTGATGATCCAGGTGTTGAGACACTTTATGGGTAAGTTCCTTGTAGTGTATTTCGATTACATTCTTATCTATAACACATCAGAGGAACATCTCCACCATCCGAGGTAAGTTTGCGAGGTCCTCAGAATTGAAAAGTTGTACGCCAACATTAAGAAATGCACATTTATGTCAAAATGCATTATCTTCTTGGGTTCATTATATCATCTGAGGGCATGAGAGTGGACCTTGAGAAAGCCAGGGCCATAGTTGAGTGTTTTGAACTACACAATATTCACGAGATGCGAAGCTTTCATGGCTTAACAACTTTTTATAATCGGTTCATCAGACGATTTAGCTCCCATCATGGATTGCATCAAGAAAGGGGAGTTTGTATGGACTAAAACTGCCTTTAAAGCATTTAAGGAGATTAAGGGCAAGATGAGCGAAGCCCCCGTTATGCGCCTTCTAAACTTTTCTAAAGTCTTTGAGGTCGCGTGTGATGCATCAGGGGTAGGTATAGGTGGAGTGCTTAGTCAGGAAGGGCACCCCATTGCTTTCTTTAGTGAGACGTTAAATGAGACAAAGCAACGGTATTCCACCTATGACAAAGAGTTCCATGCGATTGTCCAATCCTTGCGCAATTGGCGGCATTACTTGTTACCACAAAAATTTGTCTTGTTCTCTGACCACGAGGCCTTACATTACCTCAATTCCTAGAAGAAACTAAACCCTAGGCATGCCAAATGGGTCCAATTTCTTCAAGAATATTCTTTTGTGTTGAAACATAAGGCTGGGGTCGAGAACAAACTTGTTAATGCCCTTAGTCGTCGTGTGGCGCTACTCCAAAGTATGGGAGTGGAAGTGACTGGGTTTGATCGGCTGAGAGAAGAGTATCCTACATGCCCAAACTTTGGTAAGTTGTATGCATCACTACGAGACAGTCAGTTGACCGATAGTCGCGGGTTTGTCATCATCAATGATTTCCCATTTAAATGTGACAAACTCTGCATTCCCTGTACCTTTGTGATTTCTCAGTTTGGGAACTTCATGCAGGAGGGGTAGCCGGTCATTTGGGGAGGGACAAGACCATTTCCCTTATGGAGGATAGATTTTATTGGCCAAGTCTCAAGCGAGATATAGCCAAGATTGTTGGGTGGTGAAGGACTTGTCAACTGGCAAGGCAGAGGAAGCAAAATATAGGATTGTATACGCCTTTGCCAGCACCCCATGCGTCGTGGTAAGACATAAGTATAGATTTCGTGTTAGGTTTACTGAAAATTATCAAGAAACACGATTCTGTATTTGTGGTTGTGGGCCGTTTTTTTCCAAAATGGCCCATTTCATTCCGTGCTGAAAAACGTCAGATGCATCTAATGTGGCCAAGCTTTTCTTTGGAGAGGTAGTGTGTTTACATGGTCTACTTAAGACCATAGTGTCTGATCATGAAGTACGCTTTTTGAACTATTTTTGGAAGACACTATGGCACATGATGGGGACAATGCTTCAATTTTCATCTACCTATTATCCTCAAACAGATGATCAGACTGATGTTGTCAATAGAATTCTTGAAAATATGCTTAAATGCCTTGTGGGTGATCACATCCGAACTTGGGATACTGTTTTACCTATAGCCGAGTTAGCATATAACAGTTCCATTAATAGGTCCATAAGCACGAGTCCATTTGAGGTTGTGCATGGCTATAAACCTAGAAAACCTGTAGATCTCATACCTATGTTTGTGTCCCATAGGCCATCTGAGTCAGTTAGCACCTGAGTTTGCATGTCATTTACATGAGTTACATAGTGAGATCAGGAAGCGATTAATGTGAGTAATGAAAAATATAAAGCGTTTATTGATCCTTATCGCAAGTTCCGTGAATTCCAAGTAAGAGATTATGTCATGGTTCATATGAGGCCTGAACGGTTCCCACATGGGGCTGTTAAAAAGTTACAAGCGCTTAGCACGGGACTATACAAAATACTACAGAAATTGGGTCCCAATATGTATGTAGTAGACCTTCCACCTACCATGGGAATTTCTCTACTTTTAATGTGAAAGATCTAGTACAATACAAGGGTCTTGTTACTTCTCCTTTTGATCCATCTATAGACCCTCCCACAGACCATGACCTAGTCCCAAATCCATGAAGATCCAACACCCGTATGTTACAGCTCCCCATACCACATAATCCTCCCCACTCCCAGAACTCCTCGTTGTCCCCCCAACCACGCTCATGCGTGAACCCGTTAAACCTAGGTCTACTCGCTTTCCACAGCCTCTCCTGATCCCATAAGGACTCCTGAACTGCGCATCTGTATTCATGATCATTATTGTCACTGAGAGATCCACTATATCCTCGTCACCTACATATAGTGGCCGCCCCAATTCCTATCTATTCTCCCTCTCATGCGCAACTCGGTCATCTCTTATCTTCACTTCTTCTTTTTTCTACGCAACCCTCATTTTTGCTCTCTCATCTTGTGGGCACTTAGTGCAGCCCACAACATTGCAATATCCCTATTAAATGCTCCTTTAAGTGGGTCCACTATTTGACACGTGGCCACATAAATTACATATACTCCCAAATCTATTATCGAAAATGGGCCGGCTATATCTTCATCCTATATCAGGCTCACCCTCATTTTCCTAATGACATATTTAACCTGCAAAAGAATATTATGTTAACAAAGGCAATGTACTGCATCCAAAATAATTTTTAAAAAAAATTATATTTTAATAATTTTTTAATTTAAAAATAAATTTTTATTCCAAAAATTGATAAAACCTTATTAAATCAATAGATGAGCCCTCATACATATTTGGTTTCATGTTTGGAGTGCAACATTACAAGCAATTTGGGAGAAATTGGAGAAAATTTTCAAATTTTCCCCAAATCGGGCCACCTACACTCGAATATGGAAATTAGAATGTATGTGATGATGAATTCATCAAAGACTCCTAAATGATTTGAAATTGAAACCAACTAGTTGATGGTTGGAAGGAAATTTTGAAAAAAAAAAAATATTTTAATAATAAAATTATGTTTTTTCAAAATTTGAAAAAAGTTAACAAATCAATAGATCAGGCCTCATACATGCTTGATTTCATGTCTGGAGTGCAACATTACAAATAATTTGGGAGAAAAATAAATAAAAACTTTTTTTTCAAAAAAATACCCAAATTAGCAATAATGGGTAGCTGGAGTTACATACATGTTTGATTCGATGTTTAGAAACTCAAGTTGGAATTGATTTGAGAAATTTTGAATTTTTCCCTAGTTTTTGCAAATCGACCCCATCTTCTTCCAAATCTCCAAATTAGAGTATTTGTGATGATGTTTTCATTAAATATTCGTAAATACTTTAAAATGGGGGCCAATTGATCGTTGATTGAAGTGAAACTTTTAAAAGAAAATATTTTAATAAAATTTTTAATTCAAAAATATTTTTTTGTAAATAAAAATAATAATAAAAAATCCTAAATTACCAACAATCACTTGATCAGGTTATATACATGTTTGATTTCATGTTTTGGATAGTAAGGGCATGTTTGGATCACGTCAAATCACAGTAATGTAGTGTAATGTAGTGTAATGTGTAGTAAAAAGTAATAATTACCATTACTACCGACATGTAAGTATTCATTGGTTAAATAAGTGAATTTTGTCAATGTGCATATCTACCGTCCATATAGGGCATGTCCATACTCTTCTATTTTCACTACCGACATGTAAAGTACTTTCATTGGTTAAATACGCTTAAATGTAATTTTGTCAATATATGTTATATCTACACTGTCAATCGATTTTGCAATATCGTTTTAGGGCATGTCCCCAAAAATGTGGAAGATCAAACACTTCTGAGGACCTCAAGAAGTTTTCAATGGCAGGCATCCAATCCGTACTACTAGATGTGGTGTGGTCCATTTTGAATTTGTATCTGCCTCATTTTTTGTCTCATTGCATAAAACGATCACATGAGATGGGTGGACCGTGTGGATATAACACAAACATCATGGTGGGGCCCACGAAACTATACCATGTCCGTCCATTCATGGCATGCCAAGATTCCAAAGGATTCCAAAGATTTGATAGTTGGCAATATCCAATCAAAGGAAAGAAGTAATGATGTGAGTTTTACTCCACATTACTGTGGTTTCCAATAATCCAAACACGCCATAAGATTGCAATCAATTTGAGAAATTTTGAATTTTCTCCAATTGTCTACAAATTGGCCCATCTTCCCTCAAATCCCCAAATTGGAGTGCATGTGATGATGAGTTCATTAAATACTACTGAATACTTTGAAATGGGGACCAATTGACTGTTAACCAAAATGGAATTTCTATATATATATATATATATATATATATATATATATATATATATATATATATATATATATATAAATTATTTCTTAATTAAAAATATTTTTTCCCAAAATATCCTAAAATTACCAAGAATCACTAGATCAAGTTACGTACATGTTTAATTTCATGTTTGTATGCTAAGATTGTAACCGATTTGGGAAATTTTAGAAAGTTCTGATTTTTTTCCCCAATTTTTTGCAATCGGTCCATCTCCCCAAAATCTTGAAATTGAAGGTCAAAATCTATGATTTTTCATGGAAAACATAAAGAATCATGGATTTCTAACCATTTGACAAAGGGTTCAAAACTCGGAAATGCTCACCGAATTGAAAATGGCCCCAAATCGGCTTGGATAATTATTTCGGCTCAAAATTTATGTTTTTCTTCCAAGGGATTCAAGAGGAAATGAGAGGAATAAAGAAAAACATATTTATAAAGGTTTTTTTTCCATCAAATTTTCTAAAGACAACCCTGGACTACCCATGATTTTGTGCGATATTGTCGATATGACGATTTATATAATGGGCTGGTTGTATATCTTGTGACATTTGCAATATTATGTGATACGGTGCAATAATGTGCAATATATTGTGCGATCAAATAATTTTGGAATACTACTTGGGTGTTTCGTAACACCCATGTGCGATAACGATAATATTGGCCGATATATTGGTATTGTGATCATTGGTTCTCCCCACTTTGTGCAAAGATGAAGCCCTTGCATTTCCAACCTCAAACCACATGAATGAAGGACAGAGCGAACCTCCAAATGTTGTTGTGCTATGATGTATGAATTGTATTTGTATGTTCATTTCCATTAGATGCATTCCTTTTTTTATTGTACTGCGTGGTATGGAATTTGACCCTGTAGCTCAATGGTAGACTCGATGTGTTTCAATATTGAAGTCTTGAGAGCGTTAGAGATGCGAATGTCCAAAACCAGTTAGACGATAAGTTACCATCTAATTGATGGATAAGTTCCAATGTGTAACACTCAACCCGTCCAATAGCTTGCTGCTTCATTAGGATTACCTAGTGCAAAAATAGCCATATCCACCCATCAGGTGGGCCATACTCCATTGAAACCAATGGATAACGCCTGATGGGTGGATCCAGACTGATATTTGTACAAGGTGATTCTTATGGTGGGTCCAACCTTTTGGACCCGTTGGGTGTCTAATGCAGGGGCATTTTCACATCGGGCTCGAGTGGGATGGCCTGTGGGATGCAGGGGCACACTCGGAGTGGGCGGCTCATGTGAGGCGGGTGCCTCGTGTGAAGCGGAACCCATGTGATGTGGGGCCCATGAGGGGGGTTCGACCAAGGTCCTTACCTATAGGATGTGGGGCCTAAGCCATGAGATAAAGGGATTGATTGTAACGCCCTGAAAATCGGGGTCGAGCAAAAGTTCAACTCCCGAGTTCCAACGCATCACCTATGCAACATGGATAATGATGATTAAATGTTGTCCGTGTTAGTGCACTAAACATGAGTGGGATTATACCAATTCAGCATATCATATCCCAGAGACAGTTAAATTACGCAAGCAAAAGACCATGATAGGTATGTATAAAACATATAAGTGGTGGTGCGTCTCCAGAGTATAATCATGTTCCAGGTTAAACAATTACATATATCGTTTCAAAATATAAAATATCAAAATGTGTAGGTCCATCTACATCATGAAATCCCTATAGCCCCGACGATCAGAATGCGGCCTACATGAACCCGCCAGAATACTGCATATACGAAAACTCCTCCTCGTCGTCATAAAAATCAAGCTCCGCTTCATAAGCTGCGCCATCATCTGCAACTAAGACAGAGTCTGGTTGGTGTTTTAAAACACTGTCCCAGAGTGGGAGTGAGTGATCAACTCAGTGGAACTATAAGGCAAAGGTTAACATGTTATCAATTCAGTTAAGCATTACAATAATCATGTCCTAGATTACTCTTGTTAATGCAAGAATGGTATGCGATAATGATGCCTGGCCTCGCCTACACTCCCTTAGCGATTTCATCTCATGTTCGCGCATGGCATCCTCTCGAAATGTGCGCTTCCTCGCCAAAGCACATGCAGTGCGGTGCATGATCGTGATTAGTCAAGTTCTTAATAGGCATATTCATACAGTAGGATTGGGAAGCTAAGATACCTCCCTTCATATCATCTACCCAAACGTTGATCCATCTAGGGTCGTCAATTCTAGTTAATCACATACGAAGAACAGTTCCGGGTAGCTACGGAGCGGCTCGTCACCTCAGCGCAGGCCTGGTTTATACTCGAGGTTACTACGAAAAAGCTTGTCGCCTTAACGTAGTCTTAGAGTATATTCGAGGTCACTACGGGCTCGTCACCTGATCATAGGCCGACAGCTCGAATACAGTGTCCCATACCACCGTATTCGGCTCATGAGTTTGGGTTGCTCATTGGACACTACAGGGAGGCTCGTCGCCCCAACGTAGGTCGACAGCTCGACCACGGTGTCCCATACCACCATGCCCAGCTCATGAGTCTTAGCGGATCAAGGTACCAAGGTTAAACGGGCCTTTCACTGGTGAGTTTGGTACCTTAGATTCAAGCAGTAGCGTCCATACATGGTGAACATACATTGGGCCAATCGGGTTACTTGACAAGCTCGACTGGTACGAGCGTACGTTGACTTGATCGACATGGAGTGCGTAAGCATTTCGCGTGGCCTAACCACTGTCAACAAACAACGTACGACTCTGATTCATCAGGCGTATCCGTTATAGCTAAGCAGTACGGCCATCAATCGTAAACCATTACCGATTGCCTGGACTACATCGTAGCCCCAATCATACTCCAACCAATAGCATCCACATGTGATATTCCAAGACAGCATGTGACAACTAAATCTAAACATAAATCCCATTCGAGCATTTCAACAAACACATACCATACATGTCATCATACATAGGTATTCATCTGTAAATCACATAGTGGTAAGATAGGTTACATAAAGGAAACTGCAACTATATATAAGGGAATTGAGAATCCTATCTCAATACCCTCAGTAAGTACATTACATCAAGCATTTTCTCATTCAGGCATTTTATCAAACACTTAGACCACACATATTGCATACAGGTAATAAATTCGTTAAAAACACATACTATAGCTAGTCCTTTCACAAGGAGTAGCCACGTATACAATGATCATGTATTAGCGATCAATAATCATAGCAAGCACAAATCATAATTCCATACTCATTCAAACATTTTTACAAACACTTAGACTACACACTTCAACATACATGGCGTATGTTGGTCATAACATGTATTAGGGCAAATCCTTTCACCAAGGAGTTGTCATATGTACAACAATCATATATCCATGATGGATAATCATGGCAAGCACGAATCCAAATTCCATACCCATTCAAACATTTTTACAAACACTTAGACTACACACTCCAACATACATGGCATATGTTGGTCATAACATGTATTAAGGCAAATCCTTTCACCAAGGAGTTGTCACATATACAACAATCATATATCCACGACGGATAATCATGGCAAGCACAAATCCAAATTCCATACCCAATCAAACATTTTTACAAACACTTAGACTATATACTTCAACATACATGGCGTATGTTGGTCATAACATGTATTAGGGCAAATCCTTTCACCAAAGAGTTGTTACATATACAACAATCATATATTTACGACGGATAATCATGGCAAGCACGAATCCAAATTCCATACTCATTCAAACATTTATACAAACATATGAATTACACTATATTCAACATAGTTTATATATATCTGTAAAGCGAGGGAAACATCGTATCTAGCATGAGAAATGGCAAGCAAGTCAGTTATAAATCATTAACCGACATTGACAGCCTTGAAAACCATAACCTAAACGTTTATAGTCTACACCTTTCGCCAGTGAACTCGTAACAGATTTAGTTTGAACACTCTTGCCTTGTAAACTAGACTTTGAATACCTAATCAATAAAACGGGTTAGCTATTTCACCGATCTACGTATTTGGATTTCTAAAACAGGTTAGGGTTAGGATTTCTTACCTAAGAACGGAATCAGAATCTCCAGTATAGCGACACGGAAGCGGTAGTTATGTACGTGGAGTAGTGGGATCGAATCCCAGGAACTATCTCACGCTCGCTCTCTCCCTTCTCCACTTTCTCCTTCACTTTCTCTCTCTTTTCTCTCTTAGGGTTTAGAATTCGTATGGAATGAGAGAGGGGTAGGTGAAGGCCCTTATATAGGCCCAGACCTGAAGGGAATGGCTCCAGGGCCATGGTATACTTAGGTTATAGCCAAAGAGTGGCTGTTTCGGTCCAACGGAGCACATCTGGAGGCCCCTTTTCTGCATACGACCTGGGAAAAGTTTCCTGACATTAGATCTAGGTCAAGTTAAATTTTCGATCTGATTAGATTTATGAAACGACCGTAGAGGACCAGTTTTAGTTCAACGGTCATCGCCACTCAATCAGAGCCACAAGTACACTGACCTGCGTATGAAATTTTTCCTGATTCGAGGGTGTATTTAGGTCAGATTCTGACGGTCTGAAACCTTAGAATTGGCCCGCAAGCGTGTTGCGAGATGTCTTAAATCTGAGTCCTTTCGCAACTGGGATGCGAAAGGAGTTTCGCGGATTTCGTGTTGCAAGTCCTTTCGCAACTAGGATGCGAAAGGAGTTTCGCGGATTTTGTGACGCAAGTCCTTTCGCAACTGGGATACAAAAGGGAAGTTGCCAAAACTATAAATTGGGGTCCCTAGGGCTATTCTAATATAATTCCAAGACTTCCTAAAGGTATTCTAAAGGGTTCTAGGGTTATCAAAGGGTGTAGCAAGGGTGAGATTCGAGGTTGTTCGAATCGGGTAAGTCTTTTCTATTTGTAATTGATGCTTTCATAGTGGTGATCTATCGCTTTGTGCCGTGGTTTTTTCCCGCAAGGGTTTTCCACGTTAAATCTGTGTGTTCTCTTTTCTTGTGTGTGTGCTTGGTGCCATTGGATTGCTATCCTAGATCTAGATCTGTGTGATTCCGCAAGCCAAAAATCCCAACAAGTGGTATCAGAGCAATCGGTTGGGACACAGATCTGAATCTGAGGGATTAGGAATAATGGCGAGCGCCAGGTATGAGATTGAAAAGTACTCAGGGAAAAATAATTTTGAGTTATGGAAGATCAAGATGATGAGTTCCTTAATCAAACAAGGCGAAGATGGTACTCTTGAGGAGCGGAAGTCCACTATGACTGATGGTGATTGGAATACTCTTAATAAGAAGGCTTTATCATCGATCCGTTTATGTCTCACGGATGAGGTTCTCTACAACATCATGAGGGAGAAAACTGCGGCTAAGTTATGGGCGAAGTTAGAGGATGTCTATGCGAAGAAATCCTCTGAAAATCGCCTACACTTGAAGCGGCAGTGGTATAACTTCAAGATGGCAGAGGGTGGAGATCTGGAGGCTCACATCAGCAACTTTAATAAATTGGTTTGCAAATTGTTGGATATGGAGGAAGTGATGAAAGATGAAGAACAAGCATGTATGTTGCTGAATTCTCTCCCGGCGTCCTATGAGTCATTCAAGGACACTATGTGCAACATGAATAAAACCCTGAGTGTCGACACTGTTATCTCAACCCTTCAAAGGCTATGAGATAGCTAGACAGCAACATGGGGACAACTTCTGATGCACTATTTACAGTGGGTAGGAATTCTGAACAAGGTACAGGTTCTTCAGGTTCTAGATCCAAATCCAAGGGCAAGGGCAAAGGAAAGGTAAAGTACTGGAATTGTGGGAAGGAAGGACATGTGAAGAGGGATTGTGAAAATCCTAAATCTAAGAGGGAAGATTCTGAGGCTTCATGCAGGGAGGCTAACACTGCCACATCAGATGAATCGAGTGGATGTGATGGTGATGTTTTGTTTGTGTCTTCGCTCAGACGGTCATACGATGATCGTAAGGACGAGTGGATGCTAGACACAGGGGCATCTTTTCACATGACTCCTCATCGGAGTTGGTTCACCAGCTACAGGGAGTGCGATGGTGGACAGGTGTTTATGGGCAATGGCTTTGCCTGTAATGTTATGGCTGTTGGTACGGTGCACATCAGGATGTTTGATGGGGTGGAGCGTATCTTGACAGATGTGAGGCACGTTCTTGATTTGAAGCAGAATTTAATTTCTCTTGGTGTACTTAAGGCAAAAGGATGCAAGTACACATGTATTGATGGTGCTCTTAAAGTATCTAAGGGGGCACGGGTAATCATGAAAGCGCAACGACTCGATCATGTTTACAGGTTGATCGGGAGCACTTCAAAAGGTGGAGCTACAGTGGATGTAGCGGATTCCACCTCTACACGTGTGTGGCATGATGGGCATGACCACATGAGCGGCCAGGGCAGGAAGGCTGAGACGTGCGGACATGGATACAGAGCAGATGGAGCAACCACCTGTGTGAAGAATCATACGGCATGATCGCAGGATATCGGCGTGGTACATGGATGACTCTAATATCGCAGAGGACTCATCTTCTATTCTGATGGCTCTAGGTGAGCCTGATGCTGAGAAGTGGAAGGTGACTATGGGCGATGTGATGGATTTGTTGTACCAAACTGACATATGGGAGCGGGTGGAGCTTCCAGTGGGCCGGTGAGTGGTTGGATGTAGGTGGACCTTCAGGAGAATACAGTATAGATACAGGGCGAGGTTGGTAACGAGGGGTTATTCTCAGAGAGAAGAGATCGGCTTCTCAGAGATATTCGCGCCGACGGTATAGCAGGTATCTATCAGATCCGTGATTGGCGCTGGTTGGCCAATGTGATCTTGAGTTATGATGTGATGCAGAAATAAGAGAAGAGGTCAAGAAGCTACACGGTTGAAGATTGAAGACATGGTGGAGATTGTTGCGAGATGTCTTAAATCTGAGTCCTTTCGCAACTGGGATGCGGAAAGGAGTTTCGCGGATTTCGTGTTGCAAGTCCTTTCGCAACTGGGATGCGAAAGGAGTTTCGCGGATTTTGTGACGCAAGTCCTTTCGCAACTGGGATGCGAAAGGAGTTTCGTGGATTTTGTGTTGCAAGTCCTTTCGCAACTGGGATGCGAAAGGAGTTTCACGGATTTTGTGACGCAAGTCTTTTCGCAACTGGGATACGAAAGGGAAGTTGCCAAAACTATAAATTGGGGTCCCTAGGGCTATTCTAATATGATTCCAAGACTTCCTAAATGTATTCTAAAGGGTTCTAGGGTTATCAAAGGGTGTAGCAAGGGTGAGAATCGAGGTCGTTCGAATCGGGTAAGTCTTTTCTCTTTGTAATGGATGCTTTCATAGTGGTGATCTGTCGCTTTATGCCGTGGTTTTTTCCCGCAAGGGTTTTCCACGTTAAATCTGTGTGTTCTCTTTTCTTGTTTGTGTGCTTGGTGCCATTGGATTGCTATCCTAGATCTAGATCTGTGTGATTCCGCAGGCCAAAAATCCCAACAAAGCGAACGGCCCAGTTTACTTAAATCTGAATACATTTTCTAAAGATATTCGCGTTTCTCACACACTTTGCTCCGGGCTAAAGTTGTGCATTTATGGATTCTATCTAGACTTGATATTTGAGATGGTCATCAAGCCCAGTAAGACTGTCATATTCGTATAGTCTCGCGGTAATCGGACTTTCGACGTACGGTACAGGTCCGATACGGAGTTTCAGTGTGCTCCTGAGAGCAACTGAGTTTTGAGATTGATTCTAAGTTTCAGGGTAATGTAGCGTCAACGATTCTACACGTTTTGGGTCTTGCAGTTCGTATTTAAAGTGGTTCAAGCTAATTTCACAGATAATTTAGTTTAGCACTTGATTAATTTTCGTCTAATTTTTAAAGGATTTGGTCTTGAGCGATTTCTGCCTGAGGTGGAACTCGGGTCTTTGTATGGATTTTTTCGAGATGTTACATTGATTCATCATGCTCTATCAGTTCGAGCATTTAGAGCAAGTGACTAATTGTCCTGTATCAAAGTGGTATCAAAGCGAGAGGTCTCGTATTCAGGACTCCTCACCGAGGGTGATTAATGCAAGGCCATTTTCACACCAGGCTCGAGTGGGATAGCCTGTGGGATGTAGGGGCACACTCAGGGTGGGCAACCCGTGTGAGGTGGGTGCCTCGTGTGAGACGGAACCCATGTGATGTGGGGCCCATGAGGGGGGTTTGACTGAGGTCCTAACCCATTGGATGTGGGGCCTGGGCTATGAGATAAAGGGATTGATTCTCCATACTCCGTCAATTCGAGCTTTTAGAGCAAGTGGCTAATTGTCCTGCATCAGTGTTGCACATACATGGTAGGATGAAAATCATACGGTGGTTGGAGGCAAGCTGAGCCCGCAGACAACAGCTTAGCTTTGTGCTGCCATTTAGTGTGAGCACTCCCACTGAAATGCTTAAAATTCGTGACTTCCCGAAGTGGGAGGCACACTACCTCTAGACGACAGCCTAGAGCTGAGCAGTCATCAGCAGGCCCCACCTGCTTCTGCAACTGCATGATGCAAGGTAACTCTGACTGGCAACAAACAACCCTAAGTGTATCAATGGGATTTGACTTGATTAATTAGATATGAATTGTAAGTCATGGTTTTAACACTGCACTTGTATTATGTTTTATGGTCACTATATTAGCTGACATAAAAGATATGCTAATGTCATCATATTCTGTGCACGAGTGAACATTTTTATGTAGTGTTTTAATTGATGGGTTCTAATTTTTATATTCTCTACAGGATAATGTATTTGTCAACGTTGTTGCATCCATTCAGTACCGTGCATTGGCAGAAAAGGCTGCTGATGCATTCTATAAGCTCAGCAATACAAGGGCACAAATCCAAGCTTATGTCTTTGATGGTATGGATATGGAACTCTTGGTTTGAGCTAGAATCTTTTGATCATGAATATTGATTTCCTTTCGTGGTTGGTATTTGAGCATGTATCAAGTGTCACTGGTACTAGTTTACTGCATTATTCAAGCCATGCCAGAGGAATATATTTACTATTTAAAAAAGCCAGTGTAGAAGAGGACTTTTTACGTATGGTAGGCTGCCAGTTGTAAATCTTTGCCAATATACTGTTTAAAAGATTACCCCAAATAGCTCTTAGAGCCCAACTTCACCTTTTTATTGCGTATTGAAACTCATGTTTTGGTTTCTTGAACCTTCTGATAAACTTTAGGTGAAGGGAAGAGGGAGGGAGAAAAACACCCACACAGGAAAA
The DNA here is from genome assembly GCA_030180095.1 of Magnolia changhungtana. Taxonomy (NCBI): domain Eukaryota; kingdom Viridiplantae; phylum Streptophyta; class Magnoliopsida; order Magnoliales; family Magnoliaceae; genus Magnolia; species Magnolia changhungtana. The sequence goes on from JASAUF010000156.1 coordinate 1,738,748, forward strand.
TGAATTTCAAATTTATCCATGATCTTTTGCACAAGATAATACTGTCGTGAAAGGGTCCCAGATCTGTGAGCTGCAATTTCAAGTGTAATTAGCAGTTCTTTGTGTAAGAAGGGTTTCAAAGGGACACGTATGACCTCTATATGAAGCTAGGATAATTTTAGTGATACAATCAATCATGCTACCTGTCATTATCTGGGGGGTATCCAGTGCTGTTCTGTTCTCCCACTAGGATTAATCTGCTTTGGTGCTTTTAGGGAAGTTTGGATATGTGGAATCCAGGGAAAAGAAAGGACAAAATTAATAACTGACTATTTAATTATGATTTCCATGAGCACTATTCAAACATGAGTTCCAATTTTAGGGTTCTTGCTCTAATAGCAAGTGAAAATATCATATTGGGTCCTTACTCTTGCTCCAGTGGTAGACTCTCAGGAGTTTCAACACCTGGTCAAGGGTTCGAGTACCCATAGGTGGTGAAATCCCACTAAGGCGTGAGTGTGTGGGGGTGTGTGTGTGCGTTTTTTTTTCTTTTTCTTAAGTGAAAATATCATATTACTCTCACAACACTCACTTTCTTGTGCCAAGAATTCTTATCGATAAGTGTTGTGATTGCTTGGTTGAATATATCCTTTTTTCCTGCTATCCAATCGACAAAAATTGTAATATCAAAGAAAACTGTTTTCCTTTTCCTTTGGCATGGAATCCAGTCCAAACTGGGCATTTGTGACAGATGTCTTGTTAATTAACAAGTGTGCACGTGAACATGCACATACTAGTTTCGGCTTTCCACTTTGATTCAGCAATCATTTCTTGTATTCTTGGATTAACTTTTGATTCAGCCAGTTGCTACTGTTGGCTGTAAAAGTATTCAACATATCCTTAATGGACTTCTCTTCTCTCCAGTTATAAGGGCAAGTGTTCCAAAATTGAACTTGGATGATACCTTTGAGCAGAAAAATGACATAGCTAAAGCTGTGGAAAATGAACTAGAAAAGGTAGTATGGTGTTTTACTTGGCTAAAATATTTTCAAACTGTTAAACCAGATCGTTCATCTAATCAGGTCCTTTTCATATGCCTAATTGCAGGCCATGTCACATTATGGATACGAGATAGTGCAAACGCTTATTGTGGATATTGTGCCAGATGAGCGTGTGAAGAAGGCAATGAATGAGATCAATGCAGGCAAGCCTTTAGGCCATTTATTAATTCGAATTGATGGGAATTTTGGGCATTCACTTTCTTCCAAAGATCTCTGTTTATGTGTGTGCAATGGTGTGTGGATGTGGTTGTGGGCATGCGTGGGAGAACTGTTGATGCTTCATTGACGAATAGTCAGCCCTTCCTGCATGTGTGCATGTTTGTGCATGCATTTCGGTGGGTGTGGGTGTGGGTGTGCACCTGTGTGGGAAAAATATTGATGCTCCATTGATGATGTAGTCAGCCCTTCCTGTTGGTGGAAACAAGGAATGCCCTGGAAGTCTGGGCACGTCCATGAGTTGCATGGGCCCTTGAGTGGACAACCAATAGGAAAGGCAGATCCCCTTCTGAAGGGGTAGCAAATTTCCAGAAGTTCAGGCCATCTGTTTTCTTTTCTTCTAGTGCAGGCATCTATATTGTTTCTATAAAGAGAAAATCGACATACAGTTTTTCTATTGACCGATATTTTGCAAAATAACTCTGCATGATCCAACCAGCCATGAATTTCCAAATTGATGTCAACTCCTTGAGAAATAATGAAAGTGTCTTCAAAATGCATGAAAACAAGCTTCTTCATTCACATGGCTATCTATCTTGAAGTCTCAATGCTGTTCACCAGTTCCTAGTTTCTCGGGGGCTCGAGTCTCCTATGCCTGAGAACAGTGAGGTTTCATGCATTAGAACTAGATACATAAAGAACAGTTAGTCTTCTATGATCTAAAACATCACTAATTGTTTCATCTGATTTAATGACATTAGATCATTAACAATTGATTAGAACTTTTGTGACCTTAATTTTATGTTAGCACATTCGAACATCTCAACCATTCATGGACATGAACATTTTCCTTTTCATTTTTAACTTTTCTTTTAACTGTGGTAATTGCAGCTGCTAGACTGAGATTGGCAGCCAACGAGAAAGCTGAAGCTGATAAGATACTGCAGATCAAGCGGGCCGAAGGGGAGGCAGAGTCCAAGTATCTATCTGGCCTGGGCATAGCTCGTCAGCGCCAGGCCATCGTGGACGGCTTGAGGGACAGCGTCCTTGCCTTCTCCGTCAATGTGCCTGGGACAACGTCCAAGGATGTTATGGACATGGTGTTGGTCACTCAGTATTTTGACACCATGAAAGAGATCGGTGCATCCTCCAAGTCCTCAGCTGTTTTTATCCCCCACGGGCCCGGCGCTGTCAAAGACATAGCCACCCAGATAAGGGACGGCCTCCTTCAGGCCAGCGCACGTCAGTAAGGTACAGTGGATGGAGGAATCATTACTTAGACTCTATAGTGGTTGTTAATAGAGGGACAGGATTATCTGGTTTTCGTTGTTTCTTTTTTTGATTGAATATGGTGGGATTTTAAGGTTGTGGACCATGAATGACCTAGATGTAGATGTTGTCTATTTTGGAAGCCCAGTTTGATAGATTATCTGGTTTTTACTGTTTCTTGCTTTGACTGAATATGGTGGGATTTTAAGGTTTGTGGACCATGAATGACCTAGATGTAGACTCTGACTATTTTGGAAGCCTGGTTTGATATTGATGTTAAAACTTTTCATATTGCTATTTTTTTTTTCTTTCTTCTTTTCTGGGAATGAATGCAAACCTTTAGGTGGCAGCAGTGGCTGATACAGGATGAATTTTAAATGTACCTGATACAGTGGGCCACTGAAGGTGGATAGAGAGCAACCTGACTGGTTATATGACAGAGGCTTGATACAGATGTTAAATTTCTTCATCCTGCTGTTATTATTATTTGTTTTTTTTTTTTGCTGGGGGTGAATGCAAACATTTACGCAGCGGAAGTGGCTGATAACTGTATGAATTTTTAAATGTGATGGGTAGAGAGTGACCTGACTGGTTTGCTCTCTTATCACATTGCTACCGCATAACAGGTTGGTGCCAGATTCTACCTTAGGCCCTCCACAGAGTGATTTTGGAAGCAGTTCTTTTTTTTTGCAAGCAGTTGGCAATCAAAGGCGGGCTACATGATATGGATGGTCCAAGTCACTGATCAGGCTTATTCTAGTATGATAAGTATAGACCATCTCTTTCTTGTCAATTAATCTAAATCAAGTCGGAGCGAGTGTTGTAGTATTTGTGTGATTAAAGGTCAGTCCCACATTCTTCTCTGTAGGGGGGAAGCATCCCTCTCCAACCTCCCAATTTACTTAATGTCTCTTTTCTGACGTTCTAGATTTGTCCTTCTTTGAATCTACAAGTTTGCAGGGATTTCCTGTGGCAAGGAGGTGCTTCTTCCAGGAAGTTTCATCTGCTTAATTGAGATGAGGTTTGCAGCTCCTGTTCTGAGGGTGGCGCTGGGATCAAGTTGTTGGATTTGTTCAACTCAGCCCTTCTCGGCAAGTGGGTTTGGCGGTTCTTGTCCGAGCTGTCTAGCTTGTGGAGGACTGTAGTTGCAGCCCAAGTTTGGAACCTCTCCCATGGGTTGTTGGATTAAGGCCCCTCTTGCTGTTTTATCTCTAGAAAGCCATTGCCCAAGTTGCTCATAAGGTCCGTGTTGGCCTTCTTTTGCAATGGATTTGTTTTTTGAAGGACATTTGGGGCGTACAAGTCCTCTAAATAGGCATTTTGGTCATGGACCTCTTCTCGAGCCAGGCCTCGGGTGAGTACAAGGTGGAAGATCTGGCTTGCTTGTTTTTCGTTTGCAAGCCTCTTCAGAGAGTTGAGGACTCGCTCTGTTGGAGGTTTGGTAAATTGGGCTCCTTTTCTATACCATCTTTCTATTCCATTTTCTCAGTCTGGGTCCTCTGTTGGTTGCAGGTACACAGGCCGGTTTGGCATTATAGGGACCCTCCTAAGATTGCTGCCTTTTCTTGGCTTACTGGTAGGAACAGAATCCTATGTTTGTCTTCTTTGTTTATAAGATGGCAAAATATGTATATCACCTTTTGATTCACTTATTGGCTGGTCCAAAGTCTGTTAGGTCATTGCGACCTCCATTAAAGGCCTCTTTAGCTCATAGCATGGTGGTGGAGTGGAAAAAGTAGGATCTTGGAAATGAGGACTCTTTTAGCCATGCTACAGGCAATCTGGGGTAAAAGGAATTTGATGTTTTTTTAACGAGGAAGGGTCATCGTGTATTTTTGGTTTTGGGTCAGTTTTTGTCTGTCGTTTTTCTTTTCCTGATGTCCCTTTTTTTTTTTTTTTTTTTTTTTAAAATTTATTTTTTGTTTGGCCTCTGGCCGAATAAAAATGTCATCCTTCAAAAAAAAATTAAAAAATTGTCCATTTTTATTGCCATTGATGAGTGAGTTAGAATCATTTAATGTGACTTCTAAGATAGATGGGCAATCAAAGGTGGCCCCACATGATTGACGGTCTGATAAATGATCGGACATTCTCTATCATATTCACCTTTTCCTTTGTTTAAAAAGAGAAAAAACCACCTTCTATAGCTATTTTTGCTAGCCATCCATAAAATAGTAGTAGATTGGGGGCATTTGGATACCCAGGACATCGGCCCACTCTATCAAATGATCAATTACAACTCTCAATTATAAATTGCTTATCATGCAATCGAATTGATGAGTGGATTTGATGGTGTGCTCATTTGAGCAAACCTTTGATGATCCTATTGCATGGTGATAATGAACTGTTCATATTGCTCATACTATAAATGGTCCGATAATTAATCTTATACCATTCCACCTTTATTGCCCATCCCTCAAAAAATTACTTTAGCTCGACAATCAGAACCTCCAATCAATGGCTGGGAAGATGAACAGTCAGTATTGGTCGTACTAAAAATGGTCCAATCATTGATTTAAACCATCCAAGATGAGGGTCCCACCCTTGACTGATCATCCATCTTGAAAACAAAATTTGGTTGGATGATTATAACCTCGAATCAATGCTTATGAAAATGAACAGTCTATATTGATCATTCTAAAAATGGTTCGATTATTAATTTATACCATCCATCATGCGGGTCCCATCCTTGATAGTGCACCCCTTTAAGAAAATCAATTTGGTTGAATGATTCTAATCTTCCAATTAACTTAAGGAAAATGATGGTCCAAATGTTTCCATCATTGATCTATGAAATCCATTATGAGTCCCACCCTTAATTGTCCAACCCTCCCAAAAAAAAAAAACTTTCTTAGGATAATCCTAACTTCCAATCAGTACCTAGGAAAATGAACAGACCATAGTGATTATACTAGAAATGATTTGGTCATTGATTCATATGGTTCTCACCTTTTATAGGCCTAAAAGTCGGGGCGGGTTCAACCCAACCGACCTGTAACCGACCCAACATTGGGTTGGGCTTGGGCAGGATGTATCAGGTTCAGTCTCAAGCTTGGGCTATACAAACACCAACCCGATTAAACTTGGGTCGGGCTCGGGCTGCCCGACTCAACCCTACCCGATCGATATATAAGTTACTTATAAATTATAATTGAGTGTGGATAGTCTATGATGGAGGCACATGAAATTCCAATGCCGTCGGGTTTCATTGGTCCATGTCATTTCTGATGACTCAAGCTAACAAGATACACTGGACTTCTCTCTCCCAAATAGATTGCATGCTACACAACATGGATTTTAAAGGAGTAGTTGTCCTATATTTTAGCTTGTTTGTTTTTTTAAAATGAAATTCTTTCGTAGCTATACATAAGTTGAACCAAGTCGAGCTTGACACAGCTCAGCTCAGCTTGGCTAGTATTTAACCTCAGCTCAAACTCGACTCAACTCAGTCCTCGAGCCTGTCTTGCTAGCTTGGCTCGGTTCGGTCAGCAACTCGGGCCAGTTCAAGTCGAGTTCAAGCCTATTCGGCATTTTCTCAAACATGTAGAATACATCTTCAATTTCTCACAAAATGTAAAACAATACCAATATTTTACAGGTTTTCATCAAATACCTAGAGAGCAGTATCAAAATCAAACACCAGGACGAGCAACATCAAAATCAAACAGCCGATATATCCATTCCTTCCTCGCCAACACTTCATTGAGTCATTTCATCAAACACTCGACGAGCATCATTCATATCAAAATAACCGAGTCACCGAGCTGATTCGGTCCGAGTTGGTTCAAGTCGAGTTTCAATATGAGTTGAGTTGAGCTCAGGCAAGCTTGAAAAAACCAGCTGGACTCAGTCTGAATCCAATTTCGAGCCAAGGCAAGTCAAGCTTTTCCGAGTCGAATCGAGCGAGCTAACAGAGCTAACTCAACTCATGTACATCTCTAAGTTCTTTACGATAAATAACTACATATATAATTAATAAAATCATAGGTATGGAAAATAAAACATGTATTGAAAATATAATAAACTAATGTAATAATGAAAATATTAGCATGTATCCACCCAACCAACCTGGCTCAGTTGGGTTGGGCTTGGATTGAGAATTACCAACTCGAGGTTGAGTTGGGTTGGGTTAGGGTTGAGGTATAGGAACCTTGAGTTGGGCTAGGGTTGAGCACCAACCCGACCCAACCTACTTGACTTTCAGCCCTAACCTTTGATTGCCCTTTGCTATCCAAACATCACTTTGGATGGGAGATCCTGGTCTTCCAATCAATAGCAAATGAAATGGACGGTTCATATTGACCATAATACAAATAGCCCTATCATTGATTTGGACCTTCATCATGTGGGCCTGACACCTTTCATTGTCCATCTGTCTTAAAAACATGATTGGTCTAATTACCAAGGCAAACTTTAATAGTGAGCGTTGGAGTGAATTTCTATCATTTAAAAAAAAAAAAAAAAAAAAAAATTACACCCACACAATCACACCCTCACATAGGCACTTGAATTCATGACCTCAGTCGTCTACCACTGAACCCTAGGTTGCATCCGATCATCTTTTTTTTTTTCTTTCTTTCTTTGACATTGCAATGCCCATTAAGAAATTTAATAGCCTGGTTTCTTTATGCCCATCCATCATCCTCCAATTAAGGAAATTATAATGGTAGTGGTTATTAAAACATTTAGATATTCAAATTCCCACAATCCAAACAACACCTTACAATCATTCCAACATGGTTGACCAGTCAGAGGTGGGATGGGAATCAGACTCCTGATAGATGGTTGCAACAGCAAATTGCTAGGGTTGGGTCAAGTTAGTCTAAAGACTCACTTTTGGATATAAACCCAACCCATTCAAATTGGAGTTAGGTCCAAGTGATAAAAAAACAAAAAAAACAAAAACAAAGAAAACAAAAAAACAAAGCAAACCCAGTTATTTCAAGGGCACTCACATACACGGTGGGCCAATATAGCTCATGCCTTTATCATACGTCTGAACTCATGTGATCATTCCTTTTTTGAAAGACTTCATTAACTTACCTAAAAAATATCAATTAACTACTTTTCCTTGGTTGGGTTGGCTTAGGTGTTGGTTTTGGTCTGTGACGCAGGGGAGGACGTGAGGTCGAGCACCGTCTTCCTCAAGAGGATAACTATTCCGAATCCACGGAACTTCTCTGGACTCCTCACAAAGACTTCTCGAATCCACGAGAAAAGAGAGCAGAAAATAGAAATAAATTCTAAATAAATTCGAAATAGATTAATCAATGAATAAAAATGAGTTCACAACCCTTTAAATAAGGATATTAAGCAATGGGAAAGAAATCAGAATCAAACTACAACTAGGACTCCTAGAATTCGCGACTTACTATAAATAGTAAACTTTCTATTTATAGACGGTCGTGATGTCTACTAGTGCGCAAGGTTTTCGGCTAAAAATAGTAAGTGTCCTATTTGGCTTCACCAACCTGTTCTCCTAATTATTCTAAGCTCTTTTCACGTTGGGCGCAACTCCTAAAGCCCGACGGATGAAGAGTTATAAGCAAACTAAAACTTACTATTTATAATAAAAACGAAATTGAAACAGGGAAACGACCGTCAAATCAGGGGTCTCTCGCAATTCCGAGCGTCGCAACCCAGCATAGCGGGGTTGGTTGGCTAAAGTAGCTCGTTCTACCCCAAAATCATATATTTTTTGTCGGCTAACTCTTCCCGGATTGCGAGATACGCCTGATTTAAGGTCTGATGGTCCAGATCACTTCTGTCGCCGACCGGGCCTTTTCTGATCCATCTTTGCCATGTAATTGTCCGCGACCCGCTCTACATCAGTCTCCTCCACTTCAAAAGAACTCGTCCTCAAGTTATCATTATGCACTGGTTCATGATACTCAGTCAGGTCCGCGACATTGAAAGTTCGTGAGATCGCCATATCATCTGGAAGATCAACAACATAAGTGTTGTCATTGATCTTTCAAATGATTGGTACTGGTCCAATCTTTTTATTCTTTAACTTGTTGTACGTTCCGGTCGGAAATCTTTCTTTGCGCAGATGGACCATTACTTGATCGCCCACCTCGAACACTTTCTGTCGCCGATGCTTGTCCGCTTGCTCCTTATACTTTTCGTTCGAGGCATGTAACTTATTCTGTACCTCCTCATGAATGCCCATGATTTTGTCTGCCATATGTTCTGCTGCAATGCTCATGCCTGGGAGCTTGGGTAGAAGGACCAAGTCTAGCGTATGGCGAGGTACTCGTCCGTAGATAACCTGGAACGGGGATTTTTCTGTCGAGCGGTTCACCATGTTGTTGAATACAAACTCCGCTTGAGACAAGGCCAAATCCCACTGCTTCGGTTTTTCTCCTGAAATACATCGAAGGAGGTTTCCCAACGTGCGATTCACAACCTCAGTTTGACCGTCAGTCTGTGGGTGGTACGCGCTGCTGAACTGAAGGCGTGTATCGAATCGAGTCCACAAAGTCCGCCAAAAGTGGCTTATGAACTTCGTGTCACGGTCGGAAGTAATAGTCTTAGGAACCTCGTGTAGCCGCACAATTTCTCTGAAGAATAGATTCGCCACGTGTGTTGCATCGAGAGTCTTCTTGTATGGAATAAAGTGCGTCATCTTGGAAAAACGATCTACTACCACGAACACCGAATCCATGCCGCGTTGTGTTCGTGGGAGACCAAGCACAAAGTCCATAGATAAATCCTCCCAAGGGCCGTCAGGCACGGGTAACGGGGTGTAGAGGCCCGTATTATGAGATTGCCCCTTGGAAGTCTGACAAATATAACAGCGTTGGACTGCCTTTCCCACATCACGTACCAATTGAGGCCAGTAATACCGTTCTTCTACAAGAGCTCGCGTCTTGTCTCGCCCAAGGTGTCCACTGAAGCCACCTCCATGTAGCTCTTGGATTATCTGTTCCCTTAGCGAACTCTTTGAGATACATAGTCGATTTCCCTTGAAAAGGAACCCATCTTGTATATGTAAGTTACCGGAGTGACCTTCCTGACATCTAACCCATGCATCTTTGAAGTCGTCGTCGTCGGCATATATGTCTTTGAGGCGATCGAACCCGACAACTTCATTGCTCATAGTGACTAGCAAAGTTGCACGGCGACTCAGCGCATCGGTTACTTTGTTCTGTTGCCCTGACCTATGCTTTAGCACGAATGTGAATTCCTGTAAAAACGAGATCCATCTAGCATGTACACGGTTAATGTTAGCTTGACTATTAATAAATTTGAGGGCTTGATGGTCCGTGTAAAGTATGAATTCCCTTTGAATCAAATAATGTTGCTAATGTCACAGTACCTGGACCACCGCGTACAACTCGATCTCATATGTAGACCACTTCTTGCGTGCATTACTAAGTTTCTCACTGTAGAAGGCTACCGGCCTACCTTCTTGAGACAAAACTCTTTCAATCCCGACATATGAGGCATCACGTTCGACTTCAAACAGTTTGTCGAAGTTGGGAAGTACAAGAACCGGGGTCGTGGATAAGCTACGCTTGATTTCGACAAAGCTCCTGTCGGCTTCGTCAGTCCACTGAAACTGCCCTTTCTTCATGCAATCTGTGATCGGTGACACAATGCTACTGAAAATTTTCACGAACCGACGATAGAATGTCGCTAGTCCATGGAAACTTCGCACTTCGTGAATATTTTTGGGAACCGGCCATTCTCTGATTGTTTTCACCTTTTCCTCATCTACTCGAATGCCCGTGTATGTAACCACAAAACCCATAAACAATAGACTATCAGTCATGAAGCTACACTTTTTTAAATTGAGGTACAGTTTATTTTTAGTAAGCACTTGAAGGACCTTCTTGAGGTGCTTCATATGGGTGTTTCGTCTTGACTGTATATCAAAATATCATCAAAATAAACCACAACAAACCGCCCAATGAAAGGTTTCAGAACTTGGTTCATCAACCGCATGAATGTGCTAGGCGCATTAGAAAGACCGAAAGGCATGACCATCCATTCGTACAATCCTTCCTTGGTCTTGAAGGCTGTTTTCCACTCATCACCCGGCCGTATTCAAATCTGATGGTAGCCGGTCCTTAAGTCCAATTTAGAGAATATTTTTGTGCCCTCTAGCATATCCAACATATCATCCAACCGTGGTATAAGAAACCTATATTTTATGGTGATCTTGTTGATGGCCCGGCTGTCAACACACATGCGCCAACTCCCATCTTTCTTTGGAGTTAGTAGAGTTGGTACAACACATGGGCTCATGCTTTCTCGAATAAGACCCTTACGGATCAGTTCCTCCACTTGTCCCTACAGAATCTCGCACTCATTCGGTCTTATTCGATAATGAGGACGATTAGGTAAACTAGACCCAGGGACAAAGTCGATATGGTGTTGGATATCTCGCATAGGGGGTAACCCATCGGAAAGGTCCTCGGGCCAGATTTCTTATAATTCATGTAACAAGGGCCTTAGTCTTTCAGGGATGATGGTAGGATCGAGTTCTTCCCATTTTACAATTAATGCATAAGTCTGTCCTGTTTCTTTGGATTCTTCCACGAAGTCCTGAATGGTTAAGAGAAAACGACCATCCACTTTAGAAGTTTCAGGTGGTCCTTCTGGATCCATAGGGGCCAATATGGTCTTCCGGCCGTCCTTGACGAAGATATATATGTTATCTCGCCCTTTATGAGTGGCTTCACGGTCAGATTGCCAGGGTCGACCGAGTAGTATGTGACATACTTCCATGTCAACCACATCGCATACTACTTCATCCTTATAATATTTGCCAATTGAAAAAGATATGGTGCACCGTTTAGTTACCTTTGTCTCGCTGACCTTCTTGATCTAACCGATTGTATATGGAGAGGGATGACGCTCTGTTTTCAATTACAATTTTTCCACCATGCCCCTAGAGACGATGTTCTCGCTGCTTCCATTGTCAATGATCACGTCACAAACCTTTCGATTCACCGTACACCTAGTGCGGAAGATGTTATGCCGCTGTGGATGCACTTCTTTTCTTGGCGCATATAATAGCCGCCTCATGACGAGCGACTCGCCGTGATCTTGCTGAACCCAATCTGAATCATCTACCTCGTTCTCAGCGGTATGCTCCTGTTCTTTAATATCTGGATCTTCATAAGCGTTATCAGCACTACCATCATTAATGGCGAGGTTTGCCACTTTTCGCTGGAGACAAGTATTTGACAGGTGGCCTGGTTGGCCACAACGATAGCAGTTGTTGGGCCTTGGCCGAGCATAAGGGTTCGGGATTGTACTTGGACCAGCAGCAGTCGATACGCCCCTTTGGGGTCTAGCTTGCCCGCTTCCCTGATCTCGGTTCTCAGACGTAGGAGGTTGAATGCGTGCTCCTACGGGCTCCTTCCCCTTAGGCTGTGGAGCTCCCTGGGGTGGACCTGCCACAGTGATCCTCGCAGTAGGATAGGCCCGTGTGTTAGAACATTCAAGTTTCGCTTCTGCCCGAGTAGCCAACTTGATTGCATCATTCATCGTCCAGACGGACTGCATCTGGACCCGATCCTAGATCGCCATACGCAATCCACCGTTGAATCGGGCGACTTGCTGCGATTCAGTCTCGACTAAAGCGTTGCACGCCGCTAGGCGGTAAAATTCTTCTGCGTACTCTCTCACCGACCGACTATCCTGGTATTGTTGGAATAATACCTAATCATAATCGCTAGGGAGGAATCGGGCACGTAGTAGCTGCTTCATTCGCTGCCATGTGCGGATTGGTGCTTTCATCTGCCTGGTTCGTGCGAGTTGCAGTTGTTCCCACCAAGCTGAAGCTCCTCCTTTCAACTTGTAGGTCACGAGCTTGACCTTCTTTGTTTCAGGGATGTCCATATAGTCAAAAAATTGCTCAATTGCAGAAAGCCAATCGAGAAAATCCTCAATGTGTAGTTGGCCGTTGAAGTTAGGAATATCAACCCGTATCTTGAAGTCTTGATCAATTCGATCTACTCGATCGCCGCCTTGCCTGGGGTGTTGGAAGATCACGTCATCGATCTCCTCTTCACTGGAGCCCCCGTCCTCAGGGACGGCCCTTGAATGCACTACTGGTATTATCCTGCGATCAGGGCGATTACGGGTTTCAGCAATTGGTGGTGGAGGATTACCACCAGGAACACGGAGTTGCCCTAGGGTTTCTACCAAAAGATTCGCTATGCGGTCCATGGAAGCCTGCAGCCCTTGCATGGCTTGCCGATTCTCTTGTTGCGTTGCTTGGAAAGTTACCGCCGTTAAAGGAAAATTTCCTGGAGCACCGCCTATGGGATTGTTGCCCGACCCGTCGTTAGAAGCCATCGACTCGAGGAGAAACCTCGCTTGGGAGGACGTGAGGTCGAGCACCGTCTTCCTCAAGAGGATAACTATTCCGAATCCACGGAACTTCTCTGAACTCCTCACAGAGACTTCTCGAATCTACGAGAAAAGAGAGCAGAAAATAGAAATAAATTCTAAATAAATTCGAAATAGATTAATCAATGAATAAAAACGAGTTCACAACCCTTTAAATAAGGGTACTAAGCAATGGGAAAGAAATCAGAATCAAACTACAACTAGGACTCATAGAATTCGCGACTTACTATAAATAGTAAACTTACTATTTATAGACGGTCGTGATGTCTACTAGTGCGAAGGTTTTCGGCCAAAAATAGTAAGTGTCCTATTTGGCTTCACCAACCCATTCTCCTAATTATTCTAAGCTCTTTTCACGTTGGGCGCAACTCCTAAAGCCCGACAGATGAAGAGTTATAAGCAAACTAAAACTTACTATTTATAGTAAAAACGAAATTGAAATAGGGAAACGACCGTCAAATCAGGGGTTTCTCGCAATTCCGAGCATCGCAACCCGGCGTAACTGGGTTGGTTGGCTAAAGTAGCTCGTTCTACCCCAAAATCATATATTTTTCATTGGCTAACTCATCCCGGATTGCGAGATACGCCTGATTTAAGGTCTGATAGTCCAGATGTCGCCAACCGGGCCTTTTCTGATCCATCTTTGCCATGTAATTGTCCGCGACCCGCTCTACATCAGTCTGGTTTTGCATAGGACAAGTCGGACTCATTTAAAAACTGGGTCTAGTTGATTTTGAGAGGTCCTATACCTGACCCATTTAGTAATTAGGGTCAAACTTTTGAGACCATCGGCCATTTGATCAAATCATTAGAATTAATCGATCAAAGTGGTCTCAAACATAGATGGGAATCAAAGATGGAATCGATAATCACGATTGGAAATGGTCCGAGTTGGGCCAAAGTCGCATTTTTGAACTTCGACGCAATTCATTAAAATTATATTCAGGTCCAAGTAGGAATAAAAAACAAAAACAAAAGAAGCTGACCATTTATTTAATGGACCAAGTCCGATGGGTAGAGTATAAAATTCATGAACAATATATATATATATATATATATATATATATATATATATATATATATATATATATATATATATATATATATATATATATATATCTATTATGGTGGGGTCGCTGTTCCCAGTGTTCGTCGTTGCTCCCTTCATTTGGTGTGGCTTTAATGACTTAGTTGACTTTCCTACACATTACTTGACTACTTTTACTGCATCCGGGTAGAGTGGATATGGGTCCATTTCAGTTTAGCATGGCCTGAAATTAGACTCATTTTTCATGGGGAATGAATCAGATTGAATTTTGGGAGGTCCCAGATCCGACCTACTTAGTGATTTGGAGTGAACTTTTGAACCAAGACCTACCCTCATAAGGCCATGCTTTGGACCTAACACACTTTTTTTTTTCTTTTTTTTTTTGTACACACACACCACCACACACTCACGCTGTAGTGGGATTTCACCACCTATGGATACTCGAACCCTCAACCAGGTGTTGAAGGTCCTGAGAGTCTACCACTGGGGTAAGAGCAAGGACCCACCTAACCCACTCACATCCAATGCCTACTTACACTCCTCTGTATGATGGACTTTCTGAATCAATGATCAAACATTTTTTATTATATTTTTGTAATAGATTATAACTGACATTTTTATCCACAAGCCCAATCAAAGTAAATGTTGATCCTTTGTGGACGTAGATCGTCCACATTGAAGTTCCTGTAGTCAAAAGCCAGGTAGGGCCCATCATAATGTTTGCGAGAAATTTACCCTATGTATCTGTTTTGCCAACTTATGTTGGGACATGAACTTTTTTTTTTTTTTTTTGTGGGACATGAACTTAAAAATAAGATAAATCCAAAATTCAAGTCAGCCATACTGTAGAAAATAATGGGGAGAAATGTTTATGTCATCCAAATAGTTCACAAGGTCATTTTCATTGTGATGAACTGAAAGTAACATTAGCCTGATCGAAAACTTTTGTGCCCCTATAAATATTCCAATGGTGGATGCTCAATCTCCACTGTTTCATGTCACATAGTTCACTTGAGTTTTGGATCTGTCTCATTTTTTGGTCCATGTCCTAACATGAGCTGAAAAAAACAGATGAATGGAGTGGATTTTTCACAAACATCATGGTGGCCCCACTTAGGTTCCAACAACAGGGGTCGCAAGCAATCACGGTAGATGATCTACCTGTTGCTGATAGGATATGACAGGTCATCCGTAGACCCCGCCCTGGACAACCATTTAAGTAATCTTGTTTGACGCTTGTGAAAAACTCCTAAGGAGTTACATATTTTATCAAATAATGAGGCTCCCATCCACCAAGGAGGGTGGATCCCTGAACGTGGGGCCCATTGTGATGTATGTGCCCTATATCCACACCATTCATCCGTTTTGTAAATTCATTTTAGGGTATTATTCCAAAATTGAAGCAGACCCAAATCTTAGGTGGACCATAATACAGGAAACAGTGGTAGTCGACCCTTAAAAATCTCTAGTGGGCCACTAAGTTCTGGATCAAGTTGATTTTTTGTGTCTCCTCTTCAACCAAGTCTTTGCGACCTTATCAAGAGGTTGGATGGTAAATAAACATTCCAATGGCTCCTGTGAAGTTTTTAATGGTGGGGATTCAATCATGACTGTTTTCTATGGTATGGTCCACCTGAGATTTCGATCTGCTTCAATTTTGGAGGCGGATTTCCTGTGAAAGCCCTCAAGTTCCTGTGCAAGGATGCGGGTGGGGCCAACGAGATATTTGTGAGAAATCCACCCGGTCCATCTGTTTTTCAAGCTCATTTTGGGAGTTTTGACAAAAAATGAGGTGTATCCAACACTCAAGTGGGTCACACGAGAGGAAACGGTGAGATTTTAGTGAGAACCGTTGAAGCATTCTTATGGCCATAAAAGTTTTGTACCAAGCTATCTTTTCGGTGTATTCACTTCATCCCGTTGGGAATGACCTTATAAACAGTTTTTATAGCACATAAACGTCAAGAGGGAGCTCAGGAAGGTTTCAACGGTGAGAATGTCTTTCCCCAATTTTCCCTCTTGTGTGACCCACTTGAGTTTTTTATCTACCTCATTTTTGGTCAAACGTTCTAAAGTAATCTTGAAAAACAGATGGACGGAATGGATTCCTCACATACATTACATACATTGCAGTGGGCCCTACCCAGCATCTTTTGCGGGAACTTCCCGTGTCCCACGGTCAGGGATGCACCTAAACTGCACCCAAATGATGCTGGGACAGTTGGTGCTTTTTAAGTGAGGACCGAAGAGATTACTTTATTTAATTTATTTTCTTTAAATAGTGAAAGTCAAGACCTTGTGAGGCTCAGATGACAACCCACCATGGTGATTGCAGAACAAAAATTCAAACAGATCAAATCATCATTTGGGCTACTCTGGAATTTGAACGAATCATCATTTGGGCTACTCTGGAATTTGAATGTTTTGAATGGATTATATTATTTTTATATTTTTAGTTCACCTAATATTATGTTGATGTCCATCTTTTGAAGGAGTGAGATGTCGGTCACATGTCATGTGGGCCTCATAATTTTAAATTCTCCACTTTGTAAAATAAATAAGAGAGGAAAATAATGTAAATTTGCTTCTAAGGTTGTAGTAAGGTTTCAACTGCTTGAGCTTTGAATCTGCCTCATTTTTTCGCTCATGCCTTAAAATGATCAGGCAAAATAAATTAATGGCATGAATAAAACACATATATCATAATTTGGCCGATAGAGTTTTTCCACCTTTAAGTTAGTGTTGTGTTCTACACCATGCAATCTGAATCTGCTACCGCCTTATGCTTTTGATAGCTTTTACACTATCATCCCTAGTGAGCAGCTAAGATCTTGCATACATGGAGAGCTGATTAGGTGCGGCCTCGGCCTCACCAAAGATGATGCTCTCTTAGTGTGGGGCCCACCTTACTGCATTTATTCTATGTCCATGTTGTTCATCCCTTTTGACATATCATTTTAGGGCATAAGCCCTAAAATGAGGCAGATTCAAATCTCAGGTGGACCATAGCATAGAAAATAATGGTGATTGATTATTAACAACTTATAATAGGCCACAAAAGTTTTGGATCAAGTTGATATTTGTTTTTTTTTTCCCTTCATCCATGTTTATATGGCCTTATCAGTAGGTTGGATGGTAAATAAACATTATGAAAACATTAAGGTGAGGCCTAGGAAGTTTTTAACTGTGGGACATCCAATCACTACTATTTCTTCTAGTATGGTCCACTAGAGATTTGGATATGCCTCAATTTTGGGCTTATGCCCTAAAATCATCTAACAAAATGGATGGACGACATGGAAATAAAATACATACATTAAGGTAAGCCACATGGTAAGCGATGCATCTTCTTGAGTGAGGTTGGGACTACCTAATCTGCTACTGCACACATGTACCTGGCTTTTATATTGTTTACACCCAAATGATACAACCAGATCAAAAGGTCTAGAATGTGCCACGTGACAGCCACTTCACATGTGGCGCGGATAAACTTCAAAAGTTATGAGTTATGTGTACGCGTGGGAGCAATAAATGCTAGAGTTTCATGAAAGCAACTCCCTGCAAAATAGGTCTCTAGCAAAAGCAACTCTCGATAAGCATCAAATGCTAAATTCTCATCAAAGCAACTCTCTGTCAAGCTTCCTATATAAGAGTCAATGATAGAGATGTCAAGAATCCAACAAAGCTTCCTATGTACAATAATGTTAAGACTCCAATATACAGTGCTGGAGTATGCCTCTTGTCGTACACAACGCACATTACAAGAGGTAAACTCTGGCGTTTAAGAAATTCAACAAACATCACACCCATGCCTAGATTCTGTTCTACCAAAAAAGCCTAACTTGCTAGCAATAGTAGGCCAGTTTAAGAGTAAGGTTAGAATTAAGGACGTCCAACAATCCCTTTTGACCCAAAAAGGTGTTTAGCTTTCTTTTTTTCTTTCTCATGTCTCACTCAAGCTCAAAACATGATGCACTCTGCACATCCCATCGTAAAAACTATTATCATTTGAATTTTAGCTACATTTATTCCTATTTATATACTCTCTTTATTTTATTCGATTGCCCAATGTCACATGACTCTGCTAAGCAAGGCTATGACTCATTTTATTCTTCTCTGTATTCACAACCCTCTCGAACGGTTATGCCAAGCATGGCCAACTGAATAACACATTCACAAATATCATACTCAACTTAAAGCCATGTGCCCTTTAAAGTAGAGAGCATATGTAGTACGGGTGAGATAGGGTGTCTAATCACTTCTTCTCTCGTAACACATTCACAAATATCATACTCAGCTTAAAGCCATGCACCCTTTAAAGTAGAGACCATATGTAGTAAGGGTGAGACTAATCACTTCCTCTCTCGTAACCGAGAACCTAACTCAAAATTCTATGATCGCAAACCACCCACAAGAGTCATTTAGGCCAGGGAATTTCATGGTTTTCATACCTTAAGGCATGCCTAAGAACTCTAGCTGATCTCAGACATATATAAGCTTGACCGGCTTGTGGGATGGCTCGTGGGACTCCAAACATCTAAACGTTTCATTTTGGTTGCCTTAGGAAAGGTATTGCACATCTAAGAAAACATAACTTAGCCAAACAAATCACATACATATTGAGCCTTGCCAAGAGCGTGATGAGCACATGTGTTTTTCATACATTTTCAGTGGTGTGGTCTACCACAAATTTAGATCTGGCAAATTTGATGGATGGTATCACAGTGATCCACTACTAGTGGTGTCATCATGACATGGAGCAAGAGTAAGTATCTGACCTAATCATTTCTCAATTAAGGTATGTCGCTCTCGGATACCGGATAGATTTTTAGGTAAATTTTATTTTGTAACGTGTACATGAGGTAAAAATTTAAAAAAGTTTAACTCCAGTACTAAATAATGTTTAAAAGTACAAGGTTTAGAAAACAGACATGTACACTCCAAAAGAAACAACTAAGTAGTACAATATCCAAAGCATACTTCTCCATCCTCCCACTGTGGCCTGAAAATAACATGGGAAAGTACGATCAATAGAAGTAGTTATTTAAGAAGTTGTGGGCCCATCTAGCATATGGATGACATCTAATCCATCCAAAAATGTCCACGTCAACTTGATGTGCACCCCAGGTATAAATAAAAAATTAAAAACAAGCAAATTCAAGACAATGCACAACCACCCAAAACCCTCCAAATTTAAGCGGTGGGGTCCACGTGGTATCTTTATGGCATCTAATCCGTCCAAAATGCGCATCCTACGATGATAATCTAAACCCTTGGAAACCAGGCCAATCGAATCATTATGTAGGCCCATCCACCACTTGGCATCGAGGGTTTTGGGTGTTTTTCGTTGTTGTCTATGTTGCGGCCTATCTGGTATTCGATCAGAATTATTTTTTGTGGCCTATTCCAACGTGGTGAGCCACGCCACTTTGGACGGCTCTGATGTTATCCAATCACTACGCGGACCCCGAAAGTAACGGTGGTACGGGCATGACTGGAGCGGGGGAGCGTTTCCATTTGAGGAAATTTATAATCCTCGGGCAGAGCGTCTGCGTGACAGGGACGCGCCGATTGCGTCTCCTGCGGGGCCCACCGTTACTTATGTGATTTACCTACACCGTCCTTTCATTTTGACAGATCATGCCTTGAGAAAAGGCAGATCCAATGTTCAAGTGGACCACACCCACATTTTCATATAAGTTCACATAAACATGGAATTGGGAAAACACAGATATCAGCTTAATAAAAACTGCTGCGCCTCTCAGGAAGTTTTTAATGAAGGGATTTGAATCCCACTGTGTGGTCCACTTGAGCCTGGCTCTCTCTCTTCTTCTTTTTCTTTTTTTAGCTCAGAACCTAAGATGATCTTTAAAAAATGGATGAACGAGGGTGGATAAAACCCATGCGGAAGGTGTTTACTCTTTTATCCATTTTCCGGATCTCATTTTAAGGCATGGGCTAGATCTAAGGGCATGGGTTAGATGCAAAGCTCAAGTATAACATATCACAGAAAATTGTGGGAATTGAGCTCCCATCATTAAAAAATTGGGAACGGATTAGGTCAGCCCTTACGTGGGGCCCACTGTGTTGTATTTATTCTATATCCACACTGTTCGATCATTTTACCAAATCATTTTAATATATGAGCCGTGAGCCCTATTATAGGAAAAAAGGTAATGATTGAATGCCCTAGCATTAAAAGCTTCCCTGTCGCATTGTAGTAATATTTCTATAATGTTTATTTTCCATGAAAACTATTGATAAGGTCACATCAACATGATGAAGAGAGAAAAAATACAAATATAAACTTGATCCAAAACTTTAGTGGCCCATTAATGGTAGTCCACTTGAGAGATGGATCTGCTTATTTTTTAGTTCATGCCCTAAAATAATATGGAACAAATGGACAAACAATATGGATATAGAATATATACATCACAGTGGGCCCCACAGTAAGGGCTGCACTGTTGCTCTATGAAGGTTTTAGCTGTGGGCATCATTATTTCTACTGCTCCCTGATGTGGTCCACTTTAGCTTTTGATCTCCTTCTTTTTGAGCTCATGACTAATAAATGGTATGGGTAAAACACATTTATCAGAACTTGGACCACATTCTACTTAGGGAATATTTTTGAGATAGATGCTTGAGGTAATCCTTTCTTCATATTGTGCCAATACTTGTAAAAATTACTTATTCATCTTTTATTACTTTTAGAGATAATCTTTTGACTCCAACGGTCCCGACAAACAGTCAACCCAGGCATATCTTCAAACACATAAAGTGCACGCCACACCAAACCCTCGGAATAGTCATTGGTTGAACTATACTATAGGATACCTTATACACACCCGCACCACATGAGCACTCCATCCCATGATCTTGGTGTTGTGGTAGAGTCTACCATCTGAGCCATGGAGCTGAACCCAGACACTGTATTATAGAAAATGATTTGTAGCCGTTGAAAAATAGAACAATAACAGATAGGAGTTTCTACCAAACACTCAAGTGAGCCACGCGAGAGGAAACAGTGGGATTTTAGTGAGAACCGTTTAAAAGTTTTGTATCAACCTATCTTTTCTGTGTTTTCACTTCATCCCATTGGTAATGACCTTATAAAAGTTTTTTATAGCATATAAACATCAAGGTGGAGCTCAGGAAGGTTTCAACGGTGAGAATTTCTTTCCCCAATTTTCCTTCTTGTGTGGCCTACTTAGTTTTTTATCTACCTCATTTTTGGTCGAACGTTCTAAAATAATCTTGCAAAATGGATGAACAGAATGGATTTCTCACATACATTGCAGTGGGCCGCACCCAGCATCCTTTTGCAGGAACTTCCCACGTCCCACGGTCAGGGATGCATGTAAAATGCACCAAATGATGCTGGGACGGTTGGTACTTTTTAAATGAGGACCGGAGAGATTACACCTTTATTTAATTTATTTATTTTCTTTAAATAGTGGAAGTCAAGACCTTGTGAGGCTCAGATGACAACCCACCACGGTGATTGCAGAACGAAAATTCAAACAGATCGAATCATCATATGGGCTACTCTGGAATTTGAATGTTTTGAATGGATTAAATTATTTTTATGGAGTGGCTCGCCTTATGATTTAATTAGTTATATTTTTAGTTCACCTAATATTATGTTGATGTCCATCTTTTAAACGAGTGAGATGTCAGTCACATGTCATGTGGGCGTCGTAATTTTAAATTATCCACTTTGTAAAATAAATAAATAAATAAATAAGAGAGGAGCATAATGTAAATTTGCTTCTAAGGTTGTAGTAAGGTTTCAACTGCTTGAGCTTTCGATCTGCCTCATTTTTTCGCTCGTCTTAAAATGATTTGGCAAAATGAATGAATGGTGTAAATAAAACACATATTTCATGATTGGGCCCATAGAGTTCTTCCATCTTTAAGTTAGTGTTGTGTTCTACACCATGCAATCTGAATATGCTACCGCATTATGCTTTTGATAGCTTTTACACTATCATCCCCAGTGAGCAGCTAAGATCTTGCATACATGGGGAGTTGATTCAGCGCAGCCTCGGCCTCACCCAAGATGATGCTCTCTTAGTGTAGGGCCCACCTTAATGCATTTATTCTATATCCATGTTATCCTTCCCTTTTGACATATCATTTTAGGGCATAAGCCCAAAAATGAAGCAGATTCAAATCTTAGGTGGACCATAGCAAAGGACATAATGGTGATTGATTATTAACAACTTATAATAGGCCACAAAAGTTTTGGATCAAGTTGATATTTGTTTTTTTCCCTTCATCCATGTTTATATGGCCTTATTAGTAGGTTGGATGGTAAATAAACATTATGAAAACATTAAGGTGGGGCCTAGGAAGTTTTTAACTGTGGGACATCCAATCACTACTGTTTCCTCTAGTATGGTCCACTAGAGATTTGGATATGCCTCAATTTTGGGCTTATGCCCTAAAATCATCTAACAAAACAAATGGACGACATGGAAATAAAATACATACATTAAGGTGAGCCACATGGTAAGCGATGCATCTTCTTGACTGAGGTGAGGACTACCTAATATGCTACCGCACACATGTGCCCGGCTTTTATGTTGTTTACACCCAAATGATACAACCAGATCAAAAGGTCTAGAATATGCCACATGGCAGCCACGTCACATGTGGTGCGGATGAACTTAAAAAGTTATGAGTTAGAGACGTGTACGCATGGGAGCAATAAATGCTAGAGTTTCATGAAAGCAACTCCCTGCAAAATAGGTCTCTAGCAAAAGCAACTCTCAATAAGCATCAAATGCTAAATTCCCATCAAAGTAACTCTCTGTCAAGCTTCCTATATAAGAGTTAATGATAGAGATGTCAAGAATCCAGCAAAGCTTCCTATGTACAATAATGTTAAGACTCCAATATACAGTGCTGGAGTATGCCTCTTGTCATACGCAATGCACATTACAAGAGGTAAACTCTAGCGTTTAGGAAATTCAACAAACATCACAACCATGCCTAGATTCTGTTCAACCAAAAAAGCCTAACTTGCTAGCAATAGTAGGCCAGTTTAAGAGTAGGGTCAGAATTAAGGACGTCCAACAATCCCTTTTGACCCAAAAAGGTGTTTGGCTTCCTTTTTTTCTTTCTCATGTCTCACTCAAGCTCAAAACATGATGCACTCTGCACATCCCATCGTAAAAACTATTATCATTTAAATTTTAGCTACATTTATTCCTATTTATAATCTCTTTATTTTATTCGGTTGCCCAATGTCGCATGACTCTGCTAAGCAAGGCTATGACTCATTTTATTCTTCTCTGTATTCACAACCCTCTCGAACGGTTATGCCAAGCATGGCCAGCTGAATAACACATTCGCAGATATCATACTCAGCTTAAAGCCATGTGCCCTTTAAAGTAGAGAGCATATGTAGTACGGGTGAGATAGGGTGCCTAATCACTTCCTCTCTCGTAACATATTCGCAAATATCATACTCAGCTTAAAGCCATGTGCCTTTTAAAGTAGAGACCATATATAGTACATGTGAGATAGGGTGCATAACCGAGAACCTTACTAAAAATTCTATGATCGCAAACCACCCACAAGAGTCATTTAGGCAGGGGAACTTGATCCAGTAGTATCATCATGACATCATTGCTCCCTCATAATCATCACACTCTTACGGATAATACTCAAACCCTTGACCGGCTGTTGAAATTCATGAGAGTCTACCACCTGAGCAAGAGTAAGAATCTGACCTAATCATCTCTCAATTAAGGTATGTCGCTCTTGGAATCTGGATAGATTTTTAGGTAAAATTTATTTTGTAATGTGTACATGAGGTAAAAAGAATTTAAAAATAATTCCAGTAATAAATAATATTTAAAAGTACAGGGTTTAGAAAACAGAAATGTACACTCCAAAAGAAACAACTAAATAGTACAATATCCAAAGCATACTTCTCCATCCTCCCACCGTGGCCTGAAAAATAACATGGGAAAGTACGATCAATAAAAGTACTTATTTAAGAAGTTGTGGGCCCCATCTAGCATATGGATGACATCTAATCTATCCAAAAATGTCGTCGTAAACTTGATGTGCACCGCAGGTAGAAATTAAAAATTAAAAACAAGCAAATTCAAGACAATGCGCAACCACCCAAAACCCTCCAAATTTAAGTGGTGGGGTCCCCGAAAGTAATGGTGGTACGGGCATGAATGGAACAGGGGAGCGTTTCTATTTGAGGAAACTTATAATCCTGGGGCAGAGCCTGACAGGGACGCTTACTGTGGGGCGTGGATTGCGTTTCCTGTGGGGCCCACCGTGACTTATGCGATTTACCTACACTGGCCTTTCATTTCGACAGATGATGCCAAGAGAAGAGGCAGATCCAATGTTCAGGTGGACCACACCTACATGTTCATAAGTTCATGTAAACATGGAATTGGGAAAACACAGATATCACCTTAATAAAAACTGCCGTGCCTCTCAGGAAGTTTTTAATGAAGGGATTTGAATCCCACTGTGTGATCCACTTGAGCCTGGCTCTGTCTCTCTCTTCTTCTTTTTCTTTTCTTTTCTTTTTTTTTTGCTCAGAACCTAAAATGATCTTTAAAAAATGGATGAATGAGGGTGGATAAAACCCATGTGGAAGGTGTTTATTCTTTTATCAGTTTTCCCCCTCATTTTAGGGCATGGTCCAAATCTCATTTTAGGGCATGCGCTAGATCCAAGGGCATGGGCTTGATCCAAAGCTCAAGTATAACATATCACAGAAATTTGTGGGAATTGAGCTCCCATCATTAAGGGTGTGTTTGATTTCTGAAGTAAATTAAAAATACCTAGTAAATAAGTAATAATTACTTACTAGGGAATTGCCCATCATTTCCTGTGCACGGATGTCAACGGCGTAGCTTTTTGGTGTTAAAATCGAGGAGGGCTGTGAAATAAATATAGGACCCACTGTGATGTACATGATGTATCAACACCATTCATCCTGTACGTCAGCCTCATTTAGGTCCTAAACTAAAAAATGAGGCAGATCCAAAGCTCTAGTGGACCACACCACAGGAAATAGTGGAAATTTAATGTTTGCCGTATAAAAATTTTGTGGCGCTTAGAAGTTTTGGCTGAAGCTATATTTCTGTTTATCCCTTATCAATTTTGGACTTAGGCCCTAAAATCTTCTGATAAAATAGATTGACGGTGTCGATATGTCATACACATCATAGTGGGGTCCACAAATGCAAGTTAACTTTTTTGAACCAATTTTCGAGGCGGAAATGCATTTGAAAATACAAACAGGGGAAAAGGTAATAATGAACTTTTGCAAGGGTATTTTCCAATTCCCTTGAAATCAAACAGGCCCTAAAAAATTGGGAGCGGATTAGGTGCCCTCTTACTGTGGGGCCCACCATGTTGTATTCATTCTATATCCACACTGTTCATCCATTTTGCCAAATCATTTTAAGATATGAGCCGTGAACCATATTATAGGAAAAAGGGTAATGATCATTGAATGCCCTAGCATTAAAAGCTTCCCAGGCGCATTCATAGTAATGTTTCTATAATGTTTATTTTCCATGAAAACTATTGATCCAAAACTTTGGTGGCCCATTAATGGCCCATCACCACTGTTTCCTATGTTATAGTCCACTTTTTTTTAATTTTTTTTTACACAAGCACACGCACCACCACACACTCACGCCGTAGTGGAATTTCACCACCTATGGGTACTCGAACCCTTGACCAAGTGTTGAAACTCCCGAGAGTCTACCACCGGAGTAAGAGCAAGGACCCATGTTATAGTCCACTTGAGAGATGAATCTACTTATTTTTTAGTTCATGCCCTATAATGATATGGAAAAATTGGACAGACAATATGAATATAAAATATATACATCACAGCGGGCCCCACAGTAAGGGCTGCACTGTTGCTCTATGAAAGTTTTAGCTGTGGGCATCACTATTCATACTGTTTCCTGATGTGGTCCACTTTAGCTTTTGATTTCTCCTTTTTGAGCTCATGACTTATGGGTAAAATGCATCTACCAGATCTTGGACCACATCCTTCTTCGGGATTATTTCTGAGATAGATGCTGCAGTAATCCTTTCTTCATACCGTGCCAATACTTATAAATTACTTATTCGTCTATTATTACTTTTAGAGATAATCTTTTAACTCCAACGGTCCCCCCACAAACAGTCAACCCAGGAATATCGTCAAACACATAAAGTGCACGCCACACCAAACCCTTTGAATAGTCATTGGTTGAACTATACTATAGAATACCTTATACACACCCACACAACATGAGCACTCCATCCCATGATCTTGGTGTTGTGATAGAGTCTACCATCGACCCATGGAGCTGAACCCAGACACTATATTATAGAAAATGATTTGTAATTGTTGAAAAATTAGAACAATACAAGTGTTGCCTGCTCAGTGGCTGATTTATTTTTATTTTTTTCAAAAGATGATCCTCGTAATGGAGTCAACCTATTGGACGGATCAGATGTTGTCCACACATAAAAGGTTAGAAGTTATTTGCTTGTGGATTGTAACTTGTGGTGCAATCCATTGGACGGAGACTTTTTTTTTAAAGGTTAGCCCTAAGCTTTTAAATATTTTTTTCTTAAGGCACCTTCCGTTAGATTTCTCTTTTGATTGGATTACTTTTTGTTAATGACCATTGACCAACTTGCCATCCTAGTAAGAATGTCCTACAATTTTACTTAAGCTGCCATCCCAACAAGAACACCCAAGCTGTGTGGGGCGACTATGTTGTATATGTAAAATCTACTCCATCCATCAGATGAATTCACTTATATTCTGCGTTGATATAAGATATCACCCTGATAAAAGACTCATATGGGCCACACTAATAAAAAAATGTAAAATAGTGCCTAAAATCTCTATCTTCGTGCGGTGTGGTCCACAAGAGATTTGAATGAGGCTGATATTTACATATTCATTCTATCCTTGTGAGCCACACATAATGAGTGGGTTTGATGAAAGACATACTATAATGACCACACACACCAACCTATGGTTGGCTTTACATCCCTTTATTCCATGTGGTGTTGTCCATCTAAGTTCTCTATGTGATTTAATTTTTTACCCTAAAGTCTATCATCAAGGCTCACACCTGGTAAGCGGAAAAGATGTGACACAAACAACATGGGTCTATGAAGTTAGGGTGGGTCTACAGATGGCGGGATAAAGAAAGTGTTGCAGAGAATCCACGATTAAAAGCGTGCGCGTTAACGGGAGACGCGGGCCTTTTAAGGTCATAGAATACATTGCAGACTTATTAAAATGAGGTCGGATCTGCTATAAGCGCTTGTAGTTTAAGTTAAAAGTACACCGTAATATGTAGGTCCCATACTAGTGCATGTATACAATCTAATCCATCCATCACTTACGTCTAATGATACTTTTTATAGTGGCCAAAATTCATTCCAATTCAACTCTTAGGTGGGCCACCCTATAGGGGACAACACCCCGACCGTTCTTTATGCATCGAATGGGCATTTCGGTCATTTTCTAAAAAAAGCAAGATACTCTGAAAATAAAATTCACCTTTGTCGACCCTGCCCAAATGTTTTTTGGGGAAACTTACTTCGACCGGAAGTTAGGTGCCCCGCGGTGATGTTTTTGAGAAATTCACCATATCCATCCATGTCCCCATATCATCGTGATGTTTTTGAGAAATTCACCGTGTCCATCCATTTCCCCGTATCATCATAGGACATGGGACAAAAAATGAGGCAGATCCAAAACTGAGTTAGGCCCCGCAACATGAAGCAATGAAATTTATTGTCCACAGTTCGAACATTCATATGGCCATAAAAATTTTGAACTTCACACCAATGCACATGGACCCACACCAAATCTCTAGAATAGTGTTAATCCACTCCGACTTGTACTACAACCCCTTCGAACACACGTCAAACGATTTCACCAAACTACAAGTGGGTGTATAGAGACTCCAGAAACACTAGAATCTGACACCAACGAACACCAATCAACCCACTCCGATAACATTGATCTATTCCGACTTGCACTATAGTCCCTTCGAACGCACGTTGAACCCTTTCATCAAATTAAGAATGTGTACATATCTACGTAGGAAGACATTACATTATGGTGTAGATACTCCGAATACACTCAAACCTCACACCAACGCACACCAAACCCATAAAATAACATTAATTTACTCCAACCTTCACTGCAGCCCCCTTCGAACGCACGTTGAATGCTTTCACCGAACTACAAATAGATGTGTATCCACTTAAGAAGATATTACATCAGCGTACATGGACTCCGAAAATAATTGAACCCCACATTGTTGAACACCGACCCACACCAAACTCCTAAAATAGCATCAATCTACTTCAATTTGCACTACAACCCCTTTAAACGCATGTCGATAGCTTTTACCGAACTATGAGTGGATGTGTATCCACATGAGAAGATGTTTCATCAAGATGTGGAGACTCCGGAAACAATCGAACCCCACACCAATGCACACTAACCCACACTGAACACCTAAAATAGTACCGATTCACTCCAATTTGCATTACAACCTCTTTTGTAACGCCCTGAAAATCGGGGGTAGAGCAAAGCTCAGCTCCCGAGTTCCAACACATCACTTATGCAACAAAGATAATGATGATTATGATGAACGCATTGAAACATGAATGGGATTAGACCAAAACAGCATATCATACTCCAGAGACAGTTAAATTACGCAAGTGGAAGACTGTCACGCCCCGAACTAGGAGACCGGGCTCACAAGATTCCTGATCGCCGAATTCGGCGCCGACAGCCTCCGTAGTACCCCATTCTCGGCTCCCGGCACCCATATACCAGGTTCCGATCCTGAGATGCTACAAGGAGGATTTCTGATAATCCATTTGATTCGTAATGAGCATAACCATGCATAACCCACGAACAATAACCATAAAAACACCATCACAAAATGCACTATGAACAAAAACTTTGAATACAGTGCGTAGAAAGGGAAATACAAGATAATGCAAATAACAAAACCCCAAAAGCTCGGCGGCACGCTCCAACTGCGGCGAAACTACAGCTGCGTCCTGGAATCACCTGCACGCATCAATCGTGCATAAGCTTATAGAAAGCTTAGAGGGCGGTGTAAGTGTGTGCGAACGTGCTCAGAATACAATGCCGGAGTAATGCGGAATCATGCTAATAAGTACGAAATGCAACCAGCCGTACCAAGGCTATGCAGTACAAGATGTGAATGCTATCGGCCATACCAAGGCCATGCGATACAATATGTAAGTCAAGTATGTCAATCCTCATACCAATGCAACTCCTCACTAGAGCATTAAATCAGTACGGTTCTCAGTCTGGATAATCACCGGGGTTCAGTACACTCCAAATGGCACTGTCTCTCTCTAAGCAGCACAATCCAAGTGAGCGTAAGAAACCTCACTATCCGCCTGGCCAATAGTCAGCTAGCCAATACCTATCCGGCACGTCGATAGCGAACCCATTTCCGAGCTGGTCAAACTCAGCCTAGTAATGCCCTCTGCTCTCGGGCGAGTAAGGCCACCACTCCTTTCCAACCGACCACGACACAGTGGGAGACGCGGCCTCATGGTATTCGGCCCTCGCGCGCTCATATATTCACTCGGTCTCGACGTTGGAGTCATCCTATGGTACCATCGGGTTCAAGGACTCTCACCTAGGGATATCTATGACGCCCCAATTGCTTAGAACAAGATTTTTCCAGTATCCAACCAGTCACCTACGATATATCTGTGGAGGCTATGGCCCTGATGTCGCTAGGGCATATCACAATCACACAAATGCAAATGCATGAACCACACTACCAATCATGCAACCATCCTGCGTGAAGCACGCGCTCATGTAGGGCAACTCCGCCTATCAGGGAGCCCGTAAACAGTCTGCCCGAAGGCATATGCTATGATCAGACACTTCTCATCTCAAGCATACATATAATGCGTATGATCATGAATCATGGGCTGTGCTAAACATATTATAAAACAATAAACTATCCTCTCAATGAAGATGGGCCTATATAGTCTACATGAAACAGATACGGGCCTATCAGTGGCCTTAGGGAGAGTTATAATGTCGACATCGAACCAACATTACTCATACAATGTGGACGTCAAACCAACATTGTCCCCAAGGCTCGGCTCACCTCAAATACCATTAAATAAATCCTGGTGGAATCACACATTGCAATGTGCCTTAGGTACATCCCACTGGGCCCTAAATACATCAAATGGGCCGTATCTCATAGGCCTTATATTCATCGAGTGGGCCACCTCAATGACTCTCACCAATGGGCCCTAGGTACATTGCAATGGGCCATCATCCATGGGCCTGAGAATGTATTAAAATGGGCCTAATCGCATAGGCTTAATGTGAATCAAACGGGCCTAATCACATAGGTCATATACATATCAAAGTGGGCCTCAACAATAGGCCACAAATACTTCAAATGGGCCTCATAACGTGGGCCAATATATATCAGGGTAGGCCCCAACAACGGGCCCATAAACACATCAAGATGGCCTACACACATGGGCCCATATGTATCAAAGTGGGCCTTAATAACGGGCCTAAAAATATACATCAGGATGGGCCTAAGTACATGGGCCCATAAGCTTCCCAGTGGGCCACATGTGAAGCCCACCATAATGTTTATTTTACTATCCAATCTGTTGATGAGGTCACACAGACCTAGGGGGCCCACTGTAATGTTTATTTGAAATCCAACCTATTCCTAAGGTCACAGGACCAGGGCCCACCGTGATATTTATTTTCCACTCAACCGTGAAAACGGTTGCCTCCAATCAACATTGTTTTCCAGTAACGTGGTCCACTTGAGATTAGGATCTACCTCATTTTCAGGCTCATGCCTTAAAATGATCTGACAAAATAGATGGACGGCATAGATGACACGCATACATCATGGTGGGGCCCACGGCAGGAGCCGTGGGTCCGCTCTACCGCACGCAGCCCCGGGCGCGACTGCGTCCGTCCTCTGCCAAGGCAGCGCCGCCAGCCGTCGCCGCCTGCTTTTTTTTTTTTTTTTAATTATTGGGGGCCCACCGAGATGTGATTCGCAAATTCAGTCCACCCAATGTGCGTGTCCCACCTGGCTGAGGGTTCAGACCAAGTTTCAGCCGTGTCCAAGTCTCAGGTAGGCCTCACCAAGTGGTTTTATATGTTTAGGCATGTCTTCACATGACTTTAGATGGTATGGCCCACCTGAATTCCGTATACGGCTGATTTTTGGGGACAGCCCATAATCAAAGGTGACCCATCAAATGCTCGGTGTTGATGATCGAAACACATCACTGTGGGGGCCCACAGCTGGAGCCGTGAGGCCCCAGCCACCGTCCGCCCGTCACCTGCAGCAGCCCCCCTTTTTATTTTTATTTTTTTTTGTGTGGCCCACCAAGATGTGACTCAAAATCCAGCCCACTCATTATGCGTGTCGCACTTTTCTGGCCGTCCAGACCGAATTTCAGCTGCATCCCAACTTCAGGTGGGTCCCACAGAGTACTTTTATATGTTCTAGCATTTCTTCACATGGTTTTAGATGGTATGGCCCACCTGATGATCAGATCACCTTAAATATTTGGCTCAACGCCTAAAATTATCTGGAGAATAGAATGGACGGTGTGGATCGGCCTCATACATCAAGGTGGAGCCTGCATGAATGGCCCACCATTTGATTAGCTTGTTAGTACATCCCCATGTCAGCGCACACTCTCCATGTTAGCCTCCCCCTTTCCGTGGTTCACGTCCAGCATCCAGAGACGCTGGACGGCATGGGTATTCACAGCATCCTGGTGGGCCCCACGTGTACGTGGCCCCTATTGTGTCAAGGTGGGTCCCGCATAAACGCGGCCCACCTGATTTGGATCAACCTGATACTCATGTTTTCCTTCCATCCGG
Organism: Magnolia changhungtana; assembly: GCA_030180095.1. NCBI lineage: Eukaryota > Viridiplantae > Streptophyta > Magnoliopsida > Magnoliales > Magnoliaceae > Magnolia > Magnolia changhungtana. Next base: position 1,770,585 of record JASAUF010000156.1, read on the forward strand.
GCCCGTTAATGGCTGGATGGGGTAGATCCAACACATTCATCCGGTGGGTCCCACATGAAATATGTGATTCGTGGTGGGCCCCACACACCCCTTCACCATCATTACCATTCAAAGAGAGAGAGAGAGAGAGAGAGAGAGAGAGAGACGGTGATCATAGAGGGACCCCGCCACTATGGGCCCCTCATGGACACATCTCATACATCAAAATGGGTCCAATTGGGCCCTCAAATCATGAAATTAACGGTAGAAACTCAAGGATCACCCACCTCTTGCACTCCTTCTTGCTCCTTAAGGCTTGTATACACCTATGTTCAACGTTCAACGGTGGTGATAGAGTTTTGATGGTGAGGATGAGAGATGAGAGGGTGGGCCACACTTGTGGTTTGGGAGAGAGGAAGCTTGGACGTGGGATGCTTAGGAGATTTGAGAAATGAGAAGGAAAAATGGGTGATGGGGTGATATGGATGGGATGATGTAAGGAAGGGGAATGGGAGGTATGGGTGAGTTTGATTTTTTTGTAAAGAGGGATGGGTTTGTTTGAAAACTTGTAAAAGAAGGATGGTGAGAGGAGAGAGAGAGAGAGTTGACTTTTGAAAAGGGAGGGATGGGTTGTTGTACTCATGGCATGGTGTGTACTTGACATGATTTGATGGGACTTCTCGTAGAGATTCCTTTGAGATTCGCAACGTGCGGCGTTTCTTCGAAACGAACGCTGACTGGCATCTTCCCACCTAGGTATCGGTTTGGTGCGCGAGTCGAGGCGTTGGAACCGCGGCGACGGCGCGATCGCTAGGATACAAGTTTCGGATCGAGCCGCCTTCAGTAGGCAGGACTCGGCTTAAGATCGCGCGCATCATCGGATATGAGTCGAGGATTGCCGGAATTCGACCGGTAGGATCGCGGAAGCCTACGAAACTGTACGAACTAGGGTACGGGTCTTACAAAGACTGTGATAGATATATAAAATTTATAAACTGTTGTAAGTCTCCAGAGTATGAACATGTTATCATGTTAAATATAGACATGTATACACCAAAAATGAATAAAATGAATATACGTGGGTATTCCAAAAGTGTAAACTAAAGTGTAATGGCGTCTAATCAACAACCCTATAATCCCGTCGATCAGAAGATGGTCTACATAGACCCGCCTGATAGCTGCACACAGGAGAAACCCTCCTCATCATCATAAAAGTCCGGCTCCACTTCGCAAAAATCGTCATCATCTGAAACTAAGACAGGGTCTAGTTGGTGTGTACAACACCGTCCCATAACGTGGGAGTGAGTAATCAACTCAGTGCAACTATAAAGCAGAGGCTAACATGTTATCAACTCAGTTAGCAGTAATGATAAAGCAGTAAAATCAAACATCCCTGAATACTCTTATTAATGCAAGAATTATATGAATAATGATGCATGCCCTCACCTACACTCCCTCGTGCGACACCATGTTACGGTCGCGGCATGCTTTCTTCCCTCTGTGCTCTTCAACCCGGGGCACATGCAGTACGATGTTATGAACGTAATTACCGAGTTCTTATTAGTCCTTTTCATATAGTAGGATTGGGAAACTAAGGTACCTCTATTATATCATTTCCCAAACAATGATCCATTCTAGGGTCGTCAGTCCTATGAAATCCCATATGATGTTACGGTTCTAGGTCGCTGCAAAGGGCTCGTCACCAGATCAGTGCAGGCCTAGTTTATACTCTTATTGCTACGGAAGGGTCGTCGCCTCCACGTAGACTCAGAGTATGCTCGAGGTCACTACAAAGGGCTCGTCACCAAATCAGTGTAGGCCGACAGCTCGAATACAGTGTCCCATACCACTGTATTCGGCTCACGAGTCTGGGTTGTTCACTGGTCACTACGGGGAGGCTCATAGCCCCAACATAGGCCGACAGCTCGACCACGGTGTCTCATACCACCATGTCTGGCTCATGAGTCTTAGCGGATCGAGGTACCAAGGTTAACGGGATTTTCACTGGTGAGTTTGGTACCTTAGGTTCAAACATTAGCGTCCATACATGGTGAACATACAATAGGCAAATCAGGGTACTTGACGAGCTCGACTATTACGAGCGCACCAGAAGTTGATCGACATGGAGTGCATAAGCACTCCGTGTGGCCTAACCACTGCCGACAACTTTAATACAACTCGAGTTCGTCAAACACGTCCTACATGGCAAATGAACCTCAGCCATGAACTCAAAGCCGGTTACCGATTGCCTAAATTATACTGTAGTCCCAAACACATTCAATCCTTAACCGGTAAGCATGTGGAGTAATCAAAGCAGAATTAACCAAGTAATTCAAACATGTTAACAAGCATGTTATAAAATACAATGTAAGCAGGAAATCCAAATACATATATTTCATAAGTAAGCGATTAAACTAAACAACTTGCATAGAGGAAATCATACACATCCCTAAGGTAGTTAAGAATCCTATCTCAATGCTCATATACAGTATAATTCATCAAATACTTACTCATACAAACATTTTATCAAACACTTATACTACACCGATCAACCTACATGACATATATCAATTTTTTTAACATGTACTTGGACAAATCCTTCCGACAGGGAGTTGTCACATACACAATCATCATGTACTTGCATCCCATAGCCACGGTAAGCACAAATCATAATTTCATATTCATTCAGTCATTTCAACAAACACTTAGACTACACCCTCCATCATACATATTATATATTAGTTATCATACATATTAGGGCAAATCCTCTCGTCAAAGGGTTGTCGCCTATACAACAATCATATATCCACGATCGTTAGTCATGGCGAGCATGAATGCAAATTCTATACTCATTCAGTGATTTTCCCAAAAACCTAAACTACACATAATAACATACACAACGTATGTTGATATAACATGTATTAGTGCTAATCCGTTCACCCAAAAGTTGATACACATGCATCTAGCATACATAGACAGCAATTAATCATGGCAAGCACAAATTCGAATTTCATACGTATACGGTATTTTCTACAAATACGAGGAATACAGTATATTCAACCTAGTTAACGTATAACTGAAAAATGAAATGGACATCACTTTATGCATGTAAAATAGCACCTACATCAAGAATAAACCATTAACCAACATTGAAAGCTTTGAAAACCATAACCTATACGTCTATAATCTGCACCTTACTCCGGTAAACGCGTAACGGATTCGTTTTAAACACGTAGTCTTTATCACCGGCAGGATGGCAACCTATAGCATGAACTAAGTTAGCTATTTCATCATTTCAACTATTTGAAACCCTAGAACAGGTTAGGGGTTGAATTTCTTACCTAAGAACGAAGTCAAAATCACCGGGATAGCGATTTGGTAGTGATGGATAAGCACGTAGATTAGCAGGAATAATTCTCAAGAACCACTCCCTCTCTTTCACTCACTTTCTCTCTCTTTCCTTCTCTTTCTTCTTTCTCCGCTCCTTAGGATTTTCTCAAATTCGTAGGTATGGGATGGGAGAGGGTTTAAAGCCCTTATATAGGCCCAAAACTGATGGGAATAGCCCCAGGGCCAAGGTATACCTAGGGTATAGCCAAATGGGAGTTGTTTCGATCCAACGGAGCACTACTGGAGGCCCCTTTTCTACGTGCGGTCGGACTTAAGCTCCCTGTCATTGAATCTAGGTCAGGTTAAGTTTTTGGTCCGATTGAATTTACAAATCGACCGCGGTGGACCAGTTTCAGTTCAACAGTCATCGCCACTTGATCAGGGCCAAAAGTACACTAACATGTGTACGAAATTTTTCCTGATCCGAGGGTGTAATTTGGTCAGATTCCGACGGTCTGAAACCTTATATTTTGCCCACACGCGACAAATCTCAGATTACTTAATTTAGATTTTTATTTCTAAAGATATCCACGTTTCTCACACACTTTGCTCCAGGCTCAAGTTGCGCGTTTCTGGATACTATTTGGATTTGATTTCTAAGATGGTTGTCAAGCCCAAAAAGGCGGTCATAATCATTTAGTTTCACGGTAATCGGACTTTCGACGTACGATCCAGGTCCGATATGAAGTTTCGTGATGCTCCCGAGAGCAACTGGGTAATGAGATTATTCTTATGTTATAGGGTAATGTAGCATTAACGATTCTACTCGTTTTGGGTCTTGCAGTTCATATTTAAAGTGGTTCAAGCTAATTTTACTGAGTAATCAGTTTAGTACTTAACTAAATTATGCCCTAATTACGACAGAATATAGTCCTAGGGCAGTTCTACGCACGCCCCTTTTCTGGTACTTTTAATTAATATATTATTTTAATTATTTTTTTAGTAGTTCTTCATTAAGTTTACTCCATCTCTACCAAATTTCATTAGATTTCGTGTTGTAGAAAAATTCTAAAAATTCTAGAAGCGGCAGCTGTCCAAATTGATGATTTTCGAATAGTTGTCACAACGACCTATTTTTAACCACATTAAATATTTTATTATATTTTTCACTTATTTTTATATGAAACTAAACTTATCGAGCTTCAATCTAGCCTTTAAATTACCTAAATTGAAGTTATAACGAGAGAGATATGATTTTTCAAAGTCGGACGAAAAATGCAGAAAAATTTTAGAAAATGGGCTGCCCGGCCCGCTGTACGAACGAGGCCTCGCTGGTTGCTGGACTATTTGGGATAGTTTCGCCACCCGATATTTGAGATGGGTGTATTTTACACACCGGAATGAGTTATTCGACATGCAATATATGTTTTTGGGTAGGAGAAGCTGGTCTATCCAACTAGCCTACTTATTCCGTGAGATTCCAAAAGGTTAATGGCTAAAAATAAATTTTATTTATTTATTTACTATTCATAGTAATTTTTAGTTTTCGTATTGTTCTTCATCACCTAAATTTTAAGATTTGTATTTAATATGAAAGTCCTTAGATAAATTTGAAGAATAAGGTGGTGAAAGGTGAGATTTTGAAGGAAATGGGTTAAAAAGGGATTTTGGACTTTGGGATTGAGTTTTTGAGAAGTGATTAAGGTGTTAGGATCGACCCATTGCCTAAGTACGTCTAACTCCAAGTTGGCAAAAATCCGGGGTGTTATATCTTTCAATGCACATCAAATACTTTCACTGAACTACGAGTGATTGTGTATTCACTTAAGAAGACATTGCATCAGGGTACGAAGATTCCGGAAACACACGAACTCCACACTGACAAACACCGACCCATACCGATCCACTCCGACTTGCATCGTAGCTCTTTTGAACGCACATCAAATGCTTTCACAAAACTATAAGTAGGTATGTATCCACCTATGAATATGTTACATTCAGGCACGGAGACTCCAGGTACTTACAAGCCACACATCGACACACACCAAACGACACTGACTTGCACTGTAGCTCATTCAAACGTACATTAAAGTCCTTCACTAGCCCACAGGGAATGCGAATGGTTTATCCATGCCATCCATCCATTTTTTTCAACTTCTTTTATAGGGGTAACCCAAAATGGAAGCATATTGAAAGCTTAAGAGGAACACATTAAAGGAAACAATTAAAAATTTCTTATGACGTAGTCCACTTAAGCTTGGAATATGCTCCATGTTTTAGTTGAAGACCTAAAATTATCTTCTAAAATGAATAGATGGAGTGGATAAAATACTTAAATTAAGGTGGGCCCCACACAGTTTGCTCACATAATCTATATCCCCCTAGGACTCACCAAAGACTGTGTAACCCTAGACTCAGTAACCACGTTGCAACCCTTACCATGGACACATCTTGATGTATTCATTATGTATACATGCTGTCCACCCATTTTTCCAGCTCATTTTATGGTATCATCTAAAAAACTCAAGCAGATCCAATTATAAGGCGGGCCATATGTTGTTGGAAACAATGGTGATTGACTATTAATGTGCCACAAAAGTTTTGTATGAGGTTCATATTTATATTTTTCTTTCATCCATGCATATGTGATCTTATCAACCATGCTTACATGACCTTATTAACGGATTGAATGGAACATTAACAATAATATATATATATATATATATATATATATATATATATAGATATATATATATATATATATATATATATATATATATATATATCATGTGCATTAAGGAGTTTTTAATGGTAGTACGTTTGATAACCACTATTTCATGTGGTATGGTCCATCGGTAATTAGATTTGGGACAATTTTTTTTAATAATACCCTAAAATTTTCTGAAAAAAAAGGTATGAACATCGTGGATATAAAATACATGCAGTAAGGTGGGCCAACGAAAGGGTTGCGCCGTCTTACCGTTGCAGTCGCACAACTAATTGTTGAGTCTCAATGGGAATTACTTATAAGTCAAGGTCGGTCCAATATTTCTTTTATTGATGATCAATGTCGTTCAGTTGGACATACATAATATTTTGTGCCGAGTCTTAAAAAAAATGACAGATCAAATAATCAAATGGTCCACACCATTTAGATTCCATTTAATGGTCCATAGTTTACCCAAAACTAAGACTTTTTATGGCCCACTTACCACTCGGATCCGCCTCATTTTTTTGTCCGATGTTATAAAAGGAGATGGGAAAACTGATGGACAGTAATGATCAATGAGGTTAATGCAGATGGGCCCTGTTTCAACCTTGTGAATGCCCCCACCAAATTCAGGGCTAAATTTGTAATAAAAGAACCAAGCAAGGATAGCAAGGTCAATTTAGAGACCGATAAAGACTCCAAAGAACACATAGTGCGCATATATCTTTTTTCTTCGTTGGTCTCATTTGTGAAAAGTCAAAAGTAACCTCATTGTTCTTTTAGCTTATAGTTATGTAGTGGATCCCGGCCATCCGGCCTCTATTAAAATATAGGATAGGTTGGTACTTTAATTGTTTAAATTTTTTTTCCTTTTTTTTACTAGCAATCAAAGCCGTTCATGTGATAGGGCTCTTCTTGGATTGGGATTGATTCCTGAAATAACATTTAGATTGAATATTTTTATCCATTGATAATCAAAGCAAAAGAATTAAAGTAATCCAACTAGAGCTCTGGTTTGTCTTCCATCCATCATACAAAGTGAGAAACATCATATGCAGTTTGGACCAATGGAATTTAACCCCGATTCAGTCAGTTTCACCCGCTCTTGTTTTGATGTGAGCATTAAAATGATTTTTACAAATTAGTACCTCACTAATATGCTATTTACAGCATGGGTACCTTCAGTTAGGGTTTGAATTTTCTTTTAAAATGACAAAAATGCCTACTAATTAATGAGATTACTTGGAAGAATTCAATAGGTACTTAGATATAAATATCAAGGTGTTAGTGTAAATTCAAGAGTTTCCTCTTAGTTCGGATTGCATAGTAGGTACCTGGCTACCAGTCAGTGCTCCATGGGCTCTAACTAGATGTATGTGTTTAATCAAAGCAGTCCATCTATTTTTATATATCATTTTAGGGTTGAGGAAGATCCAAATCTAGGGTGCACCAACACCGTAGGAATCAATGATAATTAAATGACTATCGTTAAAAACTTCATGTGGGCTTACAAAGTTTTGGATCAAGCTGATTTTTGTTTTTGTTTTTTGTTTTTCATTCATCTAGGTATAGGCGTCATTTTCTGTAAGTTGGATGAAAAATAAACATTATGGCAGGCATTATAGCGGCATGTGAAGTTTTTAACGGTGGACATTCAATCCTCACAGTTTCTTGTAATTTGGTTCAGTTGAGTTTTGGATCTGCTTAACTTTTGGGTTCATGCACAAAAAAGAACCGGTAAAACGGATGGACGGGGTGGATGTACAATACATACCTTGCGGATTTCCTGCCAAAGCCTTCCGCACGAAGTTCCTGCACTGAAAACCTAGGTGGGGCTCACTGTGAAGTTTGAGAAAAATCTAACCCGTACATCCATTTTTGAGATCGTTTTAGGACTTGAGACCAAAATTAAGAAGTATCCAAGACTCCAATGGGCCTCACTAGAAGAAAACGTGGGCAGGAAAATTCCTACCGCTGAAACCTCTCTGGGTCAACAGTTATTTTTAAATGAAATCCATACCGTTCGTAACGTCATTATTACTGGGATGAACTGAAAAAACAAATATTACTCTGACTCAAACCCGTCCATCTGTTTTTAGACCTCATTTTAAGACATGCCACCAAAAATGAGCAAGATCCAATACTCAAGTGGGCCATAAGATATGAAACAGTGGGGAATGGAATGCCTACCATTGAAACCTTCCAAGGATCAACCTTGCTGTTTATATGCCATCCAAAACGTTTATAAGGTCATTTTCAGTCAAATAAAGTGAAAACACCAAAAAAAAAAAAAAAAAAAAAATTAGACCATTATAAAACTTTTATGGCCATATAAATGTTTCAACAGTGGTCACTAAATATTTCATTGTTTCCTCTCGTGAGGCCCACTTTAGCTTTGGATTCTCCTCATTTTTTGTAGCACCTTTTAAAATGAGGTTGAAAAACGAATGGACGGGTTCGATTTCTCACAAACATCGCATTGGGCCCCACCCAGAATCCTTTCATAGTAACTTCATTAGAAAGCGGTTTAGCAGGAACTCCACGTCCACTCCTTAGGCTCCGTATTGACGTGCCGTAGGAAGCAGATTGGCAAGTGTACAGTTGTTATCTATGTCAGTAAGTTACGTGGGTTCATCATGAGGTATGTGTTATATCCAAACCATTCATCCATTTGGTGGGCTCATCTTAAGGCTTGAGCCAAAAAATAAGATATATCTAAAGATCAAGTGGACCACATTGCAAAATGCAGTGGGGGTTGAACGTATACCATTGAAACTCTTTTAGGGGTCAAAAAAGTTTTGGATCAATGTGAAATTTGTTTTTCCTCTTTATCCATATAGTTGTAATCTTATTAACAGATTGGATTGAAAATAAACTCTCTAGTGGGCCCTATAAATTTTTTAACCATAAAAATCATATTTTAAAAAATAATTAAATTTTTTTTAAAAAAAAAGCAGTAGGCTCAATCCGAACCATACCCAACCCGATTTGATTCGATTTTAATGATCGAGTCGCACTCAGTTCGGATCAGGCTAGCAATGCAACGGATTGGATCGAGTCAGATGACCCGAACTCGGTCCTAGATCGGATCGAGTTCTGATCAATTCATTAAAATTGCGGACCGATTCGAGTTAAACTCAATCCAATCCAACTCGACTCAATGCCCACCTCTAATCACAAGCAATCTGCATGACTGCATCGACACCTAACCTGAATTGCATATGTGCTTTTCGGCCTCATCCACATTGTTCATTCAAATCATTTTATTGTATGAGCCCAACATTAGGTAGATCTAAATGTCAGGTGGACTACACCGCAGGAAAATAATGTTGATGAATGCCCACTATTAAAACCTTATCGTAGGCTACAAAAGTTTTAGATAAAGTTAATATTTGTAATGAAAGATATTGAGTTGGATGAATATTGTAGGGTGCCTTGCCGATATCAGTGAGGATAGTTGATATTGACGGTAAATTACAGATAAATGTGTGAGTCATTAATCTTGATCTTGTGCTCGTTGGAAAGCTAATTTGATGAACTTTTAAATGATTTTGAAATCATCTTATTTAAACATCATTTAATAATCAAAAAGTGAGCTCAAAGTTCATCATGAATATGGATCACCGATCTCACAAAAATAATCATAACTCTCTAATTATATATTCAATTTAATAATCTTATATTTATTAAAATAATAATTTGATAAACTTTCAAATGACTTTGAAATCATCTCATTTATACACTATTTAATATAATTCAAAATTCATTATAACACGGATCATACTATGATATAGCAACACATCGAAAGTAGATTGTATCTTGCCCTTGCCTAGACTTAATTAGGTCTAGGTAAAGACTCTTAGAGATTCTCTAGGGGTTCAATCTCAAGCATGGGCTATACAAACACCAACCCGATTAAACTTGGGTCGGGCTCGAGCTGCCCAACCCAACTATACCCGATCGATATATAAGTTACTTATAAATTATAATTGAGTGTGGATAGTCTATGTTGGAGGCACATGAAATTCCAATGCCGTCAGGTTTCTGATGTAGAGTGGGTCGCGGACAATTTTATGGCCAAGATGGATCAGAAAAGGCCCGGTCGACAACAGAAGTGATCCGGACCGTCGGACCTTAGATCGAGCGTATCTCGCAATCCAGAATGAGTTAGCTGACGTAAAATATATAATTTTGGAGTAGAACAAGCTACTTTAGCCAACCAACCCAGCTATGCTGGGTTGCAACGCTCGGAATTACGAAAAACCCCTGGATTGACGGTCGTTTCCCTGTTTTAATTTCGTTTTTACTATAAATAGTAAGTTTTAGTTTGTTTATAACTCTTCATCCGTCGGGCTTTAGGAGTTGCGCCCAACGTGAAAAGAGCTTAGAATAATTAGGAGAACGGTTTGGTGAAGCCAAATAGGACACTTACTATTTTTGGCCGAAAACCTTGCACACTAGTAGACATCACGACTGTCTATAAATAGTAAGTTTACTATTTATAGTAAGTTGCGATTTCTAGGAGTTTTAGTTGTAGTTTGATTCTGATTTCTTTCCCATTACTTGGTACCCCTATTTAAAGGGTTGTGAACTCGTTTTAGTCATCAATTAATCAATTTTGAATTTCTTAGAATTTATTTCTATTTTTCTGCTTTCTTTCCTCGTGGATTCAAGAAGTCTCTGTGAGGAGTCCAGAGAAGCTCCGTGGATCCAGAGTAGTTATCCTCGTCACGTTCATCCCTGCGTCAATTTCATTGGTCCATGTCATTTCCAATGACTCAAGCTAACAAGATACACTAGACTTCTCTCTCCTAAATAGCTTGTATGATACACAACATGGATTTTAAAGGAGTTGTCCTATATTTTAGCTTGTTTGTTTTTAAAAAATGAAATTCTTTCGTAGTTGAACACAAGTTGAACCGAGTCGAGCTTGGAATAGCTCGGCTCAGCTTGGCCAGTATTAACCCTAGCTCAAACTCGACTCAGCTCAGTCCTCGAGCCTGTCTTACTAGTGTAGACACTGCAAAATTGGCGCCCATGCTGATTTCTATGTTAATGTTTGTGGTGGATGATTAGGCCAAGTATGAATGTTGGAGTCGCCACTAGCCGAAATATTTCAAAATCTTGCGGTCGGCTGGAACCACGAAATTCGCAAGGTTGGGGAAGCCCGAAGACTCCCCTTCCTTAAATTGACTCCTAGTCTGTGGTCCGAGATTATGGGTAAGGGACCTCGATTACAAAGAGAGAAGGGGTTAGGCACCCTCTCTGTCGTACAAATGTACGGTCTCTACTTAGTGTGGTAAAACAATCTCAAGGGATGATGGATGATGTGGTCGAGATGGGACTAGGCACACACGTGGATTTCTGATATAACAAGATCCGAGATTTTCGGCAAGTCACAGAGCACACGTCCAACGGCATGCCTAGAAAGCGGATGTGATGATACTTATGTAAAAAGGTAAAAAGAGTGGACTAGATCACTAGAAATTTCTGATGTGATAGCATCCGGTCTATAGCAAGTCATAGAGCATACGTTCATTAGAGATCTAGAGGAGCAGGGGGGTTGAGAAGGGAATAGATATCATGATGAATGCTTGTATATAAAATGAATGGATCTTTTGGCTTACTCTTGAAATGGCTAGAACATGAAGTACACCATGGCTAATTCAGGCTAGACTAAAGAGTTGAGATGGTTGAGGTGAGGCTAAGAAGTGGCTGAAAAATTAGGACTTTGGGGCTTGGGAGCTCCTTCTCACCCTCACTCTCTTTCTCTCTTTCTTTCTCTTTCTCTCTCTCTCTCTCTCTCTCTCTCTTGGTTTTTTGGTGTCTTGAAATATGAAGAGGAGAAGGCTATTTATAGCCTTCTCCAGTGGCAATGTGGTAATTTTGGGCTTTAGGAGGGGTAAATGCTGATGTGGCAAATGATGATTGGTGGAGAGGAGAGAGACATCACGTGGCGCGCTCCTATTAACTAATGAGGCTAGTAAAATGGTAAATAATGAAATTAGGAAGGGTAAATGTGAGTGAAAGTTGACTTTTGGACACTGGGACAGCTGTCTACACGCGGGCCGCGAGCGGCGGCAGTCGAAGTACAGTAGGCTGCAGTCAGATTGCCGCCCGCCGTAGTCAAACTACTGCCCGGGCCTGGTTCGGGATGGATTCGCACGTGTGGGCCTCGTGTGGTGCTCTGGTTCGTCCGGTGGTCTCTGTTTTGGGTTTCTGGGACTCAAAGTGGTGAATTTAGATATGGATAGAGGGTTCTAGCGAGCGTATAGGGTATAGACGAGGCTGTGTGTACACTGAACAGTTCGGATCACGATTTTGGGGATTCTGGACTAGGGTCTGCGGCTAGGGTTAGGGTTTGGTGTAGGCTAGGATTGGGATTAGGGTTAGGTCTAGGATGGCGATTTAGGGTTAAGGTTAGGTTATGATCATGGTTCCCGGGTAGTCTTAGCTTTCTCAAGATATTAGCCTGGGTGGGGTGTCTACAAATGCCCCTCTTTGGCCGAGGTTGCACGCAACCGAAGGCCAAAGCGAGTGGACACCCCACCCTTCTAGTCATAAAGGATAGTGATTCAAATCTGTTGCCTGCCATTGTACTATTATCAGTCGACTTTTTGAAAAAGAGATTACTTGCACATATCGCGAGAGTTGAGGAAAACATTGTGATTTTCTCCTGCGCATTCGCCGCGGCTTTTTGGATCACCAATCATAACCCTTTCACATCGTTAACAACATTGGAGAGTAAGTCTGAAAGTAGAGCCTCTGTGCATTGGTGCGGCTTTACGAGGATTCCCGTACTGTTAGGTCTGTTGTTCTTTTGCTATGTAATCACTCTAGGAGTGTTCATTCCATTTAATCGTCAAAGTGGTTAGCTACCCTACGAGTTGGTGCGGCCTTACGGGGAACTCACTACGCCAACCTGGACTCGATAAAACTTTGCGAATATCCCAAACTAGGTATGTGCAGGTAATCCTTTGTCATGCAGTCTGCTGATTCTGATACTTTGGTTACAATGGATTGTTGTCACTTTGAGTTTGATTATTCTTTTCAGAGATTGATCCACTCATTTCTACTAGCATTCGTACGATTGTCCATATATAAAGATCGGGTCAATCGTGCATGTATCATGTACAGATTCGATCATTCTCCGGGGAAACCGGGGGAGATCGAATCTTATTTAACTGTTTGCACTGACCGCAACTGGAGAATATGGAAGATTCCTTAGTGTACTGCATGTCGCGTGCGTTTTTTAAAATTTTATTTTTTGAAAACTATCTCTTTGGAGCTAGATTCCTTGGAGATTTTATTTACAAGTATTTTTTTTTTTGAATTTTAGAAAATATTCGTTCGATCTCGCGGGTGGGCGTTGTCGTTCGATTTTTATTTGCAGAAAAAGTCAAATGACCTCCAATAAATTAATGGGGCTAATGATTTAGAAGAACTAAACCTTTTTGAGGTTATACTCGCTGGGTATTTATTCTGTATTATTTTGACAATTTTTTGGTAATTTCTGGGATTTTTGGGATTTTTTTTTTAAAGAATTTTTGGAGATTTTTGGGAATTTTGAAAACTCAAGGACTTTTTTGGTAATTTTTGAAACTTTGGGGGCTGTTTTGGTAGTTTTTTGAAAATTTTGGGTATTGTCCAATGGTTAGAGGGAAAAACTGGTTGCTCACAACCGCCCTAGGGAACAGGCTCGTTGCCCCGTGCATGCTTTTAGTTGGGCAGTAGTCGGACTACCGCAGGCGGCAGTCCATCTACCGCCGGTCCATTGTTTGGACCGTTGGTCCGAGGGGTGTGCTGGTCCGTCTGGTGCTACCTTCCTCCTTATTTGAATCCTCCATTTGGGACGTCCAGGGATCCATTTGTGGTCCCTAGAGCTATTTTGGAGGAGTTTTTCGGCCTATTTCCATTACTTGTTCTTCCTTCTTTCTATTTCAGGTAATCTTGGCCAATAAATTCTTGCTGGAGCTTTGTTGGGTCACTTTCTTAAGGAGCCTTTGATGGGTTAGATTTCTCTATGGGTTAGGAGAGGGTTATGATTTAGACCGTTGGACCGTCCTGATTTGATCTGGCTGTTGGATCTTGTTGGACTTTATTTGTTTTAGGTCAAATGGTTGGCTGGATTATTATCAAGTTATATATATATATATATATATATATATATATATATAAGGGCCCCACCTTTTATTTTGATTTTTTTAGTGTTTTTTATGTTTTTTTTTTTTTTTGAAATTGGTGGTGATGATCTGAACCATTGGATGGATGATCCGTGGCCTACCTGTGTGTGTGGATGATGTAAATCGTGATGGTTGGCCATTTTTGGTGAATGATGGACGGGTGAGATTTTTCAAGTGGGCCCCACATCATGATCTTCACATGCCCAGATACATGAATTTATTGTGGGCATGGACGTGAATGATGGTCTTTGGAAGGTGGACCTTGGAATAGGCTTTTGAAGATGGGCCTTGGAATGGGCTTTTTGAAGGTGGGCCTTAGAATGGGCTTTTTTAAGGTTGGCCTTGGAATGGGTCTCTTTGAAAATGGGCTTTGGAATGGGTCTTTTGGAATGGGCTTTTTGAAGGTGGGCCTTGGAATGGGTCTATTTGGAAATGGACCTTGAGGTGGGCCTTTGATATGGACCTTGATATGGGTCTTGAGGGGAGTTTTTGAAGACGGACCCCCAGATGGGCTTTTCGAAATGGGCCTTTGAAATGGGCTCTTGATGGTGGGCTTGGACCCTTTTGAATGGGCTTAGACTTTTTGAAATGGGCTTGGATAATGGGCTCTTGACGGTGGGCTTGGACCTTTTGAATGGGCTTAGGCTTTTTAAAATGGGCCTGGATAATGGCCCCCCCTTTTTTTGGAAATGGGCCTGGATTGTTGAAATGGGCCTGGGCTTTTGGAAATGGACCGGGATAATGGGCCCCTTTTTGGAAATGGGCCTGGATTGTTGAAATGGGCCTGGGCTTTTGGACTGGGCCTTTAAAAAGGGTACTTACTTATACACCTTGCCTATGCAGCATTCCTCACCGTGGTAAAAACGAAGCTAGTTCTTCCCGTTAGTCGACCGATCCATGTTATGTGCCGCGTGAGGGTCGGCATCTATCCGACATAGCCCGGGAGGGTGGCTCTCCTGCGGTCCTGAGAGGGCGAGGGGTCAGGATTCATTGGCCTAACTGGTTCCATGACCCTCAGCCACTGTTCTTTGAGGTTTTGGAGCGGACGCCATTCGCTCATCTATTTCAGGTTCGTCTGAGTAGGACAAATATGTCTCTCCTGTCTGCTTTGACCAAGCGGTGGCATCCTGAGACCCACACTTTTCAACTGCCTTTTGGGGAGTGGGGCATAACTCCATATGACGTATATATGCAGTTGGGCCTTCTGTATGATGGAGGATCAGTCCCGTTCGAGGATGACCTTCCGGTGCCCACGGAGGATGACTGGATGGGACTATTGGGGATGATGCCAAATGTCGCGGATTTCACTGGTCCTCATTTCAAGCTACTCTGGCTATCATCAAATTTTGCCTGACGCATCCCTGAGACCGAGGTTACGGCTGTAGTAAAGGCCCGTGCCCTAATATTGTACACTATGGGTGCGATGATTTTCTACCACGAGAATGAGCTTGTGAGTTCCCGTCTGTTGTCCCTTGTGGCAGATATCACTTTCCCCACACCATACAACTGGAATGCGGCTCTTCTGGCTCATTTCTATGAAGGGCTGGACAAGGCTAGCCGTTGTATCAGCCGATCTTTGACTGACTTTTACCCAGTCATTGAGGTACTTTCTTGTCCTCCTTTATGCCCTGCTTTCCCTGGGGATAATCTGGTCCATCTTTTCTGGTCGTGGTTTTGTACAGATTTGCTTTTTCGATCATTTTTCCCACTTAGCCCCTACCTTGATCAACTATTTGCCTCATTTTTCTCGCATAATGTTGTAGTACAAGGATAATCGCAACCGCACGTGCTTGTTTTCCGATCTTGCCTGGAGGTCGAATATCGATCCCTTGTTCCTGATGATGTGAGTGATCTGCCCTTTCTCGCATTGCCCATTTGTTGCTTTTCTGCATTGTCTCTCAGCCCTTGACTTTTTCCTTTTGCAGTTTCGTACTAGGTCATATCTCCGATCAAATGTGGCACTCACTCCTGGAGCTCAGGAGGCCTTTCAGGCCTCTCGTCAGCATGGCATTCTAGAGGATCCATGTGTGACGAAGTGGTATCTGGGAGAGAGACTTTTTTGGCAGTTGACTGGTAGTCCCTTGGTGCCCCCGCCATCCGGTCCTTCTGACTGGAGATCGGTGCCTGAGAGAGAGTTAGCGGCCGCCTTGGAGGGTTACGATGTCAGTGCCTTTGTTGATCCAGACAGAGAGTACAGTTCCTGGTGTGAGCAGCATGGCATTGGTCCGATCTTGCAGCCCGGTTATGCTCCTGGTGGTGGCGCACGTTTTACTGGAGGAGAGATTTTGGGCCCCCACTTTCGCCATAAGGACACTGACACTTATCTCCTTAATGATGATTAGTTCATTCTATCATGTAATCATGTATCCTTGTCCGTGTAATCCAGTGTTTATATGAAATTGCTTGTTGTTCCATGTTGTCTTCTCACATTGCCTCTTGATCCAATTTTGCAATCCAATTGGGTACATAGAGGTTTGTTCCTAGGTCTTGATCTTTCGGAGTGGGTCCTGCCCAAAATTTACCCAAAAGTGGGCCCAGGCGGCAATCGAACTTCCGCGGGCAGTAGATTGACTGCCGCCAGGAGACTTTTTCCTCCCGTTCTGTCCGTCAGTGTTGTGATGCCGAGAAACAGTTCTGAGAGCGGGGTTTGGAGTACCGTAGGCGGTAATCAGATCGCCGCTTCTGTTCATCTTTTCTTCCAGTGAGTACCTCTCTTTTCTATTCATTCTCTTTGCCTCCTTTCTGTCCCTCTTTGCCGGATCAGACCATCCGATCATTCCTTTTGTCTCATCTTCTTGTCCCTTTGCCCTTTTCTCCATTTTGTCTTCTTCTCTTTTGTTTCTTTCTTTTCCAATCATTATGGCTAGCAATGATGGTGGTTTTGATGGATCCTTAAATGGTGGAGAAGTTGGTGGCCCCATAAATGATGGGAGAGATCCATTTATGGATGGATTGATGGAGGTTGGTGGAGGAATAATGGCCCCTTTTAGAGAGGTAAATGTTATTTATGGTTTGGATTCTTTCTCCATTGATGGTGGATATGGTGTTGGGTTGGATAGATTTGATGGGTTTATTCCAGGTGGGCCACCGGGTTTTGTGGATGTTAACATGGTGAGGATGGATGGTTTAGAGGGTGAGGATGATGTAATGATGGCAACTGATGGTTTGATTAATGGAGGGGTGGTTATAGGCGGCGTGGATGGTGGTATGATGATGATGGATGGTGTGGATGGGATAGATCGGATCTCGATGGATGGTGAGCCCTATTTTGGTGGCCCAAACGGTTTGGATTTGGCGGGTAATGGATTTCTCGCAGACAGCTTGGCTCAGATTTTTGACGTGAATATCGAGACAGTGATGGAACAATCAGCTACGGTCGAGACTCAGGGTGTCGGTCCTGTCAGCCATTGGGGCACTTTAGGTGTCGCGGCTCTTGGGGCTTGTATATTTCAGACTGCTCCTAAGGTGACGATTGTTGGTGACTCGGGCCCACCTGTTGCAGCTTTCTAGGGCACCTTGCGTGATGCGATGGGGGATGCTAGTTTTTTTCATCATCACGAGATAGACTTGCTAGACGAACTCATGCCCATTTTTTATGATTCGCCAGTAGATCCAGGGTTTCATATTGTAGAGGGTGTGCCTGTTCGGACCTGTCGGTTGCAGCCACGCGGTACTTGTTCTAAGCGGTTGCATATCTGGATTGATAGTTTGACTGAGTCTGAGCTTTTTGAGCTGAGTTCATTGGGATTTCGGGAGGTCCTCCATTTTCACCGAGCTCTCCTAGACTGGCGACTGTTGAGCGCAGCTTCGTATGATTGGGTTCCATCTCTGAATTTATTCTCCTTCAATGACCTGGAGTTGGGTCCGTCATTAGAGGAGTTCTCACGTCTATCTGGTCTTCCCCTCGCCCGGGAGCCTTACATTCCTGCGTCTGAGCCGATTCGCTCTTCTGATCTGATTTCCTGGTTCGACTTTCTTACTGCCCTTCCCACTGCAGAGGGTGGGGCCAACGAGCTTTCTCTTGAGGTCTTATATGATCGCTGTTCTACGGCCCGTGGGGGACCTGGATCCGACCGCTAGCTTCAGTGCTTGAATGCACTGATATTTTGTGTTCTGGCAGAGCTGCTTTTCTCTGATTGGCGGCAGTCATCACTGGCAGTCTTATTGGATGTATTTCGTCGTGTCCTTCATCGTAGGAGCATTACCTCCGTGGTATTGGCGGAGCTCTTTTTGGGGTTAACCGAGTGCTCCTCGGATGTACCCGTATTCTTCGAGGCTGCTGCTCATTCCTTCGGGTATTTCTTACTCTAGTCTTTTCCTTGTTTTATTTCCTATTTACATCTTAAGCCTGATTTATTCCTCTCCCAGGTATGGTTGTGGGAACGCCAGTACATGACCCCTGTGCTTGTGTGGCCTGATTTTCTCTTGGTGTTGAGGCCACTGAGCCGCTGTACCGTCGCATGTTCTCTCAGCTTCGGGGATGGGAGATCAGCTGGGAGGCTACCTAGCTCTGTCGGGCACCATTGATTTGTAGTGTTGCTCGCACCCCTTTATTGTTGCTCGACCTTCGGGGGTATTGCTCCTATCATCCTGTGCGGTTTCTTCGTTAGTTTGGTTTCTTGCAGGATATTCCGGAGTTCGCTTTCTCTGGATTTGGGCATGCCCCTCTTCCTTCTGATTTGATTGCTTTGTATAGGCAAGTCTGGGTTTCCTAGCAGGGTTCCCTGGATGCAACGGCTTTGGATCTTGAGTCTTGGGCTCCTCCCATGGCGACAGTACCATACCAGCAATGGGTGGCAGAGCAGTCACTGTATCGTCAAGTTCCCGGATGGCATTTAGCAGATGAGGCTGCTGATCGAGACATGGTGGGCGATACTGCTTCCTCCTCTTCATGTGTTGTTGACTCATTCGAGGCCTTTGAGGAGCGACCTTTCATTGATCCTTCCTTCTTGCTTGCCACACATGGTCATTTGATCTCTGAGATTGTTGTCCTTCGTCACACATGTGAGGATATGGCTCGTCGTCTTGCAGTAGGGCGGCGGTATGATGAGGATATGCTTGCGGCACACCACCTGGATAGAGATGAGGCCTTTTACCTGCATATAGAAATAGAGAGGCTTAGACAGAGGCTGTCGATGTATGAGGGATAGGAGCTTACCTGGAGTTTTTTTATGTTGATCAACTGCTTGTCCCATATGTATAAAAATATTTTTGTTTTGATTTTTGGTTTTATGTGAAGAAAGGAAAATAATGTACTTGAAAGAACATTCTAAAGAAAAGGAAATTTCTGTTTGTGCCACATTTGCCAGTGCTTGCTTGTGTTTGGAGTCGTGCTTTGGATGATTGGGATTAAAATCTTGGGCTCGGTCCACGTTGCAAGCAGTATACTAGATTGTGTTCATTGAGTCTTGGTTCCCTGAGAGGGTGTCTGGGATTACATCCCCAGATTCAAGCAGAGTTTGATAGAGAACTGATCTGCAGTTGATCTTTCCTTTGTATCTCGTTGTGATGCTTGCTATTTTAGCCTCTTCTGTACCTGCTCTTTTATTATTTTTTAATTTTTTTTATTTCTTGCCTTTTTTTGCCGTAGCGTCCTTCGAATTTTCACTACGTTCGGCTCTTCCCGTCATTTTTGCCCATTGCGTCCTTTCGGATTTTCACTATGTCCCGGGTTTTTGATCTTGTCTGCCCCTTGGCATCTGTGCCTTTTTTTTAACCCTTGGCGCCCTTTCAGGTTTTCACGAAGTCTGCTACATGCCCGCTATTTTTACTCGAGGCGCCCTTTCGGGTTTTCACCTCGCCCTTTTTGCTTAGACATGTCTTTTTCTCTGTTTTTTTTTCGAAATGCCGGGAGTGATGGAGAGACTTCCTTCATAGCCGGCCAATTGGTTACCTTCCTACCCTTGTCTTTGATTACAATGGTAAGCTTTTCTTTTTGGGCGAATTGTTTGAGGATGCGGGATGGACTTGTTTTCTCCCCCCCCCCCTTTTTCGGGTCTTTCTTTTTTTTTTTCTTTTTTTTTTTACTTCCTCCTTTTTTGTTTTCATTCTTCTTTTTTCTCTTTTTTTTTGTGGGAGAAATGATAGGTTTTTCTAATGGGAGAAGTGGCGGATATTTTTGCTTTTAATGGGCACAACTTTGCGATTATAACCATTGACAAGGTTAGGTGTGGTTACCCTTGATAGATTTTCACGTTGTCGGCGTTGATGGGCTCAGAAAGATCTTCTCCTCTCAGATTGGTGAGCCGAAGAGCACTTCCTGGGAGAGCTTCTTGAATGATCAGTGGTCCATCCCACGAGGGTTTGAATTTTCCTCTAGGATCTGACAAGTGTGGTGGTAGGATGTGTTTCATGACCATGTCACCAACTTTGAAGCTTCTCTTCCGAACCCTTTTATTGTAGGCCCGAGCGATCCTTCTTTAATAAGATTGGGAGTAGCTTAGTGCCCGCATGCATTTTTCATCTGCCAGGTGCAGTTGGTCGTATCTTGCTTGTTGCCACTCACCTTCCTCGATTTTGCTGTCCAATAGTATCCGGAGTGATGGGATTTCAATTTCGATTGGCAGCACTGCTTCCATTCCATACGCAAGTTCGTATGGAGTTGCGCCTGTAGCCGATCGTACAGACGTCCGATAGGCCCAGAGTGCATAAGGAAGCATTTCTGACCAATCACGATACGTCTTCACCATTTTTTTTCTAGTATACGGATGATAGTTTTGTTGGCAGCCTTGACCCCACCATTCATTTGTGGGCAGTAGGGGCTTGACCGATGATGTTATATTTTGAACTTGTCGAGGAAGTCGCCCATCCTTTTATTGACGAACGGAGTTCCGTTGTCTGTGATGATGACCTGAGGGATCCAATATCGGCTAATGATGTTGTTCTTTATAAACTTGACCACATGAGGTGTTGCGATGGTGGTGTAGGATGCTGCCTCTATCCATTTGGTGAAGTAATCTACTGCCACCAAGATGTATTCGTGCCCGTTTGATGCTCTGGGGCTGATCTTACCGATGATGTCCAAACCCCATACAGAGAAGGGCCATGGTGATGTAGGTTATAGAATTCGGAAGCGAGCACATGGATCCGATTTGCGTGTTCTTGACACTTGAAGCATTTCCTGACGTGTTTGCAGCAATCTGTCTCCATTCTGAGCCAATAGCAGCCGAGTCGCAAGATCTTCTTTGCGATCATGTGTCCATTCATGTGTGGGCCGCATAGTCCTTCGTGGATTTCTGACATGATTTGTGCCGCTTCTGCTTCATCCACACAGTGGAGAAGGACTTGGTTGAAGGATCGCTTGTAGAGAATGCCCCCAGTGATTGTGAACTGGGCTGCTAGCCGCTGGATAGTACGACGATCGATTGGTGCTCTTTCCAGGTACTTCTGATGCTCGAGATATTCTTTGATGTCCGTGTACCATGGTTGATCATTCGGGGACTTTTGGCTTCCTCAATCTGTAGGCAGAATGCAGGTTCCTCCTGGAGTTCGACGGTGAGTTCCCATTCAGCAACTCCTTTCGGGATCTCCAGTATCGAGGCGAGGATAGCCAAAGTGTCTGTAAATTGATTCTTGGCTCGGGGCATGTAAGAGAATGTGATCTCTTCGAATTCCTCAGTTAGATTCTCCAGGTACACGTGATAAGGGATCAGCTTTTCATCATTGGTCTTCCAATCATCATTTATTTGATTGATGATGAGTTCTGAATCTCCAAAAACTCGTAATTTCTTTATGTTGAGGATTATGGCTTCTCTCAGACCGGCGATACATGCTTCATATTCAGCTACGTTGTTAGTACATTGGAATGCCAGTCGTCTGGATATGGGAATTGGGACGTCATCAGGAGAGTAGAGTATGGCGCCTACTCCACTCCCTTTTGAGTTTGCAGCTCCGTCGAAGAAGAGTGTCCACCCTCCTGCCTTCGTTTATTCTTCTTCTTCCTCAATCGAGAGGATGTCCTCGTCAGGGAAGAAGGTCTTCAGCGGTTGATAGTCAGGCAGGGAGTGGGTTGCTAAATGGTCGGCCAATGCTTGCCCCTTGATTGCCTTCTGGGTGACATATGTGATGTCGAATTCTGAAAGCAATAACTACCATTTTGCGATCCTACCGGTTAATGCCGGTTTCTCGAACAGTTATTTCAATTGGTCCATGCGAGCGTGTAGGAGGACTGAGTGAGCGATCATATACTGTCGTAGCCGTTGTGTCACCCAGACTAGGGCGAGGCATGTCTTTTCTAAGCTGGAGTATTTGGCTTCGTAGCTTGTAAATCGTCTGCTCAGATAGTAGATCGCTTGCTCTTTTCTTCCTGTGTCGTCGTGTTGGCCAAGAACACATCCGATTGCTTCTCTTACGACGGAGATATACAGCAGTAATGGCCTACCTGGAGTAGGTGGCGTGAGCACTAGGGGATTCAGCAGGTATTTCTTGATCCTGTTGAAGGCTGCTTGACAGTCGCTATTCCATTCCTTTGGCAAGTTCTTTCGCAGGAGCTTGAATATGGGCTCACAGACCGGAGTGAGCTGTGCGATGAATCGACTGATATACTGGATCCGCCTGAGGAAACCCCGAATTTCTTTTTCAGACTTGGGCGGTGGCATTTCGATGATTGCCTTAGTCTTGGTCTCATCCACCCGGATACCATCTTCACTGACAATGAAACCTAGTAGTTTACCTCCAGTTGCACCGAAGAAACATATTTTGCGGATTAAGGTGGAGCTTGAACTTTTCTAACCTGTCGAAAAGCTTCTTGAGATCTTCGAAGTGCCCTTTGATTGTGTGAGACTTGACGATCATGTCGTCCACATAGACTTCCATTTCCTTGTTTATCATGTCATGAAACAAGGTAGTTATGGCTCACTGATATGTAAATCCTGCATTCTTCAATCCGAAGGGCATGACTCGGTAACAGAAAGTTCCCTATGGTGTGATGAAGGAAGTCTTCTCACAATCCTCGATGGCCATCTTGATCTGATTATAACCGGAGAAACCGTCCATGAAGGAGAAGATCTTGTGTCCAGTAGTGTTATCTACCAGTATATCGATGTGAGGCAGAGAGAAGTCATCTTTAAGGCTTGCCTTGTTAAGATCTCTAAAGTCGATGCACATCCTGACTTTCCCGTCTTTCTTTGGAATTGGTACGATGTTTGCGAGCCATTCCGGGTAGTTGGAGACTACCAAGAATCTCGCATTGTATTGCTTGATGACTTCATCACAGACCTTCAGGGCCCATTCTAGCTTCATTCTCCATAGCTTTTGTTTGACAAGCTTTGTGTCTGACTTTGTTGGCAAATGGTGCACCACCAGATCCTCATCGAGCCCTGGCATGACCTCGTAAGAGAAGGAAAAGTTAGACAACCTTGGTTTCAGAAACTCCATCATCCTTTGCTTGTGTTCCGGAGACAACGACCTTCCGATACGCACCTCTTTGGGAGATTCCGCTGACCCTAAGTTCACAATTTCGAAGTCGTCTGCTACAACATTAGCCTTTGTTTCAAATTTTTCGAGAGAATCCTCAAATTCGAGAGCTGTATTATCATTTCCCTCATCCTGGGCTTCATCCAAACCCATGAGTTCAAAATCCAACTCTAGATCGAAATCATAAGAGTCGACTTCAAACCCCTGCGATGTGTGTGAGATGTTTGGCACAATGATTTTTGAAAATTTTTCTATTGTTTTTGTATTTTGAAAATTTTCTGATGTTTTGTGGTTTTGAAGAATATTTGATTTTTTTGTATTTTTGGGAATGTGTAATGTTTTTATGTTTTGAAAATTTTCTGATTTTTTTGTGTCACCAAGGTATCCCGAACAGGACGGTGTCGCAAACCACGATTGGTCTTGTCCTATCTCGGGGTACCCACCACTATTTACATTGGCATTTTTTTAAAGGCTGGTATTGATGAATGGTTCACCAGCTGATTCGATCATTAGGGGGATAGCTGACCATCATGGTTCCTTCCCCCTTTCAATTCTACTGATCTGATCTATTTGTTCCTGAGGGTCACCTATCTCGATGACCATGATGTCTGCTAGGCTGGGCTCAGAGTCAGAGTCTAATTCGATCTCTTCGCTCAGAAGTTGGAGTTCTTCTAGCTCTTCAAATTCACCTAATGACGGGACTTGGACGCCCGTCCAATCAAGAGCGGGCCATTTTCCCTTGTCAACCCAATGGATGGGCTGCTTTTGCCCCTTGTATTGCTGAGCTGGCGACAGGGATGTGTCCCCTTGGTTATGGGTGAAGATGGGTGTTTCCCTATTTCTACTTGTCTCTTTTGTAAGTGGCACCCCTGGTCCTAGGTCTCCCGTGGATGATTTAGTTTCCTTGCCCCTAGCCTCATGTGATGAGCCTGGGGGTTCTGCCCCTGGCTTTAGATGTGCTTTTGATGCCCTGAGGATCCTATCCCACCTTATTGGTGGCTAAATGGACTCTTGGTTAGCATATTCTGTGAGTTTGAGTTGCTGGAGTTGGTCCTCAAGGGAAATCGTAGTGTCTTCACCAATTACCCCAGCCTTAATGAACCTAATGGGTGTGCACTTAAATGGTTGACTCTTTTTTAACCTTTCAGTTTGATCCTCTGGTATCGGCTGATACCTCAGTCCTTGTCTCTGTACGTTGGCGGGTGCTGGCTTTACCACCATACCTTTTTCATGGAACTCGGTACGGTAATTCAGGATCAATCGCTCAACAAGTGGGATGACATACTCAGCGGCAAGAGGTCGTGGATTGGCGATTGCATTCACATTTTCAAATTCAAATTTGTGATATGATATATCACCCTCTGCATGCTGAACATCGATCACTAGGATGTCAGTTTCTGGAATACTGACTGTCACCGGTAGGATGGTTTCTGGCTCGGCCAATACTGAAATGATTTGATTACCCAAAGGGAATTTAACCCTTTAATGGAGGGTTGAAGGGATGGCTCCAACAGCATGGAGCCACGGCCGTCCCAACAGAAGGTTAAATGAGGCAGGAATGTCGATGACCTGGAATATGACAAGGGTCATGTCTGGTCCAATTTGTAACTCAAGGTCAATTTCTGCCTCGACCTGTCTTCGAGAGTTATCAAAGGCTCCAACGCTCATGGTGCTAGGCCTGAAAGAAGACGGTTCTATCCCCAACCGTTCGGCGGTCCTTAGAGGGCAGACGTTGAGACTGGATCCATTATCAATGAGCACGAGTGGAACTTTAAAGTTTTTGTGGCGAGCAACTATGTTTAATGAGAGCTCATGTTTACGACCTTCAGGTGGTAATTCGTCATCAGAGAAGGTGATAGCGCGTGGTGCAAGAGTTGTCCGATCATACTTGCCACCATTTCGGGAGGTACATCGGGAGAGATATGGGCATCGTTTAATGTTTTCACAAAGATTTTTCGATGCGATCTTGATGTGCATAGGAGTTCCCAGATAGATATTTGAGCAGGAATGGATTTGAATTGAGCTGTTATGTCATAAGCAGCATTAGTCTTGCATAAAGTGCCTCTGGTTTCTTTTGGATTCTGGGTATCTCTCCTGAAATACCTCCCATTGTTACCTACTTCATCACATTCTGGGTAGTGCCATGGGACTGCCTTTGGGTTGTAAGAGGGAACTGTCCTCCCTTCCAGGTATATCAATGGTTCTTGAGGTTGAGAGGTTGTGGCTGGCGCTGTTTGTGAGAGACTTAGTGATTTCTCTTGAGGTGCTACCAAGTCTTGGTGAGATTTAACATTGGGATTTTCTTCCTCCGGGGTCTTTTGGGCATGTGCTAGTTGGTGAGGCATCAGAAATTTTGGGGCTTGAACCGGGGATGCCCCTTACAAGGTTAGCGAAGTTAGATCAAGGAGACCTATCGGGAGAACAACAGGTTCAGAATTTGACCTTTTTGATGTAATGAAGATGGAGTTGAGTGTGCTCCTTAGGGGGTAGAATGCTGAGAGTGTGACCTATATGGTGCTGCTTCGAGGAAAACAAGAGGTTGTGCTGCTGGGGCTGCTTCGAGAAATACCTATGGCCTAGGCGATGGCTCCTGCTGGTATCCCCATGTCTGATTTGCTGTATCGGGCATGATTGCTTGTATGGAGTAATGTGGAGAAGAGTGTATGGGTTGCTCTCCTTCGATATGATTGACGGCAGAGGTGTTGGATGTATTGGGCCCTGCTTGATGCGATGGCAGGGGATTTTGGAGAATGTTGGCTTGAGCCGTATTGCTGGCCCGTGGGGTGATCGTAATTTTCTGACTTTCGATCAAATCTTGGACCGCATGTTTCAAAGCAAAGCAGCGGTCCGTCAGATGGCCAGGAGCCTGATGGTATGCACAGTATTGATTTTCGTTGTAACCAGGTGGCAAAGGGTTAGGTGGAAGCCGAGGTTGGAGTGGCATCAGAAGTTACTTTTGCATTAACATAGTAAAAACTTGACTGTATGTTTGTGCTAAAGGGGTGAACTTCCTTCCTAACATTGCCTATTTGTATGGTCCTGACGCATTCCCCCTAGGTTGTTGTTGTTGTTGTTGAGACGGTTGTGCCTGATATCCCTGTTGGACTTACTGTGGTTGGTACTGCCTATTTGATTGTGGCTGGTACTACCTGTCTTGACGTGGCTCCGGTTGCGGAACATACTAATTGCCTTGAGTATTAGTGACGATGTTGTTAACTTCTGTAGTGCGCTGAGCGGGAGCAGTGCTGTTTCCATTCCCATGTCCAACGAGTTTCCCCTCGACTTTGTTTCTCTTGATTGAGGGGGTCTGGTGTGGCCACGGGGAAATAGTACCAGCCCTGATTCCGGCTTGGACTTGTTCTCCGGCTCGGATGAGTTGGGAGAAATTTACGTATGGATACGAGATTAGATATCCTGAAATGCTGGGATTTGCTGAATGTACAATCATGGATATCTGCTCCTCGTCATCGATGGGGTTTCTCATTCGAGCTGTCATGGCTCGCCATCGTCCTACGTATGCCGATAAAGATTCGTCGTTTTTTTGTCTCAAGGCAGCCAAGTCTGACCTTCTTGAAGCTATGTTCAGGTTATACGAGAACCTATCAATGAATGCCTGGGAAAGTTTCTCCCAGGTTCTGATTTGATGGTTGTCTAATGAGGTGTACCAATCCAAAACGTCACCCTTAAGGGATTTCTGGAAGAGCTATATCAAGGCTCCATCATTCCCTGCTACCGCATTGAGTTCCCCACAAAATACTTTTAGGTGTGTTGTAGAGCACCCACTACCGTCATACCTTTTGAATTTTGGTACCTCGAAGTTTGGAGGTACCCGGGCATCTGGGAAGGGACAGAGGTCCCTAAACTTGGTAGATGGGTGATCCACTCCTTGCGGTCTTTGAAGCTGATTTTGTACCATCTGCAACTGCTCTCGTAATTCCTCAATTTCTGACTTGCCCTGTTGCGGATATCTTGCCCCTTGCTGTAGGGCTTGTGCTGCTTCCTCTTCGTATGGACCAAGAATGGGCGGTTGCTGGAAAGATGGTGGACTCCCGATGGCGGGAGATAGCTGAAATCGAACACCGCTCCCTTTCGGAGGAGGGTGTGATGTTCGGAAATGGTTTCCGCTTGGGATATCTACCAATTCCGGAATGCTACTCCCATTAAGGGGAGTGAGTTGGACTCGAAACTAACCCCCTTCTTGGGCATCCGCCAGTTCTTGTCTGTGGTTGTCATGTGTTGTAACCGAATTGTTGTGATATGCTGAATAGAAATGTGTGAGAGGGTTGCTCCCTATTGCTGGTTGTTGTTGATCTTGTGCTGACTCTTCTAGGAGAGGGAGCATATGATTTGCTGGAGGAATGAGAGAGAAGGAAAAAAGTGTCTGAGGGAGTGAACTGTTTTGTACACTAGGCTGGGTTGCCTGTGCATTCGGTGTAGCATTTGGCACTAGGCGAAGTAGTAACTCTTGCATTGCTCGAAGGCTTTAGACCATTTCTTGCATAGTGGTATTAACTTGTGAGTCTGTTTGAGCTGCTGGTAGTGGTGCTAGTGTAGATGCAGGTGCGGGTGAGGATGTTTTGGGAGTTGGTTAAGGAGTTGGCTCTTTTTCATGGGTAGCTTGAGAGGCCAAGGCTGCACGGGATCGGGTGGTCATGGTTCGATTCTCTGCCTAAGGAAGAACAGGCCGAAGATTTTTTTATTTTTGTATAAATGCAAAGATGATGTCCCTTGAGATTGGAATACTACACGTTTTCGAGTCGGGTCTCAACTAGTGTGAGCTAGTAATCCCCAGCGGAGTCATCATTCTGTAGACACTGAAAAATCGGCACCCACGCTGATTTCTATGTTAATGTTTGTGATGGATGATTAGGCCAAGTATGAATATTGGAGTTGCCACTAGCCGAAATATTTCAAAATCCCGCGGTCGGCTAGAACCATGAAATTCACAAGGTTGGGGAAGCCTGAAGACTCTCCTTCCTTAAATTGACTCCTAGTCTGTGGTCCGAGATTATGGGTAAGGGACCTCGATTACAAAGAGGGAAGGGGTTAGGCACCCTCTCTGCCAGTACAAATGTACGGTCTCTACTTAGTGTGGTAAAACAATCTCAATGGATGATGGATGATGTGGTCGAGATGGGACTAGGCACACACGTGGATTTCTGATGTAGCAAGATCCGAGATTTTCGGCAAGCCACAGAACATACGTCCAACGACATACCTAGGAAAGCGGATGTGATGATGCTTATGTAAAAAGGTAAAAAGAGTGGACTAGATCACTAGGAATTTCTGATGTGACAGGATCCGGTCTACAGCAAGTCACAGAGAATACGTTCACTAGAGATCTAGAGGAGCAGGGGGGTTAAGAAGGGAATAGATATCATGATGAATGCTTGTATGTAAAATAAATGGATCTTTTGGCTTGCTCTTGAAATGGCTAGAACATGAAGTACACCATGGCTAATTCAGGCTAGACTAAAGGGTTGAGATGGTTGAGGTGAGGCTAAGAAGTGGCTAAAAAATCAGGACTTTGGGGCTTGGGAGCTCCTTCTTACCCTCTCTCTCTCTCTCTCTCTCTCTCTCTCTCTCTCTCTCTCTCTCTCTCTCTTGGTTTTTTAGTGTCTTGAAATATGAAGAGGAGAAAGCTATTTATAGCCTTCTCCAATGGCAATGTGGTAATTTTAGGCTTTGGGAGAGGTAAATGCTGATGTGGCAAATGATGATTGGTGGAGAGGAGAGAGACGTCACGTGGCATGCTCCTATTGGCTAATGAGGCTAGTAAAATGGTAAATAGCGGAGTTAGGAAGGGTAAATGTGAGTGAAAGTTGACTTTTGGATGCTGGAACAGTTGTCCACACGTGGGCCTCGAGCGGCAGCAGTCGAAGTATCGCAGTCAGATTGCCGCCCGCAGCAGTCAAACTATCGCCCGGGCCTAGTTCGGGCTGGATTCGCACGTGTGGGCCTCGTGTGATGCTCTGGTTCGTCCAGTGGTCTCCGTTTTGGGTTTCTGGGACTCAAAGTGGTGAATTTAGGTATGGATAGAGGGTTCTAGCGAGGGTATAGGGTATAGACGAGGCTGTGTGTACACTGAATAGTTCGGATCACGATTTTGGGGATTCTGAACTAGGGTCTGCGGCTAGGGTTAGGGTTCGGTGTAGGCTAGGATTGGGATTAGGGTTAGGTCTAGGATGGCGATTTAGGGTTAAGGTTAGGTTATGATCATGGTTCCCGGGTAGTCTTAGCCTTCTCAAGATATTAGCCTGGGTGGGGTGTCTACAACTAGCTTGGCTCGATTCTAGCTTGGCTCGGTTCGGTCAGCAACTCGGGCCAGTTCAAGTCAAATTCGAGCCTATTCGACATTTTCTCAAACAGGTAGAATGCATCTTCAATTTCTCACAAAATGTAAAACAGTACCAATATTTTACAGGTATTTCATCTAATACCTAGAGATCAGTATCAAAATCAAACACTCGGATGAGCAACATCAAAATTAAACAGCCGATGTATCCATTCCTTCCTCATCAACACTTCATTGAGTCATTTCATCAAACACTCGACGAGCATCATTCATATCAAAATAACTGAGTCACCGAGCTGATTCGGTCCAAGTTGGTTTGAGTCGAGGTTCAATCTGAGTCGAGTCGAGTCGAGCTCAAGCAAGCTTGAAAAAACCAGCTCAATTCGGTCTGAATCCAATTTTGAGCCAAGGCGAGTCGAGCTTTTCCGAGTTGAATTGAGCGAGCTAACCGAGCTAACTCGACTCATGTACATCTCTAAGTTCTTTACGATAAATAACTACATATATAATTAATAAAATCACAGGTATGAAAAATAAAACGTGTATTGAAAATATAATAGACTAATGTAATAATGAAAATATTAGCATGTATCCACCCAACCAACCTAGCTCAGCTGGGTTGGGCTTGGATTGAGAATTACCAACTTGTGGTTGAGTTGAGTTGGGTTGGGTTGGATTAGTGTTGAGGTATAGGAAGCTTGAGTTGGGCTAGGGTTGAGCACTAACCCGACCCAACCTGCCTGACTTTCAGCCCTAACCTTTGATCGCCCTTGGCTATCCAAATTAACATCACTTTGGACGGGCAATCCCGGTCTTCCAATCAACAGCAAATGAAATATTGACCATAATACAAATAGCCCTATCATTGATTTGGACCTTCATCGTGTGGGCCTGACATTGTCCATCTGTCTTAAAAACATGATTGGTCCAATGACCAAGGCAAACTTTAATAGTGAGCGTTGGAGTGAATTTCTATCATTTAAAAAAATTAATAAATAAATAAATTTACACCCACACAATCACACCCTCACATAGGCACTTGAATTCATGACCTTAGTCGTCTACCACTGAACCCTAGGTTGCATCCAACCATCTTTTTTAAAAGTCAAAGGTGACCCTCTTTTTTTTTTTTCTCCTTTTTCTTTCTTTGACATTGCAATGACCATTGAGAATTTAAATAGCCTGGTTTCTTTATGCCCATCCATCATCCTCCAATTAAGGAAATTATAATGGTAGTGGTTATTAAAATATTTAGATATTCAAATTCCGACAATCCAAACAACACCTTACAATCATTCCAACATAGTTGACCAGTCAGAGGTGGGATGGGAATCAGACTCCTGATAGATGGTTGCAACAGCAAATTGCTAGGGTTGGGTCAAGTTAGTCTAAAGACTCACTTTGGACATAAACCCAACCCATTCAAATTGAGGTTGGGTCCAAGTGAAAACAAAAAAAACAAAAAAACAAAACAAGCGAATGAACAAAGCAGACCCAGTTATTTGAAGGGCACTCACATACACGGTGGGCTCATATAGCTCACGCCTTTATCAATTGTCTGAACTCATGTGATCATTCCTTTTTCAAAAGACTTCATTAACTTACCTAAAAAAAATATCAATTAACTACTTTTCCTTGGTTTGGGTTGGCTTAGGTCTTGGTTTTGGTCTGGTTTTGCATAGGACAAGTCGGACTCATTTAAAAACCGGGTCTAGTTGATTTTGAGATGTCCTATACCCAACCCATTTAGTAATTAGGGTCAAACTTTTGAGACCATCGGCCATTCGATCAAATCATTAGAATTAATCATCAAAGTGGTCTCAAACATAGATGGGAATCAAAGATGGAATCAATAACCACGGTTGAAAATGGTCCGAGTTGGGCCAAAGTCGCATTTTTGAACTTCTACGCAATTCATTAAAATTATATTCAGGTCCAAGTGGGAATAAAAAACAAAAAACAAAAGAAGCTGACCATTTATTTAATGGACTGAGTCCAATGGGTAGAGTATAAAATTCATGAACAAAATATAATAATTTTTTTTTTAATGGTGGGGTCGTCATTCCCAGCGTTCCCCGTTGATCCCTTCATTTGGTGTGGCCCATCTAAGTTATGGATCAGGTTGGATGGCAGTCAGAAACCATGATGTCCCCACACAACACTTGCTTTAATGACTTAGTCAACTTTCTTATATATTACGTAACTACTTTTACTGCATCCGGGTAGAATATGGGTCCATTTCAGTTTAGCATGGCCTGAAATTAAACCTTTTTTTATGGGTAATGA
Organism: Magnolia changhungtana; assembly: GCA_030180095.1. Classification (NCBI taxonomy): domain Eukaryota; kingdom Viridiplantae; phylum Streptophyta; class Magnoliopsida; order Magnoliales; family Magnoliaceae; genus Magnolia; species Magnolia changhungtana. The sequence continues at coordinate 1,802,782 of JASAUF010000156.1, forward strand.
ATCAGATTGAATTTTGGGAGGTCTCATATCCGACCCATTTAGTGATTTGGATTGAACTTTTGAACCAAGACCTACCCTCATAAGGCTATGCTTTCGACCTAACCCACTTACTGTTGAGTCAGATCCAATGCCTACTTGCACTCCTCTGTATGATGGACTTTCTGAATCAATGATCAAACCATTTTTATTTTATTTTTGTGATAGAATATAATTGACATTTTTATCTGCAGATCGAAGCCCAATCAAAGTAAATGTTGATCCTTCGTGGACGTAGATTGTCCACAATGAACTTCCTGCTGTCAGAAGCTAGGTAGGGCCCATCATAATGTTTGTGAGAAATTTACCTGTTCATCTGTTTTGCCAACTTATGTCGAGACATGAACTAAAAATAAGATAAATCCAAAATTCAAGTGGGCCATACTGTAGAAAATAATGGGGAGACATGTTTATATGTCATCCAAATAGTTCACAAGGTCATTTTCATTGGGATGAACTGAAAGTAACATTAGCCTGATCGGAAACTTTCGTGTCCCTACAAATATTCTAATAGTGGATGTTCAATCCCCACTGTTTCATGTCATGTAGTCCACTTGAGTTTTGGATCTGTCTCATTTTTTGGTCTATATCCTAACTTGACCTGAAAAAACAGACGATTGGAGTGTGGCCCCACTTAGCTTCCAACAACAGGGGTCGCAAGCAATCACGGTAGATAGATCTACCTGTTGATGATAGGATATGACAGGTCATCTGTGGACCCCGCTCCGGACAACCTTTTAAGTAATCTTGTTTGACGCTTGTGAAAAAACCCTAAGGAGTTGACATATTTTTATCAAATAATGAGGCGCCCATCCACCAAGGTGGGTGGGATCCCTGAACGTGGGATCCCTGATGTATGTCCCCTATATCCACACCGTTCATCCGTTTTGTAAATTCATTTTAGGGTATTATTCCAAAATTGAGGGAGACCCAAATCTTAGGTGAACCATAATACAGGAAACAGTGGTAATCGACCCTTAAAAACCTCTTGTGGGCCACTAAGTTCTGGATCAAGTTGATTTTTTGTGTGTTCTCTTCAACCAAGTCTTTGCGACCTTCTCAAGAGGTTGGATGGTAAATAAACATTCTGATGGCTCCTGTGAAGTTTTTAATAGTGGGGATTCAATCATGACTGTTTTCTATGGTATGGTCCACCTGACGTTTGGATCTCCTTCAATTTTGGAGGCAGATTTCCTGTGAAAGCCCTCGAGTTCCTGCACAAGATATTTGTGAGAAATCCACCTGGTCCATCTGTTTTTCAAGCTCATTTTAGGAGTTTGGACAAAAAATGAGGTGTATCCAACACTCAAGTGGGTCGCACAAGAGGAAACAGTGGGATTTTAGTGAAAACCGTTGAAGCATTCTTATGGCCATAAAAGTTTTGTATCAAGCTATCTTTTCGGTGTTTTCACTTCACATAAACATCAAGGTGGAGCTCAGGAAGGTTTCAACGGTGAGAATGTCTTTCCCCAATTATCCCTCTTGTGTGACCCACTTGAGTTTTTTATCTACCTTATTTTTCGTCAAACATTCCAAAATAATCTTGCAAAACAGATGGACGGAACGGATTCCTCACATACATTGCATACATTGCAGTGGGCCCCACCCAGCGTCCTTTCGCGGGAACTTCCCTTGTCCCACGGTCAGCGATGCACCTTAACTGCACCCAAATGATGCTGGGATAGTTGAATGCTTTTTAAGTGAGGACCCAAGAAATTACACCTTTATTTAAATTATTTATTTTCTTTTAATAGTGAAAGTCAAGACCTTATGAGGCTCAGATGATAACCCACCACGGTGATTGCAGAACAAAAATTCAAACGGATCGGATCATCATTTGGGCTACTCTGGAATTTGAATGTTTTGAATGGATTCTATTATTTTTATATTTTTAGTTCACCGAATATTATGTTGATGTCCATCTTTTGAAGGAGTGAGATGTCAGTCACATGTCATGTGGGCCTCGTTATTTTAAATTCTCCACTTTGTAAAATAAATAAATAAATAAGGGAGGAAAATAATGTAAATTTGCTTCTAAGGTTGTAGTAAGGTTTCAACTACTTGAGCTTTGGATCTGCCTCATTTTTTCGCTCATGCCTTAAAATGATCCGGCAAAATGAATGAATGGTGTGAATAAAACACATATATCATGATTTGGCCCATAGAGTTTTTCCACCTTTAAGTTAGTGTTGTGTTCTACACCATGCAATCTGAATCTGTTACCGCCTTATGCTTTTGATAGCTTTTACACTATCATCCCTAGTGAGCAGCTAAGATCTTGCATACATGGAGAGCTGACTAGGCACAGCCTCAGACTCACCGAAGATGATGCTCTCTTAGCGTGGGGCCCACCTTAATGCATTTATTCTATATCCATGTTGTCCATCCCTTTTGACATATCATTTTAGGGCGTAAGCCCAAAAATGAGGCAGATTCAAATCTCAGATGGACCATAGCATAGGAAATAGTGGTGATTGATTATTAACAACTTATAATAGGCCACAAAAGTTTTGGATCAAGTTGATATTTGTTTTTTTCCCTTCATCCATGTTTATATGGCCTTATCAGTAGGTTGGATGATAAATAAACATTATGAAAACATTAAGGTGGGGCCTAGGAAGTTTTTAACCGTGGGACATCCAATCACTACTGTTTCCTCTAGTATAGTCCACTAGAGATTTGGATATGCCTCAGTTTTGGGCTTATGCCCTAAAATCATCTAACAAAACGGATGGACAACATGGAAATAAAATACATACATTAAGGTGAGTCACATGGCAAGCGATGCATCTTCTCGAGTGAGGTTGGGACTACCTAATCTGCTACCACACACCTGTGCCTGGCTTTTATGTTGTTTACACCCAAATGATAAAACCAGATCAAAAGGTCTAGAATGTGCCATATGACAGCCACGTCACATGTGGTGCGGATGAACTTCAAAAGCTATGAGATAGAGACGTGTACACATGGGAGAAATAAATGCTAGAGTTTTATGAAAGCAACTCCTTGCAAAATAGGTCTCTAGCAAAAGCAACTCTCGATAAGCATCAAATGCTAAATTCCCATCAAAACAACTCTTTGTCAAGCTTCCTATATAAGAGTCAATGATAGAGATGTCAAGAATCTAACAAAGCTTCCTATGTACAATAATGTTAAGACTCCAATATACAGTGCTGGAGTATGCCTCTTGTCGTACGCAATGCACATTACAAGTGGTAAACTCTGGCGTTTAGGAAATTCAACAAACATCACACCCATGCCTAGATTCTGTTCAACCAAAAAAGCCTAACTTGCTAGCAATAGTAGGCCGGTTCAAGAGTAGGGTCAGAATTAAGGACGCCCAACAATCCCTTTTGACCCAAAAAGGTGTTTGGCTTCCTTTTTTTTCTTTCTCCTGTCTCACTCAAGCTCAAAACATGATGCACTCTGCACATCCCATCATAAAAACTATTATCATTTGACTTTTAGCTACATTTATTCTTATTTATATACTCTCTTTATTTTATTCACCTGCCCAATGTCGTGTGACTCTGCTAAGCAAGGCTATGACTCATTTTATTCTTCTCTGTATTCACAACCCTCTCGAACGGTTATGCGAAGCATGGCCAGCTGAATAACACATTCGCAAATATCATACTCAGCTTAAAGTCATGCGCCCTTTAAAGTAGAGACCATATGTAATACGAGTGAGATAGGGAACCTAATCACTTCCTCTCTTGTATCAAAATTCTACAGTCACAAACCACCCACAAGAGTCATTTAGGCAGGGGAATTTCATGGTTTTCATACCTTAAGGCATGCCCAAGAACTCTAGCCGATCGTAGACATATATAAGCTTGACCAGCTAGCGGGACTCCAAACATCTAAACACATTATTTTGGTTGCCTTAGTAAAGGTATAGCACATCTAAGAAAACATAGCTTAGCCAAACAAATCACATGCACATTGCGCCTTGCCAAGAGAGTGATGAGCATATGCATTTTTATACATTTTCTATGGTGTGGGCTTTAAAAAGTATTACAACTTAAATGAGGTGGTGAAATTGGTGGATGGTATCATCATCACAAACCCTCACAACATTCCTATGGATGCTCAAACCCTTGACCAGCTGTTGAAATTTATGAGAGTCTACCACCGGAGTAAGAGTAAGAATCCAACCTCGTGTCGTCCAACATATGTATATTCCAAGACTACATCCCACCAAGACGACGTAATATTTATCATTTCTCATCTACAATGACATGGAATTAATTGGCAAGAGATTCATGTGTTGAAATAGAAATTCGCAAACGAAGTTTACATGCAGTATTGTCCTATCGAGTAGCATCGTAAAGTACAAATAGACTTACTAAATGAAAATAAAATCCAGTTGTATGTACGTACCCTTCCAAGTAAGTTGATTATACGGTCTTATCTGTCTTAAGAAAATAAACTTACCAATGCATGCATGTGAAACCATATAAAAGATGCTAATTACACAAAAGTTATTGCCATAGCATAATTGTCATATTGGTATATACTACGTATATACCACCATCTATACCAGTCCAAAAAAATAAAACAAAAAATCAAATCATCCAAGAAAATCAAGTATATCAAAGTTATTACATACCAACAACTAACAATCAAGAAAACATAATCAAAGATATTAAATCCTCGGATGGATTCGACACCTCGATCACCAAAGTGGTCATGGAGTATTTTCTTCAACCAGTCAATGCGACGCTCAGGTCGCAGACTCACAAAGAACGATACCAGATCATTGTTCTTACTTAAGAGCTGACCAACCTCAAAAAACTCTGAGTTGGTCAGGCTCTGGACCTCTTCTAGTACATCAAGTACTTTGAAAGTGCGATTCACCGACTTGCCGAGGCCAAATTTCAGCATTGAGTTGACAACGGTCTGTAGAGAGGCCCCAAGTACTTCACAAGGACGAGGAGGGCACGATCGTTTCCTTCCTGCGCTTCCACTTCGAGTAGCATTAGAATCAGCTGTGTGAGTGGGAGTGCTACATGAGCCACGTTGTCCCATCGAAGGACTGTCTGGCGAAAATGGGATGGTCCCTGTGGAGTTTGTGAGAAAATCATCTGACATGTCAATTGTATCATTGAGATCATCATCCAGCTCTCTCCATGCATCATTGAGTTCTTGTTGAAGACGAGATGATGATGCTGATGCGGCTATACTCCTACTGTCTTGGACATAATGTCCCGATGCCTAGTCCGAACCGACGATAGTTAAAAGATCATTCATTCTCTCAATCTGTTTTCCGCGGAGTCGTTCCGCACGCAGGTGAGACTGCAGCCGTACATTAAGCTTTTTATAAGTACAGTAAGAAGTATATACTGATGTAAATATCTCCACTTTATATTTCAAAAATTATACCTTAAGATATTCCTCTTAGACTTCATCAGGAGTCGTCACCACCATCCGCTCACTGTCCCATCCGAACCCGCTCGCCGCTAGCATATCCTTCACTGCAGTGTACTCCCTCTTGTAATACCTTAGATGGTTCGACACATTCTACCACTTGAGAACTACATTGGTATGCTTTGTAATGGCTTTAACGACAATTTGGTACACCTCATGTTTAAAACTATTATCATTATTGCGTCCCAATGCCACTTGTTCTAGAAATATGTCGATCATAACCTGATCCATATCGGGAGTCCATTTTATTTTTTAGGCTCTGGACGCAGGCTCGGCCCGAGATTTCATCGTCTTCATGCATGGGGAAGATCGTATGGGCACCACTGGTGTCTTGGCCGGTGAATGTGTTGGTGTCGATGGATCATTAGACATCATGTTTGCCATACCACCTGAATATCAAGTACATATGATGATTTGCAAAAGTCAACCATAATCATAAGAATGACAACTATTTCAAAAGAACGATTAGCAAAATCATCATCTGGTATCTCCATATGATGAATCTATCTAGTCAGAGGTTAGAAGATTACAATTTCATTATCAGGTACGTGACATTTTGTAGAAAGTAAATAACTGCAAGTCAAAGAATTTGGAACAAATAGCAATCAATTATCTACTCCTACTATTTTGATTCGTATCCGCCCACAATCCAATTGCTATATCATCACGCACGCGAATTTAAGCATCCTTTTTACGCTGAGATGCTCGGAGAAACCATTGTCGCTCGTCGTTTGTTGATACCTCGTGAGGCATTGGGTTACTCTCCTCATCAGCAACAGATATTCGAGCATATTCCATCTCTTCTTGAGATTCTAGTCTAATACGTATGAAATTGTGTAAGACACAGCAGGCTATCACAATTTGGATCTGTGTGTGGAATTTGTACTGCATGGCGGTCTTTAAGATGGGGAATCTGCCTTTCATAACACCAAAACAACGCTCAATTGCATTGCGCAACTGTGCGTGTCAGTAATTAAACAGCTCCTTCATGTTGGTAAGTGCTCTCCCGTTCAATACTCCTGTAAGTGATATCGAACGCCCCGGTATGGAGCTATAAAACCGGGTGAATGTGCATATCCAGCATCGACAATGTAATATTTCCCTACACATTTAAATCAAAGTCCCATTGAGTGAACAATAAAATAATTCAAGTATATGAAATAGATTAGCAATCTCTTAAAAGATAACCAATACCATGTGGGACGACCAAGGGATCATTTGATCGATTCAATGCGTTGTGTAAGACCCTCGCGTTTGAAGCAGAACCCTCCCAACTGGCCAATATGTATATGAAATTTATATCAAATGAACATGCCGCCAATACGTTTTGGGAGAAGACCCCCTTCCGATTGCGGAAGCTCGCATGGTCACCGGCAGACACATGAGCTGGAATGTGTGTACCATCAATTACCCCAACTCAATAAAGGTGTCAATGAAGGGCCGTAAAAAATACGTATATGGAAATCTGTCCCACCATAATTAATACCTGAAAGTAAACAACCTAATTTGTGTTTGTCTGAATCTCAGAGGGAGTCGCTGGTCCAGCCTGTTTAACGAAAATTGGGTACAGAGATACAATTGCATCTAGTACATTGTGAAAGTGGTAACTCACTGTTTCACCCGATCGAATGAATCTATGACTAATGACGCGATTCCGAACATTGTGCTCCAATGTGTATATGAACATAACTAACTGTTCTTCAAGACTCACACGTCGAGTATCACGCAGCATTGTCTTCTTACGTAGATGGGTACACAGTTCGAATAACGTCTCTCGATTTATTCTAAGTTGCATGACACAATCCCGGTCACTGGCCCTAATAATTCTGTTGATGAACCTGGCTCGCTCGTCCTCTCCATGACAAGCTGGCTGTTTGAACATGTATTCACGACAATATTCTCCAACAGCCGCCACACAAGCCATCATCGCCCAAGCAACTATGACACTATCTGTATCTTCTTCCAAATCTTCACTCTCCATCGCCAACTAATAACCAACACTATCAGATTCAGATACTCAAATTGACAATATTTACTAGTATTTCTCCCATGAAATGGGGAATAAACCAACTTTAGAAGCTTAGAAAAATATTAGAAAATTTATACACTCAATCGTTCCTTCAATTTAACTCTGGGTATAAGTCAAGTTTTCTTGCATGAGAAGGTTTTTGGAACATCTGAAGTCCTTTCATCTCCTCTTGTTCCAGAAAAAAAATTGAATAATTTATATGGTGGGATAAGTTCAACTATGATTATATGTTAAAAAGTTCAGAACCTATGATTTTCTTCAACATCAGCAATCATATTTGAATCCCTTCAAAAAATTCTGAAATTAAAGATTCCAATTGAAAATCCAAACATAACGCCCAAAATATGGTTTGAGGGTTAAAACACATACGATTATATGACAAAAACATAAAAAACCAGCTTCACAGTAGGTAGAGAGTTAAATTAAAATGATATATGGGCTACTCAATGTCATCCTCCTCATCTTCCAAGTCTGACATCTCTCTCTCTCTCTCTCCCTCCCTCATCCTCCTCATCTTCCAAACCCGACAACCACCCACTACCATCACCCTCCTCCTCTCTCTCTCCTCTCCACTCTCTCGATCTCTCCTTCCCTCATCTCTTAATCCAACTTGGTGCTAACTCGACCCAACTCGATACTTCTAACCAGATCGGACTCGATCCGAATCAGTCCAAGCCAAACAGGACTCGAATCGAGTTAGGCATGCTGGACTCGAATCGAGTTAGGCATGTTGGACTCGATATCGAGTTGAATCAAGTCGGATCAACCCTAACTCAGTCCGACTCGAATCGATGCCTAGCTCTAATATTAACACGACAATATCTGTGCTATGCAGGCCCCAAATGATATATGTGTTTTTATCCAGGCCATCCATTTTGACAGTGATTTTAGTGCATGAGCCCAAAAATAAGGCAGATCCAAATCTTAATTGGACCACACTACGGAAAATGATTCAACACCCACAAGTTTTAAAACTTTCCAGGATCCATGTCATGTACATGTTATTTGTCATCCAACTCATGGATTAGTTAATAGAGACATGGATGGAGGGAAATTACAAATATTAGATACCCCATTTAAATTACAAAGACACTATTTTCGAACTAGCTGCCTGTATCTCGATAAAACTACACTTAGAATTCTCAACCACCATCCAAACCGCTGGAAAATTTAGAGGCAGAACTTCCAACTATCCTAAACAATGTTATTTGACCTGATCCAAGGATTTTTAAATCCTTAGGCAACCATCTTCAAGGCTCATTGCTCCTCTACATCTCAAAAAAATTGCATTTATCCACTAAAGGAGCTGTTGAAAGCTTACCAAAAAAGAATACATAAGCCAAATTTTCCTCCCAAATAAAATGAATTACCTAGATTACCCGATCCCTTGCCACTAAAGCTAGAAAAATTACAAAAATTCAAGAGGGAAAGGAGGAAAGCATTGTTGTTGGACTAAAATTAAGGGAAGCAAACGTTAGCCAACTATTAGCCGACGGACATTTGACACCCCTTTGCACCAGCTGAAGATTTAAATGTCTTCTGGCAGATCTTGCATGGAAAAAAATTTCCAAGTGTCCACCGTCGATCCCCCACTAGTTGACGATTTTTTCTTATAAATCTGGCCCCCAACCTTCAATTTAGAGACCAAAGAGACAGTGTAGGATCCCGATAGTCCCAAATTAGGCTAGCTTGCCCATCCGAACTCTAGCGTTTAGGAAATTCAACAAACATCACACCCATGCCTAGATTTTGTTCAACCAAAAAAGCCTAACTTGCTAGCAATAGTAGGCCGGTTGAAGAGTAGGGTCAGAATTAGGAATGTCCAACAATCCCTTTTGATCCAAAAAGGTGTTTGGCTTTCTTTTTTTTCTTTCTCATGTCTCACTCAAGCTCAAAATATGGTGCACTCTGCACATCCCATCATAAAAACTATTATCATTTGAATATTAGCCACATTTATGCCTATTTATATATTCTCTTTATTTTATTCATCTGCTCAATGTCGCATGACTCAGCTAAGCAAGGCTATGACTCATTTTATTCTTCTCTATATTCACAACCCTCTCGAACGGTTATGCGAAGCATGGCCAGCTGAATAACACATTCGCAGATATCATACTCAGCTTAAAGCCATGCACCCTTGAAAGTAGAGACCATATGTAATATGGGTGAGATAGGGAGTCTAATTACTTCCTCTCTCGTATCAAAATTCTACAGTTGCTAACCACCCACAAGAGTCATTTAGGCAGGGGAATTTCATTGTTTTCATACCTTAAGGCATGCCAAGAACTCTAGCGGATCGCAGACATATATAAGCTTGACTGGCTAGCGGGACTCCAAACATCTAAACGCATTATTTTGGTTGCCTTAGAAAATGTATAGCACATCTAAGAAAACATAGCTTAGCCAAACAAATCACATGCACACTACGTTTTTATACATTTTCTCTGGTGTGGGCTTTAAAAAGTATTACAACGTAAAATGCGGTGGCAAAATGGTATCATCATCACAAACCCCCACAACATTCGTACGGGTGCTCAAACCTTTGACCGGCTGTTGAAATTTATGAGAGTCTACCACCGGAGGAAGAGTAAGAATCTGACCTAACCATCTCTCAATTAAGACATGTCGTGCTAGGAATCTGGTAAACGACGCACACATACCGGATAGATTTTTAGGTAAATTTTATTTTGTAGTCTCTACATGAGGTCAAATTTTAAAAAATAAAAATAAAAAAATAAAAATTAATTAATTAATTAATTAATTTCAGTATCTGACCTAATCATCTCTCAATTAAGGAATGTCGCTCTCAGAATCCGGATAGATTTTTAGGTAAAATTTATTTTGTAATCTGTACAAGAGGTAAAATTTAAAAAAAAAAAAAAAAAAAAAAAAAAAAATTCCAGTACTAAATAATATTCAAAAGTACAAGGTTTAGAAAACAGACATCTACACTCAAAAACGAAACAGCTAAATAGTACAATATCCAAAGCGTACTTCTCCCCCCGTCCTCCCACCGTGGCCTGAAAATAACATGGGAAAGTAGGATGTAAAAAACGTAGTAATTTAAGAAGTTGTGGGTCCCATGTAGCATATGGATGACATCTAATCCATCCAAAAATGTCCACGTCAACTTGATGTTCACCCCAGGTATAAATAAATAATAAAAACAAGCAAATTCAATCATCACGGGTGCTGCAGGACAATGCACAACCGTCCACAACCCTCCAAATTTAAGTGGTGGGTCCACGTGCTATCTTTATGGCATCTAATCTGTCCAAAATGTGCGTCCTACGATGATAATCTAAACCTTTGGAAACCAGGCCAATCGAATCATCATGTAGGCCCATCTACCACTTTGGACGGCTCTGATGTCATCCAAGCACTACCTGGATCCTGAAAGTAACGGTGGTACGGGCATGACTAGAGCTGGGGAGCGTTTCTATCTGAGGAAATTTATAATCCACGGGCAGAGCGTGACAGAGGGGGTGGGGTTGCGCCAAAAAGATAGCACGTGGATTGCGTCTCCTGTGGAGCCCACCGTGACTTATGTGACTTATGCGAAGCGGATTGCGTACTACCCCCGTCCGTCCCTATCTCCGCACCGGCATTTCTACGGGCGGGCCTACCATGATGTATGTATACATCCAAACTGCTTGTCTCTTTTCTCATATTACTTTAAAGCATCAAAACAAAAATAGGCACATCCAACAATCAAATAGACCACACTACAGATAACTCTTGCATTTAATTTAATGCAACTGACCTTTAATGTTTTGTGCATTTTATTGCTACCAAGCTTATTATTTGGTGTGATCCGCTTGATTGTTGGATCTGCCTCATTTTTGTTTGGATGCCTTAAAATAATATGATAAAAGGAATAGATAGTTTAGATGTACAGATCCATCACGGTGGACCTGCTCACAAAACTGCCGGTTCGGATGGGTAGTACGCAATCCGCGTCCGTGATTTACCTACACCGTCCTTTCATCATGACAGATCATGCCAACAGAAAAGGCGGATCCAATGTTCAAGCGGACCACACCTACATAAGTTCACGTAAACATGGAGTTCGGAAAACGCAGATATCAGCTTAATGCGCCTCTCATGAAGTTTTTAATGAAGGGATTTGAATCCCACCGTGTGATCCACTTGAGCCTGACTCTGTCTCTTCTTTTTTTTCTTTTCTTTTTTAAAAAATAAAAATAAATAATAATAACTCGGAACGTAAAATGATCTTTAAAAAATGGATGGATGAGGGTGGATAAAACCCATATCATACATTACAGTGGGCTCCACATGTGGAAGGTGATTATTCTTTTATCCGTTTCCCCCCTCATTTTGGGGTACCAGCCAGATCTCATTTTGGGGCATGGGCTAGATCCAAAGCTCAAGTATAACATATCACAGAAAATTGTGGGAATTAAACTCCCATCATTAAAAAATTGGGAGCAGATTTGGTGCACCCCTTACTGTGGGGCCCACTGTGTTATATTTTTTCCATATCCACATGGTTCATCCATTTTGCCGGATCATTTTAAGATATGATCCGTCAACCATATTATAGGAAAAAAGGTACTGATGGAATGCCCTAGCATTAAAAGCTTCCCCGGACACATCTTAGTAATATTTGGATAATGTTTATTTTCCATGAAAACTATTGATAAGGTCACATCAACATGATGAAGGGAGAAAAGACATATCAGCTTGATCCAAAACTTTGGTGGCCCATTAATGGTCCATCACTACTGTTTCCTATGTTATAGTCCACTTGAGAGATGAATCTACTTAGTTTTAAGTTTATGCTCTAAAATGATATGAAAAAATTGGACAGGCAGCATGGATATAAAATATATACATCACAGCGGGCCCCTCAGTAAGGGCTGCACTGTTGCTCTATGAAAGTTTTAGCTGTGGGCAGCACTATTCCCACTATTTCCTGATGTGGTCCACTTTAGCTTTTGATTTCTCCTTTTTGAGCTCAGGACTAATAAATGGCATGGGTAAAATGCATCTACCAGAGCTTGGACCACATCCTACTTCGGGAATATTTCTGAGAAAGAAGCTTGAGGTAATCCTTTCTTCATATGGTGCCAATACTTATAAATTACTTATTCATGTTTTATTACTTTTAGAGATAATCTTTTAACTCCAACGGTCCCCCCACAAACAGTAAACCCAGGAATATCTTCAAGCACGTAAAGTGCACGCCACACCAAACCCTTTGAATAGTCATTGGTTGAACTATACTATAGAATACCTTATACACACCTACACCACATGAGCACTCCATCCCATGATCTTGGTGTTGTGAGAGTGTCTACCATCGACCCATGGAGCTGAACCCAGACACCATATTATAGAAAATGATTTGTAGCCATTGAAAAATAAAACAATACAAGTGTTGCCTGCTCAGTGGCTGATTTATTTCTTTTTCAAAAGATGATCCTCATAATGGAGCCAACCTATTGGACGGATCAGATGTTGTCCACACATAAAAGGTTAGAAGTTATTTGCCTGTGGATTGTAACTTGTGGCGCAATCGATTGGACTTGAGACTTTTTTTTTTTAAGGTTAGCCCTAAGCTTTTAAATATTTTTTTCTGAAGGCACCTTCCGTTAGATTTCTCTTTTGAATGGATTACTTTTTGTTAAGGACCATTGACCAACTTGCCATCCTAGTAAGAATGTCCTACAGTTTTATTTAAGCTGCCATCCCAACAAGAACACCCTAGCTATGTGGGGCCCACTATGTTGTATATGTAAAATCTACTCCATCCATCAGATGAATTCACTTATATTCTGCATTGATATAAAATATCACCCTGATAAAAGACTCATATGGGCCACACTAATAAAAAAATGTAAAATAGTGCCTAAAATCTCTATCTTTGTGCGGTGTGGTCCACAAGAGATTTGAATGAGGCTGATATTTGTATATTCACTCCATCCTTGTGAGCCACACATAATGAATGGGTTTGATGAAAGACATACTATAATGACCACACACACCAACCTATGGTTGGCTTTACATCCCTATTATTCCATGTGGTGTTGTCCATCTAAGTTCTCTGTGTGATTTATTTTTTACCCCAAAGTCTATCAACAAGGCTCACACCTGATAAGTGGAATAGATGTGACACAAACAACATGGGTCTATGAAGTTAGGGTAGGTCTAGATATGGCGGGATAAAACAAGTGTTGCAAAGAATACACGATGAAAAGCGTGCACGTTAAAGAGAGAGGCAGGACTTCTAAGGTCATAGAATACATTACAGACTTATTAAAGTGAGGTCGGATCTGCTATAAGCGCTTGTAGATTAAGGTAAAAGTACACTGTAATATGTAGGTCCCATACTAGTGTGTGTATACAATCTAATCCATCCATCACTTACGTCTAATGACGTTTTCTATGGTGGCCAAAATTCATTCCAATTCAACTCTTAGGTGGGCCACCCTATAGGGGACAACACCCCGACCGTTCTTTACACATTGAATGGGCATTTCCATCATTTTCTAAAATAAAGCAAGATACTCTAAAAATAAAATTCACCTTTGTCGACCCCTGCCCAAATGTCTTTTGGGGGAAACTTATTTGGACCGGAAGTTAGGTGCCCTGCCGTGATGTTTTTGAGAAATTCACCATGTCCATCTATTTCCTCATATCATCATAGGACATGGGACGAAAAATGAGGTAGATCCAAAACTGAATTAGGCCCCACAACATGAAGTAATGAAATTTATTGTCCACTGTTTGAACATTCATATGGCCATAAAAAATTTGAATTTCACACCAATGCACACCGACCCACACCAAATCTCTAAAATAGTGTTAATCGACTCCGACTTGCACTACAACCCCTTCGAACGCATGTCGAACGATTTCACCAAAGTACAAGTGGGTGCATAGAGACTCCAGAAACACTAGAATCTAACACCAACGAACACCAATCAACCCACTCCAATAACACTGATCTATTTCGACTTGCACTATAGTCTGTTCGTACGCACGTTGAACCCTTTCATCAAATTAAGAATGTGTACATATCTACTTAGGAAGACATTACATTATGGTGTAGAGACTCCAGATACACTCGAACCCCACACCAACGCACACTGAACCCATAAAATAACATTAATTTACTCCAACTTTCACTGCAGCCCCCTTTGAACGCACGTTGAATACTTTCACCGAACTACAAATAGATGTGTATCCACTTACGAAGATATTACATCGGCGTACATGGGCTCTGAAAATAATTGAACCCCGCACTGCTGAACACCAACCCACACCAAACCCCTAAAATAGCATCAATCTACTTCAATTTGCACTACAACCCCTTCAAACGCATGTCGATCGCTTTTACCGAACTATGAGCGGATGTGTATCCACATGAGAAGATGTTTCATCAAGATATGGAGACTCCGGAAACAATCGAACCCCACACCAACACACACTAATCCACACCGAACACCTAAAATAGTACCGATCCACTCCAACTTGCATTACAACCCATTTGAATGCACATCAAATACTTTCACTGAACTACGAGTGATTGTGTATTCACTTAAAAAGACATTGCATCAAGGTACGAAGATTCCGGAAACACATGAACCCCACACTGACAAACACCAACCCTAACCGATCCACTTCGACTTGCACCGTAGTCTCTTTGAACACATATCAAATGCTTTCACAAAACTACGAGTAGGTGTATATCCACCTATGAATATGTTACATTAGGGCATGGAGACTCCATATACTTACAAGCCACACATTGACACACACCAAACTACACTGGCTTGCATTGTATCTCATTCAAACGTGCGTTAAAGTCCTTCACTAGCCCACAGTGAATGCGAATAGTTTATCCATGTCATCTATCCATTTTTTTTAAAACTTCTTTTATAGGGGTAACCCAAAATGAAAGCATATTGAAAGCTTAAGAGGAACACACTAGAGGAAGCAATTAAAATAATGATTATAACATTATACCTTTAATGCACTTTTTCTTATGACTTAGTCCACTTAAGCTTGGAATATGCTCCATGTTTTAGTTTGAAGACCTAAAATTATCTTCTAAAATGAACGGATTGAATGGGACATTAACATATATATATATATATATATATATATATATATATATATATATATATATATATATATATATATATATATATATATATATCATGTGCATTAAGAAGTTTTTAATGGTAGTACGTTTGATAACCACTATTTCATGTGGTATGGTCCATCGGTAATTAGATTAGCCACATTTTTTTTAATAATACCCTAAAATTTTCTGAAAAAAGGTATGAACATCGTGGATATAAAATACATGCAGTAAGGTGGGCCCAACGAAAGGGTTGCACCTTCTTGGGTAAGGCTGCAGTCGCACAGGTAATTGTTGAGTCTAAGGGGAATTACTTATACGTCAAGGTGGGTCCAATATTTCTTTTATTGATGATCAATGTCGTTCATTTGAACATACATAATATTTTGTGCCGAGTCTAAAAAAAAGAGCAGATCAAATAATCAAGTGGTCCACACCACTTAGATTCCATTTAATGGCCCATAGTTTACCCACAACTAAGACTTTTTATGGCCCACTTACCACTCGGATCCACCTCATTTTTTTTCTAATGTTATAAAAGGAGATGGGAAAACTGATGGACAGTAATGATCAATGAGGTTAATGCAGGTGGGCCCCATTTCAATCTTGTGAATGCCCCCACCAAATTCAGGGCTAAATTTGTAATAAAAGAACCAGGCAAGGATAGCAAGGTCAATTTACAGACCGATAAAGACTCCAGGGAGGACATAGTGCGCATATATCTTTTATCTTCGTTGGTCTCATTTGTGAAAAGTCAAAAGTAACCTCAGTGTACTTTTAACTTATCCTACATAGTTATTGTTACGTAGTGGATCCGGGCCATCCGGCCTCTATTAAAATATAGGATAGGTTGGTACTTTAATTGTTTAAATTTTTTTTCCTGTTTTTTTACTAGCAATCAAAGCCGTTCATGTGATAGGGCTCTTCTTGGCTTGGGATTGATTCCCGAAATAACATTTAGATTGAATATTTTTATCCATTGATTGTACGGAGAATATCATATTGTCGATAATCAAAGCAAAAGATTTAAAGTAATCCAACTGAGAGCTCTGGTTTGTCTTCTATCCATCATACAAAGTGAGAAACATCATACGCAGTTTGGACCAATGGAATTTAACCCCGACTCAGTCAGTTTCACCAGCTCATCTCTGGATGCGAGCATTAAAACGATTTTTACAAATTAGTACCTCACTAATATGCTATTTACATCATGGGCACCTTCAGTTAGGGTTTGAATTTTCTTTTAAAATGACAAAAATGTCTACTAATTAATGAAATTACTTAGAAGTATTCAATAGGTACTTAGATATAAATATCAAGGTGTTAGTGTAAATTCAAGAGTTTTCTCTTAGTTCGGATTGCATAGTAGGTACCTGGCTACCAGTCAGTGCTCCATGGGCTCTACCTAGATGTATGTGTTTAATCAAAGCAGTTCATCTGTTTTTATATATCATTTTAGGGTTGAGGAAGATCCAAATCTAGGGTGCACCAACGTCGTAGGAAACAATGATGATTAAATGACTACTGTTAAAAACTTCATGTGGGCTTATAAAGTTTTGGATCAAGCTGATTTTTGTTTTTGTTTTTATTTTTTGTTTTTCATTCACCCAGGTATAGGCGTTATTATCTGTTAGTTGAATGAAAAATAAACATTTTGGTAGGCATGCATTATAGCGGCATGTGAAGTTTTTAATGGTGGGCATTCAATCCTCACAGTTTCCTGTGATTTGGTTCAGATGAGATTTGGA
Source organism: Magnolia changhungtana (assembly GCA_030180095.1). NCBI lineage: Eukaryota > Viridiplantae > Streptophyta > Magnoliopsida > Magnoliales > Magnoliaceae > Magnolia > Magnolia changhungtana. The sequence goes on from JASAUF010000156.1 coordinate 1,820,138, forward strand.
TCTGCTTAACTTTTAGGTTCATGCACAAAAAAGAACCGGTAAAATGGATGTACGGGGTGGATGTACAATACATACCTCAGGGTATTCTACACGGCCAGAAAGACACCGTCTAGGCCGTACCTAAATCGGAAAATCCCGGACGGGGATTTTCTATGCAAGTTCGTTCCTGCGCTGGAAACCTAGGTGGGGCCCACCGTGAAGTTTGATAGAAATCTAACCTGTACATCCGTTTTTTAGATCATTTTAAGACTTAAATGGGCCTCATTAAAAGAAAATGTGGGCAGGGAAATTCCTACCGTTGAGACCTCTCTGGGTCAACAGTTATTTTTAAATGAAATCCATACCGTTCATAACGTCATTATTACTGGGATGAATTAAAAAAACAAATATTACCCTTACTCAAAACTTCTGTGGCCCCACAAATATTTCAACTGTAAAAGTTAAATCCTCACTTTTTCGGCCCACTTGGGTATTACATCCGGTTCATTTTTGACCCATTATTCTAAAATGAGCTCACAAAACGTATGGACGGGGTGGATTTCTCACAGACTTTATGGTAGGCCCCACCTAGGTTTTCAGTACAGGAACTTCCTGCAATCCGCGTCCCCTGGTATTCTAGTCTTCATCAAAACAGGCAATTCAAAACAGCCTTCAACAAAACTGGCAATTCAAAACTCTTGTAAACCACACTACGCGAAAAAGTCAGAAATGAACGCACACCATTTGAAACTTCGTGGGGAGCAGAAAAGTTTTGTATTGGAATGATAATTGTGCCTAAGTTTCTCCAGGTGATAATAACAATAAACAGTCCGATATATATTTTTATTCTCACTTTTTTGTGTCATGTGGCCCACTTGAGTTTTGAAATATTAGATTTAAGTGTTTTGCAAAACTGACGGAGTGGATTTGTAACTGTATATGTGAACCCTATAGTTTCTGACTATAGTAACTTATTCTCACTCGATCACAAGTAGAGCTAGGTAGAATCTGACTCCATTCGACAAATCTGAACCGATCTAATCCAAAGGCTAGGATCGGTCGGATCGACTGGGCTCACTCAGATCCGACTGTACATCAAGTCGAGTTTGGATCAGTATCTAATTCGGACCGATTCGATTCGGGATCTGATCCAATTCGGGATGCGATTCGATCTGCAAAACGTTCATTCAACACTATTTCCTGTAATGTTGTCCACTTGAGATTGGGATATACCTGTTTTTTTAATACCATAAAATGATCTATAAAAATACTTGACAACACAGATTTCTTGGAACCCTTTCGCAGGAAGTTCCTATCCTGCACAAGGATATTAGGTGGGGCCACTGTGATGTTTGTGAGAAATCAAACCCGTCTATTAGTTTTTAGACCTCATTTTAAGACTAAAAATGAGCAAGATCCAATACTCAAGTGGGCCATAGGAGATGAAACAGTGGAGAATGGAATGCCTACTGTTAAAACCTTCCTAGGATCCACCTTATTGTTTATATGCCATCTAAACCGTTTATAAGGTCATTTTCACTCAGATAAAGTGAAAACACCAAAAAAATTAGACCATCACAAAACTTTTATGGCCATATAAATGTTTCAACAGTGGTCACTAAATATTTCATTGTTTCCTCTCATGTGACCCACTTTAGTTTTGGATCTTCCTCATTTTTTATAGCACCTCTTGAAATGAGGTCGAAAAACTGATGGACGAGTTTGATTTCTCACAAACATCGCATTGGGTCCCACCCAGAATCCTTTCGCAGGAACTTCATTACAAAGGGTTTAACAGAAAATTGGCGTCACGCGGGAAGCAAATTGGCAAGTGTATAGTTGTTATTTATGTTAGCAAGTTATGTGGGTCCCATCATCAGGTATGTGTTATATCTAAACCATCCATCCATTTGGTAGGCTCGTCTTAAGGCTTGAGCCAAAAAATAAGATAGATCTAAAGTTCAAGTGGACCACATTGCAAAAAGCAGTGGGGGTTGAACGTATACCATTGAAACTCTTTTAGGGGTAAAAAAATATTCGGATCAATGTGAAATTTGTTTTTCCTCTTTATCCATATAGTTGTGACCTAATTAACAGATTGGATGGAAAATAAAGTTATGGTGAGCCCTACAAATTTTTTAACGGTAAAAATCATATTTTAAAAAAAAAATCAAAAAAAAATAAAATAAAGCAGAAGGCTCGATCCGAACCATACCCAACCCGATCTGACTCGATTTTATTGATCGAGTCGGACTCGGTTCAGATCAAGCTAGCAATGCAATGGATCGGATCGAGTTAGATGACCCGAACTTTGTCCCAAATCGAATCAAGTTCGAATCAATTCATTGAAATTTCAGACCAATTCGAGTTGGACTCAATCCAGTCCAACTCGACTCGATCCCCACCTCTAATCACAAGCAATATGCATGACTGCATCGACACCTAACCTGAATTGCATATGTGCTTTTCGGCCTCATCCACATTGTTCATTCAAATCATTTTATTGTATGAGCCCAACATTAGGTAGATCTAAATGTCAGGTGAACTACACTGTAGGAAAACAATGGTGATGAATGCCCACTATTAAAACCTTATCGTAGGCTACAAAAGTTTTAGATAAAGTCGATATTTGTAATGAAAGATATTGAGTTGGATGAATATTGTAGGGTGCCTTGCCGATATCAATGAGGATCGTTGATATTGATGGTAAATTACAGATAAATTTTATGAGTCATTAATCCTAATCTTGCACTCATTAGAAAGCTAATTTGATGAACATTAAAATGATTTTGGAATCGTCTTATTTAAACATTATTTAATAGTAAAAAAGTGAGCTCAAATTCATCATGAATATGGATTACCGATCTCACAAAAATAATCATAACTCTCTAATTATATATTCAATTTAATGATCTTATATTTATTGAAATGATAATTTGATAAACTTTCAAATGACTTTGAAATCATCTCATGTATACACTATTTAATATAATTCAAAATTCGTTATAACACGGATCATACCATGATATAGCAACACATTGGAAGTAGATTGTATCTTGCGTTTGCTTAGACCTAATTAGGTCTAGGCAAAGACTCTTAGAGACTCTCTGGGGGCTCGCAGTTAGAGTTGGGTAAAAACCGGCCCGATCTAAACTGAATCGAAGGCCTAGATTGGTGCGTTTCGAGTAGGATCAATTAGATCCGACCGTTCATCGGATCGAGTTCGGATCAATGTCAATCCAGACCGATCCGATCCGGAATCCGATCCGAATCTATTAATAAGTGTGTGTGTGTGTGTGTGTGTGTGTGTGTATTCTCTTTTACTTTTTACCCTACCTATCACTCGCACCTGAAACCTAAATCTCCAAAATCTCTTTCTCTACTCAAACGAGCAAGCGACCATCTCGTCATCTCAATCGTGATCATTTATATATATATATATATATATATATATATATATATATATATATATATATATATATAAGCCTATATTTTGTACTATTTTGGAGCGGTGGCCCACCCTGTCTCGTTGGTGGACCGTACTGGCTTGCTATGCGGTCGTGGCTCATTGGTCGGCCATGGGCCGCTGGTGGTCCGCTGGTGAGTGTATTTTAGATTTTTTTTTTGTTAATTTTTCAAAAAAAAAAATAGGAGCGATCTGAATTGTACCCAATCTGATCCGACTCGGTTTCCTTGACCGAGTCGGACTCCGATCAGATCAGGCCAACAGTGGTCCAGATCGGTTCGAGTTAGATGACCCGAACTCGGTCCCGGATTGAATCGAGTTTGGGTTAAGCCATGCAAATTTCAGACCAAGTCAAGTTAGACCCAATCCGGACCAAGTCAAGTTAGACCCAATCCGATCTGACTCAACTCGATGCCCCGTTCTCCTCCCAGTGATGTATGAGCTTTATCCACGCCATCCATCCATTTTTAAAGATCATTTAGAGTATGATCCCAAAAATTTGGCACATCCAGAAATCAATCAGACCAGACGACAGGAGCCAACTGTTTCAATGACACCCACCATTGATTATTGAAACCTTCCCATGGGGGGCATAATGTTTATTTGATATTCATACGGTTACTTTGACGTGGATAATTTTATGGGGAGGTAGAACGTTTTAATGGTGGGAATAAAATCCCCATTGTGTGATCCACTTTAGCTTTGAATCTATCTAATTTTTGGGATGGTAACCTAAAATGATCTTAAAAAATGGATGCACGGCGTGGATAAAACCAATACATCAGGGTGGGCCCCACTCATCCCTGCCGGACAGATTATCGTCCAGGCGGTGCAGGACGCATTCCGCTTCCCAATACATCCACCAAACCTTTATATTAAAAGGAAAAAAAAAAAAAAACCAGATTTATTCTCTTTCGCCTTTTTCTCATCTGCTTTAGAGGAGAAGAGAAGAGAAGGACTTTGAAGTTCGAAAGAGGCAGTTTCTTCTCTCCTTTAATAATTTCAGCAGCATTTTTTTCCTTCTATTTTCTTCCTTCTGTTATTTTTATTTTTATTTTTATTATTTTTTATTATTATTATTTATTGTTCTTTTCCTTTTTCCAATTAGAGAGAGAAAAAAGAAGAAATTACATCGAATGTGATGGTGATGGTTTTTACTATGAATAATGCTCTATTTTGGGTGGGTAGAAAACGAAAGAATCGACCATTTTTTTAATATTTTCTCTCCTTTTTAAAATCGTAATCCTTATCTTATTGAGCTGATTACAATGTGCGTTTGCACTCATTTCAGTAAATTGCGGTAACTCATCCATCTCGACCATCGCATCCATTCACACTATCTGTATCGTCCAAATTGTGGGCCCTTTCATGGTTGGATCATCTCCTGAAGATCTCGGTGTTCTGACGAGCTTGATTGTTTGATTTTTTCAATTAGGGTATGAACTGCTGCCTGATTTCATTTTCCTCCCGACTGTCGATTCGATGGACAGACTCCAATTGACAGTTGGGATCATAGCATGCATTTCTGGATCGTTCAAATTTTGGGCCCTTTTGCGTTTGGAGAGCGGTAATCTGGCGGTTTTAATCGTTTGATTTTGCCAATTGGGTATGGACCACCGACCATCCATTCGATTGGCCAACGCCAATTGACGGTCAGGATCATCCGATCACTGCCGCTGTCTCGTTTCAGTCGTATGCTGCATCTATAGTGGGGCCCGCGATTTGGATGTGAACGGGTAAATGAGCTTCCGTGGTTTATGTGAGTTGTTGCATTCGCACATTGTATCCTAGACCCTAAAAGGGGGAGAAGCTGATATTTACACCCCCTAATTTTGATGCATACACCACTTTCTTCCACTTTTGGTGTACTTGAATGGGGACTACTCTAACACCAAAAAGTAGAAGAAAGGGGTGTATGCATCAATACCATCATTTGTTAAATGGACCTATCATGGGATCTGTATCCTTGTTCTTGTTTTCATATTTAATTCCGTGGGTTCCAACGCTCAAAACAATAATTCAAGACCCATAAGGTAATATCTCATACAAACGTGTGATCCGGATCACTCGGTTGACTTGTGCATACATTCTTCTTGTAGTGTTCTTATCTGTTTCTTCCATACAATTTCTCAAAGGCTCCGCATCCAGCTTGTCCATATATATCCATTCATGGTTATAAATACATTATATTGAATTACATTCTTCGAAAGAGTTAGAGATATGATATTTTAGGTAACAACTTGCCTTGCATTACAAGCTCTTCTATATTTAAATTTTACTTTACATGTCTATATAACTTGAGTTTTGAAGGGGAACCCATCTCACTTTTGTTTTTGGGAGTCTGGTTTGGTGCTTTTGTTTGTTGAAGAGGAGCTTCCGTGTAGTAAGTAGTTTTTCTATAGCTTGATTGCTTCAATTATGAGCTCTTTCTTAATGTCGATGCTAGATCCCAGTTGGGTTTTCCAAAATACTTTTGTTTTTGGCGTTGGAGAGAGGTGGATTTTATTGGTATATTTGTTAAAATCCCATTAGCATAGGTGGTTTGTTTACAAATATTTTAAGCTTCCTTAGTTATAGGATTATTATATTTGGGTATTGTTGAATTTTAATTAATTGAGGATATCTAGTTTTTATAAACATGTTAGTGCATAAAAATGGTGATCTGTAAATGTTACAGTACTCATTGCTGGAAGCTTATGATTTGTTCGAATTTCAAATACTGAACATGGGTGTCTGATGTTTGGCATGGAAATTCTCGGAATATTATGAATATGGTAAATACCGAAATGGTATGTCATGTAACACAGTGAATTAAGAAACACACCTTTCAGAAAAAAAATGAAAACATTTTTATGTTTATGCAGTAGGATCTTTTGGGAAATCGTAAAGCAAAATTTGCAGAAACTTAAATACGCACTTGAAGGCAGCAAGTCATAGAAATGTAACGGGCCAGTTGTAAACATTCATAAATATTTCAGAGTTCCTTGTTCTAGCGCTGAATGTTTCTGTTATTGATAACGACCTCCTGAGTATAATCTTTGGGGCTTGCAAGAAGATTCCACTGTTAGTTGCTAGTTTCATAGGCAGTTGTAATTTGTGGGTTTCCAGTGAATCCAATTTGCCTTGGTTGGTGTTGGTTCATATGATTCATTGCATAAATTCCTGAGTTTCCAGATTGGATTTGTTTGAATTCTCAGCATCTATTCATTCTCTTTGCTTAAAAATCCTAGTTCTTCTATTCAAATAATCTTGAACTCAGATTTTGATCACACCTGCTAGCTTTGGAATTTGGGTAAATTTGTTGCTCAACAATTCACGAATTTTGATTAATTTGTTTGGAATGCAACTAGTGAATTGGGCCAAATTAAGAAATGAATTTGTGTGAATTTAGGAATTGGTAATTCATGAGTTGAATTAGCTAAGTTTATCACAATTAAAGTTCCTTTTCCTTCTGGTAATTTCGGAATTGTGGTGCATCTTATTTCTTGTATGAGGTTCTAATTTATTAACTGTTGGTTTCCTGCAGTTTGAGGCCTGGGTCGGGAAAGGTTGATTTTAACCAAACCCGTCAAGATCAGATTCCTTCATGGGAATATGAGTTCAGTAAATGTGGGCATGATATCATATTTTTACCACATGTTACATGTTTCTAAAGATCGTTGAAAGAAACATATTTGTACAATGCCAAAACCTAGGGTCATATATGAGTCAGCAGCTTTGTTTGGATGCAGTATAGAATCGAATATCTAATGCAACTAGATCAAGGAATAAACTAATTGCAATAAAATTCAACATACCAGATTGAAGTTCGAACCACAAAAGAGAAAAAGAATGCAATGACTGGGAGCAAGCTCAACAGTCCTCTAGTCATATATTATAGATCACTTCCCCCCTTTAACGACTACCGTAAAGAAACAAAAGAATTTGCTCAAAGAGAATACCATTCAACTATGTCTTATTCCATAGGCCTAAGCCTCATTTATAATGAGTGCTTACATTCTTCAACGTAATCTATGGAATCGAAAAATATGATTCTTAGCTAGCCAACTCTAAAATAAGAAAGAACATTAGGGTAAAAAATCTTCCTAATATAGAGATGAAAGAAAAGGAAATTAGAGATAAGAAAGGAAAGTGGGCCTTTTTCTTATGCACACGTGTGGAGAGTGCATGTGTAGGATATGGGGCGGTTGCATCAATATTTCCAAATGACATTAATGTTTTGTATGTCTATTCTCTAGTCCAAAGCCCATACATCATTGTCTAGTTCCATCTGGATCCAATTTCATGCTCCTATACCTAGGCAAGCTGAAAGTCAATTCACCCTTCTTCCATGATTATTTGCCAGTTTTCAATTTGGAGTTATTTCTAGAGCATATGTAGTTCTGAACATATTGTGCTACACACCCTTCTCTAGGAAGTTTTTATTGAACTGGAAGCACTCCAGTGCTACCAATACGACCATAAGCTATGGTGGTATTTGGCCGAAGTGGGGCTAACATCGTGTGTGTATAACATCCAACCTTTTATCAGATGCATCCCCTCAGGAACCCCAAAGCTTGAAAATCAACACAATCCAAAACTTTGGGATTTACAAGGTTCGGCAATATGCCTACTCCATGGGGCAGCAAAATAGAGTTTTATCCTTAACTAAAAACAAGATAAACCAAATTACAAGGCTTTTGCCTCTCACTCCTACCACACAAAATCTGTCACCCAAAAAACCCCAAAAGATGCCATAGAAAAATATTGCTCTCTCTAAACCTGTGTTCCTTATATAGATAACACCACAAGAGAAAGCCCTAGAGAAAACCTAGGGAAACTAAGATTCACAAAGCACTAGAGGTGGGGAGCCACACGTACGTATGTACAACCATTCAAAAATCCGTATGAGAGAGAGAGAGAGAGAGAGAGAGAGAGAGAGAGAGAGTCTCCTGGTAGGAGATTCCTGGACATCCCTCCTACTAGGAGACGTCACATGATGTCAACAAGTCCACTTCGAAGTATTGGTATTGCTACAAATTTTGCTGGTCGAGGATACAAAAACAGTATCGATTTCACTGATAATATTGTCGTTAACCGGAAATGCAGGGAAACATCGGGGAAACACAGGGAAAACTATAGAATTTTTCAGTGAAACTTCATGAAATGCTAAAATGTGGATTTCATATTTAGGAATAAAAAAAATTGTAAAAATAAAATAAAATGCATACATAATAAGTTTCCATTTTATGACGGTCTAAATGCATGTGTTATCGTAAGAAACCAGTCCAACCATCCCATCCATTGCTTCTATCCAAACATCCATCGATATTTCATAATATCAACAACACGTGATGTTTCACTGAGATATCGTCAACAACTGAAAAGGAAACAAAAGATTACGGTCTCAATATCTTTCATATTTGCGATAATGATAATATCACGATATGATCGATATTATCATCAACAATTTGAACATTGTATACAACCATGCACACATAAAAAATAGATTTTGAAATAGATTTTTTAAAAAAATATTTTGGCGATATTATTGAAATATTGGCGATACATTGGTGATACAAGCGACACTTGGAATTTATACAATCGAAAACATTGGTTGATACGTTGGTGATATCGATACACTGGAGATGCTTAGCGATACATCTCCAATACCTGGAATTTCCGAGGCTACCAATGTTATCAGTATCATGGAGATACAGATAATATCAGGGATATTTCGATAATATCGGGGATACTCCAAACAGTGGGTCCACCTGAGTTGCAGTGCAGCCTGATTTTTTTCCTGACCCTTCATACATGACAGATGAAGGCTTGGTGTCCTCTCTCAACTTGTCCCCTGTTATGTGGCCCACCTGAGTTTCTGTTTGGGCTGATTTTTGTGCACCGGGGGTTAACATTGTGGCGACCCACCTGATGGACAAGTTGGATGTCATGTATTCGCCACGTGGACTCCACTTCTTCCCAGTACCACCTTGGCTTATGGTTGTCACTGTCCAACCCATTTTCTTTTTGGGACACTGCCTATCCATGCGGTGGCTTACCAGATCAATAGTCTGACATTATAATGCAACAATATTTGCAGTTTCAATACAACCTTGCACATGTGATCCTGCTTGCTCCCATTTTTCGGTGAGGACTTTTAGTACCCAGACCACAATATTCCCTGTGCTTGTACTAGCCTGCTGAATATATGTTGGTTTCACTGTGTTTGCTTTTCCTCTTCAACTGCAATGAGGTTTTACTGCACCAATTATGCCTGTCCAACTATCTTTTTTTTTTTTAGCACGCACTTAACATTAATTGACATTTTCTTTTGGATGGTAGAAAACAGAACATGGGTCAGTTGCTTTGCTGTATACAAGTTGATCAATCCACTGTAGCTATCAAGGAAAGGTTTGGTAAGTTCGACGAAGTTCTCGAGCCAGGATGTCATTGCTTGCCGTGGTTTCTTGGTAGTCAAGTAGCTGGTCATCTATCACTGCGGCTGCAGCAATTGGATGTGCGATGCGAGACAAAGACAAAGGTTTGTCGCTTCTCTGAGTGTGATAATACTAGATATGCAAGAATACATGTTTTCTGAGATCTGATTTTTTTTTGTTCTGAGTGATATTCCTTTACCATTATGGGCATGCCCTTTAGTGCTTATGCGGTTCTATCTGAGTTTTTATACATTTTATTACTGAAATTCATGTTCTCATGGGAGTTTAATCCAATTTGTCAGAAATATAAATATGTATTTCAGTCATTCCCAGGTCAGTCTTATTCTTTTGTCTTCTTATATCGCTCGAGTGTATTTTATACATTCCATTGGTAAGAGATTAGGTCATATCTTTGTTGGCTGCAACTTCATTTGATTTTCTCACATGATTTCATATTGTATTTATGCATGAAATTTTCATATGTTTTTCTCACATGATTTCATATTGTTTTACCAAATCTTTTGATAGTCGTGTTGGACGTCAACAATATTGCTAGATATTCTTCATTGTGCTTTATTTGGGGAAAAGATGTGTAAATGAACTGATAATAGTTTTTTTTTTTTAATGCTCACACACACCCCACATGGGTACTCAAACCCATGAGCTCAGTGTTGAAACTCATTGTCTACTAGTGAGCCACGGGTCGGAACCTAAACTGATAATAGTATAATGTATTTGAAACCATCTTTAGAAACCCAAGGGAAAAAAGTGTAAACCAAATTAGAAATAGAGCCTTGCTAAGCCCACACGTGTGCAATAAGCTCATGATCTTGCCACACGTGCCAGCATGTCATTATAGATTGGAGATCCAATCCATCCATGAGAATGGCACTACTATATTGATGCCCTTGACCAAGAATCAGATTGATCCACTGGTCAGGTGGGGTATAGTTTGCAAAACAAATGTACAGCTCTGAAAAAATTGGCTGAAGTTTTTAACCCATCCACATGTTTCCAATATTATGTCCCATATGCTGAGTGGACCAGATTTATTTCTTGGGAAAACATGTGCAAGTTCAGACAAACCTGATGGATGGATTTGATCTCACACCTATGTTTCATGCAGGCACATATGTGCTTAGCAGAGCTCTTAGATAATATCTATGAAAAGTGAAACAGTGAGTCAAAATTATCACAGCCTTGTCAAGTTGTGTAATATGGACCCAGGTTTAGACAGTGCTGGGTTCATAATAATATAGGCAAGTCAGTGTTTTGCCTAAGAATTTCTTTTTAAACAAAGCTGCTGAGTTTTCTTGACCAGAAACTCAGTAAGCAACTAGTGGAGTAACTTGCATGAGCTGAGTTGACTAGAAAATTAGTGCAGTATATGGTTACACCAAGTTATCGCTATTATTTTTAGTGAGAATTTTGTCTGATTGAGAAGCTTCCTGCCTAGTCCAAGTTGCATGCGGCTTTATGCTAGCAATTCAAGTTGGCTTGAATCGCTTGCCTAAGATGAATGGTATATGATTATTATTTTTATCTTTGCATGTAAAATCAATTGCAGGCAATCACATCTTTGTGGATTTCCATGAGAGTGAATTTGAGTAAGTATAGAAGAAGGGTAACGATCCAGCGGGCTGAGTGCCTCAGAGATTAGATTATATCTTAGTTTACAGTGACTTCTTTTTGCTATTTTTAGGCTTCTTTTGCAAGAAGTTTTAATCTTTTTCCTCGCATTATTTCACATTGTTTTGCCAAATCTTTTGATAGTCGTGTTGGAAGCCAATAATATTGCAAGATACTCTTCCTAGTGCTTTATCTGGGGAGTAGATGTGTAAATGAACTGGTAGTGTATAATGCACTTGAAACCATTTTAGAATTGCTCTAACTACTTATAAATACATATTTGCATTGCTCAGTTTCTTGCTGACTCCTATGGCATTTGGGGGCTATAAAGTATGATACCATTTTCGTACTGTTGTGGGAGAAGCAATTTTTGGAGTCAAGCCTCCAATGCTCGTGATCATCTGATTTAGTTTCCAACACCATTCTTCCTATGTTCCTCCAACATTTCATTTGAAACAGTGATGTCATCATGGAAAGGCTAATCACCATGAGCTTTTGCTTATAAAAGTTGAACATTTGTGGCTATGTATTTTGTTACTCGGGTGCATGGACTTCCATATCCATGTATCTGATAAATTCCATGTGCATGTGTGGTATTTGTGTGCGTGTGCCAATATTCGATGCTTTATCATAGCATCGTCTGCTATTTCTCCCAAGCCTGTGCTATATGCATATTGATCATATCTTTTGCAAGAAACCCATCTTTTTGAGGTTGGGTGTGTCTGTCTTGCGCTACTTATGGTTGAAAAGGTTCGTAGAGTTATTATCTAGCATGAGTGTCTGGATTTATCCCCTTAATCTGAAGTTTTAAAGCCTAACAACCTGAGATGTACCACACAAAAATGCGGTACCAACAACCTATTAACGTCAGTTGTAAATTTCTAGATCCCCTTTGTTTTGCATGGTTGTATTCTATGGTGCTTAGTAGTATCTTAAGGGATCCTACTACCTAGCAGAAGCCTGTGTTTTTTTTTTCAATCTATTTATTCTTAGTCCCATGACATTTCTTTACCAAGGAATGATCACGTGCATTCCAGTAAAAAAAAAGTGCCTCGATGTCATGTGTGTTTGACATCTGAGTTGTGCAAGAGGTGAACCCCACCATCAAGATCATCCAGAGAAAAGAGTATGCCTACCTGCTGATGTGATCCAAAAGGCATGTAGCCAACCTTGTGTGTGGGTTGGCCCGATTTATTACACTCAATGATTTTCAAGGGCCACTACCTTTTGCATAGCTCGAATGTCAAACACGTGGCAGATTGGCACGTTTTAAGGAGTTGCATGCGTGGGATGTATGTGATCATCTCTCTTCGTTTATTCAGCACACTATGGAGAAATGAAATCTCTAGTAATCTGTGGTGATTCCGCATCTGAAGGGTCCTTTAATGTCAAAAGTTGAGTTTCATATGGTTTGGCTTGAGGAGATAATGAGAATTCATGGAGTTCAATTATTTCTTATTGTATCCTGTGTATTGAATAAACAAAATCACAATGATGTGGCTTCTGATCGGACTTAAATGATAGGTTTTAAAATATCATTGTAAGCAAACTGTTTTGAACTGGATGAATTATCGAGATGGCTCCCGAATCATACATTTTGAAGGACCTTGATTGCCCTTGTAAGCAGGATCACATAATTTGACTAGTGATCTTCACACGCCATGATTTGTGGCTTCACTTTAAAATTTTGGGCTGCTCAGTTTAGCTTCGTTGTCCCAACCTGAGTTTGGGTCGGGTTGTCAAGGTCCTCTCTGGTTTGGGTTGGAAAATGCCAACTCAATTTGAAATCAAATTGGGTTCAGGTTGAGCAAATTCAGGTCAGGTTAGGTTGGGTTTGGAACCAACCCATGTATTTGGGTCGGGTTGGGTGTGATATAGAGGAATTCTGATTGGGTTTGGGTGGCCTCAGATCGGAATTCAGGTTGGATCCTTTTGAGATCAGGTCGGGCTTGGGTTGACCCTCAACCCGACCCAACCTGCCCTAGTAGCATCCCTAGCGATCTTTTCTTCTTCTATAGAGATCACTAGCATTTGGTTGCTGTGTAATTTTAATATTGCTAAGCTCTATGATACCGTATTATCTTGAATATAAAGAGTCTGGATAACAGTTACATTTACACTATATACAAATATCCTGGTGTGCACAAGATAAGGAACATTATCCTTTTACCTTGCTTGACAGAAGCCATATTTCATGTCTATCAGTCAGAATGTGTATTTTCTCATATCCTAAATGAAAATGCACATGCTATTCACTTCCAAATTTACAGTGAAAAAGGGTACCATATGTGTGACTTGTGTCTTCATTGTTCAGTTAGTACTCATTTCTTCTTTTTTGTTTCCTCTGCAGGATAATGTTTTTGTCAATGTCGTTGCATCTATCCAATACCGTGCCCTTGCTGATAAGGCGAATGATGCATTCTATAAACTCAGCAATACAAGGAGTCAAATCCAGGCATACGTGTTTGATGGTATGGATTGGAAACTTCAAATGTTCCTTGCGTATGCATATGTAGAGATTGACTACTGTATTAAGTGAAAGAAAGTGGTGACATGCTAGCTTTTCTCGAATGAAAATTGAATTTTGGTTCGTCCTTCTTCAGCCATCTCCTTGGATAAAAAAAAAACTCTAACTTGTTGAAACATTGCTGTCTTACACGAACCATGATATGTGATTTATGTGGGCTTTGGATTTCAGTGTGATCCAATGGTTCAGATTGACTGGTTCCAACTATGTGTATTGGCCCATTCTAGCAAAACTAGGAGCAGGCTTTAGAGTATATGGCTGTTGCAGTTTCATAATGCCTTCTTTTGAACCTTGGTTAAGGCTAGTGAGCCTCTCAAATAGCAACTCTCATATCTAAAAAAATAACTTCATGTTGATTGTGCATCAACCTGATGAAATATCTACAACCACCTGATGTCTCTCTGTTATTCCCTTTTATCAGAGAGAATTATTTTGGGTCTGATAAAAAAGAAGGGGAAAAAAAACATAGAATTTCGTGATAGTAATCGAGGGTTGACACAATTTTACATTTGGACATGTGCTTGTGATCGCTAACATTTGTGTGGAGAGAACTGAGATTGCTTATATTATTTTTCAGTAATTAGAGCTAGCGTCCCAAAGCTCAACCTGGACGATACTTTCGAGCAGAAGAATGACATTGCGAAAGCAGTTGAAGAGGAACTTGAGAAGGTGCTCGATCTGTTATAATTATTTAGACATCTTCATGCATATTGCCTGCAACTTCATTAAAGCCATTGCTTTCCTCTCTGTTCCACAGGCCATGTCTGCTTATGGGTTTGAGATTGTTCAGACCCTCATTGTTGATATAGAGCCAGATGAGCACGTGAAGCGAGCCATGAATGAAATCAATGCAGGTAATGCAACTATTTTCTTGCAAGGACCTATTTGGATTAGCCGAATTTATAAAGTAGATTTGGAAAGAAAAATATCACATTTGAGGAAAACCATGGAAAAGAACCCTAAAAAGGTTGTTTGGTTTTGTTAATGTGATTTTCATGGAAAAGTGGAAAGGTCAAAGGTCAAATAGTATTATCTCTCAAAAAATGTGGAAAACAGGATCATTAGGTTTTTGGGAGGAAAGGGAAATCACCCTTTTTTAGAGAAATCCATGGAAAGGAAAACCATTTTCCATTGGTTACTTTATTGTCAAAAGACTCACAACCAGCAGGAACATCACATCTGCGGAAAACGTTTTATTTCCCACAGTTGTTTTTTAGATTCGAACAATCCAAAGAGGCCCTGACTGTAAGATTCAGTCGCTTTTAAAAATTGCAACATTTATTTTGCAATCCTCCTTTCCTCATGCTATTATTTATACACTGCTGATGTATTTTTAGATGTATTGCATGTATGATGCCCAATGGAGAGAATCACCTTTTCTTTTCTTTCTTTCTTTTTTTATTCAACCCAGCTATGGTATAGGCGGGCCACCTTCCAATGACAGTGGAAGTTATCATGGTACATGCCATGCCCCAATATCTCCAACAGATGATCCTACTCCCATCTGATGAAATTGGACAATTGCAATCAATGGTTCAAATTTATTGGGACCTAAATCGAATGATTAGGATCATCTGATTTGAGAGACGTGGAGATGTTTCTCCTGTCCACCATGTGCCCACCCTATGATTGACTTGGACAGAAACAAAAGCTCCCTTGAGCATCACATATTTGCAGAAAGGTCTCACATGCAATTAGTTCTAGATTAAAAAATTCTGCAACTATCTGTGGGGCCCACTGTAGTGTATGTATGACATACAATCCATCCAACTGGCTTGCCTTATAATGAAAATAGGATGGCCCAAAAATCACGCCGATCCAATCCTCATGTGGGCCCCATGAGGGAACACTGGACCACCACCCAAAAACATTGAAATTCGCGAGGTGGCCTACTTGACGGTTGGCTACCATACATACACCTTGGTGTGCCTCACACCCCTAATAGTTGTGGGTGAGACCTTCCTCATAATTGCTCGTGATTTTAATGCATTTCTAATTGTCCTAATATATTCTTCATTGAGTAATCAGCACCTACAACTGGTTGTAGGTTAGCTTAACACTCAACCTGGTTTCACAGGCTAATGCCTGATGCATGTGGGACATCCGAGCCTTTTATGTTAAATGTATATTCTTTATCTTATCTTATAAACCCCGTTTAATTTCTTGCAGCTGCAAGGCTTAGGGTGGCAGCAAATGAGAAGGCAGAAGCTGAGAAAATCCTGCAAATCAAGCGAGCTGAGGGTGAGGCAGAATCCAAGTATCTGTCAGGCTTGGGCATTGCCCGTCAGCGCCAAGCAATTGTGGACGGATTGAGAGACAGCGTCCTCGGCTTCTCTGTCAATGTGCCAGGGACAACTGCAAAGGACGTCATGGATATGGTTCTGGTTACTCAGTACTTCGACACAATGAAGGAGATTGGTGCATCATCCAAGTCTTCTGCCGTATTCATTCCCCATGGACCCGGAGCTGTCCGTGATGTTGCCAGTCAGATCCGTGACGGGTTGCTACAGGGATCTGCTCCCCACCAATAAATTTTAGTGTTTTGGCACAAACTATGTTGTGGGGTATGTGTTTGCAGACTCTTACCAAGTCTTTTGTGGGTTTTTTCTTCAGATGGTGATTGTTTGTTTCCTTTGCTTTTGCAAGGTGTGGTATATGTGTCGTTTGCCTGAATATGTGTTTATATTCTCCCAATTTCAATGACATAAAAACCTGTAGAATTGTATATGTGTCCTTCTCTCCCATTTGCTTGTATTTTTTGATATAGTAGCTTCACTCTCTTCAGCTTTATCGCTAATTGCAACTTCTGCATCTTCATCCTCATCCTCATCCTCATCCTCATCCACTTGCCTTTTCAGTACATCTGCTCTACCTAGCTTAGGGATCCTTTGGACCTTCAAAAGGGTGTTTGATTCCAAAAGTCCATTTTGATCCAAGCAGCAATTGAAGATGTGCGTCTGGATGCACTTTGCAAACCCATCTCATCTCCCACTTGACAAAGTAGCGCTAAAATGCTGAGTAGCAAAAGCATGCGTCCAAACAGGCCCTTAGGTTGCGTTTGGTTGTGACAAATATGATTAGTTATCATGATATTTTGTGATATTTGGTGCAACCAAATTTACCCTTGAGGGATCAAGAATCAAAAGGTATGCATTGAGGTACATCGATTTGAGGTTGACATAATTCTTTTCCACCAGGTGGGCCTCATACATTTACTTGAAACAGATGAAATGTTATGTCAGTGTGTTTAAGGTCAAAGCATTCTCCTCTCACAACATTTTCAACCCAAAGGTGATTTGGTTGGGGACAACTCCCAAACGCGACCTAAACTCTTATCAACTCAAGATAAAAGTGGACTTGCTGAATTAGCTGTTGATATCCTTGTGTAGAATCATTTTTATCATCTCTTGAAAAATGGAGTGCTCAAGCTTGCAGTTTTGGATTCTTGCATGGTTTCAAAGCCACCAATTGGGTGTTAATGAAACTGCAGTGTTACTGGTAGTGATTGGTGACTGAGAACCACAATGTTGTGACTTCAGAGATCAGAGACCGAAATCTGCAGTATTACTGCAGCAATCCAAACCGCTTTTTTTTTAAAAGAAAATAATAATATTAATGAGAAGAGATTACCTACAATCTGTCATTGTATGATTATCTATATAACCTAATTTTCATGATATTTTTCTCTGTGCAAAATGCTTTTAAAAGGGGGCTGTACATCAAAACTAGCATACAACAGGCTTGTATTGCAGTTTCTGCTCTCTCTCTCTCTCTCTCTCTCTCTCTCTCTCTCTTAGCTGGGACATTATTATAAATATGCGTGCATGTGGAATTCAGATATATTTCAGAAATATTCATTTTTCATTAGATGAAGTCTCATTTAATATTTAAAATGTTTTAAATTGAAATGGGTTGCACCGCCAATATGTGAAGAGGATTGAAAATGGTTGCACTTCAAAGAGGTGCACTCGAAACAGTCTGCGCAATTAGGAATGTAACTGTTACGGCATCCATGCATCTCTTTGCTAGACCCGCGCCTACGTGAAGTGAATGCACACGTGTGGTAGGCAGCACATTTACACCCCACCGTACGTGCCAGTGGGGGCACAGATGCAATATCCAAACCATCCATCAGGTGGGTACGACTTTATAAATCTTCCCTCTTAACTGAAACATGAGCTGCCCATATGCATAGAATTAATAAAGCACAATGCATTATTGCGATTCTAGATGATAATAACTAATCACCTGCAAGCAATCATACTACAACTGGTGGTACCTCACCCCATCTTTTCTTGCCAACATCCTGCTTGCACAACTATACCAGACCAGACCATCATCCCCTCCACATAAATCAAGTAACCATTATGACCTCTTCAACCCACCTGTTGGCCCCCACCTGATGCATAATCCAGCCCCATTTTGGGTTGGGCGTGTTAAAACCACTCAGCAATTGACTACTGGATCAGCACTGCATGCTGCTTTCACTTTCTCCATTGTTCTAATTTCTATAGGTATCTTCCCGTCGCTCCATCCACCAGAAGAAAATAACAAAAAATAATCCATATTGGGCATTTCTAAACACAAACGATCCTCCAAAACACCCATCTTTTTAAGGAATGGCTGCCTTACCTCACATGCAGCAAGGGGCTGAAAATTGATATCACCATTATCATGGACCCTTCTATAAATAATCAATTAATACACACTGATTTTCTGACCCCAGCTATCCTATCAGCAGCATTTCAAGTTAATTGCATGGGCCAAAAAGCTAAAGAGTCACATTCAGCTGCTGGGCTAAGTTCATCATATCAACCTGGTTTTTTTTTAAAAAAAATTTTAATTAAAAAAAAGAGTGGCCCAGAAACAGTTGTCATGGGCCCTAGAAGGCAGCCCAAGAATAGCAGGGACTTGCCAACATCCCATATCTCCAAAGGGTGAAGTGGTAGAGTAGCTCCCACAATCAAAACTAGCAAATGATGGTACCCATGTGTCCATGCAAATAGACTCTTTCTCCACTGTGAGCAAGGCTGTACCAGACCTCTCACACATGATACTTGTGGACAGGACAACCATACACAAACACCAAACATCGACACCCATGTGCAAGAGATAGGTCGTTCATCAAGCAAATGGCACCGTACAGGTGGGTCCATTCTCCAGATGAGTTATCCTTAACAACCCCATTCATACCACACCCAGCCTAGCTGAAGAGTGGATTGGTTTGATGTTTGGGCTAGAGCACATTAATCATCAGACCCACCTGAGTGTTCAACGTCATGCAGATATAACACAGACTAAAGGGGGTAAAAAAGAATACAACAAAGGAACAAAATAAGACTACTTAAAAACCAGCATCGCTGGTACCCCACCAGAGGGGGGGAAAAAATGATCAGGCCAGCGTTGATCACACCTCAAAAGAGGGAAAAGGAAAGTCTAAGAGAAGAGAGGTCCAGGCAGAGGTCCTGACCGTTGGCCAGAGTTATTTTTACAGGCCCCTATCATCAAGACCAAATCACGCAGTGTCCAGCATCATCATTATCATTGCTTTCAAAAGAGCAAAGACAAAAAAAAACAACCAAAGAAAAAAGAGCTCTTGATCTAGTCTCCTTTTTTTTTTTTTTTTTTTGTTTACCTTATTGCATTCCGCACCATATGCAAATGGGTGGAGGCATTTCTTCTCTCCCTAAGCTAGGTCTCTCTCCTTGTGTCCCACGGTCAGTCTTTCTTTAGGGCTTGAGTGCCAAGGCCAACCCTATCTTCGCGCTCTTCTCAATGGCCCGGGTGTCCACCTCTCCGGAGATGGTGAAGAGTGACTTGGGCCTCCACTCGTGCTGAATAAGGGCGCTCGCCTTGCCGTAGTTGTTGACCCGGGCCTTGACGTTGGTCAAGGGATCCAGGGCATGCTGGGTACCGATTGTGAGGGTGTTCTCGTTGCTTGTGAAGCTGTGGGACAGCTCCGCACCCACAGCCGTGCTCGTCAGTGGGCGCACTGTGTGGTAGTAGGATGCCTTCAGGTTGTCTCCCTTGTCATTCCTGCAATATGGACCCCACATCCAGCAGGCTTAGTTTCTCATTTTCTAATGTTGTTTGGACCGGACTAGTCTGAAATGCCCATCATTTTTTGAAGGACACGCTCCAGTGGTACTGGGCATATGTGGGTCCCATGTGATGCAAGCTTAGAATCCCACGACCATAAAATCAAGTTGATCCATGAATCAGGTGATCCAACCCACAGCGAACAAGTTGGGACTTGGGAGGGGATGTCAAGCCTTGATTTGTGTGGAGGGCCCACTGTTTGCATATATAAAATATAGGCCACTCGACCATTCGTCTCATCCGGATTATGAGTCAGACTGAAAATCCGGCTGTCTTGAAATTCATGTGAGGCCCTGTGTAAATCAAGGGTGGGCATCCCTCCTCCCATTGTTCCGTTTTGTGACCAGGCTGAGATTTGGCATATGGGATTAAAGTGAGGTGACACATCTGATGGATGGGTTGGGTGGCCTCCAAACATCACATGGGCCCCAAATCTACCACCCAAGTACACCCCATTTTCAAAATGACAGTTTCTCATACACCTAGCAATTGGCATACAGGTATTGCAACCCAGGCTACCCAAATTATCAGCCTCACAGTCAGTCAAGCATAAGCCCAAAAATCAGCCCCATAAGATGATCATAGTTCCGTTTGATCATCCCAGTTAATCTGGATCACACCCCAAATTACTATTAGCCATTCATTTGGTGGGGCACTAATCAGACGTGATCATTCAATGAAAATAATTTTGACACTATGCTCCATCCATAGCAGACCACAACTGTGAATTCAAATGACAACCAAACACAAGGCAGAGAATTGTGTCCCCTTAATTATTCCTAAAAGCACAAGGAGACTTCTTGAAGGATTGAATCCACTCACAAGGTCAAAGAAGCAATGAGATCGGCATTGGAGAAGCTCAACCCTGCATTGTACTTGGTGAAGTTGCCCGACGCAGTGTCAAAAGAGAGGTCAGCTCCGACAGAAAGAACATTGCTCCCAACCACACCAGAAAAGTTGACGATGGGGTTTGCAGTCAAACCAATGCTTGTGGTGATCCCTGCATAGTCGTGCAAGTATTGCAGTTCCACCTGCAACCACAAACGCTAAGGTTTCAAATCGACGTGGACAAAGGTTCTAATGCCAAACCTACCATTGATGGATGCATTCAAACCCAGATACCAGGCATGACAAACAAGAAATGAAAACTTTGAACATAGATGGATGCACTCAAACCCATAGATGAGGCACGACAAGAGAATTAATAAAACCCTGAACATAGTGGATGATACATTCATGCTTGGAAGTATAAAAAATAACTGGGATTTGGAGCCCTACAAAGAGCACCGTTCAACTGAAGCCTCAGTTGTTCCTTTGGTTCACCCATTTGCATGACAAATTAAGTGCTCAGTGTTGTTATGCATTATACGCTAATCTCGTGGGCCCATACTTTATGCTTTTATGAATGAATATTTAGTAATGACTATTTTCTTAGTGTAGGCCTCATATTCTCCACTCACATGCATCTCAAAACCATATTTGCTTGGTTACAAGTTACACGGCTGTTAGCTTAGTATGGGTACAAGTATCTAACATGGAAATGATTGACAACAATGGACCATCTAAATCCAAAATCTCAGAAGGATGTGTCTGGGCTAGGTTTAATTGCATTTCAAAGGTGTATCATGTTAAAATTACCCCCAAAAATATTGTGATTATGGGCTTGTGGCCACATTGGTTCAGTTCATCCTATGTTCTTTATGACTGGTGCATCTGGAGTTCTAAACCCAGGTAGATCTACAGTTCCAGACACGAAGAAGGGGGATCTCTTATCATTATCAAACATACATGTACCCAAACTGCATGGTGCATTTCAAAGGTGTATCATGTTAAAATAACCCCCAAAAATATTGTGATTATGAGCTTGTGGCCACATTGGTTCAGTTCATCATATGTTCTTTATGACTGGTGCATCTGGAGTTCTAAACCCAGGTAGATCTACAGTTCCAGACACGAAGAAGGGGATCTCTTATCATTATCAAACATACATGTACCCAAACTGCATGGTGCAGTTTTTCTTAAGGATGAAAGTATCATGGTAACTCCTCACAGTATAAAATTTACGAATTCCACCATGAAGCTAAATAATCTCATGTGATTAATCAGTTCACTCAGTTTAAACCATCATAAGTACAAGTGGTACAAAAGCACATCCATTTATATATTCATGTTGGCCTAAACATCGACCAATCTTTCTTCAATAACTGATCATCTGCTGCCAGTGTTTTCAGTAGTGCTTGTAGCGTAGTGGTAGCGTATGCTACGTAGTGTAGCTCTGCCATAGCACTACGTAGCGTGCCAAATAGCGTAAATCCCCTATAGCGTTGTAGCATACACTACGATCGCATAGCGTGTAGCACAAGTAGCGTGCGCTACGCTGTAGTTTTTTTTTCTTCTTTGTTATAAATAGTGGTGAACTCACACCACAACTACTTAAGTTACTTTTAAATAAATAAATAACTGTCGAATAGGGTATTCGAAACCCCTTGGAAACCTACGCCAAACGCAACATCCTCTCCCCCCTCTTCAATCTTGCGATCCAAAAGTCCATCGAAGGGGCTTCTTTGGCCAATTGGTGGAGACTATAAGGAGGTCCATTGGTGCAATTTCATTAGGAGAAGAAATGAAGAAGAAATCAGATTTCCCCAATTCCGGTTCCGGTCGGCTATGAAGCTTCAAATTTTAGAGTTTTCATTAATTGAATCTCATCTTGAGACAACAATAGGTACACTTGTTCCCCTTGGTGAGTTTCTTTCGATATACAATGAAAATAACTTGTTATTTTGAGTTTTTTTTCTAATTTTTTCCTTTTAAAAATGCCGATTTCTGTGTGTTTTTTGTTCTTTATCATTTTTTCATTTATTTTTCAACATCTCTATGGCTATCCATTGTTTTCTATGGTATGGCCCACGTGGGGCCCACCGAGGAATGCAACATTTGTATTGTACTTGATGCTCTTAACTGTGGGATTTTTATTTTGAAGAATGTGACATTTACACACACACGCGCGCGTGCTTTTTTCTTAGTATTTATAATATTTTTCTTTTTTAAAAATAAAAAATATAAGTATCGTGTAGCTTACGCTACACGCTACGCTATTTCGCTACACACTACCGCTATTTATAACAGTCTGCTGCTATTTCATTTTCTCTTAATCTCTACCATGAGCATAAAGGTGTTTGTTTGAAACCGTTACAAATCAAAACATTCAACTTGGTTTGAGGAATACTGAGCATGAATACTAAAAAAACTGACATTTTATAAGAATGTCATTTGGAGATGGTAACCATTCTTGGAATTGAGAGAGTATGAAGTAGACATGAACATGGGAAAGTCATCTGAGCAACAAAAACAATAATGCATCTGATGCAACTGGAAGGAAAAGTACCAGCAAATGAACAATAAACAATATGATATTGCAACCCTCCAAGAAAGAAATTGTGAACCATTTCACATTTGATAAGGAACACGAGGAGAAAAGGTGACATGCTCTGCTTTTTCCAGTAGTAGCAAATGGGAAAATGTTAACCATGCAATAACAACAATACAGAAGCATATCATTCTAGTCAAAGAATGCATAGATAGTCTTTTATGCAACCCAAAAATAAGCAAACATACTATGTGTAAATAGAAGGTTGCAAAGGACCAGAATAGCCACATCTGACATCACAGTGCAATTGATGGATAAAAGTCTTACTTCGTAGGAATGTTCATATCAGCCACATAAATGAAAGGAAACTTCTATTCAAATTAACAAGCAATGACCTTACATAAGCCAAACTGTTAAATAAAATGAGGTGTTCTTCTGGTTCATAAAAGCAACAAAAACAAATCACTCCATACAACACTGAAATTAGAACTTATAAATGTCAGGAAAAGTGCAAAGAAAATCCCTTACCTTGCCCGACTTTTGATCAGGAACAATGAAGCTAAAAATTGTCTTGAGCCCGGGCGCAGGTTCATTGACCGTAATCGTTGTAAAAAGCTGGAGCAAAATCCAATAAAACTATCAACCAAACAATCTAAGGCATCACATAAGATATCATTCAATCCCAAATGAGCATCAGTGGAAAGGTGAGTATCACATAGCCATTTCTTAAGAACTGTTTTCTAGTATTACAAAAAATAATAATAATAAACATGTACTGAGAAATGGATGCATATCGCCAGACGACATGTCAACAGTTATGTTCAAAGATATGGTCCAACACAGCGGAATTGAAAGAGGGTACTTACAAGAACACAGAACAAATAATATATTATAACACCCTTATATTGTAAATAATATAATATAATACACTACTGTCCCACATTGTACACTTAGCAAGCTTGCCATGCCATGAGAAAAGGAAATGGATGGACGCATTGTATTTAATGGTTGTATAGCCCTTGTAAGATTCATAAAGAATGCAGTGAGAAAAGTGATTGGACACCTCACATCCATGTCTAACACATGCGTCGATATCATTGCCTTAGTAACATAATCTCTTTTTTTTTCGGGTTCACTACTGGAACTTATAGTGCAATGAGACAATCTGGAGTCTTCCTCTAGAAGGAGGAAGAAAATGTATACATTTCACTAGTAAAAAAAAAAACAGATAAGGTTCACTGAAAGTTTGAAACAGATGTCTCTTACATTAGAGTTTGTGTCCACTTTGATGTCAGTTGTGATGTTCTTGTTCTTCAGCTGAGTATTGATGTCAGCTAAAAACAGCTCACCTTTCTTTATTCCAGTTGAAGTAATTGCCTGCAATTTAACAAGAGACTGTCAAAACATGAGCATGCCAGAATGTAACTGCTCTCGTAGTGCTCAGTGCACGGTATTTGCACTGCAAACTCATCTCCTTTTTTTCTCATTCCATGGGCAACTGATTTTTGTGTTGTCCATAGAAAAATACACATACTGAACCAAACGATAATAGATGAAACACAATAGAATGGGAAAAAAAAAAAAGGCTAATGGACTGCATAATCACAGGGAAAACCAGAAATGTGTCAGTGTTGTGTGCTGATATCTGTAATCTGTTTGCCACTTAGCTGCAAGTTAATATCCATTTTGTACAGGCATGTATCATCTAACGACTAACATAAACTTCCTAAAATTGGGAGAAGTAAAAATAAAAATTTAAAAAAAAAAAAGAAAAAAAAAAAAAAGAGGCGAATGCAAAGTACATTCATAATTATAAATAACATCAATGTGACAATACAAAGTTTTTAACTAATTTAAACAATCGAAACCTAAATGGTCCAATATTTTTGCAACTAAGCATTCCAGTCTTTGGATCACTTAAAGCACATAATGAAAACTTCAAAACATAAAAGAACGGCCCAAAAAAGGAAAGGCAAAACAGCTAAAAAATGACTTATAATTGCCCTTGATAACAGAAGCTAAATAAAACTCAAACAATACCTGAATTAGAAAGTTAAATGGTGGATATCTAGACTTCTCAAAAAAAAAAAAAAAAAAAAAAACAACTGACAGATCGCTGAGAATACAAATTGTGGATTCCACAGGGCTTTTTGATGTTGACGTCTTGGATTCTCTCTATCCAAACTAGCCCTTAACATGATCAGCATTTACTAACACAAGGTGAAATCTGGTATTGTCTATTAAAAAGGTAGAAGTCTGAGAATACAAATTTTCTTCTTTATCTAGTGAACTGCACTCAAATTGGAATGCATAGTAATGGACCATGATTCAGACCATCCAAACCATCAGTCTCAAACAGTGGTTGAATCACCATCACAAAATGCACGAGTTGGATGGTACAATACTACCCATCCAAATCACTAGACTTTTTGCTTGCGAGATCATTGTGCAGCGAACCAAACATGGTTTGCTGTGACTCTGCCGTACAAGTAGCTATACAGTTAGTGAATCCAGAATGCCAAAGTGATGGTGCTATGACAGATGGCCCAAGGTACAAAACCCACTCCAGCATCTACCAACAGACTTTTCTCTTCTGCACCATCCATTTGAATGCCCCAAGTCGACCGCTGGGATTTCAGCCAGTGCATTTGGACACCAGACAGACAGTCAAGATCATCTACAGTACAACCCCATGCACCAAGAAGAGGCAACTGTAGATGCATGGTTCGCTGAGCGACATGTCAGAATTGGCCTCAAACTATTTTCCACCATTCATACACTGAAAATTCTCCAACCGCGGTCCACCACATTGGGACCCACCCAACAGACGGTTCTGAATAACAGACGATGTCATACATCCACCTCCAAAATACAAAATTCCGGTGCGCAATAGAACAAAACACAAAAACACAACTCCTTAACAAAATCCATTGCACAGCGCGCTCGGGCAAGTGGGGCCCATGGTTTAGCAATCAAGACCATTGCTGGCCCTACTGCCGAACACCCACACAGCAAAAACCTTCCATATATACGAAATCCTAACCCTACAATATCCGGCCAACGAATACACGATTCAGAAATAAAACACGCCATTGGTTCCCATTACACTTACACAAAATCAACGGCCACAAAAACATCATATAGCTAGGATATTCCAATCCGGGGGGGTTTCGGTGCATGGGCCATCCAAAGTGAGGATCCTCATTTCAACGGCTTAGATCACAAAACCATGGGTCCCACCCGTACAAATCCATAATGAGAGAGGGAGAGAGGGAGAGAGAGAGAGAGAGAGAGAGAGAGAGAGAGAGAGAGCTCACAACGCCAGTGGAAGTGTAGGTGGTGATGGTGAATTTCTGCTCGCACTGGTAATCCTTATACAGAAGATCTATCAAATGAAAAAAGGAAAAAAAAAAAAATCAAGAAAAATGCATTTCAAGAACAGAAAATCATAAGAAAAAAAAAAACATTTTCAGAGAAAAATCAAACCTCTCGCTTTCTTTCCAATATCTGAGTAGAGACCCGGACCCTTCGACATTTTCTTCCTTCCTTTTTACAAAAACGAGGAGAAAAAACGCAGAGAGAGCGAGGGCGAGAGAGCAAGAGAAGAAAACCCTAATCTATACTGGTCATGTTTTGGTCGTGGGAGGGGCTATAAGGGATTTGTTTATTTCGAGAGGGGAATCTAGGCCGTTCAATTGAATACATGGAAAAATCTTTACTGCATCTGCCGTTGATTTCTTTTGGGGTTTTACGGCCACTGACTGGAGTAATGACGTGTCGTTTTATTCGCCGGCGCGGATTAGATACTGACAAGTTCAGTAGCCAAATTGCTACGGAAGTGACGTCACCAAGCTCCGTGGACCCACCATGATGCATGTGTTGTATCCATGCCGTCCAACCACTTTTAGAGATTGTTTTATGGCATTACAAATAGAATGATATAGATCTAAATTTCAATTGGATCCACCACCAAAAACCGTGGGAGCCGTCACAACCACCGTTGAAACATTTATAGGGCCTACATTGATGTATTTTTGAGATCCATCCTATTCATAAGTTAACATAGAGATAGATGAAGTGAACACAAAAATATAAGCTTCATCGGAAACTACCGAGGCTCCTAAGAAGTTTTGAACGGTGGATGTCACTGTCTCCACTATTTTTTATGGTGGGGTCCACCTGAACTTTAGATCTATCTCATTTTCTTTGTATTGACATAAAACAATCTCTAAAAATGGTTGGACGGGATGGATACAACACATACATCATGGTGGTGTCCACATAGCTTGGTGACGTCACTTATAGCGATTTGGCTACTGACCTTGTCAGTATTCAATCCGCGCCCCATGACTTTCGTGCCTCGAGCTCGGGCGCGCGGATTAGGTACTACCCCACTTGTTTGGCACTCCGTACAGGCGTAGGCTACAACTACCACTGAGGGGCTACCGTGATGTACGAATGTTATCCACACCGTTAATCTATTTTTTCATATCATTTAAAAATACTAGTACAAAAATAAGATAGATCCAAATATCAAGTGTACCACACCATAGGAAGAAGCGGTGCTATGGATGCCCACCATTGAAACCTTTTTAGAGTCTACTGTGTTTTTTATTTGCCATCCAACCTATTTATATATTCATATGCACATGAAGAAGTGAAAAAATAAATATCTTCTTGATTGAAAACTTCTGTGGCCCCCAAGAATTTTTCAACGGTAATAATTTAATATTCATTTTGTGGTC
This sequence comes from Magnolia changhungtana, assembly GCA_030180095.1. Classification (NCBI taxonomy): domain Eukaryota; kingdom Viridiplantae; phylum Streptophyta; class Magnoliopsida; order Magnoliales; family Magnoliaceae; genus Magnolia; species Magnolia changhungtana. The sequence goes on from JASAUF010000156.1 coordinate 1,848,372, forward strand.
CTTTTGAACCTTGGATTTTTAATATTTTTCATTTTTATCTAAAATTACATTTAAAAATGGATGAACGGTGAGGATAAAATTCATATATCAATTTGGCACCTCAGTGGCCCTCTCAGGCTTCGCCTGTCCTAAGCTACGAACCGGCGGGGGTTGTACCCAATCTGATGCGCCCCGCAGCGCAAGGCTATTCGCTCGAGAGAGAGAAATCAATTGAGACCAACACTGGATTCGCTCGCGTGAGGATGATAGGTTTCTTCGCATTGCATGTGTGAAATTCAATTTAAGTTTTACGGATCGGTTCCATTAATAAAGTCAAATATTTTAGTCTTATTTTTATTAACAATAATTTATTTTTATTTTTATTACAACAGAATGGATAGTTGAAAACTTGAACATTTTAAATATTTAACAATATATATATTTGTTTTATTGTAAATGTACGACACATGGCATTATTTTTTTAGAAGAAACGCATTCTTGTCAAGCGCGAGATTCTCGTTTGATTTCCCCGAGAGAACCACGAGCTCTATGTAAAATAAAGGAAGCGTATTGGCTAGCGTAACCGCCACCAGCTATGTAGCTAGTGTATTGACATCTGCAAGTTACGTAGGTCCGACCACAAGGTATGTGTTATATTCAAACCGTCCATTCATTTGACGAGCACGTGTTAAGAACTGAGACGAAAAATAAGACAGATATAACTATCCAGTGGACCACATTGCAAAAAGTAGTGGGGGATTGAACGTCTACCATTGACACCCTTTTTAGGATCACGTAAGTTTTGGATCAACATGAAGTTTGTTTTTGTTCTTCATTCGGGTCTTTGTGACCTTATGAACAGATTGGATGGAAAATAAATGTTATGGTGAGCCCAACAAATTGTTTAACGGTGAAAATAATTATCTCTATTTGTGGTGTAGTCCGGATGATCTTTGGATATGATTCATTTTTTTGGATAATACTTTAAAATGATCTCTAAAAATAGATGCACGGTGTAGATATAATAAATACATCACTGTGGGGTCCACATAACTTTGATCTCCTTTGAACCGTTTGTACAACTCGGAGCTCGAGGAGCGTCAGTGCTCGTCTTCGAACGATACGTACCTACAGCAGCTATATAGTTGGTGTGTGGCTCACCAGCCAATCCGCTCCCGTAATGTATCTACCAGAACAAGCGAAAATAAGAGCGCGGATTAAGTACTACCCCGCCAGTTCCGAGATCGGGACAGGCGGAGGCTTTGAAGGCCACTGAGGGGCCACCGTGATTTATGAATTTTATCCACACCGTCCATCCATTTTTTATATCATTTTAAAGTACTAGACATAAAATAATATATATCCAAGGCTCAAGTGGATCACACCACAAATAGCAGTGGTGCTAAGGACGCCCACCATTGAAACCTTATTAGGGTCATGGTCCACCGAGATTTACAAGTTCTCCATGCCTATACAGGGAATATGGACCGTTGATCAAATACCATTCTTTTATTTTAGTGTGCATGTGGCTCAGATGTATCGGCTTGGTTCTCCCCGACAAAGAGATCATGTAATGAGCAGGTCCTAGCTCGTACATAGCAAACACGGACAAGATCAAAAGCGTTCATACGGTTTTTCAATTAGTGAGTGGGCCACGGTCCAAGAATCACAATATTGAGATTGGACGCTCCAGATTCTTCCACGGGCTTTTACAAATGACGATAGTGAATAATTACATCCATTTAGTAAAAACAAGTTCCATAAGAGAAAATTTTTGGTTGGTGCGCAATCTACGGATACCCACAAAATGCATGGTCCAAATCATCACAGATATGTGCCGCATGCATGGTATACTAATATGATAGAGCCATCTCTATTTAAGACCGTCCATCCGGTTGCCTCGACTATAGATCTCAAATGGGTTAAAATAGCATAAATTGGACGACCCCAGCCATCTGATCAGTGCCCTTAAAAATATGACTGTGTAAGCTTAAAATCTATAATGATGATCCGTAAAGAAAGTGAAGTAGTATATTAGATATATCAGTTTGTGGGATTTCTTAAACATAAGCGACTCATAATAAAGGTCCAACAAGATGGACCTGCGAAATGTATGAGTTTAATTCACGTGCTAATTTAGAAAGAAGTGTTGCACACATGTTTGCATGTTCACATGTTTTTGGAGTGCTGTGTATCAAGCGTGATTTTCGTGGAAGCCGATTTCGTCATACCCCCCTCAAAGAGGGAATTAGTCCCGCGAATGTTTTGTGTTTTACTTTACTTTTCACCAATCCTGAAATATCCAATTAAAAAAGGATGTGACACCGGAGGAAAAATGAAAAGCGTCCAAAAAAATCTTTAAAGACATTCATAATTATAGTTGGCGATAACATGATAATGTAGGTCATATGATGACGGGGCATGATCGAGCAGCCCCAGAGTTGAAAAGTAGTCTAAGTAAAACGAATAATTAAATGGACACATGTCAAGAAAAGAATGAAAGATCTGGAAAACCAATGTGGTGATGAATAAACTATTATAACTATTAAATAAAGAAAAAAAAAATGCCCGAGAGATAGTCGCAGAAGAGATATATAAATAGCAAAGGATTTAACAAAGTAAGTTGTCTTACACCAAAACAATCAAATTTTCTTTCCTTATCATAGCTTAACTCTATCGTAGGAGTAGCAATAATTTAGTAACGGTAATTTCTAGTCATAATCCATTAGAAATAATCTTTAGCCATAATTCAAGTTTATGCTTTTATGTTGGACTATTCCCAATATCAATATAATCAATTCATTTTTTAGAAAATCATCTTGTAGTTGCTCTTTGTAACCGGATTGTAATTATTTCTTTTTTGTTTAACGGTTTCAGCTTATAAAAGTCTTTTCATACAGAAGGCAAGGTGTAACCCATTTTCGAAGGAAGAACTCCAGCCTCCAATAATCACCTGATTATCTTATAATTATCTTGTGAGTGGATGAATAGGTGACAAATCTTTTCAGATATTGGTCATAAACGATCGCACTCAACATATCTGCATATTTTGATGTTTTAGGTCAAGCTATTCAGTTTGAATCAAGCCGTACAATTGATTCTAACATGCCCGCACAAACCACACGTGACCAAAACACACTGAGTGTCAACAGAGGACTCTATGCCCATAGCGATGAATGGGTTTTATTCATGCAGTTCATCAATTTTTTCAAGTTATTTTAGCATATCAAGCCCAAAAATGAGGCAGTTTCCAAGGCTCAAGTGGACCATGCCATAGGAATGAGCAATTATAATCACACCCACGATTGAAACCTTCTTAAGGCCCACCGTCATGTTTATTTTCCGTCCAACTTATTTATAAGGTCATATAGACTTGGATAAAGGGAAAACACAAATGTAAGCTTGCTCCAAAACTTCTATGGCTCCCAATAAAGTTTTAATGGTGAGAGTTCAATCACCATTGTTGCACCGTTGAAAACTTCCTAGGGACCACCGTCATGTTTATTTGTCATCCAACATGTTCATAAGGCCATATAAACTTGGATGAAGGGAAAACACAAATGTGATCTTGACACAAACCTTATATGGCCCTCAAGAAGCTTTTATTGGTAGGTGTTGAATCCCCACTATGTGGTCCACTTGAGCCTTAGGTCTGCCTCATTTTTGGGCTCACACCCTAATGGCCCGTTTAATTTTCCACGATGCTGGTAAATCACTGGTAAAGAAGTAATTATTACCTTTTCACTTGTTTGAAAATGACCAAGTAATTTCACCTAAAAAACCGGTCCAAAAATATTGACTTAAATCCGTGGGCCCCACCATAATATATCTGTGTCGTCCATCTGTTTTATTATAATATTTTAAGGCATAATTCAAAAAAATGAGGAAGATCTAATGCTCAATTGGCCCACATGAAAGGAAACAACGGACTTAATCTGTCCACTGTTGAAAGTTAATTCTTTTACTGGACCAACATTGAGGTATATTCACCATCTAACCTGTTCATAGGGTCACATAGACATGGATAAGTCAAAAATATAAATATAAGCATGATCTAAAACTTCTAACGGCCTCAAAAAGTTTTTAAGGATAAGCATTCGATTCTCACAATTTCGTGTGGTGTGGTCCACTTCAGCTTTGGATTTGCCTAATTTTTGGGCTCATGCCTTAAATTCATTTGGCATGATGAATGGGTGGTGTGGATAAGCCACACACATTATGGTGGGCCCCATATTTATTTTACAAATTCCTCGATTTAAGTGTTTAAAAAATAATCGGTCAAGTCAACATCGGGAAAGATGTTGTAATTACCTTGGTAAATGATGACTACTCATTTACAAGGTAATTACATTTGAGCCGGAAAATCAAACAGGCTTTAAATTTATATGAAAAAAATAGATGAATGGTGTGGATAAAGCCCATATATCCCGATAGGCCCAGAAGGCCCCTACTTAGACCGATTCTATTCAGTTTTTATTTTTATTTTTATCATAAAAATTAAATAGATTACAAGTTGAATTATAAAGTGAAACTTAAAATGTTACTCCCCTACAAGTTCTTACGAAATAAGATTTTCTTAGAAATTCACCCGTGTGTGAAATCTATTCATTAATGTGGAAGGAGTATCCACCTGCCTATCCACCTATTCATACACCTACTTGCACATTATTACTCCCATGAAGCTCATGATATTGTGTTTATGCCATCTAGCCCATGCATTTAGTTAGCTCAAGTATGATGATGGGATGCCCAAAAAGTTTAGCTTATCTAATAATTAAACTCATAGAAAATATGTAACAACCAACCAAAAGCTTTGGAATTTATGTAATAACCTATATGATGGTTTAATTGACAAGATTTTTTGGTACATTTAACTTTAATGACAGGTAAACACTTCTGAATAAGTTAAATGTCATATACACCATGATAAACCCTACGAGCCGTTTGCTTGGATGCCTTCAAATTGTACATGAAATAGGGATCTTCATTGATTGACCAAACTGATCAATAGATCGAGTGAGCTCCATATTATACGGATTAGTCTCTGGACAATTTTGGACAAGTTCGATCGATCGATCATGGGGGCTTGATTGGTTAACACAATTCAAAAAATACTTGTAAATGTTGGGGGCCTTGCATAAAACCTTAGGATCTAGCCCTCTAGAACAAACCAGAATTATGGATAATAAAACAATGAAAACAATCAATGCATCAATCACACACCACACAAGAGATTTTTACGTGGAAAACCCTCAAAGAGAACCACGGGACCTCGTCTAGATCAACAATCCACTATGAAGTAGAACGTTACAACCTTCTTCACTCACGCAGGAGTGGATAAATAATGAGAGAAACAAAGAAAACGGAGAGATCTCACTGATTACGAGGACATAGAAGCGTTGAGATATAGATTGCACAATAGATAACCCCACGACCAGAACCTCCCTTCTATAAGCTCCCCCTCTCTCTCTCTCTCACATTTGATAGCCCTAAACCCTTTAGCAAATCCCTTGTAAAGCTTTAGGAAACCCTCTTGTCGTACCTAGAAAGCCCTAGGTATCTCATATTTAAGGTTTTAGGAAACTCCTTTCTGCATCCCAGTTGCGAAAGGACTTGCGACACAAAATCCGTGCAAAATCGCGGAACGAATCTGCGTAACTACAACTAGTCATGACGAACCTTCAATCGATCGAGCGCCACCCACGACCGGTCGAGCACCTCTCACGACCGGTCAAGCACCCCGGAGAAAAATAACCCAAGTCGCTGGACTTTGAGTCGTGCCACAGCTCGACTCCTACGACTGGTCGAGACCAGCCTTCGACCGATCGAGCAGGGCTCACGACTAGTTGACAACGGGTCAAAAAAATCCATCAAATCTCCCCCCTTTTGACCCAGGGGGGATCCACCTTCTTCAAGCCAGCTAGGTTTCTACAAACCTCAAACTTGCCCTTGAGCAAAGCCTTGGTCATCATGTCTAACCCATTATCGTCCGTGTAGACCTTCTCAAGCTGTAACACCTTCTGTTCCAAAGTATCCCTGGTCCAGTGATACCGAATCTCTATGTACTTTGACTTGGAATGCTGACTTGGATTCTTACTCAAGTGTATAGCACTCTGACTATCGCAATAGACCACGTGCTCCTCCTGCTTTAGGCTAAGTTCCTGTAGGAACCTCTTCATCCGAAGTATCTCTTTACATGCCTCTGTGACTGCAATGTACTCGGCCTCTGTCGTCGACAATGCTACGACCTTCTGTAGCTTGCTCTCCCAAGAAACTGCTCCCCTTACAAACGTGAACATGAACCCCGATGTAGACTTCCTAGAGTCCATGTCGCCTGCCATATCTGCATCTGTGTAGCCCTCTAACACAGGTTTACCGTCACCATAGCATAGGCTCAACCTGGATGAGTCTCTGAGATACCGCAATATCCACTTAACCGCTGCCCAATGTTCTTTGCTGGGATTGGCAAGATACCGGCTGACAACACCAACCGCATATGATATGTCTGGGTGTGTACACACCATAACATACATCAAACTTCCTACTGCATCTCTTCCACCTCTGTCTTCTTCTTAGGACATTACCTGTTGCTCAATCTGAAATGATTGTCCAGTGGAGTACTGATTGGCTTCGCTGCATTCATATTGAACCACTCTAGGACTTTCTCAATATACCGCTCTTGTGACAGCCAAAGCTTCATGCTGCTTCTATCACGGGCTATCTCCATTCCTAGGATCTGTCTAGCTGGGCCTAGGGCTGTAAATGGGTCAATGGACCCGATGGGGTACCCGGACCTGACCCATTAAGACCCGACCTAAACCCGACCCGTTTGCTAAATGGTATGGGTCCAGGTCCAAGGATAGACCCATTTGTCAAATGGGTCTGGGTCTGGGTTCCTTTCATTTAGACCCGACCCGACCCGACCCGAACCCTGTTAGTAAATGGGCGGGTCTGGTCTACCTTACATGAGACCCGCCCAGACCCATATCCTTCCCAATTCCCTATATATTCTACTGGCGTTCCCACTTCCCTATATATTAAGCAACTAACGACATTCCCACTTGTTGAGGGTCAAATATTGTATATCAGACCCTAGTTATTGCCTGGATTTACGAACATTGTACTGGTTAACGGTCCGATTTAGTAGTGTTTGTGATGCAGGGTGTATTTACGAGATTGGACTGAAATAGTATGCCAAAAGCATAGATTTAACGCTCATGAGTCACAAAGGCAAGGGACGGATCCCAAGGGACCAAGATCAACGCCAGAGATCCAAGAAAACCGAGAAATTGAAGTTCAAGTGGCCTGAAAGTAAGCTAGAATGCAAGATCACAGGGTTCTCACCATCTGATCGGCTCAAAACTCTATATAGGGCCTGAGGACTCTAAATGAACCGTACACATCGAAATTCATCTGTCGGATCATCGTGAAAGCAGCCCAACGGACAGATCAGCCCTTAAAATCTGGATTCTGGGTGCACCTAATCTCTGGATACGCTTCAACTTTGGTCTCAACCGTTAAAATGAGGTGACAAAGTTGATGAACGGATCGGATTTCTCACAAACATTACAGTGGACCCCACATGTACACATGCGTGTACATAGCATAGATTCACCGGCCGCGCGCCGGTCTTCAATAGCTCGGTCAGCAAGCGCTGACCGAGGATTTCTCAAAGAAATTTCAAAAAAAAAAATGCAAACAGCGTCTAACACTGTCCGTCTGTTGGATGATAGTGGGGCCCACCCCTCGTACATTTCACAAATCCAATCCGTCCATTGTGTCTGGGAAGGGAGTACGACCATAATCACAGTGACCGTTTGGCCCCATGCAAGCGGTTGTGCATCTTTAGTCGTTAAACACAGGATTAACGGTGGGGTATAAGATCGTGTGGGCCACACCGAATTAACTCCAAAAACACCCCTACCCAGATGGATTTTCGTCCTAAAACCAATTAACGGAGTGGATTGTTCACCTGGCTTCAATAGGTGAGCCAAACAAAGCTGTCAGTGACTTCTGCACAGCTACTGTTTCGCATAGGAAGCTGCGGTGATGATGAGTGGGCCACTACCGTCATTCGGAAGAAAGATCCGAGCCAACCAACGTGATCAGGAGAGGATTTTGACCGACACCATGGTGTCCATGTTCTGCCATGAACGCGCAAACAAGAAGGTAACCCGCAACACAAGAACGGACGGTGGAATAAAAAAACTCTGTGGGCCACACCATATCGATCCAAAACTAGCCATCTCTAAACGGTTTTTTGTTATGATTCTAATGGACGGCGTGGATTTCCCAACCGACCCCAAGAACGGGCCCACCATCTTTCACAGCAACGCTTCAACGAAGATCTGTTTGCGAAACAGAGCTATGTACGAACACGGGTGGGCCACTATCGACGATCAGATGTCCAATCTGAACCGACCATCATGGACGCCGTCCAAAACCGTCCTAAAGGACGTTGGTTCTGTGGAAAAGGAGAAAGGAAAGTGAGGATTTAGTGCGGCCTCAGTTACTACGTAAACGGTATAACGCTCGCTGCCTGCGTAAATACTTTCACAGGAAACGACCACCTCATGCAGTCCGATTCGAAGCCGACTTCTTCATGCTAACCGACTTCCATTAGCCTATAAAAGAACGAAAATAGTCAGAGAGAGATCCTATCCAAGGACGACAGACAGCCGTAGAGGGATTGGCTGGGCTTGGACGTGGAAGAGAAAGAGAGAGAGAGAGAGAGAGAGAGAGAGAGAAGACCTTCAACAGTTTTCTTCTTCTTTTGTCTTTAATTCCTTTCTTTTCTTTTCATGCTATTTTGATGGAGTTTAGCTTATCCATGTCAGGCTAAAACCCCTTAGCTAGGGCTAAGGGGTGAAGCTTGTAGTGAGATGGGAGATTTTATTTTTGTGCTTTTAATTTAATTTATGGATTGAAGTTGATTTTAGTTGATTATTAAGGGTATACTTTTAGTTTTTAGTGGTTTGTTGTGACTGAAATTACAATAGATCTGCGATGGCTTTGAGTATTTCTTTCTCCTTTTTATGTGTATGACGTCAGGAAGCCCTATTGTTCACCATCGTCTCCTGGGCATGGTCAGATGACGGTACCCTTCCTAACCCTCATAGCATATTGATTGGTTGGTAATTAGTTTAATTCTGTTGTTTACTTTGTCTCCTGGGCATGGTTTGGTGATGGAATCTATTCTAATTCATATACCTCTCATCTCTTTAAAACTATATCAACGGCAGTTCAGTTAATTTCCCTAATTTTTAATCCAGGCATAAGATCTCTCTATCTCTACAAGTGAATCCTCTGAATCCCTAGTTTCCTACCTTTAAATTTCACCAGTTTTAGATAAATATTTTCACCATTATTCACTCATAATCACTTGATTTAGATTACATCTTAGCGTAGTTCTAGTTTTAGTTAGTGTCAGATTACGTACAGGTTTCAGTCCCTGTGGATTCGACCTCGGTCTCACCGAGTTTATTACTACATCACAACCCTATACTTGGGGAGTGAACACCACTTTAAAATAAAATACAAACTAGTTTGAAAATAAGATACACCTCCTTGATTTTTTATCTGGCCCACCATGTTGTTTATTTGAGATCCACTCCAGCCAATAGATGTATAATCATTAGTTAATCCCGGGGCAAAAACATTAGGCTGACTTGAGATTTAGGTGGGCTACCTCAAAGGAAATAATTAGGAAAGAAAGGTCCACCCTTTATTTTTAATCGGCCCACTGTGATCATTATATGAAATCCACTCCATTCATTAGATGTCACACAAAATCTTAAGTCCTTTCTAAAAAAATCAGGCCCATATGTGATTTAGGTGGGCTAAATTAATGGAAAGAGTTTAGAAGGTAAGCTTTGTCCTATATAGTTCTTTTGATGGTGTGGCCCATTTTAATCACGGATGAAGCTGATTTTAGGGCCCTCATTCTAGCATGTGGTGCCTCACCTTGTGATTGGTGTGGATTTTACATAATCATGATGGGGCCCGCACAAGTAGTGAACCATTTTCCTTTTCATAAATTAGTACCAAAGTGACGAACCAGTGGCAGTGACTCTTCATCTCCTCTTTATTTTCTATATCCCTCTCCCAATGTATCTTATCTATTTAAGAAAGATAAGAAGTTTGTTACTACTCTAATCCATACAGATACAATCTCAAAAAGGTTTTTAATTTTTTATACTGTTTTATTTTATTTATCCCTTTCTTCTTCAATCTTCATATTGCAAAGTGTACAAATATATATATATATATATATATATATATATATTTGTAGGATCTGGATGTGTTTTTTGCTGCAACATTATTGACTTTGTGTTCTTCTTTATCTCTACCTATTTGTTGTTGTAATTGTTGGGCCATCAGGTACACAATTAAGTCTTTCTTTTAGGAATTGTTCATTTTTTTTATACTATATATAGCCCAGAGAAAAATTTTGCCACACCCACGGCTTGCATACACTACATACGCACAAATTCCTGGCCGTGGGTGAGATACGTATCTCACAAGGATTTTGGCAAGTAAAGGAAAGAAGGATTTTTGGTAAGTAAAGGAATACGTATCTATGCCATGCAAGATGTCGGGTGCACCAGAGGCCAATACGATTATGAGGTGTGGCCACATTTGTACACTGGATAAAAGAGTTGGTCGGTCTGATCTAAACCATCCTTTGTTTTTGTACACGGTGGTTTGCCTGAAGATTGGATGACCTTTTTCATGATGAGGCCCACATCTCTCATGGCTGAGATGCGTTGCACACTTAAGACGTCGGACTTAATGCTAACCTACACTTGGTTGTATATATAATCATCACTCATTTTAATTTTTGAAAATCATTGATCAAGTTCATTATTCTATGATCCTGACCACTGAAATGATGTTTTCCATCATGTATATGATCATCACTTATTGAACAATCCCAACCATCTAAATCTAAAGTGGGGCAAATATTGTTTCACATTCAACTTGTTGATTAGGTCATAAAGACATGGATGAAAGGAAAAAACAAATATTAGCTTGATTCAAAACTTTTGTGGCCACCAAGAAGATTTTAACAGTGGAAGTTCAATCAACACTGTGTGGTCACTTGGGTTTTGGATCTAACTAATTTTTTGGCTCATATCATAAAAGGATCTGAAAAAATGGATGGACGGAATGTATTTGTCTTATGATGGGGTGCGCTAATTGAACAAATTGAATATTATATGCATGCCTTGTGTGTACATTATTTTCATATTCACTTTTCATTTTTACATTTTCATTTCTAATCAGTAATAATCTTAAAGCATTTTATTTAATGCAGCAATATAACATGTCTAATGTAGAGGAACACGAACAACTTGATCCCATGGAGTGTAGGGACTACACTTTCTTCACATACAGTAACAGCTACTAGTTCGAATTCGAAACATAGAAAGTTGACATCGACAGTTTGGAACGACTTCACGCGATTATGCAAGGATGGAGTGGTTACAGCTAGATGCAACCATTGCAACCAAATACTCTCTGCTTGTAGTAGTAGTGGAACAAGCCACCTTAAGAAGCACCTTACGAAATGTTCAAAAAAGGTATATCATGATAGAAAACAACAACTTATAGGATCGGCTATAAGTAATCAAGGTGGTCCTGAGCTTAGTACACACAAGTTTGATCAAGAACGCAGCCGCAAAACTCTTGCAAAAGTATATACTGTGCTTGGATATTCATTTAGGGATATCGAGGATTATTATTTTAGGTCATTTTTGGCTGAGTTGCAACCCAAATTCAAACCTATGTCAAGGAATACAGTTAAAAATAATTACATTATAGTATATCAAGAAGAAAAGATGAAGTTGATGAAATCTTTTCTTTGAGATCTGTGACACGACAACGGATATGTGGACCTCGAACCAAACACTGGGATATATGAGTCTTACTGCCCATTATATAGATATGGACTGGAAGCTGCAAAAAAGGCTTATTAGTTTCAAAATGGTTCCACCTCCTCATTCTGGCATTGCTCTTAGCGATGTTATTTTGTCTTGTTTGAGCGAATGGGGAATCGGCAACAAGTTGTTTTTAATAACTTTGGATAATTGTAGTGCTAACAATGTTGTTGTTAGTAAACTACTTAAACAATTCAAGATGACTCTTCCACTTAAGGGCGAGTTTTTTCATATAAGATGTTGCGCACATATTCTCAATTTGATTGTGAAAGAGGGGCTGGAAGTTATAAATGGTCCACTATGTAAAATTCGCGAAGCCATTAAGTATGTGAAGGGATCACAAGCTCGTTTGGAGAGCTTTAAAGAAATTATTAAGCAATCAAAGATCTCAAGCAAGAAAGGATTACATTTTGATGTACCTACTAGTGGAATTTTACATATCTGATGTTAGAATCTGCCTTAGTGTACAAGGATGTGTTCTTTCATTTGGAGGAGCGTGATTCAAATTTTAAAGGAGCACCAAGCGAAAGTGAATGGGAATTGGCAAAAGTTGTTTGTGAATCTTTAAAAGTATATTATGAGGTCACCAATTCTTTCTCTAGTTCTAAATACCTAACTGCAAATGTGTACTTCGAGGGTGTTTGGATGATCTAAATGCAATTGATGGGCGAGGTTAAAAGTCATGATGACTTTATCAAATGCATGGCCCAGAAAATGGTCATAAAGTTTGAAAAATATTGGAGTGAGTATTCTTTAGTGTTGGCGATTGTAGTAATCTTTGATCCACGATATAAAATGCATTGGGTAAACTACTGTTTTCAGAAGCTTTATGGATTTAGTGGTTCCGCTGAACCATATACGCAGAGAATTCACAGCAGTCTTAAAAGATTATTTGATGCATATAACATCTCCAGTGATATGGAAGAGAGGAATGTTGGTTCATTTAGCAGTACAGTTTCATCACAAAGCAGAAGTTCTCGATATGACTCTGCAAAATATACTTATGATTTTGATTCGTTTGTTAGTGATGCTGCTACAAGTTATCAAATCAAGTCTGAATTGGATAGTTATTTAGAAGAGATGGTATTCTCTTTCTCTCTCTCTTTATAAATTATATGAGTAAAAATATTTTATTCTTCTCTTTATAATAATTTTTTAATGGATGAACAGTTACATCCTCGAAGTGACGACTTGGACGTTTTAAGCTTTTGGAAGATGAATGCTTCCAAATATCCTATATTATCTAGGATGGCTTGTGACATATTGTCAATTCCTATATCGACTGTTGCATCAGAGTCGGCATTTAGTGCTAGTGGGAGAATTATTGATGATTTTCGTAGTCTTTAGCCCCAGACACTGTAGAGGCTTTAACTTGTTTGCAAGATTGGCTTCGCGCTGCAATTCCTGAAGGTAAATTTAGTTCTTATTGTTTTATATTTATTTTATAAACTTAATATGGAAAAGTCTTTCCTAAATCTCTATTAACTAGGTTGTATGTCATGTGTAAAATTTATAGATTTAAATGAGGAGTTGCATGTAGTAGAAGTGGATGACGATTTTAATGAGTTGGAGGATTGGTCTAGAATTGAATCCTAAGGTATATCTTGTTTAATTTCTCAAAATTTTAATTTTGTTTCTATAACTTTAACATTTACAAACATTCCATTTGAATGATATTTAAAATAATTTCAGGTTTTTGGAAAAAGTTTATTTATTTAAGGCTAAAAACAGAACTATACTTCTAATGCATCAACAACCTGTTGGACCCGTTGGACCCATTTCTAAACGGGTTTAGTTCAGGGTCTGAATCTCCCTTAACCAAACCCGTTAGACCCGACCCATTTATAAATGGGTCTGGGTGGATCTCCTCTACTAGACCCGGACCCATTTATAAATGGGTCTAATGGGTTGACTCGGACCCGACTCGGACCCGCCCATTTAATAAAAGGGTCTGGGTCTAAAATTTGGACCCAGACCCGTTTAGTAAATGGGCAGGTCTGGTTTTGGCTAAACCTGTCCCGAACCCGACCATTTACGGCCCAAGTCTTTCAATGCAAAAGACTTGCCCAATTCCTGTTTCAGCCTGTCGATCTTCTTGATGTCTTTTCCCATGATGAGCATGTCATCAACATATAACAGCAAAACTAAGAAATCACCATCTGAGAACTTACGTGTGAACAGACAGTGGTCCAACTCTGTTCTGTCATACCCATGCTGTAACATGAACGAATCGAACTTCTTGTACCATTATCGCGAAGCTTGTTTCAGCCTGTACAAGCTCTTCCTCAGCCTACACACCATATGCTCTTTGCCCTTGACTTCGAACCCCTTTGGTTGGTGCATGTAGTTCTCTTCTTTCAGGTCACCATGGAGGAAGACAGTTTTAATATCTAACTACTCTATCTCTAGATCCATACTAACCACCAACCCAAGCAACACCCGTATGGATGTCATCTTCACCACTGGTGAGAATATCTCCTCGAAGTCTATACCTTTTCTCTGACCAAACCCTTTCACCACAAGTCTGGCCTTGAACCTCGTCTGTGAATTCTTCTGCTCAATCTTCTTTCTGAACGCCCACTTGTTGCTCAGAGCTTTCTTGCCCTTAGGTAGTTTCACCATATCATAGATGTGGTTCTTATGCAATAATTCCATCTTCTCTTGCATAGCTTTCAACCACTCCCCCTTATGCTCATCGGCTAGGGCCTCATAATAATCTTCTGGCTCTCCCCATCAGTCAGCAAAATGTACTCATGTGGCGAGTACCTCTTGGATGGCTGTCTATCCTTAGATGACCTCCTCACCTGTGGCTCAACAGGTGGATCAAGTAGGGGCTGCTCCCCTAGTCCATCTTCTGAAGGAACTCCCTCGTCCTCTGCACCTTGCTGTACTCCCCCGTCATCAGGCACCACGGAAGGAGTAACCGGATCTATGTCCTCTAGCTCACCTGAACTAGGCTGGTTCTTCTCTGGCTTACTAATGTCTTCTATACACTGATCTTTAAAGAAAACCATATCTCTGTTCCTGACGAGCTTCCTCTCGGTCAGATCTCACAATCTGTAATTAAACTTTTCATCACCGTACCCCAAGAACACACACTACCTGATCTTCATATCGAGCTTAGACCTCTCGTCTCTTGGTACGTGAACGAATGCACTGCATCTAAACACCCTGAGATGACTGTACGATGGATCTTATCCAGTCCACACCTTCTCAGGTACTTCTCCATTCAACGGGGCTGATGGAGACCTGTTTATCAAATACATAGCCGTGTGCATTGCTTCTCCCTAGAACGTCTTGGGCAATTTCGCATGGGATAATATACATCTGATTCTCTTTATAATGGTGCGATTCATTCCCTCAGCTAAACCATTATGCTGGGGGGGTCTTGGGAACTGTCTGTTCATGCCGTATACCCAGGGACTTGCAGTACTCGTGAAAGTCGTTAATGTATTGACCACCATTGTCTGTGCGGATGCACTTCAATGGTCTACCTGTCTCTCTCTCGACCATAGCATGAAATAATTTAAACACACCAAAGACCTCGTCCTTGGATTTCAAAGTATAAATCCAAACCCTCCTAGATGCATCATCTATAAAAGTAACAAAATACAATGCCCCACCTAAGGTTTTTGTCCTCATAGGACTATAAACATCAGAATAAACCAAATGTAATGTATGCACTTTATTAACATGAGAAGCAGATTTACTGAATGAAACTCTACGCTGTTTCCCTGATAAACAATCAAAACAGGTTTTGAGAGGTGTACCTGTCACGTCTGGAAGGAGTCACTTCTTTGTTAGTACCTGAACCCTTTTTCACTTATGTGGCCTAAACGCATGTGCCACATGTCAATAGTTGAATCTTCCGCTGCGTTCAACCCACCCTTGCACATACTGACACTTGCCTTGTAAATGGTGCAACACTTCTTTCCTCTGACCACGATCACCCACCAGTAAACCAGCTTTCATAGCCATCATCATCCAACCTTTCTGTCAACATCAAGTTGAGGCGAAGGTCTGGGATATGCCTCACATCTCTGAGAACCAATGTGCAGCCCACATCGGTCTTCACACAAATATCACCGACTCCCACGATTTTTGATACGCCAGAATTTTCCATCTTCACAGTCCCATAGTCACCTGACTTGTAGCTTGTGAAGAAGTCCATTCGTGGAGTCGCATGAAAAAAAGTTTCCGAGTCTATCACCCAGTCGGTGTCCTGACTCGTAGCCGTAAGACATACATCATGATTTGCAGTAAGAATAACTACAACGTCGCCATCTGAAGCGACCACAGTGAAATCTGATTCATCTTCCTTCCCCTTTCCTTTTTTGTCGTTCTTCTTACTTCGACATTCATGTTTGTAGTAGCCCTTCTTGCCACAATTTTAGTAATTAACATCTTTTCTTTTACTCAACTTGCCTCTTGATTTATCTCGGGCCTTCCCGCCATTCCTGTTCTTTCCTCTCCCCCGTTCTTGTGTCACAAAAACCTCTTGCTGAATAGACCCCTGAGACTTCCTCCTTGTCTCTTCATTGAAGAAACAACTAGTTACCTGTTCCATGGATATCTTTTCGTCTGGCACAGAGTTACTTAGAGATACCACCAATGTCTCCCAACTGTTAGGTAATGAACTAAGCAATAGTAAAGCCTGCAATTCATCATCCAGAACCATCTTCATAGAGGAGAGTTGGTTTACTATATTACCGAACTCATTCATGTGCTCGGCCACAAAACTACCATCTTTAAACTTGAGATTCACAAGTCGCCTTATCAGAAAAATCTTATTACTGGCTGTCTTCCTCTCATACGGCCCTTGTAATTTCAGTCATAGGCTAGCGGCTGAGGTTTCTGTAGACACATGGTGGAACACTGAATCATCCAACCATTGTCTAATAAACCCCACCACCTTTTGGTCCATCTTCTTCCAATAATCATCAGTCATATCCTTGGATTTTGCTGATATGCCTAAAATTGGAGAATATAGGTCCTTGCAATAAAACAAGTCCTCCATCTTAGCCTTCCATATGGTTCAGTTAGAACCATTGAGGTTGATCATCCTTGATGAGCCACCTTCCATAATTCAAAACCAATCCTACCCGTTCAATGGACTTAGCTTTGATACCACTTTGTTGGGGGCCTTGCACAAAACCTTAGGATCTAGCCCTCCAGAACAAACCAGAATTATGGATAATAAAGCAATGAAAATAATCAATGCATCAATCACACACCACATAAGAGATTTTTATGTGGAAAACCCTCAAAGAGGTAAAAACCACTGAACCTTATCCAGATCAATAATTCACTATGAAGTAGAACGTTACGACCTTCTTCACTCACGCAAGAGTGGATAAACAATGAGAGAAACAAAGAAAATAGAGAGATCTCACCGATTGAGGACATAGAAGCGCAGAGATATAGATTACACAGTAGATAACCTCCACGAGCAGAACCTCCCTTCTATAAGCTTCCTCTCTCTCTTTCTCTCTCTCTCTCTCACCTTTGATAGCCCTAAACCCTTTAGCAAATCTCTTGTAAAGCTTTAGGAAACCCTCTTGTCATACCTAGAAAGCTCTAGGTACCTCCTATTTAAGGTTTTAGGAAACTCCTTTCCTCATCCCAGTTGCGAAAGGACTTGCGACACGAAATTCGCGCAAAATCGCGGAACGAATCTGGGTAACTACGACTGGTAGTGACGAACCTTCGACCGATCTAACGCCACCTATGACTGGTCAAGCACCTCCCACGACCGGTCGAGCACCCCGGAGAAAAATAACCCAAGTCGCTGGACTTTGAGTTGTGCCACGGCTCAACTCCTACGACTGGTCGAGACCAGCCTTCGACCGGTCGAACAGGGCTCACGACTGATCGACGACGGGTCAAAAAAACCCATCAGTAAATTCTCTAGACAGTTTTTGAGCATGTTTGATTGATCGAACATGAATGCTCAATCAATCAAGGGTTGCTCAATTTATGTCAATCAATCGATGCTTAGATCAACGATGTGCTCGATTTTGCATAATTGCTCGAATTGTTTTCCTATTATGCTTGTTATACTATAAATATAAATGTAATACGAGATTATGGGATGATCAAGGGAGCTTAAATATTTTTAAGAGGGTTTTGAAGGGAGGTTAGGGTTTTCTAAAGGATTTCGCATTAGGAAGTGATTCTATATCTTGTAATTCATTTATCATGGTGGATTTGTTGTCGCTTTGTGCCATGAATTTTTTTTTTCACAAGGGTTTTGCATGTAAAAATCACGTGTTCCTATACATGCTTTGTTACATTTATCTTTCGCCTGTTTGATTCGAATTCAAGGTTTATTTTTGCGTTTATCCAACAAGTGGTTTCAGAGCTATACATTGGTATTCGAGTTTGAACTGAAACATGTCGATAAATGGATATAACATAAAGTATGAAACGGAGAAGTTTACCGAAAAAAATAATTTTGAACTATGGAATGTGAAGATGAGATGCCTTCTAGTTCAACAATAATTGCAACAGGAACTCCTTGGTGTAGCAAAGCGTTCTGAAACTATGGTCAAAGAAGAGTGGAAAAAACTGGATGAGATAGCAAAACTTCGATTTAATTATGCTTGTCCGACGATGTCTTTTATAATGTTTTTTATCAAAGGACCATCACAGGGCTTTGGAAGAAGTTAAAAGACTTGTACATGACAGAATCTCTATCTCATCATGTGTATTTAAAAATGGATAAGGGGTCAGATATTAATGAACATATCAGCACATTTAATCTGTTACTTTGCAAATTGACAAGTGTGGAAGTGAAGATTGATGAGGAAGACCAAATCCTGATTCTGTTGAACTCTCTTCCAAAATCATAAAAGTGTCTTATAGATAATGTGTGTTGTGGTAGGGAGACCATTGACGTAGAAACCGTTATCTCAACCCTTTATTCGAAGCAGTTGAGAAAGAAAGATATTGGTGGTGGTTCCTTTATGGATGCGTTAGTAGCTAGGAGAAGAATTTCTAAGTGGGAGAAGGGAAACTCATTATCACGGTCAAAGTCAGAGGACAAATAGAAGATGAAGTGCTGAAACTATAGAAGACATGAGCATATGAAGAATGATTGTTGGAATCCTAAAACCCGTAAGGGAGAAAAATTAAATGAAATGCCAAAGGAGGCCAACACAACGAAATCTAGTGAGTTGGTGAGTAGTTGTGACGTTTTGATTGTATCCAAATTTGAGAATCTCGGCAATGAGTAGATTTTGGATTATGAAGATTTATATTACATGACCTTTTCAGCAGAGTTGGTTCACCAGTTACAACGAGTGCAATTATGGCTATGTGTTTATGGGCAATGACTTTTTATGTAAAGTTGTTAGAATCGGATCAGTGTGTATCAAGATTTTTAATGGAACGGAGCACATCATGATATATGTGAGACATGTTCCTAAGCTGAGTAAGAATATGATATCCTTAGGGGCTTTTGATATACTTGGGTGCAAGTTCACCGAATTTGATCGTTTCTTGAGGGTTTCAAAGGGAAGACTCATTATGATGAAGGACCGAGCCAGGGCCCGCCTCACACGGGCCGTCCATCTCGAGTGTGCCCCTGCATCCCACAGGCAATGGTGGAGAATAGTCATCTATAAAGGTAATAAAATATTTGTGGCCACTCCATGAGGCTATAGGGAATGGTCCACAGATATCTGTATGTATAATCTCTAATAGACCTACACTCCTGGTTGCATCTTTCTTTCTCGTTCTAGTCTGTTTCCCTTTTATGCAATCATGCATACTTTATAGTCAGAGAAGTCTAGAGAATGCAAGATTCTTTCTCACACAAGCCTGTCTAATCTCTCATGAGATATATGACATAGCCGCCTGTGCCACAACATAGAGGAATTCTCATAATCTAGTCTTCGCTTGGATCCCACTTTATTTCCATGCAAGGTGTTAATATTATAGACGTGAGAGGCAATCAAGTCTAACTGGTATAAGTTGTTTACTATAGAGCCAGTTCCGACTTTAATCGAATTAAAGTAAATACCAAAAAATTATTTCCAAAGTGAAATGAATATCTCAACTTATCCAAATAGGAAATTGAAACTAAATTGTGCCTCATAGATGACACACAGAATGTATCTACTAAATCTAAAAAATGACCAGACTTTAACTTAAGCCTATAGACTCCTATTGCCTCCACGTCTACCTTGACACTATTGCCTACGTATACTGAGCACTCTTCATCAGTTGGTGGCCTGGCCTGTAATAATTCCTGCATAGAAGTGCATATGTAAATAGTAGTTCCTGAATCTATCCACCAGGAATCCGCTGACACATCAGTTAGATAAGATTCAAAACAGACAAGAACAAAATGATTACCTTTCTTTATGAGCCAATTCTTAAAGCCTTCGCAGTCTTTCTTGAAATGACCCGCCTTATTGTAAAAGAAGCACGGTTTGCCTTTAACCCATTTGCGTTTAGATCCATTTCCAGATTGATTCTCATGGTTTCCAGATGGAGGACCAGAGAATCCATTATTAGAACCTTATTTCCTCTTCTTCTTACCTTTATTCCTTGCCCATGCCCATGCCCATGACCTGAGGTCACCATATTAACATTTTGAACTTTAACCACCTGTCTGATCCTGTCTTCTTCTTGGACACACTGAGTGATAAGTTCATCCAATGTCCACATGTCCTTTAGAGTATTATAGTTCACAAGGAATGTGTCGAATTGGGGAGGAAGGTTATTCATGATCAAATGAACCAGTTGATCATCAGTGAGTACAAGCCCTAGAGCATGGATCTTAGAAACAACCTCGATCTGCTCTATAATGTATTTACGGCTTTTGCTTTTTCCATCGAAGGACGAATGAGTCAATTTGTTCAGAAGAATGCCTACTTCAGATTTATCAGATTTCTTGAACCGTTTTCCCATTTCAGTCAGGAATGTTTTGGCATTGTCTGTATCAGGCATGGCGCCCTTCATGGATTTAGAAATCGAATACTTAATTACTTTCAGGCATGTATCATTTGATCTAAACCATGCAACCCATCGATTATATTCAACTTCAGTGGCATCATCAAATGGTTCTTGCGGTTCCGGTGTTATCAGGGCAAGATCTAATTGAAGACAGCCCAGTACAACTTCAATGGCATTCTTCCATTGAGTGTAATTAGATCCATTAAGGGCAGGGACTTGATGCGTATTAGTTGAAATTGAGACTGAAATAGAAGAGATACATATATACTCACATTAGTTGATAATTTCACAAATTAATTTCGTGAGTGTTAACAAAATATCAAGCTAAATGAATCAATTCAGTTGTTAAGAGAGGCATCAACTGAATCATCTAAGATGACGATGGGCCCAACCATCTCATCCTGGCGAGAATCTATTATATCATCATGATTCCTCATATGGGTGGTAATAATAACATGTTAGTGATCCTCCTGAACATGAAGCTAAGTGATGTAAGTCATGTAAATCTGAGACACTCAACACTTGTGGGTGAGATGAGTCTTTCAGCTTTACATTACCAGCACCATTTACTTCACCCGTTCACTTGACTACCAAACAGTAATCGTCTGTGTTTTCGTTACCATACACATGAAAAGGTGAACGCAACTGTATGCAATCCTCTTTATTCCAATGTTGTAAGTCTGTACTTGTAAAGTTTTCATCGATTGAGGTCACTATGGTGGCTAATACAACCGAATCCAAAATTACAAATATAGACTTTAGGATCGCTATTATAATCCTGCCTCTCTATGGATTATATCTTAATTAGTCCGATGCGGCCCACAAGATGATCGGTATTGATCATTGGAAAATATATGAACCTTAAGGTGAAACATGTGGATAGGTTTCATACCATATATTCCAATGGTTTATATCAAATCTTAAGGACGGGTGATGGGCCTATAATAGGGCCGGATCAGTACTATAATTAGAACAGTTCATCATCAATGAGCATTGCATTTTCAACATACTTATGATAGACAGTTGTCACTTAATAATCCAGATGGATAGATAGGTCATTGTGGACTAAATGAATGCTCTACATCAGGGAAACTTGCCCAAAAATTTTGTGCAACTAAGGTGTACATGTATGGCCTTCAGATGAGACCTACTGAGTTTATGAAGAACGCTTTAGAATGTGCTAAGGTGTGTAAAACGAGCCCTTAACAGATGTCAGGCCCAACGGCCCAATAAAATAGGATAGCAATCTCGTTCATCGGCTCTGGAAGTCGGACCTGATAGATATACATTCGGGTCCACTGACCCGTCAGATAAAACGGGGAAAACCCGTCTAATGCTTTTCAACAGGGCAGGAAGCCCTAGGCTCGAGCTTGTCTCCGAAAAATCTCTCACTGTAGGAGAGAGAGAGAGAGAGAGAGAGAGAGAGAGAAGACGCTCTCCCTGCCCGCCCAACGCATCTCGAAGGAGACAAGTCCCTCTGATCAGTTGTAGAAACCGAGGACAACATCAGAAGCACCGGCTGTAACCGTGACCGCGACTGCCATTGATGAGTGCGAGGGCTCAAGACGCTAATGATGGCTCCGATTAGAGGAAGAAAATGGTGAGCCATCACCTTCGTCCGTTTGTACAAGGTTCGTCAATGGCCGCCGGTATGAATGACAAAGGTAAGATGCCGGTAAGGGTTTCTTAAGTCCCTAACTGATTAATGGGATTTGATTTGGTAATCCTTAAATTGATCTGGATTAGGGGATCTGGATTCTGAAATCCCTAATCGGGATCTGGAATTGGGGATGCGGATCTGAAATTTCCGATTTGGGATTTTGGATTCGAAATCCCTAATTGCTGTATTTGGGATTAAAATCCCTAATTTTCTCAATTTGGGGATTCAAATCTGAAAGCCCTAATTTCAAAATTTTGGGGGTTCCGAATTAAAAATCCCTAATTGATATCTGAATTTGGGGATTCGAATTTGAAGTCCCTAATTCTGGATGTGGGAATTGAAATTCCTAATTCGAATAGTTGTCTTTAGGGTTTTCGAAATTCAAATCCCTGATCTTAATATTTCTGGATTTAGGGATTCAGAAATCCCTGATATGATCAGATCTAGCTGGATGTGATCATCCATACCTATGCACAGATGGCTCTGATACCAAATGTGGGACTTAATTTGTATGCGGAATAGGCCCACGGATCTGTCTGTGCAAGGGACATGATGATCAGGGGTTCAGATAGCTTACCTAGCTGAGACGCCACCATGGAAGCTGGATAAGAATACCAGAAATCCTGTAGAGCTTAGGATCTTCCTCTCCTTCACACCCTTTCTGCAATACAATAGATGAGACTCGAATTTTGCTATGGTGTAGGATCAGGGACCCAGCTCTCTTTTATAGAGACTATGGAGAGAGAGTTTGAAACCTACAGAACTCTCTCTCCCACGCTCCACATTACTATGTCCTAGTTCGACTCAAATTGTCTTGCGTAAGGCTATAGCATTCCACCCTAAATATGCAGTGTTGTGCAGATAGATTGCGTCGCGTATCACCTTAAGTGGGGCCCACTGATTAACTCAATCAAACAGTCCAACTAGAATACAATCCAGATCGTTGATCAGTAAGGCCCACTACATAGAGTTCTTACATATCCACCTGCCCATCTACCTATTCATACACCTACTTGCACATTATTACTCCCATGAAGCTCACGATATTGTGTTTATGCCATCTATCCCATGCATTTAGTTAGCCCAAGTATGATGATGGGATGCCTAAAAAGTTTAGCTTATCTAATAATTAAATTCATAGAAAATATGTAACAACTACCTAAAAGCTTTGAAATTTATGTAATAACCTATATGATGGTTTAATTGACAAGATTTTTTAACTTTAACGACAAGTAAACACTTATGAATAAGTTAGATGCCATATACACCAAGATAAGCCCCACAAGTTGTTTGCCTGGATGCCTTCAAATTATACATGAAACAAGGATCTTCATCGATTGACCAAATTGATCGATAAATCGCGTGAGCTCCATATTATACAGATTAGTTTCTGGACAATTTTAGACCAATTCGATCAATCGACCATGGGGGCGTGATTGGTTAACACAATTCGAAAAATACTTATAAATTCTCTAGACAGTTTTGAGCATGTTTGATTGATCGAACATGAATGCTTAATTGATCAATGGTTGCTCAATTGATGTCGATCAATCAATGCTTAGATCGATGATGCGCTCGATTTTGCGTAATTGCTCGAATTGTTTTCCTATTTTGGTTGTTATACTATAAGTATAAGTGTAATATGAGATTATGGGATGATCAAGGGAGCTTAAATATTTTTAAGAGGGTTTTGAAGGGAGGTTAGGGTTTTTTGAAGGATTTCGCATCAGGAAGTGATTCTATCTCTTGTAATTCATTTATCATGGTGGATTTGTTGTCACTTTGTGCCATTATTTTTTTTCACGGGGTTTTCCATGTTAAAATCACGTGTTCCCATACATGTTTTGTTGCATTTATCTTTCGCCTATTTAATTCGAATTCGAGGTTTGTTTTTGTGTTTATCCAACAAGTGGTTTCAAAGCTATACATTAGTATTCGAGTTAGAATTGAAACATGTCGATAAATGGATATAACATAAGGTATGCATCAGAAAAGTTTACCGAAAAAATAATAATTTTGAACTATATAATGTGAAGATGAGAGGCCTTCCAGTTTAACAATAATTGCAACAGGAACTCCTTGGTATAGCGAAGCGTTCTGAAACTATGGTCAAAGAAGAGTGGAAAAAACTGGATGAGATAGCAAAAAACTTCGATTTAATTATGCTTGTCTGACAATGTCTTTTATAATGTTTTTGATCAAAGGATCACCACAGGGCTTTGGAAGAAGTTAAAAGACTTGTACATGGCAAAATCTCTATCTAATCATGTGTATTTAAAAATGGATGAGGGGTCTGATATTAATGAATATATCAGCACATTTAATCCATTACTTTGCAAATTGATGAGTGTGGAAGTGAAGATTGACGAGGAAGACCAAATCCTGATTCTGTTGAACTGACTTCCAAAATCATAAAAGTGTCTTGCAGACAATATGTGTTGTGGTAGGGAGACCATTGAAGTAAAAATCGTTATCTCAGCCCTTCATTCGAAGCAGTTGAGAAAGAAAGACATTGGTGGTGGTTCCTTTATGGATGCATAAGTAGCTAGGAGAAGAATTTCTAAGTGGGAGAAGGGAAACTCATTACCACGGTCAAAGTCAAAAGATAAATGGAAGATGAAGTGCTAGAACTGTAGAAGACATGAGCGTATGAAGAATGATTGTTGAAATCCTAAAACTCATAAGGGAGAAAAATCAAATGAAACGCCAAATGAGGCCAACACAACGAAATCCAGCAAGTAGGTGGGTGGTTGTGACGTTTTGATTGTATCTAAATTTGAGAATCTCGGCAATGAGTGAATTTTGGATTATGAAGATTTATACTACATGACCTTTCAGCAGAGTTGGTTCACCAATTACAACGAGTGCAATTATGGCCATGTGTTTATGGGCAATGACTTTTTATGTAAAGTTGTTAGAATCGAATCGGTGTGTATCAAGATTTTTAATGGAACGAAGCACATCATGATATATGTGAGACATGTTCCTAAGTTGAGTAAGAATATGATATCCTTAGGCGCTTTCGATATACTTGGGTGCAAGTTCACCGAATTTGATCGTGTATTGAAGGTTTCAAAGGGATGACTCATTATGATGAAGGAATGACGGAGTGGTAACCTTTACAAGTTGATTGAGACTACCGAAACAAGTAGAATTATAACGTCTATAACAAAATTTACATCGGCACGTTTTTGACATACGCATCTAGGCTACATGAGTGAGCGCGGTATGAAGGTACTTTCTTATTGTTGCTTGATTCCTATATTTAAAAGTGTTGATTTTAATATACATGAGTACTGTATATATGATAAACAATCATGGTGTTCTAGATTATGTGTATTATGATGTATGAGGGTCGTCGTTTGTGGTTTCTAGGGGAGGTTCATCATTTTTTGTTACATTTATTAACGATTTTTGTAGAAATATGTGGGTTTACTTTATAAAGCATAAATAAGATGTTTTCGTCACCTTCAATGTCTAGATGGCGATGGTAGAAAAACAATTATGGTGAAAATTGAAAGCGTTAAGGACAGACAATGGTGGAGAATTAACTTCAAAGGAATTCAATCAGTTTTGTAAAGATGGGGGATCGTACAACATAACACAATCAGGCACACACCATAGGAGAATGGTGTGGTAGAACGAATGAATCAGACTCTTTTGGATAAAGTCCAGAGTATGTTGAGCAACGTTGGGTTAGGCAAAGAGCTAAGGATTGAGACCGTTAATATGACTTGTTACTTAGTAAATCGGTCCCCGTTTACGCCAATAGATCGTAAATATTTAGAAAAAGTGTGGAGTGGTCATGATGTAGACTACAAGGGCTGCGAGTATTTGGTTGTGATGCTTACTTTCATGTACTGTCAGTCAAGAAAAAAAAAGCTAAACAAAAGTGCTAAGAAGTGCACTTTTGTGAGCTATGATGATGGTGTAAAGTGATATAAGCTATATTAAATCCGATTTATGGTCAAAATTTACCTATGGAATACTTAAATGTTAAGATCCATTTGATCTGATCGTTCATTTTCTTATTATTTATAGTTTTGGTTCATTGATCTTGATTGATCTCTGATTAGATGGTCTGATTTAACGATGGATTGAGTGGATCTTAATTTCATTAAGTTTAATCCCTGAGTTAAATGATCAGACCCTTGATCAACGGTTGGATTGGACCCGATTGGTGATTTAACGATCTAAATCATTATTTTGATCTTTTCCCAAATTCTAATGGTTCAGATCTAAGATCAGCCTAAGGATTATGATTAACCCATAACGATTTTAGTTTACAAGATCTTTTTTTAATTTAATCCAATATCTTAATGGGTAAGATTTACCGTTCAACTAAGTGTAGGTGGTGGGGCCCACTTAAGGATGTTCATTTTAATATTGGTGGGACTTGTCGCGATACTACTTTGTGATCACTGGATCTTATTGTTACCTCTAAAGAATACCGAAACTCCATATGAGAGTAGATCTCTAAACATACATAAAGGTAAATTAAAGGGTGGGGTCCACTTAGAATCATGTTTCCACACATGGTCCTACCCAAAATGTTAGATATATAAAACAATTCTCGTAATCATGATTTTCATACACATTAATCTTATTCTAGAATTGAATCCAGATCACATGGTGGGGCCCACCTTGATTGATCGGGAACACTTGTTGGTAAGGCCCACTATATGATATGATCTATCTATAAACTTTTTTCACTCATTAAGTTCAATATCACTCCACATTCAAGGTCCATATCACTACGTCATTTACACTTCTTGATTGTTGTGGTGGTGGGCCACATCTCATGATGATTGTACTAATACATGAACCGACCTTGATCGTAACCACAACCCATTAGAATGGATCTATTTCATAAGATATATACATTATCCATTTTTAGCATGTGGGGCCCACCATATATGATCAGAGTATGATCTATATCATCGATTTACTTATGTAGTTAATGATTTGGGAAAAATCTCACCCTTGATCATGGTGAATCCCTATGCATCAAAAGCATATCTGATTTCATCTGTTACAAAAATCTGATTTAAGCCAAAGATAGGTATAAGATGATGTGTGGGGCTATTATCATGGTCATGAATCTAGATGGGTCCCACTACACGTTTAAGAAAATAGATTTATATAAATTTAAATCATTTCAAAAGGAAAAATTCTAAATCAACAAATAGGTACCGATAGAGTTGTACATGAATCGAGTTGGTTCAATTAACTCACTCGACTAAAAAAAAGTTCGATTCTACTCAGTTTGAAATAGAGTTCGAGCCGCGTTGAGCTGCTTTTTTGAGCTTCAAGCTTGCCTGAGCTCGACTTGACTAAGATCGAACCTCAACTCAAATCGACTCGGATTGAATCAGCTTAGTGACTTAGTTATTTTGATATTGATGTTGCTTGCCAAGTGTTTGATGAAATGAATCAATAAAGTGTTGTTTTAGGTTCATACATTCTTCACGAGATAAGTTAGCTGAGAGTAAAGAGTGGATACGAAACAAATCACTATATATTAAAAAAACATTTACATTATAAAACTATCTTCAAATCATGATTTTGATGTTGTCAGCTTTGTGTTTGTGCTTGATGAACTACCCGTATGTTATTATTATTGTTTTGCATTCCATGAAAAGTTGAAAATGCTTTTTTTTTTTTTTTTTTTCTTTCCGGTTAGCTTGTGAGTACACCCCATTTTCAGTTCACGTTTCACCGTTAGCCACTCAAGATAAGTTATGTATTTGAGAAAATATTTCTTTGGCTTGAATTGACCGTTAATCGAACTGAGCTGGGTTAGTCAGGCTTGAGGACTGAGCCTAGCTGAGTTAGAGCCAAGATTAGCTATTAGCGGAGCTGAGCCGAGCCTAACGAAGCTCGACTTGGTTAAACTCATGTACATGTACATAAGGTCAGGCCCACTAATTTGTACCAAATAGTACTCGAGCCAACACCCCCTGGGGCCTACCACACTGACGTGGGAGCATGGGGATCCACGCTGCCTCTCACATGTGTGGAGCCACAACGTTGCCCACGTGGACAGCGTGTGGCCAGCATGTGGTGGCCCACATGTCTGTCATGCAGCAGCGTGGGTCCCACACGGTGAGGCCCTCCTATTTATTTAGGCCCTGTTTGGGCAACACGATTAGAAGCGATTAGGTGGGATTGGATTCATCTGGTTCCGTGCCAATTCCACTCCATGTTTGGCAAAGCTTGGAATTAGATAGAATGAAATTACATTGGGTCTCGTGCCAATTTCACTCAATGCTAGCAAGTTGTGTAGGTCTCACCCTGATGTGTGGGCTATATCCACACCGTCCACCCATTTTTTGAGATTATTTTAGAGCATGGGCAAAAAATCAGGTAATTCTAAAGCTCAAGTGGACCCACCACTGAAAGTAATGGGGATTGAATACTTACCGTTGAAAACTTTTTTGGGGCCACATAAGTTTCGGATCTACCTCATTTTTCGGCCCATACCATAAAATGAGGTTACAAAACAAATGAACGGTTTAGATATAATACATATATGTTATTCTGGTAATTTCAAATGATGGTGGGTATATCCATTCAATGTACCACCATATTACCAACAAAGCATAGCATTAATCTAATCCCATGGAATCGGGGGACAATCCCCGCCATGGGTAATAATGATGTTTTTTTTTAATACAATCCCACCCAATCCCTTCTAATCCAGTTGCCCAAACTGGGCCTTAATGTACAAAACGGCCAACTTGCATATCTTTCGACGGTAGTGATTTTATCAATTTTTAATTATTAGATCTTAAACCAAATCAGAAAAATATCTTAGATGGGTGCAACAATGACGTTGGACGGCTCAGATTTTGTGATGACGAGGTGAGCTTCATCGAATCCTAACTCTCTCTCTTTCTATCTTTCTTATGTGAAAATGGAAGCGGATTGCGTACTGAGTAACTCAGTACCCTTAGGCCCTGTTTGGGAAACAGGATTAGAAGGGATTAGGTGGGATTGGATTCATCTGGTTCCGTGCCAATTCCACTCCATGTTTGGCAAAGCTTGGAATTAGATCGGATGGAATTACATTGGGTCCGTGCCAATTTCACTCAATGCTAGCAAGTTGTGTAGGTCCCACCCTGATGTGTGGGCTATATCCACACCGTCCACCCATTTTTTGAGATTATTTTAGAGCATGGGCCAAAAATCAAGTAATTCTAAAGCTCAAGTGGACCCACCACTAAAAGCAATGGGGATTGAATACTTACCGTTGAAAACTTCTTTGGGGCCACATAAGTTTTGGATCTACCTCATTTTTCGGCCCATACCATAAAATGAGGTTACAAAACAAATGAACGGTTTAGATATAATACATGTGTTATTCTGGTAATTTCAAATGATGGTGGGTATATCCATTCAATGTACCACCGTATTACCAACAAAGCAGAGCATTAATCTAATCCCATGGAATCAGGGGACAATCCCTGCCATGGGTAATAATGATGTTTTTTTTAATACAATCCCACCTAATCCCTTCTAATCCAGTTGCCCAAACAGGTAGCGTACTGAGTAAACCTAGTGGGGTCCACGGTTATTTATTTATTTTATCCACTCCATTAATAGAAAGATAAGGTGTGGATGACAAGGGTGCACCCAAAAGATTACACCTCAATTCCCATGTGCGGGGGTACATATATAATTGTGTGCGTGCTACGCATGTCACTAAATGTGAGTTATTTAATCCAAAAGGTGTCATCTTGATGCTTATGATGTATATGTTTATGAAAAAAATTAATTTAAGTGTTCTAAGTATGCGTGATGGGTGAGATGTTTGACCATATGAATCACTAATCTAAGCATAAAAAGTATAATGAAATCAAGATGTTTTATCACATGAATCAGTAATCTAAACATAAAAAGTATAATGAAATCATTTATTTGCATATTGGTTAATTTGACAATCCAAAGGTTGAGCTTCAGTATGGATGGATGATCCATGGTGTGTATTAGTGTTTTAACGGACATATTAACATAGATCTAAGTTTAAATGGTAAAATGACCCACTTAATGATCAATTTTGGTTAAGAAATTCAGAATTTTTTTTTAAATACCTCTCAAAATTGTCAAGTATATTATATGGCCTATCAAGCCCGGCCCAAACAATTAAAAATCAAGGCCAAAGCCAACCCTAGGCCTACCCAGTTAACAATCTTACTTGTGAGGGTGTGTGGCAGTTGAGGGGCCCCGAGCTGGACTTGAATTAAGTATTGCTGTTGCTTGTATTGAGTTGGGTACAAGCAAGATTTGGCATAATGTAATTGGATAGTAAGCTATTGTCAGGAACAACTTTTCAAACATGCTTTACTTGGGCCCATATCTGACAGTGTTTTATTGTCCAATCAAATTTTGCTATATCGTGGCTATACCAAGCTCGATACAGGTAGGGGTATACACGAACCGCTCGGTTACCTCGCTCGACTCGACTCAACTCGAAAAAGCTCGATTTGACTTGGATCGAAGCTGAGTAAGAACCAAGTCGAGCTGATTTTTTGAGGTCAAAAATGAGTTCGAGCAGGCCCCAGCTCAACTCAACTTGGATTGAATCCAGCTCGAATTGAACTTAGATCGTGACTCGGTTACTTTGTCATTGATGTTGCTCACCAACTGTTTGATAAAATGACTCAACGAAATGTGGCTGGTGGCAAGGAAGATATGTACACGAAACAAATGCATTTTTTTCTCTTTATTTTTCTTGGTTTTTTATGTTGCTTAGAAGGTGTTTGATAAAATACTTGTAAAAGCATTGCCTCTGTTTGTAAAACCATTGCCTCTGTTTGTAAAACAGTGAGGTTTTGAAGTTATAGTTCAAGTGTTAGTGGAAATGCCTCAATGGTGAACTCGGCTTGATCTTGGCTCGAGCTGCTGACCGAACTGAGCCGAGCTAGCCAGTCAGGCTCAAGGACCGAGCCGAGCGAAGTTCGAGCTGAGGTCAGCTAGTGGCCGAGCCGAGTTGAGCTGAGGCCAGCTCGACTCGGTTCGACTCGATGTACTCCCCTAGATACAAGTAGTACCAATACATAATCTGAGTTCTCATAATAAGAAGGTCCTTGATTGGGAGTTTTTCTTTTTATCTCTTTCTCCCCGGAAGAAATCAAACATAGTCAACTTCAACTCGAGACAGCTATTCGAAACATAAAGTTGAATCCAGGATAGCTATTTGAAATCTCATGGACAAGCAGTTATACAAGGCTATAGATCTCTTTTAAGGATTCTGATATGAAAAAAAATAAAAAAGAAGAAGAAGAAGAAGAATTCGTAGCTTGAAAGTTCAAGATTCTTTTCTTGATTTGATTTGTTCCATAAAAATTTCACTGCACGAATCAGTTTTTATTCATAGTTGAAAGTTCCCACAATGGGTGACAAGCATTTTGTGTCAAGCATGAATTATCTTAATTACATTTGTGATAAGAGGTGTTGTGATTTGATTGAATCAAACATTGACAAAGTAAAGCATGTTTGAAATTTGTTGGAGCCACATGATGCTGCCGGCATTGAACCCATGCAAAGCATGTTTGAAAGTTATCAAATGGGCTGCCCCAATCTACAACGGGTCACCTGGATTATGCTGCTAATTTATTGAATTTACTTTTACAACAGGCTAGGTGCAACCTGACCTCACCTAATAGTGCTGCCCTGGCGTGGGTCCACCTTAATATATGTGTGGTTTTCCTCGCCAATCCATCCATTTTCCATGTCATTTCAGGGCATGAGACAAAAAAATGAAACAAATACAAATCTCAAGTTGACCACACTATATTAAACAATGGTGGTGGACCATTAAAGACTTGTCGTGGCCATAATAGGTTTTGTATCAAGCTCATATTTGGTTTTACCCTTCATCCAAGTCGGTCTGAACTTTGCAACAGGTTAGAGGGCAAGTATACATTACAGTGGAACCTACAAAGTTTTAACGGTAGGTATTTAATCACCACTGTTTCCTGTAGTGTGGTCACGTGAGATTTACATCTACTTCATTTTTGGGCTCGTGCCCTAAAATGAGCTGAAAAAACGGATGGACCGCATGGATATAGTACAATACGTTAAGGTGGGTCCCACGGTCAGGCCAAACCCAATAGGTTCCCATGTGCGTCCTTCTTAGTTAATACTCAAATGTTAGTTTAGCACCATTTTAAAACGATGAAGACCCATCCTCTTTCCAAATGGCAATGATCTACAGCCATCCAAAACACCCACATTTGGGTCATATTTAGTAAATTACTTTGATCAAAGAAATCAAAACCATCCAATAAAGGCATATACTCAAAAGCCAAATAGGCTAGTGGCCCAAAATCTGATGATTATATAATCGTCTCACTCAATGCAGATTTTCATTCGTCATCCACATACGGTTCAATCATTGTCAACGGTCCTCTATTGCCGTGCAACTATCCCATGTATGTGGCGCCCCAAAAATCGGAACTTGAGTTGGCCAGGCCCGAACCCGAATTTCAGGACCGTGAGTTGTATTTAAATAAATATACATCGCAACCCACATTATTTCATACATTTTTAAGGCAATCAGAGCAACTAAAAGGATACTAATAATTGTGATTAAATATTGTCCACTAATCAATCCTTAAATCTTTAATTACATTGACATAAATAAATAAATAATAACAACATGCATTAAATTTTAATTAATTTCTAAATAAAAAAAATATAAAATATAAAAGTCTTCAATCTGATCCAATCGGTTCTTCAGTATACCATACAGCCTAAAAGCTTGTCTATATGGGTGTGAGCGTGACAATGACTCGTGAGGGTCACATCCTTCCCAAAATTGAAAATTATACATTAACACAAATAAAATTCAATAATACAAATATGACTAATTACGAGTATTGAATCATTATTGTACATGACAACAATAATAATTTATTTTTCGTAATAACAAAATAAGACAATTGCCGTTATCTAAAATCATTTTTGGTTCAATCAGGCGAACACCCGTGTGTGTTGATCCTTTTAGGGAATGACCCTCGGCAGAGCACCGGTGTTGATCCTTTTAGGGAATGACCCTCGGCAGATCAGCACTGGTGAATAAACTTTTAGGATAAATATCCAAGGCAAGAGCACCCATATGTGTTGATCCTTTTAGGGAATTGCCAGTATGAGCACCGTCTTGATCCTTCGGGTATGACCTGGGCAAGTGAAACACCGTCATCGTCTTGATCCTTTCGGGTATGACCACAGGAAGAGCACCCATAACAAATATAATGTAATGATCCTTTTAGGCAGAGCACCCATAATTTAAATACAATTTAAAGCAGTTAACAGTGATCAAATGAATTTATTGCACATATCAGAAATCAAATAAATGCATTCTACATCACTTAAAAATCAAAATCAAATAATTTAAATCAATAATTCAAAATAAATAATCAATGTAAT
The DNA here is from genome assembly GCA_030180095.1 of Magnolia changhungtana. Lineage (NCBI taxonomy): Eukaryota > Viridiplantae > Streptophyta > Magnoliopsida > Magnoliales > Magnoliaceae > Magnolia > Magnolia changhungtana. Next base: position 1,882,344 of record JASAUF010000156.1, read on the forward strand.
CAAATATATACACTAATGTAATCTTTTCAATCGGGAAGATCACCTACTTGGTGTGTTGATTGGAGGTTGAACGCTTGCCGTTAAAATCTTCTTGGGTTGATGGTGAGCGGCCTGGATTATTTGGTGGGTTCCGCCGATGAAGAATGGTGGAAGAAGAAAAGGAGAGTTTGAATGGGAGAGAAAATTGAGGAGAAAATTGGGGAGAGAGGTTAGGTCGTGCGGTGAGAGGAGTGAGGGATGTGGTTGGTTACGGTGAGATGAGTTTTGTTTTATTTTGTTTCTTTTATTTTATTTTATTATAGAGTGGGTCTTACAAGAATGATGTGACAGATCCACACCGTTCATCAGTTTTGCTAGATGATGTTAGGACATAGTCCAAGAAATGAGGTAGATTCAAGGTTTAAGTGGACCACACCAAAATAAAAAAATGGGATATAGTTCTCACTGTTAAAAAAAAAAATGGGTTGTTACATTCTACCCTCCTTAACAAAAATTTCATCCCGAAATTTATTATGTCAATACCTAACTAAAATTGCGTAGTGGGTTTGCGAATGACGTAGTTTGTGCTAACATTTACTTCATTGTCGTGTCTCTTCGGTGATAATGTGTTGTGAAATTATTCGTAAAACCTACTCTCTCTTGATAGTGCGACAACATAATCAAGGGTTAACATCAATGTCATGGAGGTCTTTATTATTATTATTATTATTATTATTAGTATGTTGAAGATTTTGTAGGATTGCAAGGAATATTAAATGGTCTAAAAGACTTACACATGAAGATTAAGAGGATAAGAAAAGCTGTGATATGTACCAAGGTTGTTGTGCAAAAATCAGATTTTGAAGACACTGTTCCTACTAATGTTTCTGATTTTTTTAGGTATCGGATTGGTCTAAAACTTTTTATAATGATGCATCTATTAGTCTATTATAACTCTATAAAATTTCAACCTAATCCAAAGTTTACAAAAAATCCTAAAATTCAGAAAATTAGGTCGGCCCAAAAGCAAATGATTTTTGACCAGTATACACATAAATTAAAATCGGTATAAGATAAACCTAGAATTATATTTTTATATTATTTTTTTTTTATAAAATTACACTTGTTAATATATGACTGAGATTTTGAATCGCCTTAAATAGAGTTATAATTAGTTATAAAATTTCAAAGTCAGTCGATTCTTTCTATCCATTGCTATCTAGCAAAAAGTGGAGAGCTAAATTTCTATAAAATTTATATATAGTCCAGGTTGAGTTGCTTACCTGATATCATGTCTAAATAGGGTCAACTTCCATATTAACACAAAAAAAAAAAAAAAAAATTCTAAGTTTGAATTTTTAATATTAATTTTAATTTTTTTTTAATTTTTTTTTTTTTTTTTTCGTTTGAAGAGATCAGTGAAATTTTTCAGGATTAATGGTCAGGGTTCCTAGATTTTAAAGAAGAGTTTCCGGATGGTGGTTTCGTTGTTGATCTTCCACTATCCGAAGATGACGGGTCGTGAGTGCTCCACGGATTCAGTTGGGTAGCTACGTATTTTGTATTGGATAGAACCCTTTCAAAAGATAGAAATCGGATGGTTAAGATTGGTCCTAGACAGATTACAGAATTAGGATGGAGAGAAAAAGAAAGATATGAGAATGGAGAGGTGAGACAACGTGTGGGCGTGGATTACCTACAGAAGCCTAGGATCATGGAACTATGTGGAGTCCACCGTGACAGATGGTTTGGATTAAAGGTGGTCCCAATGAGCTGGTTGGTGGTGGGTTCCAATATCCACGCAACCCTTCAACGTGTTGGAGGAAAGGAGAAGAAAGAGGAGATATGGTTTCCGTTTCCAGCCACGTAAGTTGCTGCCTTCAGTAATGTGCATTGGTGAAATTCTTCTTCTTTTTCTTTATTAGTTCACTGTCCATCTTTCTCACGCATGCACTAGGTGGCCCACACACACTTGAAGGTTGGACTATCCTGATGGACGGATTGAATTGATGGAATGGGCAGATGGATAACTAAATCTTGTGGAATTTATACATAAGTTTTTGATAGATGATTCTCATCAATGAAGGTGGGATGGATGGTCCAAGAAAAATAGTCAAGATTCATGGTGTGGTTTGATCTGGTGGATTATGTGATCGGATCCCCTACTATAATTGGGTTTGACTAATTCATTGCCGAGCACATCTCCTAGTTAGAGGATATGTAGGAGAAAATTCACAATATGCTACATCAAACACAACATCTAGTTCTTTATATATATATATATATATATATATATATATATATATATATATATATATATATTATTATTTTTAATCAATGTTGCCGTGCACACGTATAATATCATAAAGTAGTTGAGCTGCACCGTACCTCTCATTACATTCCACATGGTCTTATTAATGAATGGTCTAGATCTCCTGAAAACATATCTCTGACTAATGTTTCAATGAGCGGTTGCGATTGAAAATTAAGTATTTTCTACGGATAAACAGTTAGTACTAATGGTTAGGATGGATGAAAATAAGTGTTTAGACCTATAGTTTGGATTAGCTCACAAATTCTAATGTGTCTATATACGTGTGGGTCCTACGTGTGTCTTGGTTAGAGAGATGCATGCATTCACGTAGTATACTAGGAAGGTGTACGGTTGAGACAGGCGTCCGGCTATGGGACTCTATCTTTCTTCTTTTAAAAATAAATAAATTATTTTTAAATATAAAATCATGTGTAGTTCAAGACTGGACCGTCCAATTGGGGTAAAACTTGACGCCCCACCTCAGCTTGTCATGCTCTATCCAATGAGCACAATTTGATCTATGATCCTTGACGGTGGTCAAAAATAATTTTAATGGTTTCCTCTCTTCTACGGTTCCCTGTGACGTGTACAGGTATCTTATATGAAAACCAACCGTTGGATTAAAATTTCACCCTGAGAGCTATGAAATTGATCGTTTACTTCGGTAATAGGTGATCTAGTTGGATGATATAGATGTTATGTATTGTTAGATGATTGGATGTATGTAAAATAATCAGACAATTAGAACCTAATCAAAACAATCATTTTTAGTAATGAATCAATACAAAGTGAGTCGAGATGGATCGGTCTAATGGTCCGTTGAATAAATGACTTAGATTGATGATTAGATAAATGCGTCTACGCTAATTTGAATGGACAACCAAGTGGGCATTCATAAACCGTAATCACATAAACAATCAATGATCCAATGAGCTTAATGCATTACTAATGGTTAAGATTAGGCAAATATATGAATGAACAGTTGGTTTTGTATGCATTAGTGATGAGAGTGCAAGTATATATGTACGTATATATATATACACACATATACATAAAATCACACGATTAATAATCATATAAGTCAATGTTCACCCTAATTAGATAGATTATACATATCCACGGTCACGAGTTTCATAGAATGATGAATGTATATATGCATGGATGCATGCATAGACCTATGCATGTATGCTCTTGATGAATGCAGGTATACAAATATGCACCTGTACACTTATGCACCAAAATTTTGGGTCATTACATTCTACCACCCTTACAATGGTTTCGTCCTCGAAATTCAAACGCACCCACCTCAAGAACGGGTGAGGATATTCCTCAACTGAGTCAGTGATGTGCTTAATTTTTTTTATAATATGTTCCACATGTCGTTAGTTTGTGTGTGTACAAGTGTGTGAATCTGCCTACGTAATTTCAGGTTATTACAATATACCCACCTCACAGGAATCTCGTCCCTGAGATTCGATCATACCCACAACCATGCTTTCACACGCCACTATGTAGTGTTTAAACGTAAGCCACTAAAAGGGTATGCAAACAAAATCATAGGTCAAGAACAAACAATAATCACATCACAACCAATAATATACAACAAAAATATATATAAGGTGCACATATTGTTGATGTGCCTAGGTGTGTGCAATTAAAGCATAACCCTAGGTTCTCTAAAATCCACTCTTAAGCACAGGTAAAACCCCTACTTAAACTCTTATTTAAATTCCATAATCACATTAACCAGAATTATTGTGGTGTCACTACAACGTAAACCTATGCACTAGTGTAATCCATACCTAAGGTCCTCAGTAAAAATCTAATCCCTAAGCTCTGATACCAATCTGTGGCGCCCCGAAAATCGGAACTCGAGTTGGCCAGGCCCGAACCGATTTAGGACCGTGAGTTGTATTTAAATAAATATACATCGCAACCCACATTATTTCATACATTTTTAAGGCAATCAGAGCAACTAAAAGGATACTAATAATTGTGATTAAATATTGTCCACTAATCAATCCTTAAATCTTTAATTACATTGACATAAATAAATAAATAATAACAACATGCATTAAATTTTAATTAATTTCTAAATAAAAAAAAATATAAAATATAAAAGTCTTCAATCTGATCCAATCGGTTCTTCGTATACCAGCCTTGCAAAACAGTCTATATGGGTGTGAGCGCGACGGCTCGTAGGGTCACATCCTTCCCAAAATTGAAAATTATACATTAACACAAATAAAATTCAATAATACAAATATGACTAATTACGAGTATTGAATCATTATTGTACATGACAACAATAATAATTTATTTTTCAGTAATAACAAAATAAGACAATTGTCAGTTATCTAAAATCATTTTGGTTCAATCCAGGGCAGAGCACCGTGTGTGTTGATCCTTTTAGGAATGACCCTCGGCAAGCACCGGTGTTGATCCTTTTAGGGAATGACCCTCGGCAGAGCACCTGGTGAATAAACTTTTAGGATAAATATCCAAGGCAGAGCACCCATATGTGTTGATCCTTTTAGGGAATTGCCCAGGGCAGAGCACCCGTGCTGATCCTTTCGGGTATGACCCTGGGCAGAGCACCCGTACCGTGCTGATCCTTTCGGGTATGACCCTAGGCAGAGCACCCATAACAAATATAATGTAATGATCCTTTTAGTGGAGAGCACCCATAATTTAAATACAATTTAAAGCAGTTAACAGTGATCAAATGAATTTATTGCACATATCAGAAATCAAATAAATGCATTCTACATCACTTAAAAATCAAAATCAAATAATTTAAATCAATAATACAAAATAAATAATCAATGTAATCAAATATATACACTAATGTAATCTTTTCAATCGGGAAGATCACCTACTTGGTGTGTTGATTGGAGGTTGAACGCTTGCAGTTAAAATCTTCTTGGGTTGATGGTGAGCGGCCTGGATTATTTGGTGGGTTCCGCCGATGAAGAATGGTGGAAGAAGAAAAAGGAGAGTTTGAATGGGAGAGAAAATTGAGGAGAAAATTGGGGAGAGAGGTTAGGTCGTGCGGTGAGAGGAGTGAGGGATGGGGTTGGTTACGGTGAGAGGAATTTTGTTTTGTTTTGTTTCTTTTATTTTATTTTATTATAGAGTGGGTCTTACAAGAATGATGTGACAGATCCACACCGTTCATCAGTTTTGCTAGATGATGTTAGGACATAGTCCAGGAAATGAGGTAGATTCAAGGTTTAAGTGGGCCACACCAAAATAAAAAAAATGGGATATAGTTCCCACCGTTAAAAAAAAATGGGTTGTTACATTGTATGCCATTGAAGAATCACCACCATTTTTTAAATGAAGCAGAACTAGCAAAGGAGACTTTCCCCCAATCATCGAGAGAGAGAGAGAGAGATGGAAGAAATAGAATCCGTCGCGAGTCCGGCAGCTCTGCAAGCTCCGATGGATGTCATAAACCGCATCTTCTCACAGCTCGACTGCATCGATCTCATCCATTGCTCTCTCGTCTGCAAGTAAGCATCCATCTCTATCTTTCTCTCTCTACTGTCCACGTGGCAAGCTTATATCTCATCTCAACCGTCCAAATCCTGGGCCAACTGTAGATGGGAAATTATCGAAAACCGGATTGATTGGCGATCCTGGCATCTGATTTTAATAAACATCTGTTTCATGTATTCTGGCCGTTGATTATTTCTCATTTTTAAACCCTCCATTCGATGTCTACTAATCGGGCGGTTCCGATCATCCGTTTACTGGCCGTTTGCTGTCAGTGCATGGTTTGGACGGTGGGAAGTCCACGTATGAAATTACGGAAGTGCCATTGAGATGGGGTTTTGTTTAGGAGGAGAAGTCCAGGATCGCAGAGCACTGTCAGTTATGGTGCTCTGTTCTACTAGATGCTTTGAGATACGTGGACAGTCAAATCAGTCGATCTGTACCGTCCATTTGGCGGATCCCATGACTTATTGGCCACATCGCGAAAATCTTAGTTATAGGATGATTCTAACTATCTAATCATAGACTATGAAATATGGACGGTTAATATTGTTTATAGAAGTAGGTCCAGTCAAGAATTTGAACCATGAGTTAGGTGGGGACCATCACGGATTGCTTGTAACAGTTCTAAGAATCACTTTGATCAGATGGTCCTAATCATCCCATCCATGGCTTGGGGGAATACATGACTATAGAAAAGGTCAGCTTTTTGGGTGGATAGGATCATTCGATCAAAGTGGTTTTTTGGTGGTGGTGGCCCATGGATTATGGGCTGGACCTAGTGAACGTTCCAGATTGACCGATTGACCGTCACGTGTGCCCATGCAACAAGGAATGCCGGGCCATTCGTTATCTGAGAGGTTTATCATGAACTGATCTGGAACTGACTCTGGTGAGCCCTGAGTCGAGTCAGAACGTAACCGAGTTGGGCTGAGCCTGGATTGGATTTGACTGAGTCTGTGTCCGAGTCGACTCAGGTGAGTCATTGATCTTTGATGAAGGGGCACTGATCCTCAACAAAATGTACATTTTTCTGTGGCTTCCGATACCACACACATGCGGCTGATGTTTCGGTGATCTAGACTGTTGATGCAATGGGCCACACCACAGATTGGAGGATCCCAACCAAGGGGCATGATCTATTTAGTTTCTATGGCATGACGAAAGGACTTGCATTGTCAAGTTGAGCTGAAATGTTTATGTTTCCATTCTATATTTCTAATAGACTTGTAATTGTTATAATCAGTTTTTTTTTTTTTTTTTTTTTTTTTTTTTTTTTTTTTTTTTTATATATATATATATATATATATATATATATATATATATATATATATATATCTTGATTCTTTTTGTCGTTTCGGTTCTATCTTGATTCTTGATTTCATTACGATATATGAGAAAACCTGTAATTTTGTCACCTTTTTCCACTTACATTATCAATGAAACTCTCCAGCTACATTTCACACACATTACGGGGTCTGGACCATTGATTCTGCTGTACTCTCCATTGATGGGCCATAGTTCAAAACTCAAATCAATTGGACAATCCTAACCCTTCTGCTAGAGGATTTATAAGAAACAAAAAGGGATGGCGTCTTTTTTTTTTTTCCCTTCCCCTTAAGCGTTTATTGATCTTCATCGAAAGTCCTCCAAATGAATGGTAATCCAATCCTTGTGAGTTTTGGGTTCTAGGGCTTAAGGTTTCATGGTTGTCCAATCCTTGTGATTTTTGGCTTCTAGCCCATCTAAAGTGGGGCCTTTTGGCCAATCATCTTGGAATTGGATCCTGTACACACGTGCCACCCGTAAAATATCCAATCACTGATGAATAGTTTCATTTATGCAGTCTATCTTATAATATTATGTTGTACCATCTATGTTTTCTTATTGGAAGTCACGATACTTGTGGGTGTTAGATTTTGGTTCAATGATCTAATCTTACTAAGGCAATTAAGTGAATCAAGCTTCTGAAAGTAAGATATTCGCGTAATTTTTATAACTAATGTATTTTATGATATTTGTGAGAATGTTTGCATATGTTCTCTTGAAAAGGAAGTGAAAACGGGAATCTAAATAGAAACACATGGGAGACTGTTTCTGGAAACAGATGCCTTTAATCAATTTGGTCACTGTGATCCAATATAAGGATAAAGGATGATACTTGATACCAGGTGAAGTTCTAACACTAGATTTTTCGAAACGAGTGTCTTTTTCTTTTTTCTTTTTAAGTTTTTTGAGAGAGCTGAAATTTATTAGAAAAGCGCCAAAAAGTGCAAAAGAATACAACCCAAAACTACAACGAGTGTCTTTTTCTTTCAAGAGAAAAGCTATACAACTTACATGATATAAATTGGCACAAACATAGACTACTAAGAAACAGTTCGATGTGGAAATACCTACATTGGAAAACATATTTCAACAATTCCTGTAAAGATTGTTTATTATCAAGGGCAATTTCTACCATCTTGTTATTTCTGGGAGTTGGTAATGCAATCTCTTTAGTTGTTGTAAGCACCATTTGGAAAACGGTGCAAATTGGAATTGCTTTGCTTTTCAATGAGACCAACTTTAAATAAAAAGTGGTGCATAACCCATGGATTTGGGGCCCATGTGAGGTGGGTGACTCGTGTAGGGTGGAACCCATGGATTTGGGGCCCATGAGGAGGGTTCGGCCGAGGATTCAACCCATGGATTTGGGACATGGGCTTTGAGATAAAGGGATTAATTCGCTATGCTCTATCAGTTTGGGCTTTTAGAGCAAGTGGTTAATTGTCCTGCATCCCTTGGCCGAACCCCCCTCATGGGCCCCAATTCACATGGGTACCGCCTCACACGAGCCACCTACCTCACACGAGTGGGGCCCGCCACACATGAGCCACCCGCCTCACATGGGCCGTCCACCTCGAGTGTGCCCCTGCATCCCACAAGCAACCCCACTCAAGCCCGATGTGAAAATACCCTTGCATTAATCACCTCTGGTGAGGAGTTTCGAACACGAGACTTCCCGCTCTGATACCAATTTGATACAGGACAATTAAACACTTGCTCTAAAAGCTCGAGCTGTTAGAGTATGACGAATCAATCCCCTTATCTTATAGCCTAGGCCCCATATCTCATGGGTTAGGACCTTGGTTGAACCCCCCATCGTGGGCCCCAAATCACATGGGTACTGCCTCACACGAGCCACCCGCCTCACACGAGCCACCCGCCTCACACGGGCCGCCCACCCCGAGTGTGCCCTTGCATCCTATAGGCAACCTCACATGAGTCCGGTGTGAAAATGCTCATGCATTAGGAACCCACGAATTTGGGGCTCACGAGAGGGCGGAACCCATGGATTTAGGGTCCATGAGGAGGGTTCGGACGAGGACCTAACCCATGGATTTGGGGCCTAAGCTATGAGATAAATGGATTAATTCGCCATGCTCTATCAGTTCGAGCTTTTAGAGCAAGTGGTTAATTGTCCTGTATCAAATTGGTATCAGAGCAGGAGGTCTCGTATTTGATACTGATTAATGCGGGGACATTTTCACACCGGGCTCGAGTGGGGTGGCCCCTGGGATGCGAGGGCACACTCGGGGTGGGTGGCCCGCATAACCCATGGATTTGGGGCCCGTGTGAGGCGGGTGGCTCGTGTAGGGTGGAACCCATGGATTTGGGGCCCACGAGGAGGGTTCGGCCGATGACCTAACCCATGGATTTGGGGCCTGAGCTATGAGATAAATGGATTAATTCACCATGCTCTATCGGTTCAAGCTTTTAGAGCAAGTGGTTAATTGTCCTGCATCAAATAATTGTCCAGCATCAAGTTCATTATGAAGACATGGGCTCGTTACCTTCCATTTGATCCAATGACCATGCTACTCAATGCAAACTAACTTCAAACACACCCTCGAAGTGTATCCATAAACTGCCTTTCGGTAGATATGGCTTAAATGCTTTGAAGGTTTAATGTTTGTACCAACCGTTCGAACCATTTTTCCTATCACCCAGTTACAAAATAAAAAAAGTTACAGGACTAACTTTTGTTACACCAATCAAGTGATCTTGATCGTCGATGCAGTCCAACACACTCTTCATGAGTCAACATGCAAAATCATACTGATCAGATTATCCTATTTATCCAAAATGTATTTTGAGGATTGTTTATTTGAAAAAAATTTCAGTATGATTAGGAACATTCCACTAATTAGGCCCTACCTTGGATTACCATGGTGCTCAAGGACTTCAACATGACAATCTTAGCCATCCAATATATGGCTTGGTAAATGATGGTTGCAGGAAAAGAGTACAACTTTCTGAATTATAGAATTGTCCAACAGTGATTTTGCATGGTGGGCCATGAGGTGTGCGCTGGACGATGGTCACCAGAAGCTCCAGATCAATTTGGTGGATTATTCACACACCAAAATGCAAGTCTGCTATAGGAAATTTCTCCATCCTTCTAGCACAGAGAACCATACCTTGGTAAATTATCATAACAGAAAAAGAAAGACATAAAACCATCATGTTGATAATTTGCAACTTTGTTTAAACCATAACAGATAATCCAAAGTAGACTTTATAACATAAGGCCTCGGTGACTCAGTATTTGAGCTAAATATCCTGAGTAGCCCTTATGCCAACTGTTACACATGAAAAGTGTTTTTCATTTGTAAGTGGGTACTTCTCCAAATTCTAATTTCAAATGTCTCCTTGTGCTCCATAATGAAACTAATGTGTCTTTGCTTATATTCTTATACATGAGCATTTAACTTTTAATCTGTGCAACTATGTCAGCTATAATTTCTGTAAATTGCAAAATGGATTCATTAAGTGGTGGAATTATCGATTGGATTATGTGCTTGCACTCGAAATAAAAAAAATCCATTCCTAACACATCATTTTGTGGTCTTCTTTCTTTCACTTTATTCAAGCATTCATGCACTTGGTTAGTTGAGATTTATTTATTATTATTTTTTTTTTTTCAGGCAGTGGTACAGGGACTCTGCCGAGCTGAGGGAGGCTTGGAAAAATGAATTAGAAGCATGTAGAGCATGTAACGTGTTCGGGTTTGCAGATTAAAAGGCAAACCCATTCACCGTCTGCCACATATTCTGTTAGAGGTTTGCTTAGTTGGTACCCTTGATTTTCATGTGCTACTCTACAATAATCTCCAACAGAAGCAACAGTTGTAAAGTGTATTTAAAAAAAGAAAAGAAAAGAAAAGACAAGAAAAGAAAAGCAAAAGGTTCATGTAAATTTCACTGAAGCTTTGGAAGCCAGGATTCAATGTCCTTTATTTATTGGTTTCTTTGTATGGCATGAGTTCTTGTGATAGTGTCTTTGGCTGAATCATTTTTCAACCACTGAATTTCCATTTGACCATTTCTGATACAGAACTTATGCATGAAGTGGGCTCAGCTAAGTGTTCTTAGAAAAAGTGGAAGTACTGGCTAGGAAGCATCTTTATAGACTTGTATTAAGCATTTGAAAAAAAGGGATAACCGTAAGCATCTCCCCTCTGGTTTGTATGATAGTAACTCCCCTCTACTAGAGAGACTAGAGGAATCTACGCCCAATGACAAAAATACCCACATCAAAGAACTTTGATTTGGTATCCAACCCATCTAATAAGGTCCCTCCACCATAAATATTGAACACCCAAAAAATCAGGCTAATCCAATGATTGGGTGGGCCACACTGAACCAAAAACCTCCAAATTTAAGTGTTGGGACACCTGATGGTTGGATTGGCATGACTTTTGGGGTTTCTCATTTTCATGGTGGCATGACCATGCTAAACGAGTTGGATGACGTACACGCACTATGGTAGGCCCATGTTTCTTCAACTACTTTCCCATGCGATATGGGGTAAACTGGTCCATTTCTCAAAGATAACAGTGTCAATAGGTTGGGTAATCTACAACAAATCGGTAAAACAGAGGAGAGGTGCTTGCAATAATCCAAACCAGAGGGGAGGTATTTACAATCATCAGGAATGAGAGGGAGGTGTTTACAAGTATCCCTAAAAGAAATCTGTTTATTTTTAATTAAAGTACAGAGAACTAATGTATTTGCCAATTCTGTTAGTAAAGACATGCGAGTTGAATTTCAATAATATAGAAAAACCCGTGACAAAAAGAAACTACAAATAATACAAATTGGTGCTGTTAAAGGTAGCAAGTAGGCAACTGATTTGCCTACTGATTTGTGCAAATCATTCCAACAAATAACAACAAGCCAAACGTACCTTCACAACTTGAAACTTTGATTCAGGAATAGGTAAAACAGTCAACAACAGAAAATTCCAAGAAAAAAAGGGTGCTCAATAGCATTATAAAATTCATATCTTACATGTTTATATAGATGCTAAAGACAAAAGGCTTCTAATAGAGGAGGAGGATGACGTCCCATTCGTGATGTCATCATGATCTTATGAAGGATTCTGGTACTTTGAATCAGATCCTTTCTTTATTAAGATACCAAGTAGACAAACGTATTCACATCTTAGTTACATTTTTTTATTTCTTTTGGTGCAAACATATTCATTATACAGCACACATATGCGGCGGAGTTGTGAATCTTAATAATCATGTTACCTATTAGGGTTTGAAATCTGTACTTTAGTGGGTGTTAAATACATTTCATGGTATTTCTTTCCCTGCCTTTATCTTACAACCAACCCCACCCCCCCTAAAAAAAAAAAACCTTTTTTCGTTGATCCAGTTTGGTTGCATGGGAATTGCAGCTATTATTTTACAATCCTTGAAGGATGTAGTTGGGTTTTGAAATAGGGGCATGCTCTAGTGTTTAGGCCCTACATGAATCCTACAATATTTATCAAACCTTTTGTTTTCTTCTTAATCCAATAATTAGTAACAATGGATGTTACTCAAGCCTTCTGGTTACGGAGAAAATAGTAGAATGCTTTGAAATAACAGTTAACAAATGGAATAGGTAGATCCAATCATGAAAACTTTTTGGGGCACACACCATCCATTGTGATTCATATCCTATTAGTGGTCTAAATCATCTAAGCATGGACCCGGCTTGTACAACATGGATGCATTAGGATACTCATGTTCTGGTGCATCGGGACCTTATAAGCTCTCTATTATTATATCATTGAAACAGAATCATTTGTTCATTTTCATAGGATTTTGTAACTTTGAAGACAAATTCACTAAACCTAAATACACAGTCTCTTTTGAGAAGTGACAGTTCTGGAAGTTGAGTTGTTGTTGTTTGTTTGAGCCTTCTTTGAGAATGTAGATGATCCATTACCTTGTTTAGCTTTCGTGTAAGCTAACATTCTCTTTGCCTAAGGGGAATTGGAGGATCAATGAGAAAAAGAAGGTCATGGAGTAGAGAAAGCAAAGATCAGATCCTCAAGAATTATCAAAACCAAGCTCATTTTGTTGATGGTGTAGAAAAAGCTCTTGAGAAATCCAAATAGTTACATAAGTTTGGTTGGGTAAGATACTCGGAGCGACATGTTCAGAATAGACATGACAAATCAAAGGCGTATTTTCTTTTTAAAAGCTGTGTGGTTTGGAGTAAAAAAAGAAATAGTAATAGAAGAAATACTAAACTAACCATGTGATAGGGTTGAATCCATTGTAGGTGGGGAATAAAATTGCTAACAATAGTTGATAAATCAATATCAATATAGTCGGACGACGGACTTGGAATGGCCATGTTCAATTTAGGTGGATTTAATCAACAATAGCCACAAATGATAGGAAATATGGACAATCGCTTGTTTCAAACTGTGGCTCGTGGCACTCAATGGGTCTTTTAACGGCATCACAATCAAGTATCATAGCATGTGGGGCTTGGATGATGGCATTAGCCATGGGAATAAGGTTCCTTGTAGGACCTGCCCTCATGGCAGTCCCGTCTGTTGTTATTGGACTTAGGAGTATGTTGCTAAATGTGTTGGATGACATGCACGTACTATGTTAGGCCCACTCATTTTCAACCACTTACCTATGCGATACAGGGTAAAACGGTCCATTTCTCAAAGACAACAGTGTCAAAAGACTGGGAAATCTGCATTGAATTTGTAAACCAGAGGAGAGGTACTTGCAATAATCCAAACCAAAGGGGAGGCGTTTACAATTTTCAGTAACCAGAGGGAGGTGTTTACAATCATCCTTAAAAGAAATCTGTTTATTTTTAATTACAGTATAGAGAACTAATGTATTTGCTAATTCTGTTAGTAAATACATGTGAGTTAAATTTTAATAATATTAAAAAAGCCATGATAAAAAGAAATTACAAGAATACAAATTGGTGCTGTTAAGAGCCTGTTTGGTCCATGGGATTAAATGGTATGGAATTGTATTAGATGGGATTAACACCATTATTGCACAATGATTGCATGTATGGAAATAACATGGTATTTTGGCCATCCAATCCACATGTTTGGGATAAAATTCTTTCTATGGGAAAAACACTGGATTAAGCAATACCTTTTTTGGTGGACCTTGGAATTGTAAGCAACCAACCAAATTCACAACGGATGCTGGTCGCTTATACATGTATATAACTAGAATGTCATGTGTAAAAGGGCATATATGGATGGACGGCATTGATAAAACACATGCATCAATGTGGGGCACACATGTGTAGTGGATTTCAAAATCCACCAAAAATCCCGCAGGGACCAAATGCAATTCCATCCCACCTAATCCCAACCCTTCCCGTCCTCCCCAAACGTAGGATGGAATTTGCATGGGACTAAATGCAATTCCATCCCACCTAATCCCATCTGAGCCCACTTACCAAACAGGTCCTAAAGGTGGTTGGGATAACTGTCATAATTTTGGAGGGAGTTTAGAAAAGCTTGAGTTGGATTCCAAAACTGGAGTGACCCTCTGACGAGAAGATTCTGGTGCACGTAGGCAATTGATTTGTGCAAATCATTTCAACAAGTAACAATGCAACTCCAACCAAACATACCATAAAAGTTGAAACTTTGCTTCAAGAATAGGTAAAACAATCAATCACAGAAAATTCCAAGGAAAAAAGGGAGCTCAATAGCATTATAAAATTCTGACGCAGGGATGAACGTGATGAGGATAAATACTCTGAATCCAGGGAGCTTCTCTGGACTCCTCACAGTGACTTCTCGAATCCGCGAGGAAAGAAAGCAGAAAATAGAAATAAATTCTAATAAATTCGAAACTGATTAATTGATCAATAAAAATGAGTTCATAACCCTTTAAATAGGGATACCAAGCAATAGGAAAGAAATCAGAATCAAACTACAACTAAAACTCCTGGAATTCGCGACTTACTATAAATAGTGAACTTACTATTTATAGACGGTCGTGATGTCTACTAGTGCTCAAGGTTTTAGGCCAAAAATAGTAAGTGTCCTATTTGGCTTTACCAAACTGTTCTCCTAATTATTCTAAGCTCTTTTCACGTTGGGCGCAACTCCTAAAGCCCAATGGATGAAGAGTTATAATCAAACTAAAACTTACTATTTATAGTAAAAACGAAATTAAAGCAGGGAAACGACCATCAATCCAGGGGTTTTTCGCAATTCCGGGCGTCGCAACCCAGCATAGCTTGGTTGGTTGGCTAAAGTAGCTCGTTCTACCCCAAAATCATATATTTTACGTCAGATAACTCATTCCGGATTGCGAGATACGCCCGATCTAAGGTCTGATGGTCCGGATCACTTCTGTCGTCGACCGGGCCTTTTCTGATCCATCTTGGCCATGAAACTGTCCGCGACCCGCTCTACATCAAATTCATATCTTACATGTTTATATAGATGCTAAAGTCAGAAGGCTTCTAATAGAGGAGGAGGACGTTCCGTTCGTGATATCGTCATGATCTTACGAAGGATTCTGGTACTTTGAATTAGAATATCAGATTCTTTCTTTATTTAGATACGAAGTAGACATCTGTATTCGCATCTTAGTTACATTTTTCATTTCTTTGGTGCAAATCCTCTGTTATTCATTATATCTTCAGCACACATACACGGCGGAATTGTGAATCTTAATAAGCATGTTTCCAATAAGGGTTTGAAATCTGTACTTTAGTGGGTGTTAAATACATTTCATGGTATTTCTTTCCCTGTCTTTATGTAGCCCTCTGTAGCCATTTTCTTTGATCCAGTTTGGTTGAATGAGAATCGTGGCTATTTACAATCCTAGAAGCACGTAGTAGGCCAATGCTATCGGCATTGCGATGATCATGCCAAAGATAACCCTACAACAGAATAAAAAGCAAATGTTATTACCTGCTTGTGTCTTTTGTTAAAGGTTGAGGGCTAGAAAGGCAAAAATGATGTTTTTTCAAAGAGGCGTGCTCCGGTGGTACTGGTACCACCGTAAGCTTATGAAGGTACCGAGCATATTTGGGGCTCAAGTGATGTATACGGACCATCCAACCCGTCCATCACACGTCTCACCTCATATTACCCTTCAATGCCAGAAATTACCCAATCCAACACTCTGGTGGGCCACTACACAGGAAATAATGTGAGAGAGGATGCCTACCCTTAATTTGCACAGGGGCCTACCTGAATTGGAAAATAGTTGAGTTTTGGTCTGACCCTTCATCCAGGCCAGATGAAGAGTCAGAATGGCCTAGATTCCATATACACAACATGGTAGGCCCTCATGCAAATCAAGGGTGGGTGTCCCTCTCAATTTGTACCCCACGTTGTGGCCTATATGATTCACGAATCAGACTGATTTTTTGGATCAGGGGGTAATATGCGCTGGTGCATCTGGTGGACGTGTTGGATTTCATACATGCATCATGTGGACGTGTTGGATTTCATACATGCATCACGTGGACCCCATATCAGCCCAGTACCACCATAGCATACGGTGGTATGGGTGCCACTGGAGCATGCTCCTGTTTCAAATGGCCAGAATGCCAACAACATAATTACCCAGTGCTCAAGATCTCTGGATGCACGTTGTATTCTTTAGCAAACACAAATGGCACAATTCCTTGAGGAAGTGCTGCCTGCAACACATTGAATTCTTTATCATCCTACATGGACTATGGAGATGGATAGTTATATAACACAAGTCAATGTATGCTTGTATAGATTTGGATTGTAGGGGATCTCATACAAGTGCATGTTATCTCTAATGTACACACCTGCACAATCGCCACATTTAACAACACACTCCTCAGTCCAATAGCAACAGACGGGATTGCCATGAGGGCAGGTCCTATAAGGAACCTTATTCCCATGGCTAATGCTGCCATTCGGGCCCCACATGCTATGATACTTGATTGTGATGCCATAAAAAGACCTGTCGAGTGCCACAAGCCACGGTTAGAAATAAGCAATGTTTCATATTTCCTACCCTTTGTAGCCATCATTGATCAAATCCCACCTAAACTAAACATGGCCATTCCAAGTCCGCCGTCTGACAATATTGATATCGATTTATCGACTATTGTTGGCAGTTTTAATCCCCACCTGCAATGGATTCAACCCTATCACATGGTTAGTTTATTATTTGTTCTATCGCCATTTCCTTTTCACTCCAAACCACACAACGTTTGAAAAGAAAAGGTGCCTCTGATTTGTAGTGTCTATTTTGAACATGTCGCTCCGAGTATCCTACCTGAAGCAAACAGCTGCCCAGATGAGACCAACCAAACTTGTATAAGTATTGGGATTTCTCATGAGCTTTTTCCACACCATCAACAGAATAAGCTTGGTTTTGATATTTCTTGAGGGTCTGGTCTTTGCTTCCTCTGCTTCATGACATTCTGTTTCTCCTTGATCCTCTAGTTCCCCTAAGGCAAATAGAATATTGGCTTACATGAAAACTAAACAAGGTAATAAATTATCTGCATTCTCAAAGAAGGCTCAAACAAATGACAACAACTCAAATTCCAGAACTATTACTTCTCATAAGAGACCATATGCTTTTAGGCTTTGTTAATTTTTCTTCGAAGTTACAGAATCCCATGAAAAATGAACAAAAAAAAAATCTGTTTCAATGAAGTAATAATAGAGGGCTTATAAGTTCCTAATGCACTAGAACATGAGTATCCTGATCCGTTTATGTTGTACAAGCTGGGTCCACGTTTCGATGATCAAGACCATTGATATGATCTGAATCACCATAAATGGTGTGTGCCCCAAAAGTTTTCATAATTGGATCTACCTGTCTTATTTGTTAACTGTTATTTCAGACCATTATGGTGTTTTCTCTATAACCATTACTCATCAGCGTCTGATCCCTGGTTAGAATCGTCTGATCTGAGAGTTTTTTGGGTATCAGTGATCCATCTTGGTTTACTTCAGAGCAACGGTCGGGATCTCATAACTATGTTTCCTAACAGCAGGGAACTAGTCACTTTCTGATGCATTAGGACCTATAATTACTCGTATAAATATTATCCTTCATAGGTTAAAATAGTTTACTGGGGACTTATGATGTGCTACACACTGTTTTGCCCGGTTAAGTTGCTGGAATAGGAATCAAATGAGAAAAAAAGAGCTAGACCACCACTAAGCCATCTGTAGTTTAATGGGCTAGATCACCACTAAGCTATCCATACTTTAATGGACTACACTGTGATAATTCACCACCATTTTTTAGATGGTATGGCTCATCCACCGTATGCATGTCATTCATGTATGCAATCTGGACTGTCCAAATTGTGGGGGCCCATTGTGGTTGGTGCATGGCCTGAGAATCACACTGGCCTGATAATCTTAACCATATGATTTTTCCAATGAATTTGAACTGCTGGCCGCTTTACTTTTCTTTGTCTATTTGAGAACTTACAATTGAACAGTTATGATCATTCAATCAGGGTGATTTGGTGCTGTTCTGCATCCACGATGGCCTAAGATTTGGATTGTTTGGATTGGCACACATAAATGTCATGAACAGGTGAATCAGGTGGCACCATTTTAAAATTGGGGTGAACCATCAGCATAGGTTGTCCTCGTTTAGCCTATGGTGACCTGCTGAAGGGATACCCATATGGGATGATATTGTAGATTATGATAACACCCTTGATTTTTGTAGAAGGCAAAAACTGCCCCCATCTGGAGGAACCAACCACATTCCTTATTATTATTTTACAATATGGGACGATATTGTAGATTATGATAACACCCTTGATTTTTGTAGAAGGCCAAACTGCCCCCATCTGGAGGAACCAACCACATTCCTTATTAGTATTATTGTTGTTGTTGTTGTTGTTATTATTATTATTATTATTATTATTATTATTTTACACACACACTCACACCCACACACACCACATGGGGACTCGAACCCATGACCTCAGTGTTGAAACACATTGTGTCTACCTCTGAGCCATGAGTTGGGAACCAATCACATTCCATATCGCCAGAAATTCCTGAAATATTTATTTATTTTTATCTCTAATGTCTTGTAATATGTACCATTCTCAGATGTAAAAAATGTCACTCAACCATCTGATTAACATCCATTGTTACTAGTTATTGGATTAAGAAGAAAACAGAAGGCTTGATAAATATTCTAATATTGATATAGGGCCTAAAATCTGGTGTGGAACATGTCTCATTCCTATCCTATCATTTTTCTGAAAACACATTCAGATGCCTTTTAGAGAACTTGTCTCTCTGGCCTCTTCTGTAGACTTGCATGATCCTTGGGAAGTACCATGGCCTTCATGGAAATTTCGCAACCATGGTTTTTGGGTTCTAGTTCACTGACATGATATTAAAAAGTGGGATTAAACTTGCATCACGTGCACAGAGTCTCCTGCAATCATCACCCATTAGTCTGCTAAGGTTCAGAACTGTATGTTTTCTTTAGAACTTGGTATCATTCATGAAAGTACCACTGGCAATTGCTCACTAGATTTTGAGACAACCCAAGGCACACATTTGAGTTCCAAACTGTCCATCAGGTGTGCCGACTGTGTAGATATCCATGTGAGAAAAAAATCAGCTGATCCAATCATCAACGTGGTTCAAATAGTAAGAGAAAAAAGGAAGACAAAAATGGCTGGCCAATGTCCATGCAGTGTCCATCCTGATTTTTGGGCCAGGGCATTGCATGGAAGGGCCCACCTAGTGGATTACTTGGATCTCAAACGTGTCACATTGGCATGCATGGTGGTGTGTGTGTTTATCAATGTAAGTTGATTTTGCTACAAAGCTTAGATAAAAAGAAAAAGAGATTTCTCTTATCAATTCTGCAAAATTCTTCTGCTCGTGTTTCCTCGACTGCTTGGAGTTATTTCAAGCATTGATATACACAAATAATTGTCATTGAAAATGCAAGGATGAACACATACCTGTGGTCTCAGACAATTGAGCAGCAGCAGCCACCTTTGCGGCCCTGAACTCAAACAGAAATAGCAAAAGGGTATACCAAACTGTGCTTTGTAAGACAACTATCTGAGACAGAAGATTGGCTGCACCATCCCCATACATGGCTCTCAGTAGCGGAATTCCCAAGACCAATGTGTTGGGGAGTGTTGCTAGAGAGAACCCAGTTATTAGCCAATCTAAGCTGCCTCTGGAACTAAGTTTGATAAAGATTGCAGATAGAAGGAGGGTTAGTACTTTCTGTAGTGAGTCTGCAAGTAGCAGTTTTAGGTTCATATGGTAAAGATTATTGGTGGAAATGGCATGAAATGACATCAGTGGGACTGAGAAATTCGCTACAAATTTGTTAATTCCTGAGCACTGATCAGGGGTGAAGAGCTTCCACCATTTTACGGAGATGTAGGCTAAGATCATGGCAAAATACAGCGGAACTGCTGCCACCAAGACGTGGTAGACGTCTGCCAGGGGAATCATATCAGCTGTTAGGAGGAAGAAGGAAGAAGAAGAAAAAGAAAGCTCGTGGTTTCTGTTAGACTTTTATTTATTTATTTATTTTTTTAAAATGAAATGTCTGGTTAATCTCTCATTTATATGCACAAACTTGGCTCTTTTGGCTGGTAAAGAAAGGTGAGACTGGTATAAACCATTTATTTATTTATTTTTTTTTCTGGTGAATGACTAAAGTGACCGTTGAGCTTTTGGATATGACCATTATGTCCTTCAAGTGTATATTAATGTGCATTTGAAACGTGCATGTTTGCAGCGAAAACTTCAGATCTTTTGACTACATACGCGCATATGTATGCACACATATAAATACCCTGTGAAATGCAGCTGTTTCTTCATAGATTTAGATTGATTTGCGTCGGAGAACCATGCTTCTCGAAAACTACACTCCATTTGTCACTGTCATAATGGCATTTCTTGTTGTGAGGAATTATAGGGTCCTGTAAATCAGCAGTTATACACGTTGCTGATGTTCAGGATTCCATACACATGGGGCCATATTTTGGTATTCCAAACCCTTGATTTGATGGGGCCCGCTGTGGATGGGGGGTACCTCCAAAATCTTCTAGGTTGGAAGATCTTAATCCTTTGATTATTGTGCTATTCTATGGAACGTGGACCTTTGCCCATTTTTCTCTTTGATCATTTTTCTGTAGGCCATTGCTCAAAGGGTTGGGATCTTTTGATTGGGAAGATTTTCAAGAAATCATCTCTGGTGGGTTGTATCAGAAAAAGGTTTGGATCACCAAAACATGGCCCTTCATGTATCTACTCTTTCTCTGACTTCATCTGGTTACTGTTTAACTCAACATATAGTTGGTAAGTCTCATTCAGTTTTTTGCTCCTCTTTCTGTTTTTGTTTCGTATTGTTTACTCCTATCAAACTCTGAAAGAAAGGCTGAAGTACTATATGATGCTCTGCAGACAGGTTGTATGACAGACTAAGATTTTCAGATTGCACAAGTGGGGCCTATGGTTCAGTGATCCAAGGGGTTGATATTATTGGCCCCTGTAAAGAAAAAAAAAAGAAAAAGAAAAAGAAAAAGAAAAAGAAAAAGAAAAAGAAAAGACATCTAGATGGGAAATCTTAGGGCCTATTTGGTAGACACCTGAAAATAAGTTCATCTTATTTTAGTTATTCATAATTACGCATCAGATATCATGATTTCCATTACATAATTCCATTTTACTTAATCGTAATTATGTATTAGAGATCATGATTGCTAATACAAAATTACAATTAACTAAAATGAGATGAACCCATTTTGAAGTGTCTACCAAACAGGGCCTTAATCGATGGTGAGCGGATTGATGATGATGAAAGAAAACACAGCAGCAATTCACAATCAACCATGAAAAAAGGTCATCTCGGGTCACGTCTTGTAATCTAGGGGATTTTTTATATACCACCTGGCCATGATGGCCGTTCATATCAACTGTTTGGATCAATGAACCATGGGCTCCACTTATATGAAGTGAAAACCGAAGTAAGCTCTCTGCGTAGGGGCATTGTATGCTACTTCTAAAGTGAGCTGACAAATATTAATAAGAGCATGTAAGTACTTGTATGGGGTGAATGGCAAAATGGTCACATATACGAACTTGAGTGACGTCTGTGATTTGAATAGATTTTGTGGGTATTTCTGTCTTGTTTCCTCTTCTTTTCCTCTCTTTAGGCTTATTTGATGGCTTTAGCAGACTTTCTTTTTTACCCATAAAGTGTTGCCCGAAAGAAAATATTGGTGCGGAAACTCGTTCATAAAAGCAGATGAGTTGGATCGAATCATGGTAGGACTCGCCCACTCGGCCTGGTTGAAAAAAAAAGAACTGGTATGTCATGAAGCTTTTATTTCAAATTCCTTTAATCTTGGCTATGTACTGAAAATGATTCTTTTGTTATTTGATTTATTTTCGGAGTGCTTGAAATAATTTGGTGAGGAACTTGATTAGGCTCTTTTGAATTTTGTGGAATGATATGTTCAGATCATTTGAGAATGGAACAAAACAGACATCCCTGATTGGCCCATCCCACAAACTTCATGTCAGCTGTTTTGATTGCATATGGCTGGGCCACGCCATACAAAGCCAAACAATCACAGGGCTTTGCAGATCTGATCATATTGTTCTTGTTAAAGTTTAGTTTTACTACTAACTTTTGAAGTTTTTGCTCTAGATTTTTATGATTTTGTTGGTTATGTAATCATTAATGGCAACACATGAATCTTTTAGCATGCACCCCTTTTCCCTTCTTTTTGAGGTTTCCTAGACCCACACGCACCGTCGATATGTGACAACCTTATACCTTTTTAGCCCATCTGGGCCAAGTATCAGGTGGGACACACCATGTCGATCGTTTGGCAGAAAACTTGTCTGGTCAACTGTCAGGTAGCTCTCAGATGTACGAGAACAATGGATGGTCAAAAAAGCTTGGCAGTTATTTTTTTAAATTTTATTTTCCTTTTTTTTCTTTTCTTTTCTTTTCTTCTCGTCTCTTCTCGGCAGTCCATTCTTTCACTACATAGCAGTTGACCAGCCTGCGGTTTTTATTATATCATCTAAGCTGTGGGTCCCATGTGATACATTGATCAGATTATCCTGTGGGGGCCAGTAAACCTCTTTTTCAAGGTTTTAAGGACAGAGTAAGAGAATTTAGTATTTTAATGAACAATTGTAATGCCATAGCCCATAGATGGTCAAGATGATCCGATCAGTTGGGTTTTCCTAGGATGGCCAATCCATAGTAGGAGCCATCTAATGATCGGTTCGGATTGCCACATGGCCAATTTGAGTGTAACACACTGGATTATTAAATGGACCTAAATTCATTTTTGTGAATGTTATTACCATTTTCCTTTCTATTAGTCAAAAAGGTGTAAATAGGGTAGGCAAGAATAAAGAAATGAATTGTGGGGGAAGTAAGGGAGTAAAGAGACAAGTGTTGAAGGAAGAATTTTTCCCTGATGGGTCAAAAGAATGAGAATAAGTGTGGTCTTAAACTTGCTTTAAAAATGATAGTTTTTGGTAAAAAGAAAGACACACGACTCTTTTTTCACACCCTCTTTCTTGAGGCCCACCACATTTTTCATTTGTTGGAGCTCAGAAGATCTCAGCCATTGAAAGGTTTTAACTCAGTGCACTATAAGTTAAGTGATTCTGGTTGCATTGGTTCATTTCGACAATCCAATCAATTGATCTGAACTGTCCATATGATAAGAACAGATTCCATGGGATGCTATGCAAAATCCAAACTGATTGGACGATCCAAACGATCCTTGATTTGGCCTTTTGTCTATAGCCAATGGAGTGGTTACGGTTTGCCTTGCTTCAGGGAAGTGATTCTTTATAATTAAAAGCAATCTATGATGGGCCATAACAAATAGATGGATCAAATTGTTGAGTGGACCTATTTTTGTGTAAACAATCTTGACCGTCCATATTAAAAGCCACTGATCCAATGGTTAATATTTCTCATATTTGTGTTTGCATATTAATACAACTATAAATAACACTAGCAAAATAAAGTCTATAATCTGATCCAATTATAAACCTATTTCCATATAGACCATAACTTATATGTTATGTACTGTATATAAGGTTGGGTTACCAAGGCCTCGACTCAAGCCCAACCCAACTTGCGGGTTAGGTTGAAGATTTGCCGCCCAAGCCCAGCCCAACCTCAACCCCAACCCACCCTAACCTAAAATTCAGGCTAACCCATCCAATGGGTTGGGCTTGGGCCAAGCAAAAGCAAAATTTTGAATAGGCCCAATATGAACAGTTCAAAATCCGGGTTGAAGCTAACCCTAGGTCTAGGAAGGTTCCTCATCCCCAATTGTTTCTTATGGTGTAGTCCACTTGAGTTTTAGATCTGCTTTTACATTCCCGTCAGAAAATGAGCTGGCGCAATTTATTTACAGAGCCTAACTAAGTGCATGGGGCTGTCAGTGGGCTTAGGTCTATCTGAGCCTGGGCCTGTGATGAACCGAACAAGCCGAAGCTGGCCATCCACATGAGCAATTAATGAGCGTGACCATGATGCATGATATGAGAAAGTTGACTTGAATCTTAAATGGGCTTGAGCTAGGCTAGTGGGTTCCTAAACAAAGCTGAGTTTTGGCCTAGTGCTTAAATTTTAGACCTACTCTTCATTACCCAAATCCAGCCTGAAGTGAGCTATTTCCAGAGCCTAATGGGTCAACATGGCCTGTTGATAGCCTTAATATGGTGATGATCTTAGCCGTAGATCATGTTAACTAAAGGTTTCAATGGAACAGATTGCTATACCTTAAATTAATATATGGTGTTCCCTGTTTTTTTGTTTTGTTTTTGTCTTTGGGGGTGGTGGAGCCACTAGCTTGTTAGTACACACACTCCATGTTAACCACCCCCCACTAGGGATCGATACCTAGACCTCAAGTGTTGAAACGAGGTATCTCCACTCAGTCTGCCAGTTGAGCTATAGATATAGGTGTAATACCTGGTGTTACCTTAAATACAAGAATATGAGTTAAGTGATAAAGTGATTTCACTTGTTACTCTTGAGAATTTGAGATTGGACGTAATGGTCATTGATCAATAGAGAATTGTGGTCTATGGATCCGAGTACGCTTTATACCATGACCATTACAGGTAGTCATACACGATTATGGGTATAATCACCAATGTGAGAGGACTGACTTGGATAAGGATGGAAAGTATCCATCATTGGGCAGTCATTCATGGGATACGATTGTATATATTATGCACTTGAATTAATGAATTGATGTTAAGTCACTAGTTTAGGAGTCTATTTGATTGGATTATGATAAACTTGAGGATGCATTAAAACTTGGTTAATCCTTAGAACTAAGGACATCTGAGGGATTGGTTTTGATTATGTGCTTTGGCTCATTTTATGGTGCTACCATGTCATCAAAAGTGGATGGGACTGAGTATATCTATCAAGATTTGTTGAGCCTTGCATGGGCTAACAAGGGGCCTACTAAATTTCCGAGGGCTTATATATATTGCAGATCAGAAAGATCAAAAGTTCACGAAGTAGTTTTCCTGTTGGGCCCATAACTTAAAAGTTTTAGAAGACTTTACAGAAGTTTTCAACTATTTGAATTTTGTTTTGACCGTTAAAACTATTTCGATTGCTTTTAAAGATAATACGTTGGTTCACCAAATTTGGTGGTCCACCACTTGATCATTATAGGTATAAGGTCTTTGGTGGATAGCCATGTAGTAGACGGATTAGATCAGATGTAGAGAGGAGAGAGCTTGAATGCCCCCTTGTACATGCCTTGGAGAGAGAAAAAGAGAGATAATAAAATTGCGAGTCCTTCACACATGCATGCATACCTGTAGAGTCCAATAGGCATGGATGCATGTCTCTTGTGATCTTACATCATGGGTATGTTGGAATATTTAGTTGAATTAAATAGACTTTAAAATCGAGAACCAAAAAAGAAAATAAAAGTTTTGAGAAAAAAGAACTTATTGTATTGAGTTGAGGCGTGACTGAGTCACTCGGCTTGAAATCGAATTTGCTCTCTTTGGACAGCGTCCCAAGTGCAACAGGTTTCCAGAGCAATTGACCTCCAGGATACAACGACTATGACCCGGTCCCAGCGGTGCACTCACTGTACACGGGCTCGAACCACTTGCAGTTTAATCCGAAAGTGCTGAGTTGACTCAGCGATGAATTCAGTAATAAAATGCTTAAAAATCCGTATCAGAGAGAGTTTTATAAGATAGAGTATTTTCGTATTTAGAAACTGGAATCGGAAGTCTTTATATAGACTCCGAAGTGGTGTATAAACACCCTTTACAAAAGGTTAGGTCCATTGGGTTTAAACCCAACAGATGTGACCAACCGGAAGGGATGCATCTCTCTGGTTTAAAATGAAAAGGCGCAAGTGCGAGTACACTCTCGCAAATAAAGTCCCGCGAGTACCCATACACACACACACCCACGCGAGTACACTCACACCGCACCCACACCCGTGCCCATGCCCAGCCCGTCCCGTCGCGTCGCGCACGCGCACACGACACGGACACGGACTCGGCTCGGCTCGGCACGGCACTGCTCGGCTCGGCTCGGCGCGCGCGCGCGTGTGTGGTCAATGACATAGATTAGAGCTATTGGCATAGCCCCCCCACAGGGCCAAATTTACATGCCCCCTGAAAGGGGCATAAGCCCTAGGCAAAAAGACTATCTTATATACAAGATAGTTTACTTTGTCAAATCCGATGTGGGACAAAATCCACAACACAAAAGTACCACAACTTTTCAAATGTGGAGGGAAATCACCGAAAATTTAAAAATTCAAATTTTAATAATATTTTTAAAAAAAATATAACAATCCCCCACATATTTTAAAATTAAAACTCTTTCGGATTAAAGCTTAATAGTTGTGCAATGGTGCCGGTGTCACCATAGACTTGAACAGACATTAGAGTAAGCAAGACAGGTCTACAGGAATCAGGTGACACCATAGTCTTGAACCTGAATCCTTTTAATGTAGATCGCAAGTACATGCCACTCACACAACTCTTCCTCTGCAAGTGATTCTGCGGTTCGGTGCGTTTCGGCTATACACCATTACTTGGATTTCATGAGTGTCTAGAGAATTCGCCTAGATTCTCATAGGAAGCGGCCTCTACCTCCACAACCATATAGGTGAATTCCATCAAGTGTATGCAGCAACTGTATACACCGCCAAATATATGGCTATGGATTCATTAAGAGTTCTAACAACTCATCCTTCTGCGTTGCTGCTCGCACTGTACACCATAGAAGGGGCTCATACAACTCAGTGCAATCGTTTACCCCGTGTCTTGTTGTTTACCCATTGAACCTATCTCATGGTATCTCCACTTGCATAGGTTGGGTTACTGACACTGGCAGCTCATATATTAAGCTCAGCCCCATTCCCTTCGATGTATCATTGACTAACCTTTTAGATAGTCCTTTAGTCAAAGGATCTGCTAGATTCTTTTCTGACCTCACAAAGTCAATAGATATGACTCCATCACGCAACATGTGTTTCACTATGTTGTGTCTGAGTCTAATATGTCTGCTCTTTCCATTATATATTTTACTCTTTGCTTTCGCTTATAGGTGCTTGACAAATCCACAATGAATAGACACACGGCCGTCTACAAAGCTTTGACCATAATGTTATATCAGCTAAGAGATTTCTAAGCCATTCGGCTTCTAATCCAGCCTTTTCTAAAGCAATAAACTCGGATTCCATAGTAGACCGAGCGATACATGTCTGCTTGGTAAACTTCCAAGAGACCGCTCCTCCACTCAAAGTGAAGACATATCCACTCGTGGATTTTGTCTCATCTGAATCACTAATCCAATTAGCATCACTGTATCCTTCTAATACAGCAGGAAAACCATTATAATGTAAACCATAGGTTATACTGCTTTTTAGGTATCTCGAAATCCTAGACAAGGCATTCCAATGTTCTTTTCCAGGGTTATGTATATATTTACTTAGCCTTCCTACTGCAAAAGCTATGTCTGGTCTAGTGCAGTTTGTTAGATACATGAGGCTACCAATTATTTTGGAATACTCTAATTGAGACACACTATTTTATGTATTCTTCATGAGAGTCACACTATAATCATAAGGACTACTGACAGGTAAACAGTCAAAATGGTTAAACTTTCTCAATATCTTCTCAATGTAATGAGATTGTGATAATATTATAACACCATCTTTCCTGGTTACTTCAATACCCAAGATTACACTAGCCTCTCCTAAGTCTTTCATGTCAAACTTAAATGACAAGAATTTCTTAGTTGCATTAACTAATTTAATATTAGTTCCAAAAATAAGCATGTCATCAACATAAAGGCATATAATAACATAATCATTTTCAAAACTTTTACTATATACACATCTATCTACATCATTTATATGATAACCATTTGATTTTAAAATATCATCAAATTTTTCATGCCATTGTTTAGGAGTTTGTTTTAAACCATATAGTGATTTAACTAGTCTACATACTTTATTTTCTTTACCTGATATCTTATAACCCTCAGGTTGCTCCATATATATTTCTTCTTCTAAGACTCCATTTAGGAAAACTGTCTTAATGTTCATCTGGTGTACCACCAGTTTGAATATGGAGGCTATCGCTATTAAGACCCTGATTGATGTAATTCTAGTTACAGGGGAATATGTATCAAAATAATCTATTCCTTCCTTTTGTGTAAAGCCTTTCGCTACCAATCTAGCCTTAAACTTATCAATAGTCCCATCTGGTTTTATTTTCTTTCTAAACACCCATTTACAGCCTATTGGTTTGTTTCCAGGTGGTAGATCTACAAGTTCCCAAGTGTTATTAGATATAATAGATTCTAACTCATCATTGATTGCTTCCTTCCAAAAGGTTGCATCTGGAGAGTTAATTACTTCTATATACGTTGTAGGATCATCTTCTACTAAGAAGGTGAAAAAACCATCTCCTAGGTTAGTTTCTCTTCTAACCCTAGTACTTTTTCTTGGTTATATCTCTTCTACTACTTTCTCATAAACATTTTTACTAGTAGACGTGATATCTGATTCATTGACTTTCTTCATTCCTATAGATTTAGATTTCATAGGGAATACGTTCTCAAAGAATTCTGCATCCCTAGCTTCTATAATTGTATTAGGATCTAGAATATTATCCTTAGTTTTTAAAACTAGAAACCTGTAGGCAGCACTGTTTTGTGCGTATCCTATAAATACACAATCGGTCGTTTTAGGACTTAACTTTCTTTTCTTAGTTTCAGGTAATCCTACTTTAGCAAGACACCCCCACACTTTAATATATTTAAAACTAGGAACATGATTCTTCCAAAGTTCATAAGGTGTTTGTTCAGAAGATTTAGAAGGAATCCTATTTAGGATATAACAAGCAGACAAAATTGCTTCTCCTCACATATTTGAGGGTAAGCCTGAACTGTTTAACATAGCATTCATCATCTCTTTTAGAGTTCTATTCTTACGTTCTGCTATTCCATTTTGTTCTGGTGTATAAGGAGCTGTAGTTTCGTGAACTATTCCATTCTTTTCACATAATTCTCTAAACTGAGAAGATTCATATTCACCTCTTCTATCTGTTCTAAGTCTTTTAATTTTTATATTTAACTGATTTTCAACTTTAATTTTGTATTTAGAAAAAAGCATCTAAAGCTTCATCTTTGTTCCTTAACAGATAGACTCTAGTGAACCTAGAGTAGTCATCTACAAAAGTTATGTAATATCTTTTTCCACTTCTAGACATGTGATTTCTAAAATCACCTAAGTCACTGTGTATTAACTCTAATAGAACAAATGATCTTTCTATTCGTTTAAAGGGTTTTCTAATGAATTTTGATTCTACACATGTTTCACATTTTTCGAATTCTTCATTAGATATATTAGGTAATAAGCCTAATCTTTTCATTTTCTTTAAAGATACTTTATTCACATGACCTAATCTACTATACCATAGATAAAAAGGTTCAACGATATAAACAGAACTAGATGCCTTCTTATTATTATCATTGGATACATTTACAATGAATAAACCATCACTACAATATCCTTTACCAACAAAAGTTCCATTCTTGGTCATTACAAGCTTATCTGAATCAAATACTAACTTAACACCAGCCTTATTAAGGAGTAAACCAGAGACCAAGTTTCGTCTAATGTCGGGCACATGTAGGACATCATTCAACATCAGAGTCTTTCCAGAAGTGAGTTTCAGAAGTACTTTCCCTTTCCCTACAACTGGAGACGTTCTAGCATTACCCATGAACACCTGTTCATCATCTCCTAATACTTGGTAGGAGGTAAACATGCTACGATCCTTGCACACGTGCCTAGTTGCACCAGTGTCTAGTACCCACTCCAAGTTGTTTACCACAAAGACTTCTGACACTACAACTACTACCATGTCAGACTCATTGCCTGTTTCTGTAAGATTAGCCTGTGGCTTATCTTTGTTTTTCTTAAGCCTGCAGGTTTTAATATGATGCCCAGGCTTTCCACAGTTGTAGTAGTTTCCCTTTTTCTTGAATTGATTGTTTGCATTCTTCTTTTTGAGCCTGCATTCATTTGCGTAATGTCCAGGTTTGCCACAGTTATGACAGTTGCCATTTTTCTTATTATTTGCCCGACTTGATTCCATAAGATTCGCCTTTGAATCTATCTCATTTCCATTTTCTTTTTGGTCCCTGATTCTATTGGCCTCCTCTATTCGTATATGTATGATAGTGGTTTCCAAAGAAACACCGTTGTTTTTATGTTTATTCTATTCTTATATTCTTTCCAGGAGGGCGGTAACTTTTCTATTAGTGCTCCTGAAAGAAACACTTCATCCAACTTAATTCCTTCTGTCGATAGTTCGTGAACTAAACTTTGAAAATTGTGAATCTGATTTGTGACAGGTTTATCGTCTGTCATTTCATAATGAAGGAAATTAGCAATTGCATGTTTCTTAGCGCCTGCATCTTCCAATATGTATTTCTTTTATAAAGCAGTCCATATGTCTTTCGCAGACACGTAAGAAGCATACACATCATATAGATCGTTGGATAAAGAGTTTAGAATATAGTTTTTACAATTATTTTCATCTGTTACTTCAGTTTGATTTGTTGGATCTATAGTAAATGATTCAGATAATATGTATGAAACTTTCAGGGTGGTCAAAGCGAACATCAGTTTCTGTTTCCACCATTTAAAGCATTGTCTAGCGAACGGTTCGATTTTGGCTAACTCAGCAGAAGCATTTACAGTTACTATAGCCATAGTCTATATAATTCAACAATTCAATTTCAAGATTGTTGGAATATTTAGTTGAATTAAATAGACTTTAAAATCGAGAACCAAAAAAGAAAATAAAAGTTTTGAGAAAAAAGAACTTATTGTATTGAGTCGAGGCGTGACTGAGTCACTCGGCTTGAAATCCAATTTGCTCTCCTTGGACAGCGTCCCAAGTGCAACAGGTTTCCAGAGCAATCGACCTCCAGGATACAACGACTATGACCTGGCCCCATGGTGCACTCACTTGTACACAGGCTCGAACCACTTGCGGTTTAATCCGAAAGTGCTGAGTTGACTCAGCGATGAACTCAGTAATAAAATGCTTAAAAATCCGTATCAGAGAGTGTTTTATAAGATAGAGTATTTTCGTATTTAGAAACTGGAATCGGAAGTCTTTATATAGACTCCGAAGTGGTGTATAAACACCCTTTACAAAAGGTTAGGTCCATTGGGTTTAAACCCAACAGATGCGACCAACCGGAAGGGATGCATCTCTCTGGTTTAAAACGAAAAGGCGCAAGTGCGAGTACACTCTCGCAAATAAAGTCCTGCGAGTACCCATACACACACACCAACGTGAGTACACTCACACCGCACCCGCACCCCCACCCACGCCCACGCCCAGCCCAGCCCGTCCCGTCGCGTCGCACATGCGCACACGCACACGGACTCGGCTTGGCTCGGCGCGCGCGTGTGTGGTCAATGGCATAGATTAGAGCTATTGGCATAGCCCCCCACAGGACCAAATTCACATGTCCCCTGAAAGGGGCACAAGCCCTAGGCAAAAAGACTATCTTATATACAAGATAGTTTACTTTGTCAAATCCGATGTGGGACAAAACCCACAACACAAAAGTACCACAACTTTTCAAATGTGGAGGGAAATCACCGAAAATTTAAAAATTTAAATTTTAATAATATTTTAAAACAAAATATAACAGGGTAGACATGAAAAGCTCCCATTCATTTCATTTGAGATAGATTAGGGAGAAATTTTTTATATTGAAAGATTAACATCAACGTAGTTTGAGTTTTCACATTATATACTTTTGTGGGGTTTTACATTTATAAAAATCTAATAATATAAAAAAGGAGAATCCTAGGATTAATGAATGAATATGGAAATTTAAATAACTTAAATTTAGTTGTGTCAGAAAATTTCTAATATATCATTCACATGATATGGAGTCATAATGTCCTTGCATCTAGCTGTTTTAGGCTGAAGTGGGCTGATACAGTCATATCATTCATGGATGATATTGGTAGATATTGGGTGATATATAAGGTTTTCAATTGATCCTCACAACCCAATTTGTGGGGCATCTTATGGATGGAGTCTATCTAATGTCACAATGATCAAGCAACTCTAACCATCCAATTGATGGCCATCAAATGTATGGTTAGAAGTAAAATAATGAGTTGTGCAGATTCCCACAATAAGATAAGTTAGTGATTATCATTCTCTTAGTGTACCTCTCAGGCCACATCTGTTCATAATTACGTCAGCTATTGAGATTGTTTAATGAATTGAGTTAACATATACCAAGTCAGTATCACGAATAAGAATGGTAGGATGTGAATTGCTAATCTGATATAGTCTAATGAAAAAGCACCATATATGTATTAGAGGTGGAGTCCACAAAGAAAAGAAGAAAGATCTTGAATGTGAAATGACTTTTTTTGTGATTATAAATGTAAGCCCCACCTCTTACATGAGAACTTGACACTTTTTTTTTTTATACTTTTAGCCCTTAGGCAGTTGGCATCCTCTATTATAAGAGCACTTGCTACGTAAGGCTTTGTTCTATCATTTGCGCCTGCTCATGTTATAGCCTCAACAAAAAAAGAAGAAGAAAAAAGATAAAAAGGATAAAAAAGGCTCATCTAAAACATGAGTGGACCATACCCTTGGAAAAGTGAAGATATTAGAACCTTCTTAGGACACAATGTATTAATGTTTATATTCCATCCAAACCATTTAAAAGATAAGTCTAAATATCAACCTGATGCAAAGCTTGTTGGTTCATAGATGGATTCATTAGTAGTAATATTTTCTCTTCCTACTTTTCCTGTGTGGTGTGGCCCACTTGAATTTGGATTGGCCTAACATGTTTAAAGGGTTGTGCAGAAGTGTTGGCCCTTAAGATTTGACAGTCTACACGATATGGAACCTTCACAAAGTCGAAGATGAACGATTCAGATCCAGCGGTCCGCCTAACTACTACTGGAGCAGATGGGTCTAATCGCCCATCTGTTTTTATAGTATAGATGGCTCTGGATCACGATATGGTTTAGATCATCCCAATGACAAGCTAAATGGACAATTATCTATGTACTACTATTCCTCCTTTTTACTCTTATTATTTTTCATATGTTTAGACGAAAGAGTTTTATTCTATTTATAGGAAAGGATGAGAGTTTGGATGAGACCAGAAGTTATCTGGTCTTTCCCTATCTCCCCATCTAAAACTAAATTCAAAGTTAAATTTAAAATCCAACTGAAAGGAAGAGGCTGGAAGAGACCTAAAATCATGGGACCCACCCACTAGTGATTGCCCACCAGTGGGCCCCACTGGCCTATGTCCAACATCTCCCACTTAATCACATTATGGGATAGGCATAAAGAATTTGTCTATCTAACTCGTCTAATAACAATAAAAAACCAAAACATCGCGATCGAAAGAATCAGAAGCGTGAGACCAGTTGAATCACCGTAATCTTCTCAAACGTATTTAAGTACTAAGTGACCACCTAACTAGTACTCAATAACCTAAGCTTTGCAATGCCTGTCCTAGCCCGTATGACCACACTGGATGGAGTTAACTCCCGATCTGGAGTACTCGGCCAATATACGCACTTATCCAACTTATCGAGTTATTCTGAAAACTATATTTTTCACAAACTTCGACTAAAATTAATTTAAAGCAATACTCATGTATATACTTTTAAGAAAGAATATAGTTTGCAAAAGTGTAATAAAAAACAACTCGATGCTGCCCGCGAATAAGTTTTCAAGTGCGTATTTATAGTTATAGAAACTTAGTGTAGCTGTTAAGGGATCTTCCCCACGCAGACGTTTAATTTTGAATCAATCAAGCCACTTTCCTAGTGTAATTGAGTCTGGCCAATTAAAGACTTTTCGCCATAGTACACTAAAATAGCGACACTTAATCTCATCCTCCTATACACAAGAGGAGGGTAGCTAAAGACACAGAGTTACCTACGGGACTGGCTACTTGCACGTTGCAATGATTAAATCAAATCAAAGTAATCTGTAGGTAAAAGGTCCCATTACGTGGCTACAATCCATGTCGTAAAGTAAATAATACTAGGTATATGTTGGGTCTACAATACGTAGGTCATTCTACATGAGGTACGACTCATCTCATAACCTCACAACCTGACTATTAATTCAGGCCATAACATTGATCGCATGAAAAGTAATGGTGTAATTATGTTATTCGACTTGATCAGTCTCATTTTCATTCTTTTAAGATTGTAAGCGGATACAACTCACTCATATCCTTATCCTTTATTATTCACAATAAAGAGAAGTCCATACCTCAGTGTATAAAAATCGCCCCAAATGTACCTCTCTTGTACATTCAAGGTTGGTCAACCAGTGCGAGTGGGTGATGGGCCCACTAACAAAAAAAGAAGAACTCCTACATGATCTCATAGTAAATGGTGATGATCTACTTACCTAGTTAGTATAAGTACTCAATACCGAATAAATGGAATGTGCTATTCATTGATGAAAGATTAAAGGTACTAAATACAAACATATCACTCAAGCTTGCCTTAATCCCATCTACCTGACCTGAACCTGAAATAGATCTCTGGCTATAGGTTTCGTCATGGGATCAGTCATAATTTCCTTAGTAGAAATGTAACTGAGAGCGACCTTCTTATCTCTCACTTGATTACAGACGTAATGATACCTGATCTCAATGTGCTTGGACTTCTGGTGGTATTTAAGGTCCTTTGCTAAGTCAATGACAGAAGTATTGTCTATCTTCAGCGAAATAGGCTGACGAATGTTAGGTACAACACCCAAACCTAGTAAAAATTTACGAACCCATACACACTTATGAACTGCAGCACAACATGCAATGTACTCGGCCTCCATAGATGAAAGAGTTGTGGATGTCTGTTTCTTACTCGACCATGAGATAGCTCCTCCTCTGAGTAAGAATACATATCTTGAAGTAGACTTTTCCTCGTTAGTGTTATTACCCCAAGCAGCATCAGAATATCCTATGACCTCGAGGCTTGTGCCTTCATAATATAATATTAGGTCTTTTGTTCCTTTGAGATAGTGGAATATATGTTTGACGGCTTGCCATTGAAACTGTCCTGAGTTACTCTGATAATGGCTGACTATGCCAACTACAAAGCTAATATCCGATTTGGTGCAAAGCATAACATACATTAAGCTCCCTATTGCGCTTGCGTAAGGTACTGAGGACATAACCAATTTCTCGGCTGTAGTCTGGGGACACAATTTTCTGTCTAACTTGATAGCTTTATCTATAGGGGTTTCAACAACTTTTGAATTTTTCATCCTGAACCGTTTTAAGATCTTTTGTATATAGGTGCCTTGAGACAAACCTAAAAATTTCTTAGGGTGACCCCTGATGATTTTTACCCTAAGAATAAAATTGGCTTCACTGAAATCTTTCATCTCAAAGTTCGAAGAAATCCAATCTTTAGTCAATATCAACAGTTGTATGTCATTACCAGCTAGTAGGATATCGTCTACATATAAAGATAGTATCAGAAAAGATCTTCCAGACCGTTTCGTGTATACACAATGATCTTCTTCACTCATCATGAATTCAAAAGTAGTGATGGCTAAATGGAACCCATGTACCACTATCTTAAAGATTGCTTCAGCCCATAGATAGATTTCAACAACTTACATACTTTCTTTGAATGCTTTTTGTCCACATAACCCATGGGCTGTTGCATGTATATCTCTTCATCTAAGTCACCATTTAAGTATTCGGTCTTTACATCCATCTGATATAACTCTAAATTTAAACTTACGATAGTAGACAAGATCATGCGGATTGAGGAGAACTTTGCAACAGGTGAAAAAGTCTCATCGTAATAAATGCTTTCTTTTTGTGTAAAACTTTAGCAACTAATTGTACTTTATAATTTATCTATTGTACCATTTGCCTTTCTTTTGATCTTTAGTACTTACTTATTACCTATCGCTTTACGATTGGAAGACAGATCAACAAGTTCCCAGACTTTATTCTTCTCCATGGAAGCGAACTCTTCATCCATAGCAGTCACCCAATCGGCCGAGTTAGAAGATAATAATGCATCCTGATACAAATTCGGTTCATCATTATCAACCGCAACACAAGAGAATGTCTGCCCCTCAATATTAAAGTATCTTCGGGTAATCAATCTTCTTTCGCTTCGACATAACTTAGGAGCCTACTGAGATTTTCTCCTACTGTCTTGATGAACTATAGGAGTATCGTCATTTTGAGAAGTAGAACTCACACTCTCCTGAGCTATATCAGGTATTTCAAAGAGTTCTATTGGAACCTTTTGCTTCATTCAGCTGGGGTATCTATCTTCAACGAAGGTCACATCCCGAAATTCTATCTCAATCCACCGTCCAT
This sequence comes from Magnolia changhungtana, assembly GCA_030180095.1. Classification (NCBI taxonomy): domain Eukaryota; kingdom Viridiplantae; phylum Streptophyta; class Magnoliopsida; order Magnoliales; family Magnoliaceae; genus Magnolia; species Magnolia changhungtana. Next base: position 1,919,399 of record JASAUF010000156.1, read on the forward strand.
GGTCCTCAAAAACTAAAACGTATCACTTTGAATGTATAGGGTGTTTTATGAACACGCATTCAATGGTTTTACTATCAAGTTTACTTATATGTGGAGTAGGCGACGAAATATATCCCAAAGATCCCCAAGGGCGTAGGTTGGCTAGAGAAGGAATCCTCCTAGACTACATCTCATATGGGGTCTTAGGAATGAATTTAGATGAGATTCTATTACGAGCGTAGACGCTTGTTAACAGTGCATCTCCTCAAAATATGGTAGAGAGATTGACTTGTGCCATCATCGATCTAACTATATCCAATAGTGTCATATTCCTTCTCTCTGTAACACCATTTTGTTATGAAGTGTAAGCCATAGTGTATTGCCAAACAATGCCAACGTTTTCACAATATGATTTAAACGTTTCAGATGTATACTCGCCACCTCTATCAGATCGAAGGATTTAATATTTTCTCAAGCTAATTTTCCACATCAGCTTTATATTTAAGAAAACAATCAAAAGCCTCAGATTTGTGTGACATAAGATACACATATCCATAGCGTGAGTAATCGTCAATGAAGGTGACAAAGTATTGACATCCATTTCTGGTATATACATTGAAGGGTCCACGGATATCTGAATGGATTATCTCTTGGGCCCTTGGACCTAGTTGCTTTAGAAAATGGTTTCTTTGTAGTTTTCCTGAACACACAATGTTCACAAAATAACAAAATAACAGACTAGAACGTACTAGTCTTGTCAAATGATCTTTTCCGATGTGACCTAACATTGCGTGCCATTTTAGAGATTTAGATACTACATTTTCATTCGACATAACAGATAAAGCAAAAAGTGCATTATCACTATCTATGTTCAGAATGAATAAATCTGAAATTAAATTTTTTCATGCAAAGATGAAGTTATTTAGTCTTAAAGAAATTCGTGTCCCGGAAAAACGAATATTAAAACCATCAAATAATAACCTAGAAACAGAAATTAAATTTCGATGCATGCCCGGTGCATAAAGAGTATCACAGAGGATTATTGTTCGTCTTATGCGCATACGGAGATGGTAAACGTCAATCCCTAGTATGTCTTTAATAACATTATTTCCCATATACACCTTATAACTTCCTTCGGCTACAGGTCAAAATTTATCGAGTCATCTACGACTTCATGTCACGTGCTTTATTGTGCCTGAATAAAAAATTCACTCGTTAAATATAATATCAATAGAAAGGATTTTAGAACAAACGCCTACATACAAAGTATCTAGTAACTAAGGAATTCAGTCTTTTTATGGGCACACTACAGGGCATAATGGCCGAAATTTCGCGGACAAAACAGATTATGTTAGTATTTTTCTACTTCTTCTTTTCATTCCCCTTCTTGAGATTTGGGGGAGGTACTGTGGACTTCTATTATTGGTTATTCTTTTTCGTCTTTTTGTGAGCTTTGAACCGTTTCTTGTTAGATTTTCGCTTATGCGTCTCTACTGTAAAGGCCTTAGCCGAACCTGGCTGAATTGCATTCATTTCAATATCTCATACCGAATGACCACAAAAGTCTCTAAACATAGTGATTGAATCAGTATGGTTCAGAATTCTTTTGATTATGGCTCAAGATTTAGGCAAGGAACAGTGCATTGCTATTATCTTTTAATTTTCAGTCAATTTACACCCAATATTCCTAAGGGCACATATCATCTGTTCCATCTTACAGATATGATCTTTGATGGGGCAGCTGACTGACATCTTATACTCTTGGAATTCTAATTCCATTGCCCGAACTTTCGTATCTGACTTCGCGCATAGACATTTGTCAGTGCTTCCCAGATTCCCTTAGTGGTGTCATGCACTTCATACGTTGATATGAGTTCTTTGTGCATAGTGCTAATTAGGACATTATGGGCAGAACGATTCTACTTACGCCACTTATTGTAGCAGTTCATTGCAACCGTATGTTCTTCTAAATTTTTATTCTTAGCTAATATAGGTTCCTCTTGAACCTCATCGAGTGTCTGTGATATGTCGTCCTCGTCTGGAAGGCTATGCACTACCCGGTATCAATTTTCATAGTTATTTTTCTCGAATTGTTGACTATTGAGTTGTTCAACGATTAATGCTTTAGTGCTCATCTCTACATTGCATCAAGTATCACTACTTAACTATGATCTAAGGTATTGACACTAATCATCAGCATTTATACGTGTTATTTAAAATTTTAAAGTATAAAAGTAGTCAACACATCTTAACGAGATCTGAAAGTCCACATACCCAAATGGGCGGTGTATATCAATTAAGTTCTATTTTTAAGATGAATTTGATGCGTTTATAAGAATATATTTGTATAACGTACAACCTTCTATTACATTGTATGCATCATTTGGTGGAGGAGAATTAACTCCCACTTAGGTTATGCACAACCTTTATTTATAGGGAGCATTCTAGTACTAAATTTTCTATTTTCTAATGAAAAATGGGCTTAGATCTAATCACATCAAGCCTAATTATGTCACATGTATAAACATTATCATCAGATCAAAAAAATGAAGTGCTTAGATATAAAAAGAGTTCTCTCATCACCAATGATTATGACCATTAGTGATAGATCTGATCATTACCGTTAATGATCATTGTTGATGATGGATCCTATCATCAACATCGAGCATTATGGTTGAGGATCGTTTCGATTACTAATGATTTCTAGATCACTAATTCTCAAAGCAGATTATGTCTACACCATCCATTTGTTTTGCTCCACATCAGTACCATTTGAACAGTAGACTGGAATAAAAAGACTGTACTTCTTTTAATTAACTTGTTGGGTAATAGCTGTACGGGGAGTCAGACCTTGGGTTGTCCATTGATTCCAGTGGTGTAGCCCCCTGTGATGAAGAGGAAGCCATGATTTATTTCACCTGATGTTTGGTGGGCCAAAAAAATAAATAAATCATGGTGGCACTACAAGAAAAGTACTGACGTCCTACACAAGTGGCATGTATGTTGGTTAAAAGGGTGGCTGTTGCATGAGTACATGCACGCTTAAACAGGAGGCAGACCTCACACATGTGTGGGACACGTGATTATGGATCAACCAATAACAAGCATCTTGGATGATGCATTGGCTGGAACATGTGCACTCTAGAACATCACGGGTTACGTGTGGATGTGAAACACATGTACGAGACTCAGGCCATTAAATTAGGTGGGTCCCAATTTGAATGTACCTTTACCCACAAAAATGTTCATTCCACTCATCAGGTTCACCGTGTCCCTTACGTGGACGTAAACACGGATGCGTAACAACTGAGACATGGCCCAAATCTAGTTCAAGAGTCGTGAGCTCCCGCACGTGTATAATAAAGTTCATGTACACGCCATTCATATGCCAGCATGGCACAATAGTTTTAAGATCCAATACTTCCATCAAAATGACAACACTATATTGATATGTTAGCCCAAGAATCAGATAGATCCACTGGTCAGGTGGGCCACAAAGTCAGGGAAATGGATTGGGTGGTGACCCCAACGTCATCATGATGTTTTGAGGCTCATCGTGATGTATTGGTTATATATCCATGCCGTCTACCTGTTTTGCCAGCTTGTAATAGTGTAAGATCCTTAAAATGAAGCAGATTCTAAGTTAAAGTGGACCACACCATCAGGAAGTTTATGTAAGTGGGCCACAACACAGTAGCCAACCTGTACCATCCAAATTGGTGGGGCCAATTAGTTTGATTTTGAGGCTAAAAATGATGCAGATCAAAATATCAGTTGGACTTGTGGGCCCCACAGTCGAGCTGCTTTGTTGATCAGGGCCATTAGATTGGATATTTTTGGGCTCAATTGGATGTGTCCTATAGTCCATGACACTCCATATGATACCATTGACAATGAAAAATATCCGGTGAGTCTTATTTCAACAAACAGTGTCTAATCAGAGATTAGGATTATTCTCGTGAGTGAGTGTTTATGGAGTGTCATACAATGTCAGAGTATCAAATAGCTCCCCTCATAAAGGTCAGTCAATATAATTGCTTTCCAATCATTCTCACATCCATCTAATGTTTAAATAAACAGGTATGTTGATAGACTGATAGACTTCAAATGCAAAGCATTTTAGTACTAAAACACCAAGCGGCACTAAAACTTTGTAGAATAAGTTTGGATGGCTTGGCATTATGTATTTTCACCCGGGGAATTATTTGAGTTTGTGAGACAAGGCATGTATAAATTGGATTTTCAAAGGCCACTTACCTTTTGTGATGAAAAATAATAAATCGGAGATCCGCCATTGATTCGCTCTGATACCATTGAAGGGTTGTGCGGAAGTGTGAACCCTCAAGATCTGACGGTCTACACGATATGGAACCTTCACAAAGTCGAAGATGAATGATTTAGATCCAGTGGTCCACTTAACCACTACTGGAGCAGAAGTGTCTAATCACCCCTCTGTTTCTATGATATAGATGGCCTCGTACCACGATCTATAGTTTAGATCATCCCAAGGATAAGCTAAATGGACAATTATCTATGTACCACTATTCCTCCTTTTTACTCTAGTTATTTTTCATATGTTTAGAGGAGAGAGCCTTATCTTATTTATAGGAAAGGACAAGAGTTTGGATGAAACAAGAAGTTATCTGGTCTTATCTCTATCTCTCCATCTAATACCAAATTCAAAGTTAGATTTGAAATCCAACTGAAAGTAAGAGGCCATAAGAGACTTAAACTCATGGGACCCACCCGCTAGTGATTGCCCACCAGTGGGCCCCACTAGCCTATGTCCAACAATTTTAGCTCACATGCACAGTGGATGTAGCATGAACATCATAGTGGCCCCGTAAAGCTTTTTCTAAAAGCCCTCTTGTTGCCGCAAACAAATAGATGCAGGTACCATGCATATCATCTACATGAAACCACATTTGCCGCCGGAGCAGTTGGGTGCAGTATCCATGCTACTCATCGGGTGCAATATCATGTGAAAAAACTTAAATTTGGTTTTTATCATAAGTACATTCGTGTTTTAGACTATGGCCTACCTAACTAATGAATGGACCTTATTCTTATACTGTAACCTCTACATTATTATGGTAATTCATAAGAATATTAATTGCTATTAATAAGTTGTCTAATATAAATTAGCTATTAAATATTTAAAAACTATATTTAAAAATTAAAGAAGAAATGAAACTTTTAAATATACTCATGAAAATAATAAATGAGCAGGCAAAGCTAGACTCTAGCCAAGTTGACATGCATTTATATATGACCCTAACTAGGCTTGATTAATAAATAGACTTCACTTTTAAACATAGGTTCGACCCTATCCCATATGCTTCAACTTTGGCACCGATGTGTTTTCGGCAGATCAGATCGACAAGTTTTGATCGCAATCCTATTTCAGTATCATAATATCCGACACTTGTATCCTAACGACCACACTGGCTCTATAATTCCAGCACCATGCGGCATGCCTCATTACAACTTATGGATTAGAAGTTGCAGTTTTAGCACAATTCAAGATGGGCTAGCCAATGCACGCGGGACCCTTGAGTCATATGCCAGCCATTTTCAACTTGAAACGGGCCAAGCCGATGTAGAACAACAATCAACGCAATGTATAGTCGATGTGAAAAATAATAAACAAGAATATATTTTCATAAATCGAGATCACAATATTTAACTATAACAAATAAATGAAATATTTAATAAATAATTCTCTGTGTTATCTTATACTAGCGATGCAATCCAACGTGAACTCCTCCAACTAAGCTCAGCATTCAACGTTCTTCCTGCAATTGAGGGCCCCAGAAAAGCGTGTGAGCCTCTTCACAGCTGACCCAGGCTTGGCATTGATCACGTCATGCCTTGAATAACCCCTCTTGATCCTAGGTTGGCCAGATTGCACGAAGAAGGCCCCATTCATCATCTGATCTCCTTCAGATGTCCACTGCCAGTTCTTCCAGTCCCCTTCCTCCCTATGAGTCACCTGCCGTTACCCAAAATGGATAGTTGTAAACATCCAACATGAAGAGAAATGATGTATAGGATCTGCCGATTTTCAATCGCGGCCCATTTACAGATGGGACCTAATAAAATGAAGGTGCATTTTTCACATGTGAGTAAATGGACACATGGTAGCGTTGTAGGTTTGTTCCCACATACGCAAGTTTGATTCCTCTTTCCCATGATTTACCGGTGGGGATGATAGCTTACCTCCTTGGCATTAACGTCGGGGGGAGCAATGAACCGGTTGCCTTGGCTTAGGATGGTAGGATTTTGGCTACCACCGATGGCATACATGAGCCAATGAGTGTAATCATTATTTAGCACATGAAAGAATCCGTATCGACACCTGTGCATACATGCATATTTGTTATTAAAATCTTATTAAGTGTCATGAATGAATTAATTATTTTGCTCTAATACCATGTAAAAATTTAAATTTAAAAAAAAAGATTTCTCAATACAGGAGGCTAACTTAGTATTATAACTTGTTGAAACTATCAAGAATGGAGGAATGTGCCATCTAACTCTTATTATAAATAGTTTTATTTATGCATTAGTCTTTTTTTTAAAAAAAAAAAAAATTTCTTCTTACGGTGTTATAAACTGTTTATAAAATCCGTGGAAAATAAAACTAAATAAAAAAGTAATTGTTGGAATCCTTAGTTTTTCATACCGAGGCATCCTCTGCACAAGACCCCTTCCGAAGTGGTTGAATGCGACTGTGACTTGCATGAGTACATCCATCGTATGCAGTTTACTTGCACCCATCAACATAACCTGCATCAATCACATATTCTTAATCATCACCACCACCACAGTCAACATCAATCTAGAGATTGTGATGACCTGGGCTGAACCATTTGATTTTGGGGCAATGAAGCAAGGCTATGTGCCCAAAGTGGGCCAGGTTCTCAATGGGTTGGGCCTAAAGAAAATATTGTTAAATCTAGGCCCAAAATATAAAATGAAGCCGGGCCACACCGGATTGGGCGCCGGAGCCCACCGTCCATCCAAGCCTAGCCCATTGACAGCCTTCCATGCTTCATCACATGATTTTAAGACTCGGGCGAGTCCCACGAGTTGAATCGAAGTTGGATGGATTCGATGAGTTTGACACGACGAGTCACCTAGACAATTCACCCATGACTCAGATGAGTCAGATGGATTCACTAAGTCACCATGCTTCATAGCAAACCCAATTAACCATATCGGTCCGATAATCGACACAATTAACCGACTTCGATGATGAATGTCGATGATCGCCGTACAAGACATACGATCATCATCGTTATCGTCGATGTCCGCCATTTTTTGTTAAATTTTTGCTGATTTTTAAAACTATATATAGCTAAAGATGGCTCACTCATGTACATCATTATGGTGAGTCATGTGGTTGTTGGAGAGTGTAACGGCCGTGGATCCCATGATAGTGTCGATGAGTCCATCCATGCAGTTGGACATAGAGATATGATCAATCCATACATTAGTAGAGCCGAAAATGGAGATTGCATCGCCATCGCTTTTGGTCCTATAACCATAATGGTTGATAGAGTCCCTGATCATCCCACCACTGCCGGACTTGACGTCATGGATGTGGAGGCCATGGATGATAACGTTTTGGACATGTTGGATAGTGATGCCAGCCCCACCAGCGATGTGGACGTTAGCCCCACGTCCATCAATAGTCTTGTGGCTGTTAACTAGCAGTTCTTCATTCAGTTTGATAATCATGTCTCTGGCAAATATAATCCACAACGGTACATTTTGGATGGCTCCCCACCTCAACGTTCCCTTTTTTGGGTTCACCAGATCATTATCTGAAGCATCTGTTACCACGTAGATCTTCCCATTCCTCCCACCTATGGTTCTGCGTCCAAACCCGAGTGCGCATTTAGATAGCTTCTTCCGGTGCCTGGCCCAGTCTGCCTGGCACCTCCAGCACCTGTCTATGGGGTTCGTTGCCTTGCATTTGCCCGTGTACTTTTTCAAGTGCCTCCTTGTGCTATTTCCCTGCAATACCCTGCACATATTTCATGTAGTCCATCTTTTTTAATGTGTCCTTCAATTAAAAAATAATAATAATTCATTCTTGTCTACTCACTAGGTGGGTTATGTATAAGAATTCTATAAAGTAGGCCTTATTGATCAATGGTCTGGATTATTTTAAAGGTTGGATAATGTGATTGGGTGTGACTCCAGAAATTTATGCAAGGAGTGAGATGCTAGAAATATAACACATATAGTATTAAGGTGGAAATAGGATTGCTAATTCGTGTGTAGACTTTAGAGAGAGGAGTTTTGATGGGTCCCATCAAACTCCTCTTCTCTTAATCAATCCAACAGAAGCTTAAGCCCCATCACACCTTCTCTAAGGGTGTAAGGAGGAGAAGACTCCAACATCTGACTTATAGCAATGACGTCCCAACAAGGTAAGTCATCTGGTTCTTCAGATCTACGTATCCAATGCACAACAAGGTTCTTTGGCAATTCCGCATTAAGATCTAACAGGCTATGCCACCTTTATATTTTCATACATAAACCACATTAATTAACACTACTTTGGACTTTCATGAGATCCACCTTCACAGATGATTGGTACCGTTGATCTTAAAATGGTTAGAATATTAATGATTAGATGTTGTTGATTGTTGTATGATGAGCAATAAAGGTTTGAATGTGGTAGGAATCGAAGATGATTAAAGAAGGAATGAATGAACATACGCTTTGACCTCGCCAAAGAGATCATCGGAGATTTCTTGAGGATTTGGATTGAAGGCATTGATTGTAGCTGCCCTTGCTTCTTGTGCCCGTTTCTGCCAGAAATCGTCGAATTCACCGATGTTGGCTCGCAGCGATGGAACCACCGCAAGGAATGAAAAGAAGAAGAAGAAGAACAAGAAGTTGGGTTTTATTCTAACAAGTGAATCCATGTTATTGTTGTTGTTGTTGTTGTTTTCTCTCTCGTTCTCTCTCTCCTTCTTCCTTGTGGTGTTTTATGGGAATGGTGGTGATAGGCAAGTTCTGTTAGACCAGTACAAACCAACCGAACCCAACCCTAGAAATAAGCACGGCTTGGTTGGTCATGGCTAACCTGCATTGGTGGTTGGACCATTGAAGATCGTTGTGTTTATATACAAGAAAGGTTGGCTAAAGAAAGGAGAATGAGAGAAGAGAGGAGAGCCAAACATTTGGCTGACGTGGACACCTCTCTTGTTTCTTGCCTAGTCATGGGGCTTGACCATTTCAAATTACTTTTTTTTTTTTGGGTGTTCAGCTTGTGGGGTCCACATTAACCGTTTATACTAAACGGATTGGCTACTCCCCCTCTGTGGGCCCCACCATGATGTATGTGTTTCATCCATGCCGCCTATCTATTTTTATAGATCATTTTATTGTATGAGACAAAAAATTGAAGTATATCCAAATTTCAAGTGGACCACATTACAAGAAACACTGTTGAGTGAATGTAGACCATTAAAAACTTTTTAAGGGCCATAAAAGTTTTGGATCAAGCTGATCTTTGTTTTTTTACCTTCATCTGGGTCTGTATGACCTAATCAACAGATTGGATGTCAAATAAACAGTACAGTGGGCCTTAGGAGGATTTTAATTGTGGATATTCAATCACTATTGTTTTCCTATTGTGTGGTCCACCTGAGATTTATATCCTTATAGTTTTTTTTTTGTTTTGGATCAAGCCCTGATCCGTAAAAATGTGAACGGAATGGATGAAACACATACATCATGGTGGGGACAGAGCACCGACCATCAGCCACCGGGCTGGTGGCAGGAGGAGTAGCCAATCGGTTTCCTGTTTATACCATCTAAGGGTTGGGAATGAACACGTGCGAGAACGGGACTCGGTTTGCAACAATTGGGTCTGTAGGGCCCACCTTGATGTGTGTTGGACATTTGCTCCGTACATTGTTTTGCCACGGCTCATCTTAGGACGCATACCAAAATATAGGGATACGGATTGGCTATTCCCCCTGCCACCAGGCCGGTGGCTGCAGGTTGGTCCTCTGTGGGCCCCACCGTGATGTATATGTTTCATCCATTCCATTAATCCATTTTTACAGATCATTTTAGTGCTGTATCCCAAAAATGAGATGGATAGATATCTCAGGTGAACCACACAACAGGAAAACAATAGTGATTGAATATCCACCATTAAAATCCTCCTAAGGCACACTGTACTGTTTATTTGACATCCAATCTGTTAATTAGGTCATGCAGGCCCAGATGAAGGTAAAAAACAAAGATCAGCTTTATACAAAACTTTTATGCCCCAACAAGGTTTTTAATGGTTGACGCTCATTCAACACTGTTTCCTATAATGTGGTCCACTTGAGATTGGGATATACCTCATTTTTTGTCTAGTCTCATTAAATGATTTGAAAAAAATAAATGGACGGCATGGATGAAACACATACATCATTGTGGGCCCCTAGAGCACCGACCACCAGTCATTGGCTGGGGCGGGGGAGTAGCCAATCCGTTCCCAAAATATAGGCTGATCCATAATTCAAGTGGCCCCACTACAGAGAACGGTGGAGATGTGCATGGCACCACGCGGATTGGGCACTAACCCCTACCGATCTCGCAACAAGCTGGGGTTCTTGGGGTCTCCGTTATGTATGGGTTTATCCACACCGTCCATACATTTTGCAATATTATTTTAACTTATATGGCAAAAAATGAGGCATATCTGAGGATCAAATGGACCACACTACATGAACCAACGGTGATAATGATTTCCACCGCTCAAACCTTCCCAGGGTCCATCCTACCTGTTCATAACGTAACACAGACCCGGATGAAGGCAAAACGCGAATATCTATTCAAAACTTGAGTTTTTGGATCGGTATCGGGAGCGGATTAGGTGAGACCCTGGATCTACCGCGTGGGTGAGACCCCTGATTGTGGGGCTCACAGTGATGTTTTTACCTTAAATCCACACCGTCCAACCATTTTGAAAGTTCATTTTAGATCATTATCCAAAAAATGAAGTTGACAAAAATTTTAGATGAACCACACCATAGGAAACTGTCGTGATTTAATCTTCATTATTAAAAACTTCATGAATTCCACCCAAATGTTTATTTGCCCTCCAACCTGTTGATAAAGTCACAAACACCAACATGAAGAGACCACACAAATATCATCTTCATCCAAAGCTTTTGTGGTCCACAAGAAGTTTTTAATGGTCAATCACCACTGTTGTTTCCTGTACTATGGTCCATCTGAGATTTGGAGTTGCTTCATTTTTTGGATCATGCCCTAAAATGAGCTTTCAATATGGATGGACGGTGTGGATGTAGTCACGTACATCACAGTGGGCCCCACAGTCAGGGTTCTCACCTAATCCTGTCCCTTCGGGCATCACCTTTGGCTCTCGTCCTAACATCTTGGGGCCCACCATGATGATTTCAAGAAATCAACCCGTCCATCTATTTCGCCTTCGAGTATCTGTAACTCAAGTGAATGACACGTGGAAAAACGTGGGAAAGAAACATGAAATCTTCTTGGGGACCACCTTAATGTTTATCTACCATCCAAACCATTCATATAGTCATTTCCACTTTGGATGAATCCTCCTCAATCCGAGCTGAGTCGAGCCGAGTCAAGCGAGCTTTCAAGCTATCTTGCACAGCCCTAGCCACAGCCTTCTTAAACTTGGGCTGAGATCCACTCCAGCTGGGCTGGGCCACTTTATATTAAGGGTTTTTGTTCTAAAATTCTTAGCAAGGAATGAAATTATAAAAATATCTCCGTTTATTTACTTTTTCTTTAAAATAGTAAAAGCCCCAATATATGGTATGTATATAACATGCAAACCGTTCAATATATGCACCCCACCAGGCTCATCACATCACAAATGGGCTACACTTAAATTGTGATATTTTCACCTGTGTATATTATTTTTACTAGATTGGCCCACATCATAATTAGATCCATCATATTTTTGGCTCAACCAATGCATTTGTTGGACGGATTGGTTGTGAGACACATACCCATGGCCTCAAAATTTTTTATTCTTCACTTTCTCGTAAAGAAAAAGTAGAGAGCAATGATATAATCTCCTCTTAAAAACCATAGTCCCAATATATAGGCTCTTCCGAGGAATTATTTGGTAAAATCCAAACATTTGAGAAAATTCGTGGTAAAAATCTCTTTATATCATACACATTTTTTACTATTTTAAATAGTTATTTTATTCCAGCACCTTTATGCATAGCGTTAATGGGGATAATTCATTCATTAGTACCAATCAAAGCAAGCCATGGTGTAAAAATCACGTTGATTGGATGATCCTAACTATTTAAATGTACCCAATTTGTTATAACCATCTGTTGTTTATGAGCCATAGATCGCATGATTAAAATCATCGAAACAAAGTGATACTTTGGAATTGTTAACGTGGGAAAAATGCACGCTCAGAAAGGGCACCGAATGTATTTTCGTGTGCATTTTATTTGTTAGGGGGAAGAGAGATTTTCATAGGTATTCATAAATGACACAACCAGCACATAAGAACATAACACAAAGGAAGACATTTTATTCAAGAGATTCTAAGTCATTTACATTCCAAGTTGTGGTTTAGCACGAACCATTAGTTACATTGTGTAGAACACCATTGATTAAAAGGAAAATGACCATGGCTGCAAGGGACAACATATTTTTAAGAAAGTCGCTTGGATGTGCTAAGCTAAGTGTCTAGACCACACAATCTCTAGAAAAGGGTCAAATGTCTGTCTCATTTTATTCCGGTTCTAGACTAGACGACTGTTGAGTCGTTCATCAAGCGGTGCAACTCTGGGCTCTGCCTCTTGGTCAGAGACCTTTGGAAGACCAACTCCGACTCTGAACTTAAACAGTTCAGCCTGCATTTACCGTTTTACACGAGTAGGGCACTTGCTTTGAATGGTGGAAGTCCTTAGTATTGACACAATCCTTATGATAAGAGCAGGTTGTTTTAAGAGTTTGTTTTTAAAGGTTTGCGTATGTATAATTTTTATAAAGCAATCCCCTACAAGTAGAGTAATAACCATTGTCTAGGTTTCAAAGATAGGCGCACGTATGTGGCAAACACGCGGATATAAAATTTGGATCATGACATCCTCATGAACAGCTGGGAATATGAGAACATAACAGGATTTATAACATGTCCACTGTGTCAGGGTGATAGTTATATCACTGTTACATTTGATGATTGGTTAAGTTGGGAGCTAGAACTATAGCCTCAACAACTCCTGGAGATAGAGGTGTACACGAACTGAGCTAGGTCGGTTAGCTTGCTCGACTCGACTTGAAAAAGCTTGATTTGAAGCTGAGTTCGAGCCTAGTTGAACTGATTTTTTGAGCTCGAAAATGAGTTCGAGCTGGCCCTAGCTCGACTTGACTCGGATCAAACCAATTTGGTGACTTGGTTACTTTGATATTGATGTTGCTCACCAAGTGTTTGATGAAATGACTCAAAGAAGTGTGGCTGGTGGCAAGGAAGGTATGTATATGAAACCAACACCCTTTTTTTTTTTTCTTGATTTTTATGTTGCTTAGAAGGTGTTTGATAAAATACCTGTAAAACCATTGCTGCTATCTCAAATATAGTGAGATTTTGAAGGTGCAGTCCGGTTGTTTGTGAAAATGCTGCAATGGCGAACTCAGCTCGAACTGGCCCGAGCTGCTAACTGAATTGAGCCGAGCTGGCCAGTCAGGTTTGAGGACCGAGTTGAGCCGAGTTCGAGCTGAGGTCAGCTAGTGGCCGAGCCGAGTCGAGTTGAGGCCAGCTCGACTCGGTTCGACTCGATTACACCCCTACCTGGAGACACCTGTCGTTCTCAAACCAAGTGACCTGCGAGCTTCCCAGGTTGTTCAGACCTCTGCTATTGTCTAGGTCGTGCTTGGGAGATTTTGGAACCCCACGTGAGCCTTGAACTATTTGTACAAAGGAGCACGATTGATCATGCACATGGCATTGTAGCTACTACGTTAAGCCAATTGGCTATCACGCTTGACCGTTTGGCCATTGCACCAGGTAGTTTGGCTACCACACTGGGTGATTTAGTTGTCAGGTTGGGTGATTTGGCTGTCGTGCCAGGCAGCATGGCTGATGCATCGGGATACCTGGGCATCGCACCAAGCAGCTCGGTCGACGTGCTATGGGACCTAATGTCTTGTCGTTGTTGTTTCGGTTTCGATTTCGGAAAATCCCACTGCTTTAGATTGGTCTAACGTGATAAGTATCCCGCTGGAGCGATTATGCCACACCGGCGGTGTTAGTCACTTGTCAGTGATTGGATTCTAGATCTCCGATGATGGATGTTGAGATCCCAACGAAGTTTTCTGATTTTCTTCTTGTATCCAGCAGTCACATAAGATGTCTAAAGACCATATTTTTTGAGCGAAATGGTCTATTTATAACTGAGAGTGTCGATGGAAGTCCAGCGCATCACATCATTATTTTGTGTCGCTCGGTGAGTATTTGGTGCAATGCGTGGGTAGTTTGGCCGCCATGCAAGGCGAGTGGGCCGCTACATAGGGTAGACGGTGTTGGGGGCCTTGCACAAAACCTTAGGATCTAACCTCCCGAAACAAACCAGAATTATGGAATAATAAAGCAATGAAATAAATCAAAGCATAAACCACATGACACCAGAGAATTTTACGTGGAAAACCCTCAAAGAGGTAAAAACCACGGGACCTCATCTAGATCAACAATCCACTATGAAGTAGAATGTTACAACCGATTACAAGCACACACCGCTTGGATCAAACCTTTTTCACTCACGCAGGAGTGGATAAACAATAAGAGAACAAAAGAAAAACGGAGGGATCTCACCGATCACGAGGACGTAGAAGCGCTGAGACGTGGACTGCAAAGTAGATTACCTTTACGAGTAGAATCTCCCTTCCACAAGCTTCCTCTCTCTCTCTCTCTCACCTTTTGATAGCCTTAAGCCCTCTTAGAGTACCTTTAGGAAACCTTAGAAAACCTTGGAATACACGCCAATCCCGCATACACCCCTTTATATAAGAATAGAAAGAGGTAGAACCAAAATGGGCAACAAATTCTGTAGAATTTGCGTTTTCGCAATCGCATCTGCATAACTCTTCGATGATATCGAATGTCTCTCGATGACAACCTTCGATATCATCGACGGTCGTTCGATGATATCGAAACAGGATCAAAACTGAACATGAACCCCGATGTAGACTTCCTGGAGTCTATGTCACCTGCCATATCTGCATCTGTGTAGCCCTCAAACATAGGTTTTTCGTCATCATAGCATAGGCTCAACCCGGATGAGCCTCTTAGATACCGCAGTATCCATTTCACCACTGGCCAATGCTCTTTGCCAGGATTGGTAAGATACTGGCTGACAACACCAACCACATATGCTATGTCTGGGCACGTACACACCATAACATACATCAAACTTCTTATAACTGATGCGTAGGGTATCTTCTGCATCTCTTCCACCTTTACCTTCGTCTTAGGACACTGCCTGTCGCTCAATCTGAAGTGACCATCCAGTGGAATACTAACCAGCTTCGCTACATTCATATTGAACTGCTCTAGGACTTTCTCAATATACCGCTCTTGTGACAACTAAAGTTTCCTGCTGCTTCTGTCACGGGTTATCTCCATTCCTAGGATCTGTTTAGCCGGGACTAAGTCTTTCATTACAAACGACTTGCCCAACTCCTGTTTCAGCCTGTCGATCTTCTTGATGTCTTTTCCCATGATGAGCATGTCATCAACGTATAACAGTAGAACTAAGAAATCACCATATGAGAACTTGCGCTTGAACACATAATGGTCCTATTCCATTTCGTCATACCCATATTTCAACATAAATGAGTCGAATTTCTTGTACCATTGCCGTAAAGCTTGTTTCAGCCCATACAAGCTCTTCCTCAACCTATACACCATATGCTCTTTGCCCTTGACTTCGAACCCCTCTGGTTGGTGCATGCAGATCTCTTCTTCTAGGTTGCCATGGAGGAAGGCAGTTTTAACATCTAACTGCTCTATCTCCAGATCTATGCTAGCCACCAACCCAAGTAACACTCGTATGGATGTCATCTTCACCACTGGTGAGAATATCTCCTCGAAGTCTATGCCTTTCATCTGACCAAACCCTTTTACCACAAGTCTGGCCTTGAACCTCATTTGTGAATTCTTCTGTTCAACCTTCTTTCTAAACACTCACTTGTTGCTCAAAGCTTTCTTGTCTTTACGCAGTTTCACCATGTCATAGGTGTGGTTCTTATGCAAGGATTTCATCTCCTCTTACATATGAAAGGGCCTAGCTATATGCCCTAGAGGGGGGGGGGGGTGAATAGGGTAATGCCAAATAAAACTTAAAACAACGGAATAATAAAAGATATAAATAACAATGCTGAAATAATAACAATCTCAAAGCACATGAAATATGAGAATGATACTGAATCAGTTCTAAGGACAACCTTACATGAAAAACCAATGGCTTATGGTAGGACAACCTTATTTCTAGAACAATCTAGAAATCACAAATGATATGGAAAATAAATCAAGAATAACTTACAGAAATAAATCCTAAGTTATTACACTATTCAACCACACTTGCTTGAAATGAAAATTTTAACATTCATCCACAAAAGCAATCCACAATACTGAAGGAATAAATGAATAAAGAAATCAAGCACATCCACAACACAATGATATATAGTGGTTCACTGTGTGTTCACCAACTGTTAGCCAACAGCCACACAGAATGCTACTCCACTCCTAATATCCTCACACAGGGGATATTAGCATGCACTCTCAAAATAGGTTTTCACAGTTCACCTAAAACCTTCACAATTGTGTCTTTTATCTCGGGCTTACACAATCCAAAAACCCCCCCACAACTGAAGTTTTCGCTCTCCTCGGATAACCAATACAATGAGATTTTTCGGCAAATCTCAAACAAAACCAGAGAAAATAAATTACAAAGTAAAATACCTGGATCTCCTTTTGAAGTAGCCCAGTAGAACCAATTGGAGTAGATGTATGATACGTCGTTCAATGTCCAATACTCACTTAAAGAATGGTTCTATGTCTAATTGATTTTAGATTAAATCAAGAAGAGCAAGGTCTATTTGATTTTGATCCCAGAAGAAGGAATATCACAAATTCCTCTTTTCTAAATGAGATTGGAATGTGGATCAAAATCACAATAGAATAATGCTAACAAAAGGAATATTAAATATGCACAGTAGCTTAAAAAATAATCACAACTTATCTCAGAGTATAGCCTTAAATCGCTTGAATTGAATGGAATGGAATGGAATGAAATATCTAAAACTCTGAAATTCGTGCATTATTTATAGCCTGAAAAAATCCCATCTTCGACTGGTTTTAGGATCCCTAGGGCCGGTCGTAGCTTCAAAGATTTTAAAAGATTTCCGCAGGATTAGATTAGCTGTTCCCACGACTGGTCTTAGGTAACCTACGACCGGTCGTGGGCCACCTACGACGGTCGTGTAAGACCTACGACCGGTCGTAGGACCTCAGATAGGTCCTCGGAGTTCGAGTCGTAGGACTACGACCGGTCGAAGGATGAGTCGTAGAACTTCCCAGGACCGGTCGAAGCAAGTCCGGGATCTGGTCGAAGGACAACCAGGGAAAATCGAAAATCAGAACAACCTAGGATGGTCTTGAGAAACCTAAGACTGGTCGAAGCAAAGCTAGGACTGGTCTTAAGATTTCTAGGACTGGTCTTAGAATAGTCATAACAAGAATATTAAAATATTCAGATTATGTATCCAGAATGACCTATCATACAGACCAACCTAAGGTCAATTTAAGGTCAAACAAACCTTGAAGTGAGATGAACATTGAAGTCTTGAAGGTCTGTATTCTCAGATGAACTTGAAGGAGAAGCTTGAATCAAGTTGACGGCTTTCTAGAGCTTGGTACTTTATTGACTTGTCTTGATGAAGTCTTCTAATCTTGAACTTGTTAGAAGCAAACTTGAAGTCTTCTATTCTTGTAGACTTCATCCATGACATGTCTTGCAAACATTCTTCATTTATGATCTTGTCTTGAAAACATTCTTCATTCATGATCTTGTCTTGAAGCAGTGTGTAGTCACAAACAAGAAACACAAGAAGTACAAGACATATAGGTTTTGACACTACAAAATTTGACAACCAAAGGGATATGAAATCATAGCACTAACAACATAGCTTTTAACCACTCGCCCTTATGCTCGTCGGTTAGGGCCTCAGAATAATCTTCTGGCTCTCCTCCATCAGTAAGCATAATATACTCATGTGACGAGTACCTCTTGGACGGCTGTCTGTCCCTAGATGACCTTCTCACCTGTGGCTCAACAGGTGGATCAAGTGGGGGCTGTTCCCCCGGTCCATCTTCTATAGGAACTCTCTCATCCTCTGCACCTTACTGTACTCCCCCGTCATCAGGCACCGTGGGAGGAATAACCGGATCCATGTCCTCTAGCTCACCTGAACTAGCCTGGTTCTTCTCTAGCTTACCAATGTCTTCCATATACTGATCTTCAAAGAATACCACATCTCTGTTCCTGACGAGCTTCTTCTCTGTTGGATCCCACAATCTCTAACCGAATTTTTCATCACCGTACCCCAAGAACACACACTGCCTGATCTTTATATCGAGCTTGGACCTCTCGTCCTTTGGTACGTGAACGGATGCCCTGCATCTAAACACCCTGAGATGACTCTACGACAGATCCTGTCCAGTCCATACATTCTCAGGTACTTCTCCATTCAATGGGGCTAATGGAGACCTATTTATCAAATATACCGCCGTATGCATTGCTTCTCCCCAGAATGTCATGGGCAATTTCGCATGGGATAATATGCATATGATTCTCTCTACAATGGTGTGATTCATTCGCTCAGCCGCACCATTATGCTGGGGGGTCTTGGGAACCGTCTGTTCATGCCATATACCCAGGGACTTACAATACTCATGAAAGTCGCCAATGTATTCACCACCATTATATCTTGATAAATTTGTTCGAGACACCTCGTCGACACTTGATGTCTAGCTCAAAGAATTCTTCAAGCTTCATGATAGTTCAAGCTACAATATCAAGAGAGAACTCAGGGTCAAGACTCAAGTTCAAGTGCAAGTCGAAGTTCAAGATTCAAATCTAAATGCAGGACTCAAGTACTGTAAGACCCGTATCCTTGACTGTACCGTTACATAGGCTTTCGCGGTCTTTCCGGTCGAATTCCGGCAACCTTCGACCCTTAATCGGCGTTACGCGTAACCCTGATTTACACGTCGTTAATCTGATTCGACTCAACCCGAGACTTGTACCATTGCGACCGCACCGTCGCCGCGGTTCCGATGCCGCGACTCGCGTGCCGAGGCGATACTCTGGCCAGGAGATATGGGCCAGCATTCGGTGCGAGGAAAACGCCGCGCGTACGAATCCTGAGAGAATCTCAACGAGATGTTACATTAATCATCCATCAATAAATCCCATCATGTCAAGTACACATCACCTCACACTCTTCCCCAAGCAAGCCCCAAAAGTTAAAAAGTCCTTACACAAGCCATACCTTTCTTACACAAATGGCCAACAAAGTCAAAAAGGCTCTTACACACATCCATCACTCCATCAAACATCACCCATCTCTCTCTCCCTTTACAAGTCTCTCTCTCTCTCTCTCATTTTTCAAAACATTTCCCAAACAACCTCAAAACTCTCCATACGTCCAAGCCTCTCCCACCTCTCCAAGAGAGCTACAAGTGTGGCCCACCTTTCCCACCCTCTCATCTCCCATCTCCACCATCCAAACCTCATCTCCTCCATAGGAATCAAAGCTAAGGAGCTAAGGAAGCCTTGGGAGCAAGAAGGAACGGTGGGTGATCTTAGATAGTTGTTTTTCATTCATTTTGTTTAATTAAGGGTCCACGTATGTAGGACCTACCTTGATGTATGTTTGTATGAGGGGCCTATAGTGGCGGGGTCCCTCCATCCTCACCGATGTCTCCCTCTCTCTCTCTCTCTCTCCTTCCCTATGGTCATGGCCCACCTATGGTGTGTGTATCTCATCCATGTCGTCCAACAAGTGGCCCACTTTGATCCCGGTTTGGAGTCCGCATGATCAGACCATCACACAAGCCCGGATCTTGGGGAGGAATAAATATCAGTTGGATCCAAATCTAGTGGCCCACCATGTGGGGCCACCTTGATGCATGACATTATCTAGCATCGTTGACAGTGGCTGGACGCTGAATAGTTATTGAAATGAATAATAAAATATACATAATATATATATATATATATATGTGTGTGTGTGTGTATGTGCTTCACGTGTGCAGCAACGTGGGCCACTGTGTTGTATATTCCCACCGTCCATGGCTTAGGACGGTGGGGCTGATCATGAGGAGTGTGTTATATATACACACCATCCATCCCATTCGGCTGGGCCGTCCATGTGTTGGACGGCCAGCAGCAGGACGCTGCGTCCTTAACATCAGCAAATTCGGTGGGTCCCACGTGAGATCCACACCGTCCAGACAGGTGGGACCCATCCATATCACACGTGGTAGACGGGGTGAAAGATACCTCACTGCAACACTGAGGTCATGATGTTGATCCTTAGTGGCGGTGGCTAACTGGGGAGTGTGCTCGTGGTGGGTCCCGCACCGTCCATCCAGTTTGGCAGCCCACCCTTTGGTGTGCGTGTGATCCAAACCGTCCGTGCACCTAGACGGTGGGACCACCATGTGGGGTCCGCCCAGATCCAAAGCTCAACTGGCAGCGGGTGGAGACACCTCGTTTTACACTGAGGTCTTGGTACCGTCCCTGTGGGGTGGCTAACGGTGATGTGACCATGTGGGGCCCACCTGACCCTTGGGTGTGCGCTGCAACTTGGTCGGACCCTTCATTCAAGCGGGACACCCACAATGGGTGGGCTGGATTGGTGGACCCCATCTCAGTGGGCCCAAATAAATGATTTTGATTGTTTTTAATGGAGGGTCTCCCTCTCAACTGTTGTATCTTATGTGGCCCACACAAGTCATGGACTGACTTGATTTTTGAGACCTAGGCCCATGCTAGAATGGTGCATCTAACTAATGGGTTAGATGTTTTGGCAACATCAGTAGTGGGGCCCACACAGCTCGCCCTCATGGAGCGGGACGTCGCTCGAACCATTTGCACCTTTTCCCCATGTATGTGTGTATATATATATATGTATATATATATATATGGTGGGCCCTACGTGGGACCCACCTCTGGGTGTTGTCAGAAAAGAAAGAAAAAGGCAAGGAAAGAGGGGCACGTGGCTGCTCTCTCTCTCTCTCTCTATCTCTCTCTCTTCATCTCTCTCTCTCTACATCTCTCTCTCTATCTCTCTCTTCATCTCTCTCTCTACATCTCTCTCTCTTCATCTCTCTCTCTACGTCTCTCTCTCCATCTCTCTCTTCATCTCTCTCCACATCTCTCTATCTCCCTCTCTCCCTGTGTGCGTCAGTAGGGTGTAGGCCCCACTTAATGTATTTGTTTTACTCAGCCGTCCATCTATTTTTATGGTGGGGCCATCTTGGGGATGCGCTGCATCCACCGTCCCATGGACGGTGGATCCCAGCCATGATGTATGGGTTTTACACATGCCGTACATCTATTTTGATGGTGGGACCCATCGTGAGGTATGTGTTTTATCCTCGCCTGGTTCCCCTCCCGGACTTGGGTGCGGCACCAGTAGGCCCACCTTGATGTCTGTATTATATCCACCCATCCGTTGAGGCCCACCTTGATATGCATAAGGCCCAAGTGATTAGGCCCACCTTGCCATAATTATGGCCCGTTGTTGAGGCCCACTTTGATGTGAATGAAAGGCCCATATTATGAGGCCCATTTGATGTATTTGTGGCTGTGGTTGAGGCCCACTTTGATATATGCAAGGCCCATGTTACGAGGCCCATTTTGATGCATTCTAAGGCCCATGGGTTATGACTCATTGCAATGTACATTAGGCCCGTTGGTGAGGCCCATTAAAGCAGCCCATTTGATGAATGTAAGGCCCATGTGATACGGTCCATTCGATGTATTTAAGGTCCAATGGGATGTACCTAAGGTCCATTGCAATGTGTGATCCCAACATGGTTTATGTAATGATGTTTACGACGGGCAATGCTTTGGGAGCAATGTTGGTTTGACGTCCACATTATAGAATAATGTTGGTTAAATGTCCGCATTATGATTCTCCTAGGGCCCATTGTTAGGCCCATACTTGTAGGTCGTCTAGGCCCATCTCCTTATGAACAATATCTATCCCATATAACATGTTTAGTATAGTCCCATGATTCATGATCATACGCATCATATGTATGCTTGGTATGAGAAGTGACTGATCATAGCATATGCCTTCGGGCAGATTGTTTAGGGGCTCCCGGTTAGGCGGTGTTGCCCCACATGAGCGCACGAGACGTGCAGGATTGCTGCATGACTGGATAGTGTGATTCATGCATTCGCATTGTGTGATATGGTTACTGTACGCCCTAGCGACATCAGGGCCATAGCCTCCATAGGCATATTGTGGTTGGCAGGATTGGATACCGGAAATCTTATTTTATATGGGGTGCTATAGATATCCCTGGGTGAAAGTCCCTAAACCCTTATGGTACCAAGAGGTTGCTCCAACGTCAAGACCGAGTGGGTGTAGGAGCGCCGAGTGCCGATTACCAGACGGCTGCGCTTTCCACTGTGTCGTGGTCGGTTGGAAGGGGTACGACCTTACCCGCCCGAGAGGAAGGGGCAATGCTAGGCTGAGTTTGACCAGCTCGAGGAATGGGTCCGCTATCGACGAACCAAGCCCGATATTAGCAGGCGAGTAGTGAGGTCTCTTCCACTTACCTTATTGCGCGCGATGGGGCGGCAGTCTGGTTTAGAGTGTACTAGACCCTGGTGATATTCCAGAGATGAGCTGTACTGATATGTGGACTTAGATGAGGATTTGTATGCTTGAGTTGCATTTCGCATCGCATGGCCTTGGTATGGCCGACATCATTCATGCCCTACATCGCATAGCCTTGGTACGGCTAGTGGTATTCATGGTTTCACCAGCATGTTCCGTAGTACTCTAATATTTCATAATTGCATTACTACCTTGTGCACACACTTTCACCACCCTATAAACTTTTTATAAGCTTATGCACGACCGTTGCGTGCAGGTAACGCGAGGACGCAGCAGCGCTAAGGCAGGAGCGCAGAGCAGATCTTTTGTAGCTTTTGTCCATTCTCATTGTATTTCCCTTTATGCTCATTGTACTTGTAAAATTTTTGATCATAATGAAAATATGATGGAGTTTTTGGTTGTTGTTTGTGGGTTATGCCTTTGGTTATGCTTATTACGAATTAAACTAATGTTGAAAATCCTCCTTATAGCATCCCAGGATCGGAACCTGGCGTATGGGCGTTGGGAGCCGAAAATGGGATTCTACGGAGGCTGTTGGCATCGGATTCGGCGATCGGGAATTTTGTGAGCCCGGTTTCCGAGTTTGGGGCGTGACAAGTACAACTTAAAGTAACATTGAAGCTTTCGAAGTAGTCAAGCTACATTGAGAAGAAATCAAGCTTCGTAAAGATCAAAGTCTAGGTAAATGAAGTGTTCAATGTCCATACTTCATGTTCCAGGTTTGATAAACCATTAGATTGACCTTAGGGTAGGTCACTTTAGATATATAATTCAAATAAATATTATTACATGATTTTGGTCTACTCTAAGACCAGTCCTAGACCCTGTTCAACCAGTCCTAGCACTGTTTCGACCAGTCTAGAAGTTCCAAGACCAGTCCTAAAATGGTTGTAATTTATTGAATTTTTTAGTTCGCCTACGACCAGTCCTAGAGTCTGCTCGACCGGTCGTGAGATGGTCTCGACTCGACCTTCGAACAGTCGTAAGGCTTCGACTTAAACTCCAGCAACTAAATTAATTGTTGCACGACCAGTCGTAGAGGGGTCTCGACTAGTCGTGGACTACTTTCGACCAGTCGTGGACTGCCTACGACCGGTCGTACAATGGTCTGATGCGATCGCGCTCAAAAATTCAAAAATCAGTTTATTCCAAGACCAGTCGTGGTGACCCTAGGACCAGTCGAAGACAAACTTCTTCTGCTATAAATTGCACACGAATTTCAGAGTTTTTTCATTGAATAATTAAGTGAATTTAAGGCTTCACTCTGAAATAAGTCTGCGTTTATTTTTAAGTTATTTTATGCATAATTTCTCTCTTTTTGATAGCTTATTTAATTTGATTTTGTTTCTGTATTCCAATCTGATTTGAAAAGAGGAATTGACTTATTCCTTCTTCTTGGAATCAAAATCAAATCTAGCTACGCCCAACTAGTTTAAATCTAAAATCAATTAGAACTTAGAACCATATTAAAGTGAGTAGTGGACATTGAACCTCTATATTCGAACGTCTACTCCAATTGGTTCTTCCGGGCAGCTACAAGAGGAAAAATCCAGGTATTTTACAATTCTGTAAATTTTATTCTATTTTGGTTTTTTGTTTGGGATTCGCCAGAAAAATCTCAATTTGTGTGGTTATCTGAGGAGAGCCAAAAAACTCAGAAGTGTGAGTTTTTGAATTGTGTAAGCCCAAGTTAAAGACACAATTGTAAAGGTTTTTGGGTGAACCTGTGAAAACCTATTTGATAGTGAACGCTAATATCCCCTGTGTGAGGATATTAGGAGTGGGGTAGCATTCTGTGTGGCTGTTGAAAGATAGTTGGTGTTCACACAGGCGAACCACTATAACTCTTTGTCTTGTGGATTGAATGCTTGCTTAATTTTCATATCTTTTATCATTCAATTGTGTGGAATGTACATGTGGATGTGAATGTTGTAACAATTTACATTTCAAGCAAGTGTGGGGATTGTTGTAATAAATTAGATCTATATTTCTGCATTTAATTTCAATTCTTTGCTATTCATTTATTTCTATTAACATTGAGTTCTTGATCCAAAAGATGTTCTAGAAATAAGGTTCTCCTACCATAAGCCCTTGTTTATTATGGTGTAAGGTGGTCCTTAGAACTGAATTTGTATCAATCTCTCAATACTTATTTATCAAGGTGATTTGATTTTAGTATTGTGAATTGATTTATAATTGTAAGGCTATTGATTTATTTTATTCTGCTGATTTTATTTTAATTTGGCATAGTCCTATTCACCCCCCTCTAGGACATATAGCTTGGCCTTTTCAAGTGGTATCAGAGCCTAATAACTCTTTCTTATTTTTTTTTTTTGGATTTATTTCTTGAGCTAATGATCTAAGCTATATTAATAAGATGTCAAATTTTGATAGTCTATCAGTCACTAGGCCTCCACCCTTTGATGGCTCCAACTATGCCTATTGGAAAGCCAGAATGAGGATCTTCCTCAAATCAATGGATGAGAGTGTGTGGCGAGCCATAGTGACCGAATGGAACTCTCCTACCATTGAAGTAACTGAATCTGACGGTTCAAAAATTGTGTCTGTACCTGCTTATTATTTATGGACCACCCTTCAAAAAAGTGAGTATTGTGCCAATGCTAAAGCACTAAATGCAATCACTTGTGCACTATCACCGGATGAGTTCAAAATGATTATATCCTGTAATACTGCAAAGCAAGCCTGGGATATACTAAAAATGACACACGAGGGTAAATCAATTGTCAAGAAGTCTAAAGTCCAACTCCTCACAACCAAATTTGAAGAAATTCATATGGAGGAAAATGAAATGTTTATGGACTTTTACACTAGACTAAATGACATTGTAAACTCTATGTGGGGTCTTGGTGATAAAATTCTAGAAAGTAAAGTGTGTGCAAAGATACTACGCTCACTTCCTGAACGGTTCAATTCTAAAGTAACCGAGATCCAGGAACTTGGTGATACGGATAATATGAGGGCAGAAGAACTAGTTGGTTCTTTACAAACCTATGAATTAAATTTTAAAGCTCCTAAAGGTAAATCTATAGCTTTGAAATCTTCTAAAGGTATTTCTCAAGAAAACTCAGATTTAGAAAATTCTGAAGATGATATGGCTCTCTTGGCAAAAAAGTTTTATAAAATTTTCAAAAGCAAGAAAAAGGTTGACTTTCAAAAGGGAAATGAAAAGAAACGATCTAAACCTAAGTCCAAAACTTGGAAGTCTTTGAAAGACAGTCAGTGTTACAACTGCCAAGAGTATGGGAATTTAGCAAACAAATGTCCTAAAAAGGACAGACCCAGAAGGAAGGGTATGTTGGCTATTTGGGATGAATCGTCTGATTCTGAAGCATCTTCTGAATCAGAAAATTCTGAAACCAAGTCGGGCAGTGAAGTTAAAGCCCTTATGACTCTAGCCAAGTTTACTTTTTCAGATCACGATGATTCAACAAGTGAAGAAAATTTGAATAGTGATTATGAAAATGAAGAAGATCTTCAAGATGCTTATAATGCCTTATATAAGGAAAGTTGTAAAATTGCTGTCAAACTTAAGCTTCAAAAAGAAAAGTTTTCTAAACTCAAAGAATGTTTTGAAACTCTTGTTGTAGAAAAATCACATATTTCAGATTGTTTTGAAAAATCAAAACGTGATTTGGAATTCAAAACCTTCTTGACTAATGATTTGAAATCTGAAAATGAGAAACTTAAAAATGAAGTCTCTTCTCTTCTGAGTTTGAAGGATACATGGAGATATGCCCAGGGTGATTCAAATTTAGAAAAATTATTATCCAGATCAAGAAAATGCGGCGATAGCTATGAGAAAAATACATCTCCTAAACAGAAGTATACCTCTCCCAACTTTGTGAAAGGAGAAACTTCTAACTCAAAAGGAAAAGGTACTAATCAAGTTTTTTTCTAAAAATACAAAAACTTTTCATAAACTTAAAAGAAGCTATATAAATTTTAAAAATTAGAACAGAAATCCTCTTGCTGAAAAAATAATTGATTTACTTAAGGAGCTCTTAAAATCTAACTCAGTAGGTCATTCTTACAACATTAGACAAAAGAAGACCAACTATGTTCCTAAACTCAAAACAATTATGAAATAGTTTCCTAAAGTTGCCTGCTTGGTTGCCCACACTGCCTTCAAAGCAACAAGCCATTCAAAATGGTATCTAGACAGTGGATGTTCCAGGCACATGATAGGTGACAAGGCTTTATTCACCGATCTAAAAGATATGACTAATGGATCAGTCACATTTGGTAATGGTAGCAACTGCAAGATTATTGCCCAAGGTACGGTTCAACTTTATAATCTTCCCTTATTTAAGAATATTTTATATGTTGAGGGATTAAAACACAACCTATTAAGCATATCTCAAATATGTGACAACAACCATAGTGTTAAATTTTCTAATCAAGGTTGTGAGATTATAGATAAAAAGGATTCGGTAATATTAACTGGTCGCAGAACTTCTGAAAACTGCTATATAGTATGCAATGGAAGTTCATTTAATCAAACGTGTTATATGGTCCATACTGATGAGACAAAATTATGGCATAAATGCCTTGGACATATACACTACCAAAATTTGTACAGATTGAGCAAAAGAGAACTAATTAGAGGTCTACCTAAAGTGCAAAAAGTAGACAAAATATGTCGTGAATGCCAGTATGGTAAATAAATGAGGAGCTCTCACAAAAAGGTGAACTCCAATACCACATCTAGACCACTCAAGCTTCTTCATATGGATCTTATAGGACCAACCAGAACGGAAAGTTGAGGTGGCAAAAAATACATCTTGGTTATCGTAGATGATTATACAAGATACACTTGGGTTTCATTCTTAAGGGACAAATCAGAAACCCTTGATGAAGTGAAAAAGATTATAAAACGGATCCAAACTGAAAAATGTTCTCAAGTTAGTAAGATCCGTAGTGATCATGGATCCGAGTTTGAAAATAACGGTTTTGAGAAACTCTGTAGCGATAAGGGAATATCACATGAATTCTCTGCGCCCAAAACTCTACAACAAAATGGTATTGTGGAAAGAAAAAATAGAGTGCTTCAAGAAATGGGAAATGTTATGTTAAATAGCATGAATCTCCCTATAAATTTATGGGCTGAAGTAGTGAATACCGCCTGCTACATTATCAACCGTGTTTATATTTGCAAATTAATAATAAAACGGCTTATAAAATGTGGTTTGAGAAAAAGCCTACTGTCAAATATTTTTGAATTTTTGGCAGCAAGTGCTATATTTTACGTGACCGTAAAAATCTGAAAAAGTTCGACACTAAAAGTGATGAAGGGATCTTTTTAGGATACTCTTTAAACAGTCGTGCATATCGTATTCTGAACAACAGGATCAGTGTGATTCAAGAGTCAATAAATGTTGTAATTGACGATCACTTGAATATACTTGCCCCTAGTTCAGATAATGATGAAGCTCTTATATATGAAAAACCAGATACTTCATCAAGTGAAACTAATTCTATATTAAGAGCTGTTAAAGATCATCCAACTGATCAAATTCTTGGAAGCCCTCTCACTGGTGTGCGCACTCGTAGACAATTAGAAGACATATATAATTACGTGTGTTTTACATCTCAGATTGAACCTGTAAACGTAAAAGAAGCTCTTTCTGATGAAAACTGGATAGTAGCTATGCAGGAAGAACTTAATCAGTTTGTCAGAAATGATGTCTGGTATCTAGTTCCTAGACCTAAAGATAAATACATTATTGGAACAAAATGGATTTTCAAAAATAAGTCTGATGAATTGGAAAATATCATTTGAAACAAGGCAAGACTGATTGTGCAAGGGTACACGCAAATTGAAGGGATTAATTATGATGAAACGTTTGCCCCAGTTGCTCGCCTTGAATCGATTAGACTTTTCATATCTATTGCATGTTTTAAAAAGTTTATGTTTTAAAAAGTTTAGAATTTTTTAAATGGATGTAAAGAGCGCCTTTTTGAATGACGACTTACATGAAGAGGTATATGTTGAACAACCGACTCGGTTTGAAGACCCTAAGCTTACCAATCATGTATACCGCCTTAAAAAGGCTCTCTATGGTCTGAAACAAGCTCCTAAATCAAGGTATGAAAAATTGACTAAGTTCTTACTAAGTCACAAGTTTCAGATGGGTAGTGTCGATAGACGCTCTTTGTTAAGAAACATAACGATGATATCTTAATGGTTTAAATCTATGTTGATGATATAATTTATGGATCAACTTGTACTAACATGACTGTTGAGTTTGCAGATCTAATGAAATCTGAATTCAAAATGAGCATGGTTGGTGAATTAAATTATTTCCTAGGGTTGCAAGTAAAACAGCAATCTGATGGAATTTTTATTTCATAAACTAAGTATGCATTAAACTTGATTAAGAGATTCAGATTTGAAAATCGTAAGAACTTTGATACTCCTATGAGTACAACTCTAAGACTCTTAAAAGACTCTACAGGTAAAGATGTAGATCCTAAATTGTATCGTAGTATGATAGGTAGCTTACTTTACCTAACTGCAAGTAGACCTGATATTTCTTAAGTGTTGGAATTTGTGCTAGATATCAGTCTAATCCTAAAGAATCTCACTTAACTGCTGTTAAACGAATTATTAGATATATCACAAGTTCAGTTAATCTGGGTCTTTGGTATCCCTATGATACTAGTATTCAATTGGCTGGGTATTTGTATGCTGATTGGGCAGGAAATATAGATGATAGAAAATCAACTAGCGGTGGTTGTTTTTACATTGGAAATTGTCTGATTTCTTAGTTTAGCAAGAAGCAAAGTTCCATATCACTCTCAAATGCTGAGGCCGAATATATTGCAGCAGGAAATGCATGTACTCAATTAGTTTGGATGAAACGTATGCTGAGTGATTATGGAATCGCACAAGACTCTATGATTTTATACTGTGATAATTCCAGTGCGATAAACATTTCAAAAAATTCAATCCAGCATTCACGTACTAAGCACATTGACATTCAGTTTCATTATATTCGTGAATTAGTGGAAGAAAAAATAGTATCTTTAGAATATATTCCTACCGAGACTCAGCTTGCTGATATTTTCACTAAACCGCTCGACAAAAGCAGGTTTAGCAAATTGAAATTTGACCTTGGTATGTGCAAGTTTAAATGATTGATCATGCATATTTGTATCATATTGTATATAATGTTAATATGTTTAAATTTCAAAATTCTGTGAAAATTGCATATTTTTTTTATGGTTTAAGACCGGTCGAGAATGTGCTCGACCAGTCTTGCTACGATTGGTCGAGTATGTCACAAGACCGGTTGTGCGCGCGATGATCTTTTTAATTTGGGGAAAACTTGTTTATTCTTCATTCTAACCCTCCTCACCAACGAGCCGAACTTCGACTAGTCGAACCCTTGTGTTCAATTCCTCCAGGTTAGAGTGATTTTTCTTATTTTCTTGGAGAATCTTAATCTTTACTCTTAATTTTCTTGATCATTGTTGTCTATTTCATATAAATCTTCAACTTTTTGGGTTCTTCTTCCTTTTTGTTGAATCTTGAGAAACCTATCTCTATTTTCTTGAACTTTCTTTCATTTCTTCAAGAATATGAAATCTAGAGGTAAAAAGAAAATTCATAGAGGTGCTTCTTCTTCTTGTACAAATGCTATCACTAGACGTCATCTTAGAGATCCTGAAGATGATCCACCACATGTTCGAGACTTGCGTATGCGCAATGTTATTGTTGAAAAAGCTGTTAGTTTAAATCATATTGTTTCTTATGGTCTCCTTCCTCTCCTTCAATCTGTAGGATGGTAAAACATTTTACGCTGGGGCGGACTGACATATCAGTCCATAGCACAGGCCATGGTTGCATGCATATCTGACTTCTCTACTGAGCAACTGACTTTTACTATTGATACTAGAGAAGGGCCGTTTCATGTTGATCGACACTTAATTTTCGGCCTTATGAATATTCAAGTAAATGATGATGGTGTTTATCCTAGTGCACTTGCTGAGAAAGTGTCAGAATCAGA
Organism: Magnolia changhungtana; assembly: GCA_030180095.1. Lineage (NCBI taxonomy): Eukaryota > Viridiplantae > Streptophyta > Magnoliopsida > Magnoliales > Magnoliaceae > Magnolia > Magnolia changhungtana. Next base: position 1,950,367 of record JASAUF010000156.1, read on the forward strand.
AAAACGTATTTTTACTAGAGCATTGTGTAACATGAATGCACCATGGACTGCAAATGGAAATGCCCTTAAAATCAGATACTTGTTACCCAAATACAGAGTTTTGCATCGTATCTTCACTTCTAATCTGTATCCCCGTTCTGGAAACAAGACTGAGTTGACTTTGTTTATGGTTCATATTTTGTACTCTATCGTTACTAGTGCTAATAGCTGTTTGCCCTCCTTGATTTGTTCCTCTATCATTCAAATTTGTAGTCATCCTGGTCATGGTGATATTCCATTTGGATATCTGTTAAATGTATTAGCCACTCACATGTTAGTCGCTATGCCCATTAGTGAGGCTCCTATCCAACACCTCATATTTAACAATTCCAACCTGAATAAAATGAAGTTAGGTTTGGCTCCTGGTCAAGTTGATGTTGATGTGGGTGATGTTGCTGCTGAAGCTGAGATGGGTGTCGAAGGTGATGAGTTGCCTGCCGATGATATTGACATGGATGATATTTTTAATGAAATTGATTCTGATTCTGAAAATGATCCAGACTTTGAACCATCTGATTTTAATGCACGTCTTAGTGCATTAGAGGAAAAGGTAGAACAAATGAATGTTGGCCATAATCAACAATTTAAAAATATGCGCAAATATTTTAGGCGCTTACAGAAGAGCCTTCATCAAAGTGATCCTAACATTCCTGCTCCATCTTCTGGTTCCGATTGAGAATGTTTAATCTTTGGTCTGTAACAAGTTTACTAAGTTTCTTTCCTTGGTTGTGTGGATTACTGTCTTAAAACATCATTTGTTAACTCTTTTAATATGTACTCTGACTCACCTTGCTTACTTCTTTTGATTTATTCTTCACTCTGCACTTTTTATCATTCTATCTTTTTGAGTTGCTATTTTTATTTCTGTCTTTTATGTCCTATCTTTGTTCTTCCTTTGTCATATTTAACAAAAAGGGGGAGAATAATGTGTGCATTCTATTTATGGAGTATGATTGATATGGTGTATACTGATATGATGTATACCTACTCAGAGGGAGCTCAGAGGGAGTTGAGGTGTATTAACTCAGGGGGAGTTGAGTTGTCTCAGTTGCTTATTAACTGGTGCATGATTTATTATTATATAATGTGATGCTTATCTTAGTATGAGAAGTGTTTGGTCACAAATTTGACAAAGGGGGAGATTGTAAGTGCTATGATTTGATTCCTCTTTGATCGTCAAATTTTATTTGTCAAAACTTCTTCGTATGTCGTGTGTTTATATCTTGATAAATTTGTTTGAGACACCTCGTCAATACTTGATGTCTAGCTCAAAGAATTCTTTAAGCTTCATGATAGTTTAAGCTACAATATTAAGAGAGAACTCAGGGTCAAGACTCAAGTTCAAGTGCAAGTTGAAGTTCAAAATTCAAATCTAAATGCGGGACTCAAGTACAACTTAAAGTAACATTGAAGCTTTTAAAGTAGTCAAGCTACATTGAGAAGAAATCAAGCTTCGTAAAGATCAAAGTCTAAGCAAATGAAGTGTTCAATGTCCATACTTCATGTTTCAGGTTTGATAAACCATTAGATTGACCTTAAGGTAGGTCACTTTATATACATAATTCAAATAAATATTATTACATGATTTTGGTCTACTCTAAGACCAGTCCTAGACCTTGTTCGACCAGTCCTAGCACTGTCTCGACTAGTCTAAGAAGTTCCAAGACCAGTCCTAAAATGGTTGCAATTTATTAGATTTTTTGGTTCGCCTACGACCAGTTCTAGAGTCTACTCGACCGGTCGTGAGATGGTCTCGACATGACCTTTCCAAAGAAGGCTTCGACTCAAACTCCAAAGAACTAAATCAATTGTTGCACGACATCACTCGTAAAGGGGTCTTGTAATTTATCGTGGACTACTTTCGACCCGGCCGTTTGGTACGACCCGTATAATGGTCCGATGCGATCGTGCTCGAAAATTCAAAAATCGATTTATTCCAAGACCCGGTCGTGGTGACCCTAGGACCAAGTCGATGAAGACAAACTTCTTCTGTTTATAAATTGACTGAATTTGAGGTTTTTCATTGAATAATTAAGTGAATGTCATGCTCCACTCTGAGATAAGTCTGCGTTTATTTTTAAGTTATTTTGTGCATAATTTCTTTCTCTTTTCGATAGCTTATTTAATTTGATTTTGTTTCTGTATTTCAATCTGATTTGAAAAGAGGAATTGACTTATTCCTTCTTCTTGGAATCAAAATCAAATATAGCTACATGTGGTTTAAATCTAAAATCAATTAGAACTTAGAACCATATTAAAGTGAGTAGTGGACATTGAACCTCATGTCGAACGTCTACTCCAATTGGTTCTTCCGGAATCTTCCGAGGTATTTTATTCTGTAAATTCCATTCTATTTTGGTTTTTTGTTTGGGATTCGCCGAAAATTTCAATTTGTGTGGTTATCCGAGGAGAGCAAAACTTCGAAGTGTGGGTTTTGAATTGTGTGTGTTAAAGACACAATTGTAAAGGTGAAAGTGAAACACCTATTTGATAAAGCTAATATCCCCGTTGAGGTGAAGCATTCTGTGTGTGAAAACCTATTGGTGATAGTGAACCACTTGAGGATATTTGTCTTGTGGATTGAATGCTACGTGTTCACACAGTGAACCACCCTTGGATTGAATGAGCTTCATATCTTTTATCATTCAATTGTGTGGAATGTACATGTGGATGTGAATGTTGTAACAATTTACAAACAAGTGCGGTGATTGTTGTAATAAATTAGATCTATATTTCTCGCATTTAATTTCAATCATTTCTATTTATTTTTTCATTCACATTAAGTTGAGGCAAAAGGTTTAGGGATAAGGTTGTCCTCACATCCCTATTAGAACCATCTGAATTTGTATTAACTTAATACTTATTTATTAAGGTGATTTGATTTCAACATTATGAATTAATATATAATTGTAACCCTATTGATTTATTTTTTGATTTTATTTTAATTTGGCATAATTTCCTAGGACATATATTCACGGATGCACCCATATCACCGACTTGACCATAGCAGAAACAATTTATGAAGAAGTCCTTGGATTTCAAAGCATAAATCCAAACCCTCCTAGACATCATCTATAAAATGACAAAAATAAGGCTCACCCAAGGAGTCCTTATAGGACCACAAACATCACCAAATCTAATGAATGCACTTTATTAACATGAGAAGCAGATTTAATAAATGAAACTATATCTATTTCCCGATAAACAATAGTTTTGAGAGGTGTACCGTCATGAGATCATATATCGTGGCACATGTCTAAAAGAATAACTACAACGTCACTTGCATCTAAAGCGACATGCAATGAAATTTGATTCATCTTTTCTCTTCACACAAATATCACGCTAACCTTACCTTTTCATTTCATTGAAGAAACTAGCTTTGTTGTTCTTTTTACCACGACATTCATGCTTGTAGTGGCTCTTCTTTGCCATCCCCGCATGGAATTCATCAAGAATCAACATCCTTTCCTTACCTTTTCATTTCTTGTTGTTCTTTTACCACGACATTCATTAGTGGCCCCTCTTGATTTATCTCGTTACTCAACTTGCCTTCTTGATTTATCTCGGGCCTTCCCGCCATTCCTGTTCTTTTCTCTCCCTTGTTCCTATGTCACAAGGACCTCTTGCTGAGTAGACCCCTGAGACTTCCTCCTTGTCTCCTCATTGAAGAGACAATTGGTTACTTGTTCCATGGATATCTTTTCATCTGGCGCGGAGTTACTTAGAGACACCACCAATATTTTTCAACTGTCAGGCAATGAACTAGCAATAACAAAGCCTGCAATTCATCATCCAGGACTATCTTTATAGCGGAGAGCTGGTTCACTATATTGTTGACCTCATTCATGTACTCGGCCACAGAACCACCATCTTTGAACTTGAGATTCACAAGTCGCCTTATCAGAAATTTTTTACTACCGGCTGTCTTCCTCTCATACAGCCCTTCTAACTTCATCCATAGGCTAGCAGCTGAGGTCTCTGTAGACACATGGTGGAATACGGAATCGTCCAACCATTGTCTAATAAACCCCACCGCCTTTCGATCCATCTTCTTCCAATCATCATCAGACATATCCTTGGATTTTGCTGATATACCTAAAATTGTAGAATATAGGTCCTTGCAATAAAGCAAGTCCTCCATCTTAGCCTTCCATATAGTCCAGTTAGAACCTTTGAGGCTGATCATCCTTGATGAGCCACCTTCTATAATTTAAAACTGATCATACCCGTTTAATGAACTTAGCTTTGATACCACTTTATTGGGGGCCTTGCACAAAACTTTAGGATCTAGCCTCCTGAAACAAACCAGAATTCTGGAATAATAAAGCAATGAAATAAATCGAAGCATAAACCACACGACACCAGGGAATTTTACGTGGAAAACCCTGAAAGAGGTAAAAACTACGGGACCTCGTCTAGATCAACAATCCACTATGAAGTAGAACATTACAACCGATTACAAGCACATACCGCTTGGATCAAACCTTCTTCACTCACGCAGGAGTGGATAAATAATAAGAGAACAAAAGAAAAATGGAGAGATCTCACCAATCACGAGGATGTAGAAGCGTTGAGACGTGGACTGCGAAGTAGATCACCTCTACGAGCAGAATCTCCCTTCTACAAGCTTCCTCTCTCTCTCACACCTTTTGATAGCCCTAAGCCCTCTTAGAGTACCTTTAGAAAACCTTAGAAAACCCTGGAATACACCCTAATCCCGCATACACCCCTTTACATAAGAATAGAAAGAGGTAAAACCAAAATAGGAAACAAATTCTGCTGAATCTGCGTTTCCGCAATTGCATCTACGTAACTCTTTGATGATATCAAAGGTCTCTCGATGACAACCTTCGATATCATCGACGGTTCTTCGATGATATCGAAACAGGACTAAAACTGTCCAGCGACCAGGGGTGAAAATTTCATCAATTATCGATGTCATCGAAGGTCTCTCGATGACAGCATTCGTCCTTCGATGATATTGGAACAGGACAAAAACTGTCCAGCGACCAATGGTGAAAAATCTGACAATTATCGATGATATCGAAACTGGTTCAGTTTCATCGAACCTAGTAATGAGGAGAAAAATCCCCATCAGGCGGACCACCATGTATATTCTTTTGCTAGCGCGTGTTGCTCAGCGTTTCAACCGGGCAAGCTGCATGTCGGCTATGCGTCGACTTTTCTACCATCCATTTCAGTTTTGTGGCCTCTGTGTTAGTCCATGATATAGATTTTTTGTGACCTAACAAGTGCCCCTCGGCGTGTGACGCCAGTCGGTTCACATTCTGGTGTTGCATGTCAGTCCCAGGGTTCTATATATACTCCGACTTCAATTATTTTCTTCAATTACTATTAGATTCTGCTCTGGCTTACACATTAATTTTCTAGTTAACACGTTAGTTTCCTATCTTGTCCGTCAGTTATTTCTTCTGCATGTCAGTTCTTCCCTTTGTGCATTAACTTGATCTCTTATGCAGCAGTGAACCCTTGGACATGTCAGCCTTTCTCTTTCACGTCAACTCTTCTACTTGCACGATGATGAGCCCCGGGACTTGGTATTTTACATGATTCCTTGGTTGGGCAGATTTTGCGCCTTTGTATCTTAGTCGTTATGTTGTCGGCGTGGCGCATCACATGACAACAAACTAGGACTTAGCCTTTTTTGATATTCTAATGACCTTTTGCATTTTTTGTAGGTCATTATGGTCAACACCTAACGTTCTTTGGGAGATGCTCCAGAGCCCCCTTCTGCTCCTACTTATGCTCGCGAGTTCTTTAAACGGATGTTGGGGCAGCTTGAGCATCCTGATGAGTAGTCCCATCTTAGTGTTCATAGGGAAGACCTATCTCTCACAACGTTAAGCTTAAGCGTTGGCCCTCTTCCTCTTGATGCCACTATCTCGGGCATTACAACTCTTGCTCATGAGTTGATGGAGATGAAGAACGACTCTCCTGGAATACCCACTTTCGTGCCTCCTCATGAAGAGCTAAGTTTCCTGGAGGTCGCAAAGCCATCTATATCGATTTCCCTTCTTGATAAGTGGTGTCTAGTGCATGTTGCGGTAGTTGCACTTTGGGAGGACTAAGCTTGTCATAATGCCTTGCTTCATGAGCGTGATACAGTGGTGTCAGTGCGTCTGGGATGCCGCCCAACGTTCTTAGGAGGAACTTGCTCACCTCAAAGATGCCCTATCTTGCGTAGAGGCCAATGCCATTTATGATGATGAGGAGATCGACTATGTTCAGTGATATATAAGGGATGTGATAAATATAGCTTCCAAAGAGCTGTGTGTGGAGGTGAATGTGGAACTACTGAAGGAACAACTTTTCCAATTATTTGTAACTCAGCTTCGTAATCTGTTGTTACTTTATCTTTTTGTCAAGCTCTGATTTTTCTCCTACCATTTAAGGAGCAGTTATAAACATTTCGTATACTTATGTACGTGACAATGCCAATTTATGCTATTATGCTTGTGTTTATGTGATTTTGTGTTGTTTTATGGGTGTTGAGGTTGATAGGTAATTTTAACAAAATATTTTCTTTATTGAATTTATTTCCCTTTTGCTTTGTTAACTTAATTTACACATTGTCGGATTGTTAGGACATAGGGCCACTTTAACAACTACTTTGGACCTGCATCATTGCGTTCAAATATAATTTGTTAGAGTTCATTTATTTCATTATTCTCACTTGTTTGTTATATTATCGTCTTATTTCCTTGGGGTGGTTACCATCCATGCTATACATTTCGTATTGCTAAGGTGCCGCTTCCATGATTCATTATTTACAAGTCTATGGATGCACTTTTCAAATCTTGAATTAATGTGGAGCCAGAACATATGATTTCTGTCCATTTGGACTTGTGCAACAAGTCTCCCGTGTGCATCTCTCAAAGAAAGAGAAATTCTGTGTATTACATACCCATTTTCTAGAAGTTGACCAACACTAAGTATGTTACTTTTCATGTTAGGCACATAATATACATTGGAGATACATTCCAGTGCACCTTTCTTTTGATAAATTTTAATCTTATCCTTTTCCTTTTATGAGAACTTTTCATGAGTCTTTCAAAATTACGTTGCCATGAACATCTTCTATAAGTTCCACGAAGAATTCATTATTTTCACACATGTGGTTATTGGTTTCGGAGTCGAGATATCACACATCTTGTTAATCACCACCTCTTCTCGTGCAAGAAGAAGTGCGAAGTTTTGATTGCATCACCCAAAATAGGTTTTACTTACAACCTTGCTGGGACCCTATTAAGGATATGAAATGAAGTTTTAATTACATCACCCCATAGAAATTTCGACATTGTCAAATTACTTATCATGTTACGCACCATGTCCATAAGGGTGCGATTCCGCTTTTCAGCCACACCATTATGCTCCGGAGTCCTAGGCATGGTGTATAGGACGACAATGCCATAATATTGTAGGTATCTAGCACATTGGCTTGGATTGTGACCTGATTCGTTATATCTGCCATAGTATTCACCACTACGGTCAAACCTGACGACTTTAATCTTCATATTGAGTTGATTTTCAACTATAACTTTATAGATTTAGAAGCATTCGAGGCATTCATTTTTTATTTATAAGATAAAGATATGCAAAACGAGAGTAGTCATTTATAAAAGTGATAAAATATTTGTGCCCATTCCAAGATGCTGTAGGAAATGTTCCATAAATTTGCATGTGTATCACTTTTAAGAGTCCTACACTTATTGTTACACATTTCTTTCTGATTCTGGTTTGTTTAACCTTAATACAATCAACACATTTTATAGTTAGAGAAGTCTAGGGAACGAAGAATTCCTTCCCGCACTAGTCTTTCCAATCTCTCATGAGAGATATAGCCTAATCGCTTGTGCTACCACATGAAAAAATTTTCATAGTCTAGTCTTTGCTTAGATCCTACTTTATTTCCATACAATGTATTTATATTATAGATATGCAAGGCATTCAAGTCTAATTGGTATAAGTTGTTCACCATAAAACCAGTGCTGACAATAATTTAATCAAAGTAAATACTCAACTTTTTATTGCCAAATTTAAATGAATAACCTAACTTGTCCAAACGAGAAATAGAAACCAAATTACGCCTCATAAAAGGCATGTAAAATATATCTACTAGATCCAATATATGACAAGACTTTAACTTAAGCCTACAGACTCCCACTGCCTCCACGTCTACTTTAACACCATTGTCTACATATACTAAGCCTTCCGCATCAATCAGTGGCCTGCTCTGTAACAAGTCCTGTACAAAAGTAAAGATGTGAATAGTTTTTCCCTAATCTATCCATCGAGAATCTACCGACGCATTAGTTAGATTAGATTCATAACAGACCAGGATAGAATTATTACCCTTCCTTATGTGTAACACCCTGAAAATTGAGGGTCGAGCAGGAGCTCAACTCCTGAGTTCCAACGCATCACTTATGCAACATAGATAATGATGATTAAATGTTGTCTGTATTAGCACATTAAACATGAATGAGATTAAACCAAAACAACATATCATACTCCAAAGACAAGTGAGTTTTGCAAGCGGAAGGCTGTAATACATGTGTAAGATATATGGATTGTAGTAGGTCTCGAAAGTGTGATCATGTTACCAGGTTAAATATATATATGTATACATGTGTGCTCAAAAATACAGAATAACAGTGTAAGGGCATCTAGTCAGTGTCCCTGTGGCTTTGGCGATCAGGGCACAGCTCACATGAACCCGCCCGAGAACTGCATGTAGGAGAATGCCTCCTCGTCATCCTCGAAGTCTGGCTCTGCCTCGTGGGCATAGCCACCACCTGCAGCTAAGACAGAGTCTGGTTGGTGTGTACAACACCGTCCCAGAATGTGGGAGTGAGTGATCAACTCAGTTGAGCTATAAAGCAAAGGTTAACATGTTATCAATTCAGTCACGCAGTAATGATAAGGCAATACAATCAACCATTCCTAAGTACTCTTGTTAATGCAAGGATGATATGTACTAATGTTGTATGCGCTTGCCTGCACTCCCTTTGCAAACTTCATCTCATGGTCGTGGCATGCAACTCCAATGCCAAAGGCACATGCAATGCGGTGCGAGAAATTGATTATCGAGGTCTTATTAGACCTTTTCATACAGTAGGATTGGGAAGCTAAGGTACCTCCCTTATATCTTTCCCCAAACAATGATCCATTCTAAGGTTGTCAGTCCTATTAAATATCATAAGATGTTACGGTTCTAGGTCACTATAAAGGGCTCGTCACTTGATCAGTGTAGGCCTAGTTTATACTCTAGTCACTATAGAAAAGCTCGTCGCCTCAATGCAGTTTCAGAGTATGCTCGAGGTCACTACAAAGGGCTCGTCACCTGATCAGTGTAGGCCGACAGCTCGAATACAGTGTCACATACTACCGTATTCGGCTCATGAGGCGGTGTTGCTCACTGGTCATTACAAGGAGGCTCGTCGCCCCAGTGTAGGCAACAGCTCGACCACGGTGTCCCATACCACCATGTCTGGCTCATGAGTCTTAGTGGATCGAGGTACCACGGTTAACGGGGTTTTCACTGGTGAGTTTGATACCTTAGATTCAAGCAGTAATGTCCATACATAGTGAACATACATCGGGCCAATCGGGTTACTTGACAAGCTCGAATAGCATGAGCGCACGTTGATTTGATCGACATGGAGTACATAAACATTCTGCGTAGCCTAACCACTGTTGTCAAACGACGTATGACTCGATTCATCGAATGCATCCATCGGGGCTCAAACAGTTCGGCCACCAACCATAGGCCATTACCGACTGCCTGAACTACGACGTAGCCCCAAACACATTTTAGAACAACAATACTCACATGTGGTAATCATGGACTGCATGTGACAATCAAATTTAAATATAAATTCTATTTGAGCATTTCAACAAACAAATGCTACACATGTCAATCATACACAGGCAATTTATTAGTAAGTGACATAGTGGTAAGATAGTTTATACAAAGTAAATTATAACTATGTATGAGGGGGTTGAGAATCCTATCTCAACGCCTTCATTACATACACCACATCAAACATTTCTCATTCAGGCAATTTATTAAACACTTAAACTACACATAATACATGCCTGTAATAATTTAGTTAAATGCATATTATAGCAACTCCTTTGACAAAGGACTTGCCACGCATACAAAAATCATGTATTCGCAATCAATAATTATGATAAGCAAAAATCATAATTCCATATTCATACATACATTTCAACCAACATTTAGACTACACACTATAACATACATGATGTATGTTGGCCATAACATGTATTTGGGTAAATCCTTTCGCCAAGGGATTTTCACACATACAACAACCCTATATCCATGACAGATAATCATGTTAAACACGAATCCAAATTCTATATGCATTCAATCATTTCAACTAACATATGGAGTACGCTATACTCAACATAGTTCATATATATCTGTAAAGCGAAGGAAATCTTCGCATTTAACATGTGAAACGGCACCCAAATCAGTTATAAATCATTAGCCGACCTTGAAAGCCTTGAAAACCATAATCTAAACATTTATAGTCCGCACCTTTCACCGGTAGACTCGTAACAAACTCAGTTTAAACACTAAGTCCTTGCCTACGATACAATGGCAACCTATAACATGAAATAGGTTAGCTACTTCAGCATTTACTCTACTTGTATCCCTAAAACAGATTAGGGTTAGGATTTCTTACCTATTAATGGAGTCGGAATCGCTAGAATAGTGACACAAACGAGGTGGTAAAGTACGTGGAGTGACAGGAAAAGATCCCAGGAAAAAACGCCGACTCTCTCCCTCACTATCTCTCTCTTTCCTTCCCTTTTCTTTCTTCTCTCTCTTAGGGTTTTTCCAAATTCATATGGAATGAGAGAGAGAGGGTTTAAGGCCCTTATATAGACCCAGAACTGACGGGAATAACCCCAGGGTCATGGTATACTTAGGTTATAGCCAAATATGGGCTGTTTCGATCCAACGGAGCACTTCTGGAGGCCCCTCTTTTGCGTGTAGTCGGACTTAAGTTCCCTGGACTTGGATCTAGGTTGAGTTAAGTTTTCGGTCTGATTGGGTTTACAGATCGACCGCGGGGGACCAGTTTCAGTTCAACGATCACCGGTATTCGATCAGGGCCACAAGTATACTGACAAGTGTTAGAAAATTTCCCTGATCCGAGGGTGTAATTGGGTCAGATTCTGACGGTCTGAATCCTTATATTTGGGCTGCAAGCGAATGACCTAAATCACTTAAATCTGAGTTCAATTTCCAAGAATATTCGCATTTCTCACACTCTTTGCTCCGGGCTCAAGTTATGCGTTTTTAGATACTATCTGCATTTGATTTTCGAGTTGGTTGTCAAGCCTAGTAAAGCTGTCATAAGCATATAGTTTCGTGGTCAACAGACTTTTGATGCGCGGTCCAAGTCCGATATGAAGTTTTAAGGTGCTCCCGAGAGCAACCGGGTTTAGAGATTGTTCCTAGGTTTCAGGGTAATGTAGCGTTAATGATTCTAATTGTTTTGGGTCTTATGGATCGTATTTAAAGTGATTAATGCTAATTTCGTAGGTAATCTAGTTAGCACTTAGTTAATTTCGTCTAATTTATAAAAGATTTGGTCTTGAGTGATTTTTTCCTGAGGTGGTACTCGGGTCCTTGTACGGATTTTTTCGAGACGTTACATTATGAGTCACTGCTTGTATTTTATGCAGTCTTTCTTCTTATGGCCAGGCTTCTTGTAGAAGAAGCAATTATTCTTTTTAGCCCACTTACAACTCGATCCATTCCTAGGTTAATTACCAGCTGGAGGACCTAGTGGACCTGATCAGGATCCCTTATCAGAACCATGTTTCCTTCTTCCCTTCCTATCATGTCCACGTCCATGTCTTGAGATTACGAGATTAACGTTCTGTGACTTGCCTAGTGTCTTGAGTCTTTTCTCATCTTAGGCACACTGAGAAATCATTTTATCCAATGTCTATTTATCATTTAGTGTATTATAGTTTATTAGAAACATACTATGTTGAGGAGGTAAAATGTTCATGACCAAGTAAACTAATTGATCATCTTTAAAGAGCAGATCTTAAATACCACTTCAATTTTCTCTACAATAGATTCACGAATGTTTTCTTTTCCCTCATAGGATGAGTGAGTCAATTTGTTCAGTAAGAAACCCACTTCAGCCTTATCCATTTTCTTGAATTGGTTTTCCATTTCGGTCAAGAAAACTTTAGCCTTATTCACATTAGACATGTCACCCCTCACTGTCTTAGAAATCAAGTGCTTCATGATTTTGAGATGCATACTGTTGGATTTGTACAATGCCTCATAATGATTAACCTCTGATTCAATAGCATTTTCAAATGGTTTTAGAGATTCTAGCTTTTTCAAGGTTAGGCCCAGCTGCAGCCTGCAAGCACTCTAGGACAATCTCTATGGACCCTCTCTCCATTGAACATGATTAGACCCATTTAAAGTAGGAACATGATGCGTTTGAGTTAGAATTGTAATCAGTTACAAATATTGTTGTCATGTGCGAACGTGCTCGAGAATGCAATGTCGATGATGCGCATATCCATATGCAAAATCTATGCGGTACAAGATATGAATGATCACAAGGCATGTGATGCAACATGTAGGTTAAGCATGCCAATTACCAATGCATATAGAGCGACGGTTCTCGGTATGGATAATATGGGAAAATATATGCAATCGCATATTCAATGTATGCAATCTCATATGTAATGTACACGATCGCATATTGGCCATGACACATTAAATTATTTTATTTTATTTTTATTTTTACAAAAAAATAATATTTTGCCTATAAAAAGGCTTCTAAATCTCCTCCATTTGCATGCATCAATCTTCATCGTGCGCTCATGTAGGGCAACTCCGCATAAAACTCTCTTACTCGACACTCCTCATCTCTCTTACATTTTTAAATGGGGGCATGTGCTAAACATGTTATGTACATCGAGTCTAAATGGCCTACATGAAACCGACGGGTCGAGTAGGGAGGTTATAATGCGGACATTTAACCAACATTACTCGCACAATGTGGACTCAAACCAACATTGTCCCCAAGGCATGGCCGCCAAAACATCATAACATAAACCATGGAAGAATCATATATTCAATGGCTGGGCCTCGACCCAAAGGCCTCCAATACATCAAATGGCCTCATGTACATGGGTCTCGTATATATCAAAGTGGGCCTCAATGGAAGCCCACAAATACACCAAAATGGGCCCAACACATGGCCTTATAATAATCTCGAGAATGGTCGGAGGTCAGATGAAATCGAGCATCCAAGTAGGTCGCCATTGAGTCATTTCCATGTTGGAGGTCCACACGATGAAGGGTGACAACTTCAAAATCTCACTAAAATGTTTATTTTACAAACAGAGGCATAATGTTTATTTTTCCAAATGGGGCTAATATGATGTATTTTTTATCAAACACCTTCTAAGCCACCAACATCCTGGGCCCAAAAACCAAGAAAAATAAACGGGAGCCCACCGTAATGTTTATTTGAAATCTAACCTATTCATAAGGTCATGGGAGCCCACCAAAAGTTTATTTGTTTCATGTACATACCTTCCTTACCACCGTTTACCACATTTCGTTGAGTCATTTTATCAAACGAATAAGGGTCCAAAATTCTGTGTAGGCCCCACCATGTGTTTTTATATGATTTAGGCATGTCTTTGGTAGCAACATCAATGACAAAGTAATATGAGACACATGATTTAGATGGTACGAGTTCGATCCGATTTTTGGGGACAACCCATAATCAAAGGGGACCCATCAAATGCGGTGTTGATGATCGAAACACATCACGAGTGGGGGTTGGGCCGTGAGGCCCAAAGGTCACAAGGCCGCGGGGCGCCACTTACTGTTCGAGTCGAAGTCGCCACCTTTTCCTTTTTTTTTTTCGATTCGTGGGGGCATGAGCAAGATCCAAACCGTCCATTGTTCGAGTCCCACAAAAATAACGGTCCACACCGAGTTTCTCGGTGGGCCCGGCAATTCTTTTCCCGACTTTTAAATTTAAACACAAGTATTCTTGATCCCAACCGCCGTAAAATCAGATCGGGGCGTCATTTTTCTACTCAACGCCTAAAAGTCGACGGCGTGGATCAACACATATTTTCGAGTACCCGATTCGTGGAAGCGCACCCAGCTAACGTTAGCCTCCCAGCTAGGAACATCATGGTTTGTGTACACATGATATTGGTGTTTTTCCCTCAATTACAAGATGGTTTAGCAAGGTCTCTCTCTCTCTCTCTCTCTCTCTCTCTCTCTCTCTCCTACATTGCCTCTCTCTTGGAAGTTGGAAGATCAAGATTTAAACACTTTTAATTAGTTTCAAGGAAGATAGCTTGTTGATTTTCTATAATAATAAATAAATAGCTTGTTGATTTTGTTGTTACTTATTGTTAACTATATTGTTGAATATCGATGACTTGATGTTTAATTCATTGTTAAATTGATTTTTCTCTCTCAAATATATTTTAAATATGTAAAATTAGTTATTTATTAACTTAGAAAAGTTTCCCTTAGTTTCTTATATTTTTTTACTTTTTTATTTTGAAACTTTTCCTATTATATATAATTTAATTTTTCAAAAAAATTAAAAATTAAAATAATCGCATATGTGATCATGGCACATATGCGATCGCATATGTGACATATGGGAAAATATATGCAATCGCATATTCAATGTATGCAATCTCATATGTAATGTACATGATCGCATATTGGCCATGACACATTAAATTATTTTATTTTATTTTTATTTTTCGCACTATAAAAAGGATCACATATCAAATTCAAAATTCGACTTACATATTGGTTACAAAAATATACTCACATTAGCACATTCACTTTCATGAACAAAACTAAATACTAAGAAAAATTTATTATATATTTAATTGATTAGGGCCTTCAATTGAAACACATAAAAACCAAGAAAAATAAAGAGAAAAAGAGTATTTGTTTCATGTACATATGGGCCCGTTGAGTCATTTTATAATGGTGAGCAACATCAATGACTGAGGGCTTGTTCGAACAGCTCGAGTGTCGATCACATCATCACTCCTCCTATGGGAGCTGGCCATGATATGCAAGTGACTTTCCTGAACATGAAGCTAAGCAATGCCGATCATGTAAATCTAAGACACTCATCACCTGTGAGTGAAATGGGTCTCCAGGCTTTACACCACTAGCATTATTTACTTCATTTCGTTTCTTCATGTTTTGAAACTTTTCCTATTATAATAATCATTTTTCTACATTTTCATCACTATCTGCATGGAATGCTATGTGCAAAGGCATAACGCATATGCGATTCGCATGGAATCCTCTAACTCAATCCCAATATTACTAAGTCTAAGAAAAATTTTTGTGAAAATCTTCAATTGAAACACCCAGGACGATCGAGGTCACATATACTCCTGGCTAACACAATGCAAGGATCAATCCTATGAGTTTGGACTTAGAATTGCAATTTTAATCCTTCCCTCAATGGGTTATCTATAAATTAGTCTACTTAAGTGGCTTTGTGAAAATCTTTAAATCGAGGTCACTATGGTGGCTAACCAACTTGAGACTTAGAATTGCAATTTTAATCCTTCCCTCAATGGGTTATCTATAAATTAGTCTACTTTGGGCCAGTAACCAGCTGACATTGACCGTTGAAAGATAGAAAATCCATAAGGTGAAGTAAATGACCAGATTTCACTACCCATTCTAATAGTTCATGTCAGCTCCTAAAGATGGGTAATGAGCCCAAAATCGAGTCTCATCAGAGCTCTATCTATACGATCTAATCACCACCAATGGGAATCCTTAATTTGGGTTTACAATTCACAAGATGGGAAGTATAGATTTAATATTTAGGTTGATTCAGATGGACAGACATATATTATATTATGGTCCATGTCAATGGATGACTAGATCTGATGCTAAGGGTCCACATGATAATGTATTTAGACTCTAAATCACCCATCTAGTGAACTTTCTCAATGACATGCCCACATCATTCAAATGGATGGATGGAATCTAACATCTAATGCACAACAACTTATACTTTAAATGGGCAAAGTCTCAATTACAGGCCCCAACAGGTCCCAAAACATGTGCGGCCTCAAGTCATTGGCCTGTATGCATAACTAATAGATAAGGCTAATCACAAGATTTGTAATTATGAGTGGTCCACTAGACATGCAATGTGGATAGGGCCCACTACTGACACCATTCGAGCCATATCGATGACTAAAGGGAGAAGCTCTTATTTGTTTCAAAACATTCAAGCCCTGATAAGGTTACATAGGTATCCAACATCTCCCATTCAATGTACATAGTAGTAGGAAATATACTTTTATGGAGTCCACCTGAAATAAGATTAATTGAGATTGCATATAAAGAGCAAGAATCAGGGAAATGCTATTAGCTTGGATAATTCAGTATCTTTATATACAAATATTTCTATACTAAATGACTACCACACTAGCGCACAACGGCTTAAGATCTCCAAAGCTTATCCTAAAGTAGGGCTGTACACGAGTCAAGCTAGCTCGAAAAGCTTGCTCGACTTGGCTTGAATCAACTTGGATTGACTCGACTTGAAAGGCCGACTCGTGGCGAGTCAAGCTTGTTTACTAAAGTTCGAGTTGAGTTCAAGCCAAGTTCGACCATAGTGTATTTCAACTTGACTCGACTTGAACTCGACTCGACTCGAAGCTTGAGCTCGACTCGGCTCGAGTAATATATTTGAATATATATAATATATATATTATATTAATATTAAATATATTAAATACATATAATATATATATATATATATTTAAGTTTTAAAAAAGAAGTTAAAACTTAAAAAACCTTACCCGACCCTACCTATCCTCATTCCCTCTTTTTCTTTCCCTTACCCTACCGAGGTAAACTCGACTCGACTCGACTCGAACCACTAGCTCGACTCAAACTCGACTCGAAAGCTTTAGCAAACAAGCTAAGCTTAGATGTTGAGCTTGAGGGCGAGCTCGAGCTCGAGCTCGAGTTTGAACTCGAGTATAGCATGGACGAGTCGAGCCGAACTTGGCCCACCTCGACTCGACACGGCTTGATGTACATCTCTATCCTAAAGCTACATGGCCATATTGAATGAAACAATCATTAATCTACTATTGCTCTGCCTTTGTACACACATATCTTCCTATCAAATTTAAATAACATTTTTTTCTTTTACAAATGCTCTTTGTAATTTTTCAAAAATAAAAATAAAAAAGTTACATTTAATTTTAAAATTTTACTTGCAAATTATTATGTCATAAAAACACAATATAGTATTATGGTGAATAAGTCTCAAAGTGCATAATTATAATCATAAGAACTCAATGTTGTCGCCGTGTGTTGAGGGTCAAATATTACATATTAGACCCCAGTTATTGCCTAGATTTATGAACATGGTACTATTTAACGCCCCGTTTTAATCATGTTTTTGTTGCAGGGTGTAATTAGGAGCGTTGACTGAAAAAGGGTATTAAAAGCTTGAATTTGATGCTCTGAAGTCACCAGAGCAAGGGAACGACTCCAGAGGACCAAGATCAACAAATTCACATGTCAGGGATCCAAGGAAATCAAGCTGTTCACGTTAAAAATGGTCCAAAACTAGTCCAGAATGCAAGATCACAGGGTTACCACCCTTTGATCGACTCCAAACTTCATACATGGGCTGAGGACCATGAATTAACCGTACAAGTTAAATTTCATCCATTCGATCCCTGTAGAAGTAGCTCAACGGACAGATCAGGCCCCAGAATCATGATTCTGGTCCCACCTGATCTGTGGATATGCTTTAATTTTTGTCTCAACGTGTTAAATGAGCTGACAAAGGAAATGGACGGAGAAGATTTCTCACACGCATCACATGGGATCCCACATGTACATGTGGGAGTGCACAGGCGGTGCACTCCCGCGCCACACCAAACCCGTGAGATCGGTCAGCGTGCGCTGACCCGATCCGTTTTTCATGCAAACAGCGTCCGCAAGGTGCGGATGTTGATTCACCTTGTGGGCCCCACCCATTATGCATCTTGAAGATCTAGACCATCCATTCGTCTCGTGGGGTAGCCACAACCCACACCTAGGTGTCGAAATTCCAGAGAACAAGGTAGATCGGGTTTCAACTGTCAAAAGCAGGTTGGACGGCAAAATGGAAAAAACAAGTGGGCCACTTCAGCAGCACTCCAAAGCCGACCATCTTAAAACGGTTTTTCGAGTTGAATCTACTAGACGGTGTGGATTTTCAATCAAGGAAGCGAAGTGGGCCCGACCGCCACGTCAGCATAGGTTTGGAGCCAAGATCGCGCGTCCGGAAGTCTGAATTTTTCGTGGAGTTGTGGGACCCAGAACGTGATCGGATCGTCCATCTGAACCATCCATTGAATCCAGCGGGAGGGCGTGACCCTCACCTAGGTAGAAGTTTTCCTAGAAGAAGTATGAAGCCGATTTCTGCCGTTCGGACGCAGAACTAACGATCGGGTGATAATTCTGTGGACCGCATCAACAGACGGCAGAAAACCACTCTTTCTCGACCGAAATTCCGAGAGGAATCCGGTGGACGGCTTGGATATCTCATTTGAAACCGATTGTGGACCCCACCATCATCACAACGTAATGGTTACGCATTCTGTTGCACATCCGGGAAATCAAAACTTTCAGGCAATTGTGGGCTACCGTCTGTAATCAGATTAGTGATCCGAACCATCCAAGGGGAGCTCAGGCCAGGGTTGACCCTACCCTTGAATTCAGATCCAAAAGCAGGGACGATCAACGTCCTAACCAATCCCAACCGTAGCTGGTTATGCGCAAGGCTGCGTAAAGCAGAGTTCGGTTCCTCTTGAGTTTTGGACTGCAGAAACAGGGGAGTTCTGCCAATCTTTCCACGGACCTGGGTCTGCTCGTTGCTGCCTATAAGTTAGAGAGAGATGAGGGGAGGCATCATCCACGGTGGGCTTGGCGAGACGTGAGGAGGAGACCAAGAAATTTGAGATGTGGAGCAAGGAGAAGAGGGAGAAGTGAAGCTTGTTTAGAGGGTTTTGTTTTTCTTTCTTTTCCTTTTTATTTTAGTTTGTTTTTGTTTAAGAGATCTAGTCTATTCATGTTGGGCTGAACCTCTTAGCTAGGATTAAGAGGTGAAGCTTGCAGCGTAATGGGAGAATCTATGCTTGTGCCTTTTGTTTAGACTGAATAGATTTTTATTTAATTTTATTATGGGAATATTTTTAGTTCTTAATGGTCTGTTGTGACTAAAATTACAATGGGTCTGTGATGGCTTTGAATATTTTCATTGCCTTTTTATGTTTATGACGTCAGGAAGCCCTGTTGTTCACCATTATCTCCTGGGCATGGTTGGATGTCAGTACCCTTCCTAACCTTCATGCATTGTTGATTGATTGGTAATTAGTTTAATTCTGTTGTTTACTTTATCTCCTGGGCATGGTTTGGTGATGGAATCCATTCTAATTCATATACCTTTCATCTCTTTGAAAAACTATATCAAGTAAGTTCAGTTTGATTTCCATGGTTATATTCTTCAACTGGATGAAGATGGGACTCTATGTCCAGTTGATTTCTTGATGCAGGCATAAGATCTCCCTGATCTCTACAAGTGGATCCTCTGAATCCCTAGTTTCCTTCCTCTGAATTCTTTAAGTTTTAGATAATTATTCCAACATTATTCCTCAAATTACAATTGATTTAGATCTCATCTTAGTCTAGTTCTAGTTCTAATTAGTTTTTGATTACGTACAGGTTTCAGTCCCTGTGGATTCGACCTCGGTCTCACCGAGTTTATTACTACATCACAACCCTATACTTGGAGAGTGAACAAGTTTTTTGGCGCCGTTGCCGGGGATTGACGGTTGCGTTTATTTGAAATTGACTAGTTTTAGAATTAGGTTAAGATTAGAGTTTTCTAAGTTTAGGTTTAGGTTTTTTTTTATTTTTAGGAGCTAACCTAACTTTCCTGTTTTGTAGGATTCTGAGATAGAAACTTCTAATTTGGTGATATCTTCCTAATTTCTTTACTTTTTCTATTTTTAGAATTAGGGTTTTATTTTTAGAAATTTTCTAACCTTAGACTTACTATTCTTAGAAACTAACTTGTTTTGTTTTGTTTTGCAGGTTTTTAGTATAGGAACTTCTAGTCTGGTAACATCTTTCTAACTTCTCATTTACTTTCTGTATTGCTTTAGGATTTTACTTTTTTCTAGGATTAAATTCAGAGTTAAGGTTTCACCATGTATATGAATGAGTGGGCACGACAGTATGTTGAGATAGCTTATGGAAAACAGCCCATGCCTCAAAATTTTTCTGAAAATTTCTTTGAGAATCAATCAAAATATGATGCTCCACCGATTAAGAAGTCTTTCGGTGATTATCTACGGGAGAATAATTGTATTCCACAAGTTAAGAAAACAGTACGTGATTATAGGAATAATGACGCGTATCAACTCCCGACAGATGACCCGTATGGTTTTGATCAGTGGAAACAGAAATATGTCGAGGTTGAGTCAGTAAAACAACATGGTAAGAATCCTCGTGGATCAACCACTTTTGAATATTCACCAGAAATGATCCAAGAGGAGTCATATCCGAGTTACATAGACTATATTACTGACATGAGGAAGTTAATAGAAGCACTTGAATCACGCCTTAATAGGCTAATGGAGGCTAGTTCGTCTCAGCCACAGCCCAATCCAGAAATACAATGCGAGGAAAGTGATCCTCACTCGCTTTTGACAAAATCTGGAATTTGGAATGAGGAGTTAGATTCCATTAATGAGCATACGGTTCAATTCCCGGATGAGTCGATCTCAATGACTGTTCAAAAGAATGGGGAAGAGACATGGTTGTCTTTCAAATACAATGATGATGACACACTTTCCCTACATAACACACAGGATCTCAATGATGAGGTAGAGGTTAGTTTATTCGAACCTCAACCGAATTTAGAATGTGAGGAAAGCGATCCCATCCCAAGTGTGCACTGCATAGAATTAGACGATGATGCGTATTGGGATGATGATCATGAATGTTTAGCCCCAGTTCCCCTGGAATTAATCTTAAGTTTGGTCCAGGTTAATGATCAAGAAGTGCACGAAGTGAGCTGTCATAATGAGCTACTCCACTCACCTGACATATCTGATTTAAAAGTGGATGAGCTCCTTACAACTAACCCTTCTATATCTTGTGAGACATGTTTGGACCACTCCCCTGAATTACATGATGATATGATTCAGGAGATGAACGAGTTACTTGATATGACTCTGAAATTTGAAACCACCCAGTTGAGGCCACCATCTGAACTGTTGAATTTTGACGAGTCCAGGCCTCTTCTGAGTAGTATTAATGAACAGAGTCCACACATCAATACTTCGTCTACTGACCCTCTATTTGTCTGTGCAGGGCTGAAGCAAGAGAGCGTGCATATGGTTACTTTTAAAGACGATGGATTCCTTGGGCAAATCATCGCACACTTCAATGTGGAAAATGAGTCACTTTCAGTTGAATGTCCCAACTCTTTGGATGATTGCTTGGCACACTTTGCAGATTCAAATGATCCCATGATAAGAGACATATTGAATGCCTTGCAAGACGACATTTCGGTAGTCATTACTGACCGAGAGAACCCTTACTCTGAAGCCCCTCCCTCCCCAGATCCTCACTATTTACCATTAAGGGAGGAAGAACTAAAAATTGAACCGAAGTCTGATACTTCGGAATGTGTTGAGACTACACCACTTCTTGAAAATTTTTCTCAATTTGATCTACTTGTAGTCTTTGATTCACCATGGGATACTAACTTCGAAACTTTTTCTATCACAGGTGAATCGTATATACTTTGGATACCTCAAGCAATTCAATGGAAACTTTTTTACGAGGTGCATAAGTCTCTCTGGAAAGTCATGCTCCAGGGCACCCAAGCCTATTACACAAAGGTCTTTTGGATGATCCTGTTGAGGAACTTACTGAGAAACTTATCAAGATATTGGCCGGAAGAGGAACCTTGTGGCATGATCGAGTAGTTTTTCCCTGCTTTCATAGGACTAGAGTAGTTTGCTTTATGTTATTTTAGGATAGACGGTAAACTTAGCACTCCTGGGAGGCAACCCGGCTTTTTTCATTCCATTTAATTTTCCTAGTTAGTTAGTTCAATGTTTGTGGGTAACATTGCTGCAAACCCTCACGAGACTACAACTCGTCCTCTAGGGGAAACCTAGGGGTTTAAAGGCTTGTTGCATGCGCTAAATGCAATCGAGAGCACCTGTGAAAGTGGTATAGGTAGGATTTTATTTTTGTTAGTTTTGTGTTGCTTTCTCTCTCGTGCTGATTGGATTCCATGTTGCGATCTCCTGAAAAATCTCTCTCGATTTGTTATCCAGGTACTATCTTTCCATCACTTTTTCTTTACTGTCGTTGTCCCATGTGCATTGTATGTTTATATCTTTTACATTGAGGACAATGTAGATTTTAGGTTGGGAGTGGGAGATTAGGTTACCTAATCAGTGTTTTCTTCACCTTGAGCAAAAATTGTGAATTTTTTTTTTAAAATTTTTTCTAGACTTTCTGATGAATTCGAAGTGATTTGACGATCATCTTTGATTTAGAATTACAGGATATGGAATGTTGGTGATTTACTACTCTTGGATTCAGTTGTCCGTTAGATTTCACTGTTAAGGTTGAATTATTAATCCATGATTAAAAGTTGTAAACATTGATTGAGTCATTATTTCACATGTCACATCTTGCTTACACATTAAGGTTTCAGTTTAATATTGAAGGATTAACTTGGTAATCACTAAGCATGGAAGGAACCAGCCTGAAAAATTGTCTGTCATGATCAATTGAAAAAAAAAAGAAAATATAAACGCCTTTGGGAAGGGGTGGGCGAATAATCTTCACCATAGGTTTGCTCCCTATAGGTGTGGATTTAATTCCCCATGGATGATATATGAAAAAGGTTTAGGTGTACGGTCTTCACCATAGGTTTGCTCCCTATAGGTAAGGATTGGACTCCCCTTCTTGACGTTACCTTTAATGAAAAAAAAAAATCAAAGGCTGAAAGAAAGAAAAAGAATGATCTATGAGGGACATTTTAGTTTAGGTTTTGGGTGTCCTGAATGCTCTTGCTGGTAATCAATGATATCCTGAAATAACAAATTAAATCTTAATGTTGACAAGCCGAGAATTCACTATACACCCATGGAACTCAATGTTTAGAATTTTTCTAATTGATGGATTAATACTATGAACTTGATTATGAAGTCTACCATGCGCTTACCTCTAAGAGAAATTTATGCCTAACATTCATGAATCTTAAAATTCTAGTATCTTGATTGTTTTTCAAAAATCACTCGAGTTGGTAATTCTCAGCTTATTTTTCGCATACCTTGCTCGGGACTAGCAAGATGCTGGTTGGGGGTTGTGTTGAGGGTCAAATATTACATATTAGACCCCAGTTATTGCCTAGATTTATGAACATGGTACTATTTAACGCCCCATTTTAATCATGTTTTTGTTGCAGGGTGTAATTAGGAGTGTTGACTGAAAAAGGGTATTAAAAGCTTGAATTTGACACTCTAAAGTCACCAGAGCAAGGGAACGACTCCAGAGGACCAAGATCAACAAATTCACATGTCAGGGATCCAAGGAAATCAAGCCGTTCACGTTAAAAATGGCCCAAAACTAGTCCAGAATGCAAGATCACAGGGTTACCACCCTCTGATCGACTCCAAACTTCATACATGGCCTGAGGACCATGAATTAACCGTACAAGTCAAATTTCATCCGTTCGATCCCTGTAGAAGTGGCTCAACGGACAGATCAGGCCCCAGAATTATGATTCTGGTCCCACCTGATCTGTGGATATGCTTAAATTTTTGTCTCAACGTGTTAAATGAGCTAACAAAGGAAATGGATGGAGAAGATTTCTCACACGCATCACATGGGATCCCACATGTACATGTGGGAGTGCACAGGCGGTGCACTCCCGCGCCACACCAAACCCGTGAGATCGGTCAGCGTGCGCTGACCCGATCCGTTTTTCATGCAAACAGCGTCCGCAAGGTGCGGACGCTGATTCACCTTGTGGGCCCCACCCATTATGCATCTTGAAGATCTAGACCGTCCATTCGTCTCGTGAGGTAGCCACAACCCACACCTAGGTGTCGGAATTCCAGAGAACAAGGTAGATCGGGTTTCAACTGTCAAAAGCAGGTTGGACGGCAAAATGGAAAAAACAAGTGGGCCACTTCAGCAGCACTCCAAAGCCGACCATCTTAAAACGGTTTTTCGAGTTGAATCTATTGGACGGTGTGGATTTTCAATCAAGGAAGCGAAGTGGGCCCGACCGCCACGTCAGCACAGGTTTGGAGCCAAGATCGCGCGTCTGGAAGTCCGGATTTTCCGTGGAGTTGTGGGACCCAGAACGTGATCGGATCGTCCATCTGAACCGTCCATTGAATCCAGCGAGAGGGCATGACCCTCAGCTAGGTAGAAGTTTTCCTAGAAGAAGTATGAAGCCGATTTCAGCCGTTCGGACGCAGAACGAACAGTCGGGTGATAATTCTATGGACCGCATCAATGGACGGCAGAAAACTACTCTTTCCCGACCGAAATTTTGAGAGGAATCCGATGGACGGCTTGGATATCTCATTTGAAACCGATTGTGGATCCCACCATCATCACAGCGTAATGGTTACGCATTCTGTTGCACGTCCGGGAAATCAAAACTTTCGGGCGATTGTGGGCTACCGTCTGTAATCAGATTAGTGATCCGAACCGTCCAAGGGGAGCCCAGGCTAGGGTTGACCCTACCCTTGAATTCAGATCCAAAAGCAGGGACGATCAGCGTCCTAACCAATCCCAACCGTAGCTGGTTATGCGCAAGGCTGCGTAAAGCAGAGTCCGGTTCCTCTTGAGTTTTGGACTGCAGAAACAGGGGAGTTCTGCCAATCTTTCCACGGACCTGGGTCTGCTCGTTGCTGCCTATAGGTTAGAGAGATTAGGGGAGGCATCATCCACGGTTGGGCTTGGTGGAACGTGAGGAGGAGACCTTGGGCTGAGACGTGGAGCAAGGAGAAGAGGGAGAAGTGAAGCTTGTTTAGAGGGTTTTGTTTTTCTTTTTTTTCCTTTTTATTTTAGTTTGTTTTTGTTTAAGAGATCCAGTCCATTCATGTTGGGCTGAACCTCTTAGCTAGGGTTAAGAGGTGAAGCTTGCAGCGTAATGGGAGAATCTATGCTTGTGCCTTTTATTTAGACTGAATGGATTTTTATTTAATTTTATTATGGGAATATTTTTAGTTCTTAATGGTCTGTTGTGACTAAAATTACAATGGTTCTGCGATGGCTTTGAATATTTTCGTTGCCTGACGTCAGGAAGCCCTGTTGTTCACCATTGTCTCCTGGGCATGGTTGGATGTCAGTACCCTTCTTAACCTTCATGCATTGTTGATTGGTTGGTAATTAGTTTAATTCTGTTGTTTACTTTGTCTCCTGGGCATGGTTTGGTGATGGAATCCATTCTAATTCATATACCTTTCATTGAAAAACTATATCAAGTAAGTTCAGTTTGATTTCCATGGTTATATTCTTCAACTGGATGAAGATGAGACTCTATGTCCAGTTGATTTCTTGATGCAGGCATAAGATCTCCCTGATCTCTACAAGTGGATCCTCTGAATCCCTAGTTTCCTTCCTCTGAATTCTTTAAGTTTTAGATAATTATTCCAACATTATTCCTCAAATTACAATTGATTTAGATCTCATCTTAGTCTAGTTCTAGTTCTAATTAGTTTCAGATTACGTATAGGTTTCAGTCCCTGTGGATTCGACCTCGGTCTCACCGAGTTTATTACTACATCACAACCCTATACTTGGGGAGTGAACACCGTGCGTACACACGCGAACACACACACACACACACACATATATATATGGGAAAAGTTACAATGCGCTCAAGTTGATGATAAGCTCCCGTGAGGTCGAACCGTGTGGGCCCCACCGTGATGCGTGTCGACCATCAACACCTTGCATTTGATGGGTCTCCTTTAAATTATGGAATATCCCAAAAATCAGCCATACACGGAACTCAGGTGGGCCATACCATCTAAAATCATGTGAAGACATGCCAAAAACATATAAAAGCACTTGGTGGGGCCCACCTGAGTTTTGAATGCTACTGAAACTTGGTCTGAACCCTCATCCAAGTGGGACACACATAATGGATGGGCTGGATTTGCAAACCACATCTCAGTGGGCCCTAAAAAATGATTATGAATGTTTTAATGGTGCACGACCCCTCTCCACTTCTGTATGTGGTGTGGCCCACGCAAGTAACGGATTGACTTGATTTTTGAGACCTAGGCCCACAATGGAATGGTGCATCTGACTGATTGGGTAGATGTTTGAAACGCATCATGGTGGGGCCCACACAGCTCAACTTCATCAGGCGTCAAAATTAGCTCGAGCGCATTGTACCTTTTCCCATATATATATATATATATATATATATATATATATATATATATATATATATATATATACAAAATCGACTAAGTTGCTTTCTTAATATATACAATATTAATCACGATTCCCCTATTATATGCTAAAACATTAACACTCATGTGGAGGTAAATGGTTGATGGTACAAGGGTAACTATCATGATTATCCTGCTTACGTAACCCATTGACTAGATCAACTCAACTATCCTTCTAAGTACATAGTAGTAGCTCACCCATGGCCCAAAGTAGATTTTTGAGCTGTCAGGTTAATGGATCATACACCCATGACACCCACATTCACTGATGATTTGGACCGCTCATCTTCTGTGTGACGTTTCATATGGGCCACACCCTAAACTCATTAATGTATGTGGTTAATTGTGAGCCGTACCTAATGTTAATTTGAATTCAACTCAAAATTTAAAATAGTTAAAATCATGATCAAATAGTGTTGATTATTCTAGGATGACCCATCCACGCAATAGCATGTAGAACATGAACGGTTGCGATCGTCCAACCATCCATGCTTAGAATAGATCATCGTGAGAGAATGAACGGACGAACATTCTCTTTAACCTCATTTAAGAGATGGTTAATTAGCAAAGGTCCCACCTAAAGCAAATGAGTACTAACTCATCTCAATTACTCCTAACCTGGCTTTATACGTCATTAGGATCTTCATAAGGATAGACTCTCAGGTGTTTTGCAGACTGTGTGGCATCTGGACCATTGAATTGGATGGGGCCCACCATCAAGTGGCCCTAAAACAAAACTAAAGTCCCTTTAATCAGCATAGTGGGAGCATAGGTTGAATGCATATATACCATTGATCATATTTTTTTGTAACCGTTCATTTTCCTCATGTGGGACCCACCTAACGAGTGCACTGTACTAAATTTGTGGGAGGTATGCTCATCACGGTGCCACCCAAATGATGAATGGCTGAGGAATCTCTCATACATGTTCCACGTCAGAATGGATTTTCCAGGTCTTTCGCCTTGCGCGAATCGCCCAAACACGAGATACTGTATGGTGCGCCCAGACACCAGATAAAAAGGGGGAGCGGATTAGGTGTTACTCTTACCGTGTGGGGCCCACCTTGATTAATATACTGTATATCCACGCCATAAATCCATTTTTCCAGATTATTTTAGGAGATAATTCCAAAATTTAAGCAAATCTAAATTTCATGTAGACCATATCATTGGAAAAAGTGGTGAATGACCATTAAAAACCTTTTACAGGCAAAAAAAAGTGTTGGATCAAGGTTATATTTGTATTTTATCTTCATCCAGGTCTGTTTGATCTTATCAACGGGTTAGATGGTAAATAAACATTAGGTGTCTGCTTAACTTAGGCTATAGGAAAATTTTAATGGTGGTCATTCAATCACCACGGTTTTCTGTGTTGTGGTCCACTTGAGAATTGGATCTACTTAAATTTTGTAACTCCATCCTAAAATTGGCTGGAGAAACGTATGGACGGCGTGGATATACAACATGTTATCAGTGTGGGCCCCACGGTAAGGTTTGTGTTACCCCGGTAACCTAATAATCCACTCCCAGATTAAAAAAATAAAAGAGAAAAAAAGATTTTGTTCTTGGATTCCACGTCACCTTCAGCAAAAAAGAAGCAATCACCACGTCTGCATGGTGCGCCTCCCTGTCACAAATATCACCGAGATTTTAAATATATCACCAGCAATTCTAAAATAAATATCTTGGCGAGAATTTTCTAGTAATATCACGGGAAAAAGACGAAAAATGTGAAAATCTCATGTGAAATTGCCGTGCCGAGAGCGAGATATGTCACTATGGTGCACCCAACTTAGAAGCCGTGTGACAAATATTTCTGAAAATTCGAAAATCTCATGATAATATCGTGAAAAGTACACTGACGGTGGATACAATGGGGCAATTATTATTTTTTCTACGTAATTGAAAAAGAGAAAATGTGGATATAATTTCACACGGCAGCGCAAAATAATCGTGTCTTACCAAAATTACAGTGGTAAATTTTGTGGGGCCCATCGCTATACATGTGTTTGATCCACACCAACCATATGTTCAACGGGTTCATTTCAGGACATGAGCTAAAAAATGAGGTAAATACAAAGCTCAAGTGGTCAACACCACAGAAAACATAATGAATTGAATGTTTGCCTTTGAAAATTTAAATGAACCTAGGCCCACAGGGATGCGTACCTTCCATCCAACCTATTCATAACATCACACAGACATAGATGAAGAGAAAACAAAAATAATAAGCTTGATCTAAAACTTCTATGGCCCTAAAAAAATTGAGTGGTAAGCATTCATTTCCCATGTTTTTTGTGGTGTGGACCACCTGAGCTTTGGATCTGTCTCATTTTTGGACTCATGCCTTAAAAAGATAGAGAAAAATGAGTAAACAATGTGGATCAAGATCATACATAACGGTGGACCCCACATATTTTAATGGAAAAAATCTTCACCCTTTTTATCCCCTCTTTGAGGGGGGTTTGAAATCCACAGTGAGAGATACACCTAAAACTATTTCAATTTTTGACACACGGTGAGAGATACTATCATTCTATTAGGCACATGACCCACTAATGATGATCAGCTCTGACAAACATTATCTATGTAAATCAATTCCGTCCAAACATTGTTCATGTAAATCAACTATTAAAAATCGTTAATTAGTCACTTGGACATGATCTTGTGCTTCTAGCCCATCTGAGACTTGGAATTTCATCATTTCTGAACAAAGTATATATTTCAGTGGGCTTATCACAACCATTATGTTGAAAATTACATATCTAACTAATTAGAGATATTAAAGTTGATATAGTAATTAAATTCAAACCTATGTAAATATATGATGCATAACTACTTTTGGATTAAAGTTGATTTACAATCTACGTACCAAATACAATAGCAAATACAATAGGGGGATTTCAAATCCACAGGGGTTCCAAATCCTGAGGGTTTTGAATTGAAGAGTTCCAAATCCACACTCCCAAATAGGCTTTTAGTGTCAACATGAGTCATTGTCAAGAGGCGGCTATTGGTGTAAATACATGAATAAATGATAATTTGAAAAGTAAACGGGCCCTAAATTTATTATATGAATAGAGATTTAAATTTTTAATTTTTTATTAATTTAAGATAAATATTTTAAATATTTTTATTAAGACTTTTTATCAAGCCATGTAGTTTTTTCGAGAAATTTAAAAATCTCCCGAGAAATTTAAGGTTCAAAGAAATTACCTAACGAGATTTGTCCTTGTGCTGGCAAGCATCTAAGGAAGGCGGCCCCAGCTGATGATGGTGATGTGGAATTGGATTCGCTGCATGTGGGGCTCTGGTCTTATGATCCAACACGTTGATATGATGGGCCTCAATGGATGGAAGATGGTCTTGATGCTTCTCGAATTGATGACCCAACCGTTGATATTGTGGCCTACGAATGCACGATTGAGAGAGAGAAATGTGCCTCATTCATTGGTGGAAAGGCCAGCTATCAAAGAATAAAAATGGTTAAATCTCGGAGATTGCCAAGATGTCCCTCTATCAATGGTCAGATACCTCGTATCAACGGTTTGGATCATCAAACAAATTTACATTTGCTGATGAGGAGACCTTACATAATTCATCCACTCTCTATCCTCTCGACCAGAATTGCCTACGAAACCCAAGCTCTGTGGGGCCCTCTATATTTTTATATGTAATCTACTCCGTCCATCAGGTGAAAAATATCGTTCTAACCGTAAATTAAAAGTATTAGTCTGATTAAAAAAACTCTGATGGGCCACACCAGTGGAAAAATTCAACACTAGTACTAAAACCTCTTAAGTTCACACAGACAGTACTGTGGCTCGCCTGATATTTGGATCAAGCTGATTTTTGTATATTCACTTCATCCTTGCGAGTTACACCCAAATAATGGATCTGATGAAATATATACACCATGATGGACCCAAATACAAACCTATGGTTGGCATCCTATCCTCAATTTTGCATGTGGTGTGGTCCATTAGAATTATATATCTTGCTAATTTTTCTGCCATAGTCCTAGAATAAGGGATCGATGAAACCTGATGGACGGAGTAGACTTTATATGCACAACATGGTGGGCCCCACAAACTTGAGTGTTTTACGCGGTCCCTGCAACAGGTTTTGCAGAGGATTCGGGTCCCTATCCTCCATGCGCGCGCATGCCGGTGTGCGTCTTGACATGTAAGAAATCAAGATTGAACGTAGACAAGCACTGATGTGACCATCCACAGGACATGCACCAGGGTAAGCGGGAGTGGGGACCTTACATTGCCACCCACCTGATGAATGGCCTGGATCTCACACATGTGCCACACGTGCGAATGGCCCTACCAATTCCGTAGAATATTGGAGGCCTTGAAAAAAGAGAGGAGATGATCCCATTCATCAACTTTTTTGAAAACGGTGGTCGGTGCTTTACGTCAAAAGGAGGCCGCATTGGAGAGCCGAATCACGTGTGTTGTTACGGCTATCTTGAATGGGAATCCTGTGCAACACCCCAGCTCTGTGGGCCACACCTTCATGTTAGTTTGACATCCACTCCGTCCATCAGTTGATCCGCATCATTTTCACTGCAAACAATAAAAACCAGCTTCATCGAAAAATCAGGTGGGCCACATGAGAGAACAATGTAAATAAATTCAATTGGTGTAGATTACCAGAGATTTGGGTCATGCTGATTTTTGGGATATTTCTTCATCCTGGTGAGGATCAACTGATGACCGGATTGGATGGATTATAAACAACATGTTGGCCGCAGGAAGGTTTATATGGTTGGTCCTTATCCTTACTGTTCCATGTGGCATGGCCCACTTGAGTTTGTATCGGCCGATTTTTTTTTGGCACAGGTCCTAACATGAGGCTACGCAGCTGATGGACGGAGTGGATGTCACACTCACATTACAGACTATCAGACGGTGTCGTGGAGGATTCGGATCCGAGGCATCCTATGCCCAAGTCCTACCCTCCATCCATCTACGGCTTCTACCACACATATCTCATCAGGTGGGCCCGTTGTCTAGATGACCTTGGGCCAAAAATCAGACCGGTCTACCTATGATGCAGGCCACGAGAATGAGTAGAGTCGCATGTGGACAGTCACAACTTTTTCACACTGTCTACGTTGGTCTTACATGTGTGTCCTACCTAATGAGTTGAGCAGCATGACTTTGTAGCCGATGTCGCCTGACTAGTGGGGCCCACCAATTCAGATATCTCGTACGCTGCTAGGTTAGATCGTGCGGCACCTGGCAAAGCTCCACTTTATAAAAGCACAGCAACCAATTCCAACCAATGCTACCGTGGCAGGATCAAGGACGTGGATTAGCTACTGACTAGTTCAGTAGCTAATCTGGCCACTGAAGTGACGTCACCAAGCTCTGTGGGCCCCTCCATGATGTATGTGATGTATCCACACCGTCCATCCATTTGGAGAGATCATTTTAGGGCATGAGCCAAAGAATGAGGCAGACCCAAATCTCAAGTGAACCCCACCTTAGAAAGCAGTTGGGACAGTGACACCCACGGTTGAAACCTTCCTAGGGCCACCATGATCTTATTTGAGGTCCAACATGTCTATAAGCCAATACAAACATGGAAGAAGGGAAAACAAAAATATCAACTTGATCCGGAACTTCTTTGGCCTAAGAACTTTTTAATGGTAGGTGGAGGTGTACACCAACCGAGCCTGCTAGGTTGGCTCGCTCAACTCAATTTGACTCGAAAAAGCCCGATTTGACTTGGTTCAAAGGTGAGTCCGAGTCAGAGTTGAGCTGATTTTTTGAGCTTGAAATTGAGTTCGAGCCGAGTTCGAGTTAGCCCCAGCCCGACTCAACTCAAATCATACTCGGATTGAACCAGTTCAGTGCCTCGGTTACTTTGATATTGATGTTGCTCACCCATTGTTTGATGAAATGACTCAATGAAGTGTGGCCGGTGGCAAGGAAGGTATGTATATGAAACAAATATCCTTCTTTTCTTGATTTTTATATTGCTTAGAAGGTGTCTAATTAAATACCTAAAAAACTTTTGCTACTGTTTTATATACAGTGGGTTTTTGAAGGTGTAGTCCGGGTGTTTGTGAAAATGCAGCACAGATGAACTCGGCTCGATCTTAGCTCGAACTCGGCTCGAACTACTCTGAACCAAGCCTAGCTGGCCAGCGAGGCTAAAAAACTGAGCCGAGCCAAGTTCGAGCCGAGGTCTGCTAGTGGCCGAGCCGAGTTGAGCTGAGGCCAGCTCGGCTTGGTTAGACTCGATGTACACCCCTAATGGTAGGCGTTCAATCCCCACTTTTTTCTTGTGGTGGGGGTCCACTTGAGCTTTGGATCTGCCTCAATCTTTATTTCCTTCCATAAAATGTTCTCTCCAAATGAATTGACGGTGTGGATACAACACATACATTCTGGTGGGGCCACAAAACCTGGTCACATCACTTCAGTAGCCAGATTTGCTACGGAACTAATCAGTAGCTAATCCTCGTCCATCATCCCCAACATTTATAAGATTTTTTAAAAATTTTATCCTACAACTCTCTTGTGGGGCCAATAGTTTTTGTGCGGTATCAGACCCATGCAGAAGTGTTGCCCCACCGAAAAAAAGGCTCATCCAACCATCACACGTGCCACTGTGTCAATTGAAAATTTTGGGTGTATGTCCGCTATTTTCTAGCCACCTTATGATTACATGTACCTGATTATTAGGGTATCTCATGCCCATGGCAGGAGTCACATGATCCGCAGATTGGATGGCAAACATGCAACACAGTGGACCCCACACAAAAAGTTGAATAACTGTTTAAGCATAAGTGAATAAGTTCGACGTACGGATCTAAACCGCTTTATCATGTACGTTAGTGACTTTATAAGCAATCAGATAATAGCTGTGTAAAAAGCTTTTCTGCACCCATTTGTAGGTAGAGCTGATAATGGGTATTTGTTTACCTGACTACTTAGCATATGCACCCAAAAATTCGAGCATAGATATGGAATTTTTTTATATATCTAATTATCCAACTTTGAAGGTGGTTGGATAAGAATATTACTAAATTGATACCCACTTACCCAATTATCTGAGGGTATATTCACAATTTGGTTAATTAATAATATTTTAAAATAAAATATTAGATACCAATATATGATATGTTAAATTCTATGATTTTGACTAGCATTAACATGGATTACAAGGTTAATAAGGTGAAATCGCCATTGGTTAATTTTATCTTTTGTTAAAGTTGGTAAATTTTTATTTAAAGTTGAAAGGATTTTATTTAAAGTTGGTAAATTTTTGTTTAAATGCTTTAGGATTTGTATCTAAATTCATCTATTTATATTATGATTTAAAAAAAAAAAAAGAAAATTCAAGTAATTTTTTTTTTAAATTTTTTATTAGACATTTAACTTATTTTTTTTAGTTCTTAATTAGAGATTATATGAATATTTGATTATCTGAGTATCCAACTTATATCTTGACTTTTTTGGATAATATATGTATATGACTTTATGTAATTTCTTTGGGCAATATCTGAATCTATATCCATGTCCAATATTGGAATAGTTGATTCGTATTCGACTTATCCTTATTTTTAGGAGATTCAATATTGATGTTGTAAAAGCCATAAACCCGCCATTCAATAAAAAACTCACTAGTTTTGTTTTTTGGTCCGACTATTAGTGCAGAGGATAAAACAATAGCATGACATTGAAACAAAAGAGAGAATTGATGTGGAAAAAAAAAAAAAAAACAAACGTAGAATAGAAGTCTCCACCATATGTGAAAGGGAGGGTTGTCTATTGCACGTGCAAATTTATGCTCTCTTTATTAAGGATCTATAGAGCCCGATTATTAGACATGTATTGTTCATCCAATCAACACTTTTGCAGGTCAAGCTCTATGCTGAGCACGCCGGGGCTCATGGGGAGCATTGCCCTCTTGCTTAGGGGTTTCGGGGCATGCCCTCGGTCTAAAGGGCAATTTCATAATTTTACATGGAGTTTTTATGTAAAGCGCAATTTGTTTGGGATAATATATATTATGTCATGAGAGAGACAACCATCATTGTATTGAGAATTACTTCTTTGTTTTTTTTATTTGAGCATAATGGGTTGGTGTGAATCTGTGGACGTACCGAAAGAGAACTCTGTGAATATTTGTGTTGTGGTTTACCTTTTTATTTTTTATTTTTTCTTGATTTCGATATTGGTGTGCATGTGGTTAAGAAATGATCTTTCTCCCAACACTCTTGAGCATCCAAATTGTGGCCCTAATGCTCGTGGAGTGACATAAAGATGGCACCAATCAAATTCTTAACAACGAGATTTCACCCATTGCATTTGCATTGCATAGCATACCACTCTATTTCACCTTCAACTTGAAATTCTAAAATTGAATGGTTATGATTATTTATGATGATTGCAATTTGTATTGGTTAAAATGACAATTAAGATCATTATTGTTCCTTACAATTCAATCAAACAAGGTTACATGTGTGATCGAGGGTTTGTATTCGGATTTCGTGTGTGATTATGATATGATGAAATGCCAAAGTCTACTTGACTAAATGTTTGATGGAACGTTGATGCCCCCGTGTTGAGTCAGACTGATTAGAGACTGGACGCAAGATCTAGCTATCTTCTCAATCACCCGTTGTGATCAACGATCAGGTGACTTGTGAAAGGGGACGAGTTAGCCCTTCCGATTGAATTCCTTTTACTTTATATCTAAGGACTTGTTCTTTCACTAGTACATACACAATACATTTATTAAAAGAATGAAGATGAAAAAATAAATAAAAATGGTTAAATAGTGTCAATTTTATTAATTGAATAAATGGCTTATTACAATCGCTAAAGTATTAAAAATAACTTAAAGAAATAAGCACTCGAGAAATAAATACCTGATCCGTCTGTCAAAACTGATGATTAAAGTGAATGGTCGGTAGGATGTGACCGAATAGGTATGATCGCCTAAGTAAGAACTTAGTTTATCATGATCCAACAACTTAGGGTTGTGGACATTTAATCTAATCATATGGTACTATAGAAGTAGACGTTGGACAATAACGATCTATGCTAAAGCTAGGCTAGGCTATGCTTCAATAAAAGGTGATGAGACATAAATTAAAAAGTAGATAGATGTGTTTGACATGAGCCTCGAGCTCTTCTTCGCATACTCATTTTAAAGCTTGTGGAGGCGGTAAAACCCTCACTGGCCTTCCTTGTTGATCATAAATCCTCTACGTTTACGACATATATTTCGAATAGGAAGGACTCCAGATGGATTTAGAATTGTTGACTTCTCAGATCTTCTTCTCGTAGTTGATCCCTTCACGGAGATCTTTGTGGGCCATTAATCAGATTCGGGATCAATCAAGGAAGCCCGCATGGCTAATCCTGGACCTTAAATTAATTATGACCATGCATCTAGATGATCTTTATGTCTCTTCCAATTGTGGTGTAGGACGGTCTGCATCCACCTGATACCGGCATGTTATCGGAGATAGGTTGGATAAGATCTTTCATCTAATCCTCCCATTCTCTTAATTCTGATTAATGTATGGCTTTGGATGTGATTTGACGAATATCCATTTTATCTTAATTTAAGTCCAAACCATAGTTGGATTTGATGGATAAAAGTTTGATCTTTGTATATTCGGAACCTTCTCAAACATTGCAAACTCTATAATCATCTTTGGGAAGATCTCCACACCACACCGAAATTACTATATAGGAATGGTTGAACTACTTAGGAATGGTTTTCAACTGTTCCTAAATAGGGCATCGCCGAGAATTAAAAATGGTTGAAAACTGTCTTGGGGACTGTTGATGTCAAAATCTGGACCGCCCTCCACTCGGAATAGCAAACCTCTGAGGAACCCTGGTCCTGCATAAATAGTGAGCAAAGGAGACCCTGGCTAAGCCGGGGGACCCTCCAATGCCTAAGTCAGGTCAAGGGAATCCGTGTCTAAGTTGATTGTAGAGAGAGGGAGTGAGATGTTGCGTACTTGTAGCAATGAGATCCCCTTGTATTTATACCTACCTATCAG
This sequence comes from Magnolia changhungtana, assembly GCA_030180095.1. Classification (NCBI taxonomy): domain Eukaryota; kingdom Viridiplantae; phylum Streptophyta; class Magnoliopsida; order Magnoliales; family Magnoliaceae; genus Magnolia; species Magnolia changhungtana. The sequence goes on from JASAUF010000156.1 coordinate 1,987,085, forward strand.
ACGGCCTGGGTCCGTTAATCTCGGTACGATTCACTCAATTAATGGGATACTGTGATCGTGGAGATATTGTTTGTAATCTAGGGATTGTGTAGCATATCGTGCCTGAGAGGGGCGTATCTGCGGGTGAGATATTCGATAGTATCTGCTTAAGGCTGTTTCTAAGTTTAGCGCATGGAATGTCCACGTCCGACCTCGGCCTTAGCTTAGGATCTCAGACTGAAGAAGCCCTGACCTCCGAGCCTCGGACCTAGACTTTGAGCTTTTCCCTCCGAGGTCCGAGGTGGGTAGCGGGCTTAACACGTTGAGTTTCCCCGTAATGGGCGACATGCGGATGTGGGTGGTCGAATGATCTGCCTCTGGTCGAACAGTAGTGGGACGGCCCAAGGTCTTGTAAGTAAGTTTCGGTCTGAGCTTCACACTGACTGTTCCGGCCTCAAATTATTTTGAACTAACAACCTCGAAGTAGGAGCACAACTGGGGGCCGAGCCGAGAATCATTTCTTTCTTCAGTCGTTTTCACCATTCCAGATTATCTCTTATGCATCCAATCAGATTAAGATGGCGTCAGACCTTGGAATTAAAGGGGCTCGGATCTTACTATAACAGAAGCCCCCTACTCTCCAAGTTCGGACACGGACTCAGAGAGTAAACATACGTGGAAGATCAACAGCTTCTCCTGTCGCACCTTCCATGCGTGTGGTATCAATTATGATCTCTATGTTTAAAGAGATACATCCTCGAGGTTTTTCGTCACGGGTTAACCTCCAGCGGACGCGTGGCGACGGTTAAGATTTCGAATCGCCGCTGAACCTATGGCTGACCACCACGTATGCCATGGGAGGCGTTCGAGCAACGCTTCCCTTGCTCGAGCGCCGCTTCTGCTATACAGAGCTCGTCATCCAATGTCAGAAGTACGCTGCTTGTTAGAGCTTGAACTAATGAACTACGACCACGTGTGTTCCGAAGTCGGCTCGCGACGATTCGGCTGCGACCATTATGTCTTGTCATTAATGCAAGGATCCTTCACAGGCTATATAAATCCTAGCTCTTCGAAAATGCTCTTCATTCTGCGTTTTGAATTCGTGCAGTTGCTGGTTGTCTGAGGAGGCGATTTCTGGTGAAGGCAATTTTGGCTGATTTGAAGCTTCCTGCAGGGTGATTCCGACCGATCAGGGGTTTCCGGCAGAGGCGATTCCCGGTGACCATCCGGCGAATCCTCCCTTCTTCTAGCGCTTTTCTATTTCTCTTCTCTACGGGATGTCAGCCGATTTGGATATGGTCTGAGAGGATTATGACATGGAAGATGTTTTCAGGCAGGGAAGCTTAGATGGCAGGAGAGAGGCATCTGAAGGCCCCTTAGAAGCAGTTCCTCTCTTTCCCTACCTGAAAAGGGGCAAAGAAGTGGGGTCTCAAACGCGCCGCACAAGCAAAAAGAAGACCGCCCGAGCCCCCCAAGACTCTGTGGCGAGCGGTGTTGAGATGCCCACGAGTGGGGGGCCTCGGAGGTTATCCCTGGAGGCTTCGTGCTGGTGGAGTCCCAGATGGGATGGATCTGATCGGAGTTTGAGATCCCAGACTCCGTGCAGATAAGGGCGCCAGAGCCCTTCGACACCGTCGGTGCTCCTGCTGATGGGAAAGTCACAATTTTCCTCTGCGCTCTGCAGTGAGGACTCCAACTCCCTATGCACCCTTTCGTCCGAGCCCTGACAGCTTACCTAGGACTTGTTCCTCATCAATTTACCCCCAATGCTTGAAGGGTTTTAATTTCTTCTTACATTATCTAACGTCAAGGTGGGAACTCAGAGCTAACATCAGAGGAGCTGATAAGCTTGTACTTAATCAAGCATGACAGCCATGAGCCGTGGTATTACTTCGCGACTCGCGGCAGCAAAGGGTCAGGGCTAGTCATGAATCTTCCATCCACTAAAAAGGATTGGAAGAACAAATGGTTCTAGGCTTTGGGCGAATGGGAGGCGCTAGCAGCAGAGCTCGGGAACTTGACGACTCGAGTTCCCACCCGATTTACTAGACCTTGCACACACACACACACACACATATATATATATACATCCTTTTTCCTTCTGTTGTGGTTGGACTGAAGCTTCCTTTTATTTTTATAGATTTTTCGAGAGGTTTACCTCTCCTTACCTCGGACCAGAAGAATCAGGTCGCCAAGGCCAGGGCGCTCTTGGGAGACTCCGCTCCTGGTCAGATCTGATCACCGCCGCTAACCTTCATTGGTCTGCAAGTCCAAGCCACTCCCCACTTCCTTCACTAAGTTTCCCCTTCATCTTTTTCTTTGAAGGATTGAATCTCTTAACTTGATTGTTGATTCATTACTTTATATGTAGGCATGGTCGAGGCTTCTGGGTCCCGGAGGAGGAAGGCCGCTCTGACAGTTGAGGAGATGTTGAGGGCCGAAACTCGAATAAAAACTACTGTTCAGAGGAGGCCGGCGGCTCCTCGCAGCGAGGGCTCTTCGGCCCCAATTTCTGTCGTTGCAGCTTCAATTTCTGTTACTGCAGCTCTTGCTTCCACACCTGTTACAGCTGAGGTCACTGTTGTCAACGCTCCAGCTCTAACCCTTCCCCCCAATGTCGCCCCTCATGTTGCTAGTGTATCTCCCGTAACCCCCAATCCCTGATAGCTGTCCCATCTTCATCTGAACAGGAGGAGGCCGTTCGGATGGCTGACGCCATGCTCTCCCCTCCCGAAGTCGGGAATGATCTCAAGGCTGAGGCTCAAGCCTCAGCAGGCAGCAGGATTGGGGCTGAGGAAGCGGTATGGTAGGCTCAGGCGGGGACGAGCGGAGAGAGGTTCGAGTCGGGCTATCATATGTCCTGCTTGGTCCGCTGGGCTTCCAAGCACGCCCTGGAGGAGGAGATAACTAGCCTTCTCACTAAATCGGATGAGTCTTTCGTCAACGACATAGCTTCCATCTTTTACCCGGTATTTCTATTGACTTTTCTTACCTTCAGTTTTTACTGCTTTCGAATGCTCATTCTCTTATTTTTATTCAGTCCATCCCGAGGCTCCTTCTGACTTGGAAGAGATTGAGGAGCTTGCGAAGAAAGATGCCGAGGTGGAAGCCCTCAAGGGCGAAGTTGGGACCTTGCGAGATGAGGCCACCTTCCTCCGGATGGAGCAGGCTGAGCTACGTCGGCAACTTGACGATGAAAAAGCCCGTGAGCTCCAGTTGAAGGGGGTCATGAATGATCTCGAGGCTAGATGCAGTGCGGCTGCAACTGAGCTATCCTGAGCCAGGGCCCATGCAGACTCACTTGCCAAGGAGAACGCCCGATTGGTGAATGCGCTGGAGCAGACCGGGGCCGAGGCGATGGAAGAGCTGCACAGAGCGGTCTATCAGGCGAAGGAGGCCCAATGAGCTGAAGACAAGGCCTCCCTGGCCTCGGCGATGGCTGCCGTAGTAGATGCCTTCAAGGCTTCAGAGGAGAGGGCCGTCGAAGCTACTAAGTTTTACAATTGTGGCTTCGACGCTTGCATTGACTCGGTCTAGGATTTGTATCCAGACCTCAACCTTGAGCCTCTGCTGCCCGAAGACGCTGGGGAGAAACCCTCTGGAGACGCTCGCCCGGATCAGGCTCCTGCATCCCAAGCTCCTCCAACTGAATAGTTTCCAACATTTCTCTTTTTATGACTTTTTTTAAACTTGTCTTTTGATGAACGATCTGGTGGATGATATTTTTTACCCTCTAGAGAGGGCATGTGGATGATAATTTTTTTTATGTTAATCCGTAGTTGATTTTTGGATGGTGATTGTTAATTATTGATTGCCGAACCGATTCATTGATAGGTTGGTTCATTTCGAGGCATTGCCGAGCCGACTCCTTGACGAGTCAGCTAATTTCAATGCCGTTTCATAGAACTCTGCGATATTGCCATTGTTAGGACCTGACCCCAAGGGGATCGGTTCCTCCCATGATTGGCGAGCGACGTTTAATAAACTTGTTGGTCGGACGATGAACTGACATCTTTGTCAAGGAGTCGGGTCGTCTATAGGCTTTTCCCCCGAACATGAGGGGATGCCTTATAGAACTATCGTGGAATAACGTACTAACCCCTTCTTTAAGGGATTAGTTCGTTGAGTCCATCCCTGCTTATGAGAGGCAACTTATTTATAGTAGATAATCCGCTCATGTAGATACGAAGAAATGTGAATTTTATTGGGAGGCTTAAAGGCTAGTCGCTCAAAGGCGTACACTTATTGGGGGCTCTCATCGGCCATTACATCATGGTTAGTAGACTTTTAGGTGCTTGGCGTTCCAAGGGTGGGGGAGTTGACGGCCCTAGAGATCTTCTAAGTGGTAGGAGTCAAGTTTGGTCGATCGGACCACATGGTAAGGCCCTTTCCAGTTAGGCCTGAGTGCCCTAACCCCTGGCTCTATGGTGTTCTGGAAGATTCGGCGAAGGACTAAGTCCCCTGGACGGAACCGCCTGGTCTTGACCTTAGAATAGTAAAATTGTGCCACCTGTTTATGTCGAGCAGCGACCCGGAGTCTAGAAATGTCTCTGGCTTACTCAAGTCGATTCAGGTTGGCTGCAATCTGCTCGGTGTTTTGATTCTCCTGATAATTTCTGACCCGAGTTGTGGGGAGACCAATCTCGACCGACACCATTGCCTTCGAATTGTAGGAAAGTGAGAATGAGGTTTCCCCAGTAGACGACTAAGCCGTAGTCCTGTAAGCCTAGAAGACGAATGAGAGTTCTTCAGCCAAGTTGCCTTTTGCTTTCTCCAATCTTGTCTTGAGATGGTGCTTGATGACTTTGTTAACTGCCTCCACTTGCCCATTGGATTGCGGGTGCCGAGGTGAAGAATACGCGTTAGAGATGCCGAGCCCTTGACACATACTTCGAAACTTGTCGTTATCAAACTGCCTGCTATTATCAGACACGATGGTGAGTGGAATCCCGAATCGGCAAATGATGTTCTTCCAGACAAAATTGATCACTTTCTGCTCGGTGATTTTCGCAACGGGTTCGGCCTCGGCCCACTTGGTGAAGTAGTCGATTGCGACAATGGCGAACTTGACTTGCCCTTTCTCGGTGGGTAGAGGTCCGATGATGTCGATTCCCTACTGAGCGAAGGGCCACGGACCGCTCATGGGAGTCATTTCTTCTGCAGGTTGCCTCGGTACTACCGCATATCGTTGACATTTGTCATACCTTTGAACATATATTTTCGAATCCTCCCTGATGGTCGGCCAAAAAGATCCTTGGCGGAGTATTTTCAGAGCTAGGTCTCGACCACCAGAATGATTTCTGCAGATACCTTCGTGAATCTCCCCGATCACATAATCTGCCTCATCGGGTCGGAAACACCTGAGATAGGGCTGTGAATGTCCTTTCTTGTACAGGATTCCATCCAGGATTACATACCATGCCGTTCTGACTCTCAGGCGCCTAGCTTCTAACCTATCCAAAGAGACCTCACCAATGTGAGGTAGCTATAAATCAGGTCCATCCAGCTCGTAGTATTGTCTACTGGATTGATCGTTTTCTCCTCCGTCTCGTCGATGCTCGGAAGTTCTATGAATTCCAGGAGAATGATCTGCGGGATCTTTCCTTCTGTGGTCAAGGCTAGCTTTACTAGGGTGTCGGCTTAGGAATTTTCTGCTCTAGGAATTTGATAGATAGTACAGCTCCAAAATCTTTTTATCAGTTTTCTCGCTTCGGCTAGGTAAGCAACCATCCTAGTCTCCTTGACCTCGTATTCGGTGGAGATATGATTCACTACTAGCTGAGAATCACATCATACCTGGAGAGACTGGACCCCCAGACTAGCCGCCATCCTAAGTCCGGCCGGCAGAGCCTTGTACTCCGCCTCATTGATAGAGGCTTTGAAATTGAGTTTGATTGCATACTAGATGGGCGTGAAATCAGGCGCGACGAAAACAATTCCTGCTCCGGCACACTTGGCATTGGACGACCCATCTACATAGAGAATCCATCCTGGTTCTGATACCTTCTTTTGATCACTTGGAGGAATAGGCGAAGGAGCCATCTCGACTTCGTCACTGATCACTTCTTCGTTCGGGGTGGTGAATTCTGTAATGAAGTCGGCCATAGCTTGACCCTTAATGGCTATCCTTGGTCGGAACTGAATGTCAAACTCGCCGAGTTCAATGACTCACTTGGTTAGCCGACCTGACACTTCGGGCTTCTAGAGGACTTGTTTAAGAGGAGAATTGGTCAAGACAACGATGGAATGAGCCTAGAAGTACGGACGTAACCTCCGAGCTGAGACAACGAGACAAAACGCTAACTTCTCCAGAGCCGGGTATCTCGTCTCGGTTGGCACCTTGACTTTGCTCACATAGTATACGGGATGCTGCTTGCCCCCTTCTTCTCTAATCAGGGCCGAGCTGACAGCAGAAGCCGAGACTGCAAGATACAAGAACAGGTGTTCGCATTCTTTGGGCTTAAATAGTAGAGGTGATGAACCTAAATACTATTTCAGCTGCTGAAAATTCAGTTCACATTCCAACGTCCATTCTTCCTTCTTATGACTCTTCAACTACTGAAAGAAGGGGATGCATTTGTCCATAGCTTTGGATATGAATTGTCCGAGCACTGCTACTTGTCCGGTGAGGCATTGTATCTCTTTGATAGTACGAGATGAACTCATAACGAGGAGTGCCTCGATCTTGTCGGGGTTCACTTCAATACCTCTTTGGCTGACTTGAAACCCGAGGAATTTACCGGAGCCAACTCCGAAGGCGCACTTTACGAGATTCAGCTTCATCTAGTATTCTCGAAGGATGGTGAAGGTTCCTCCAAGGTCTACTAAGTGGTCGGATGCCTTAATGCTCTTGACAAGCATGTCGTCGACATAAACCTCCATAGTGTGCCCAATCTGCTTAGCAAACATTTGATTCACGAGCCTTTGATATGTGGCCGCAGCGTTTTTCAGGCTAAATGGCATGACCTGGTAACAGTAGAGTCCCTTGTTAGTGACGAAGGTAGTCTTCTGCCTGCTTGGGGGATTCATCGCTATCTGGTTATACCCGGAGTAAGCGTCAAGGAAAGAGAGTAATTCGTGCCCCGCTGCGCTGTCCACCAGTTGATCGATCCATGGCAATGGGAAGCTATCCTTTGGACAGGCCTTGTTCAAATCCGAGTAATCTACCCAGACCCACCATTTACCATTGGCTTTCTTGACGAGGACCATGTTTGCGATCTAATTGAGATAGTGCACTTCCTCTATGAAACCAATACCGAGCAGTACAGAGACTTCATCGGCTATAGCTTCATACCGTTCGGCATCGAACGGTCTTTTTTTCTACTTCACAGGTTTGTGATCTAGGTCCACATTCAGTTTGTGGACCATAACATCTGGAGAGATCCCAGGCATGTCCTCATATGACCATGTGAAGACATCCCTGTGTTGTCGCAGGAAAGCCAGCATTTTGGACCATTGCTCAGAATTCAACGACATTCCGAGTTGAACAGTTTTGCTCGGGTCTGCCTCGACGAGAGATACTTTCTTTAGATCTTCCACAGATGAGTCCTCTACAGGTCCTCTGGGGTCTAGGACGTTGACTATGAGGACTTGCTTCACGAACCCTTTCTTCACTGCTGTTGCGTAACATCTCCAAGCCTCGCGCTGATCCCCTCAGAGGCAGCCTATTCCGCCTTTGGCGCGAAATTTCATCATCAGATGATATGTGAAGACGACTGCCCTCATTGCATTAAGAGATGGTCTGCCCAGAATGACATTGTGTACTGATGTCACATTGACAACGAGAAAGTCTACCATGAGGGTCACTTGATGTTGTCCTTCTTCCGCAGTCACAGGGAGGGAGATGGCTCCCTCGGAGATCACCCTTTCTCCGACAAAGCCATGTAGGGGGGTCTTCAGAGGTCTGAGGTGTGACCTTGGAATCTCCATTCTTTCTAAAGCCTCGGAGTAGATCACATCTGTTGAACTTCTGGTGTCAACCAGGATCTGGTACACCTTACGGTTGGTTATGGTCATAGTAACCACTAGGGCGTAGTCGTGTGGATGCTAGATTCCGCGTGCGTCATCTTTCGAGAAGGTCATGCTACACAGGCTGACCTGGAGTTCTTTGCTTGGACGCTCGATCATGTGGATGTAGTGTTCCGGATCAGACTTCCGAGAATGGGCTTTTCGAGCCCTATTTGAATCTCCTCCACCAGATGAGCTACCGAAGATGGTGCGGATTTCGACTGGTTCTTCTACGGTGTTATTCGGTTGCTCTCATTCTTCTTTCCGAGTAGTTCTCTCTTCCTTGGTATATCGGCGTAGATGACCCTTACGAATAAGGGTCTCGATCTCATCTTTGAGATCCACACAATCAGCTGTGTTGTGGCCGTGATCTCGATGGAAACGATAAAATTTGCATTTATCTCGATGATCCAGGTCGGCCTTCATACAAACAGGCCAATTAGAAGCTTGTGCCCTTTGATGTCCAGTAAGATTTGCTCTGTAGATGTATTGAGGGGGGTGTCGGAACGGAATTTATCTTTTAGTTTTCTGCTTAGACAACGATCGCGAGGAGCGCGGTCATCTGCTCCTTTGCTGGACGGCTGAGGTTCTTCGTTCCTTGGCTTCTTCCCCTTGCCAGTCGGCTTTGTCACTTGAACATTTTTACGTGGCGTTGGAGAATTCCTTGGCATTAGTATACTTTTGAGCTCTGGTGACGAAGTTAGCTAATGTCTTTGGTGGATTCTTTCCAATGGAGAAGGTGAACTTTCCCTCTTTCAGACCACTGAACACGGCAGAGAGTGTTATCTTATCGTCGTAGTCTTCCAACTGTAATGCTCCCTCATTGAAGCGAGCGATGTAGTCCTTCAATGACTCCTTAGGCTCTTGCTTGATGGTGAATAGGTGAGTATTCAGCTTTCGACTCTTCTTACCACTTATGAACTGGGTAATGAATAATCGACTAAGTTCTGTGAAGGAACCAATGGAGTTGGGTTTAAGTTGACGGTACCAACTCTGAGCAGATCCTATGAGTGTGATCGAAAACTCCTGGCACATCATCGTGTCTGTTGCTGTTTGGATTTTCATCCACGAACGATAAGCCTCCATGTGCTCGGATGGGTCACCAGTGGTGAATTATAGTATTGAATGACAGGAGGTATTCAGAACCTCTGTGGCATCACCTCGTTCATGATCGCAGAGGTGAAGGGAGACTTAGTCTCTTCCATCATTGCTTGAACGACGGCGGGAACTGACAACAGCTGTTGCTTCTTTTCTAGCGTCAGAATCTTGTGTTGAGCTCTACGAACCGTGTCTCCCACGGATCTTTATTTCCACCACCATCTCTTATGTGTTTTCTACTTCAGGAGTTCTCCTTCCCCTCCTCCTATCTAACTCTTGGTGGAGATCCGTTGGTGTCAGGGCCGAGTTGACCGAGGCATTCGTCGGAGCTCAAGTCGCTGTGTTTCGGGCCAGAACTTGAATTGGGTCAGGGGAGGGTTCTGAACCAAAGCAGGCGCCCGAGCGGGTTGATGTTGAGGCCCCTCGGGTCTCATACTCCTCAGCGCGGAATGGGCTTCCACAACTGGACTAACCGGTTCTGGGACAGGGTTTTCCTGAGCAGGATGTGGTTGCGGTTCCTGTTGCTGCTTCATCTGGTTAATTTCATCATGCAGGGCTTGTATCTCGCTTTGTATAGCTCGATACTTGCTTGCTCAATTGCGACAACGCTGGGAAAGCCCTGAAGCCGATTCGGCGTGAAGTAGCGAAGAGGAACGGATCTGATCATTTTGCTCCAGTTCCTCAGCTACCACTTTCTTCTTTCCTCTTGCCATTATACTTAAGAATAGGAACCTGACCTTTCATATCAAATTCCCATAGACGATGCCAAAAAATATTGATGTCAAAATCTGGACCGCCCTCCACTCGGTACAACGAACTTTTGAGGAACCCTGGTCCTGCACAAAGAGTGAGTAAAGGAGACCCTAGCTAAGCCGGGGTACCCTCTAATGCCTAAGTCAGGTCAAGGGAATTTGGGTCTAAGTTGATTGTAGAAGGGAATGAGATGTTGCTAACTATAGTAATGAGATCCCCTTGTATTTATGTAACACCCCGTACTTTCCAGTACTCGAGTGTTATCATGTAAATTAATTTAATATAAATATATAAATAATGTAACCTAAATATATATATCATGAAATGTATGTACTTTGTAAAGATTTAAAATTTCATGCTAAAACGATATATATGTATTTAATGTATATAAATATTATGAAGATAATATTATTTTAAATGAATATAAGGAATAATAATTTCACAGCATAAAATCAAATTACAAATAATAATGTAGCATTGAATATCTTTTATAAGTACGTATATAAAAATCATTAGATACTTTAATAGGATTTAACAATATTATTAAATACAAATGTAATTTTAATTAAATATGATATAATATATTATGAATTATATATATTAATAAATGCGTGAACAACAACATGTAATTAGTAATATGTTAATATTAAAAATTATATTCATGTATATGTATGAGATTTTAATCATTTTAATTATAAGTAATATACAATAAGAATAAAATTTATATTAATATTAATATTTAATTGGTAATCTATTAGGAAAGTCTACAAAATGACCCATTATGATCTTTGGACCGTTGTCGTTCATTTTCAAGATAATCCGACCGTTAGATCGATGGAAACCCACCATTAGAGTTAGAAATCAACTCGTATGGCCCACCTGGGCCTTGGATCTGTCCCACCTTTGGTAAAAGGCTATGGAAGGGCCTACCAAATAGAATGAATGGCGTGGATTTATCAACACCATCTTTGTAGGCCCCACCTTTGATGAGTGTGCACTTGAGATGCATGCACTCACGGTCCACGGGACCGTGGAAGCTCGGTCAGCGGGTCTGACCCGACATTTCCTAAGAAGGAAACTTCCTTCTTCTCTCTTGTTTCGCTGCACGTGTGCGAAACAAACCGTTTTGTTTGGTTAAGATGGGGCCCACATCCGCTACCCTATTACACGATCGATCCGCCCATCCGGTAGAGGGCCACGAGAGATCCAAACCTAACAAGGCCACATCGATGAAACCGTTCATGCACACGACACTAACATAAGAAAGCGGGCGTGAGGCGATGTGTGTGCTTTCAGCCCTCCTAAAACCTTTCCGTTGTGATTAAGATGGGCCACTTATGACCAATCCAAACCGTCCACCTTATGGAGCCCTCAAACGTGATCAAAACCATGCCACCCATGTGGATTCATGTGCACGTGCGTGTGCTCAAACTCAAGCCAAACAGTGCCACCTGCAGCTGTTTTTCTGAAAATAGGAACCTGTGTTTGCTACCAGCTGGCACGATCCGCGTGCATCTCTCTCCCTCCAATCCCAGCCCTTCACCAAGGCAGATCTCAGCTATCCATTTCAAGTTACGTGAGCTAAGGCTTCTCATGAATAAACCGACACTAGGATCGGTTTAGCGCCCTTGTTCTATAAGCGTTTGGAACTAAAATCCCGACCGTTTGGTTTCCATCCAACGGTCCAGGTGGGACTAGGGTTTCCCATATGAAGGAGTGGATTGAGAGAAATCAGTCTGCTCATCCGTTCTTGCAGGTGCAACCAGAAAATCGGCCGAAACCAACTCTACTCGAACCCACCACCTAAACTTCTTAGAAGCTTCGAAAATCCATATCCCCAAGCTCCCATAGACCTGTTTGAACCACCTAGAGGTTTTGTTTTGGAGAGAGTCTCGACCGTTCATGATTTACCATTAACAGTGGCTTTCTTCCCCATCGCCGCTAGTGCATTTCTGGGCGCGTCCGGCCATGGCGTTGAGTCCGAGGATGACTGGACCCTGCAGCAGGAAAAATAAGAAGGAGAAAAGAAAAGAAGAGAAGGGAAGGAAGAAAGAAGCAGTGAGAAAGAGGATGAGGGAGTGCGTTAGTGCAACTGCTGCACTCGAGCCGAGCCCGAGTCGGGTCAGGATGGACGGTCATCACTGGGTGTTTCTAGCAGTCAGGAGAGAAAGAAGAGAAGAAGGAAAGGAAGAAAGGAGTAGGGTTGGTGCGGCACCACCAACCTGACTCAGTCGAATCCGAGCCATATTACTCGTCCCTGGGTTGGCTGAACTTGTGCCACTGAGTCTAGCAGACGTTGCTGGATCCTTTTTCCTAGCTAGAAGAAAATGAAGAGAGAGAGAGTTTTGAGTTGTGTTGGCTGCCGAGTCAACTCGGCCAAAACCGAGTTCAGCATCCATTGCTGGACACCTTCCAGCGGAAATGGTAGAAAAGAAAGGAGAAAGAAAGTGAGAGGAGAGAAAGAGAAAGGAAGAGAGGAAGATGAGAAAAAGGGGGAAGATCGAGTTAACTCGGTCTCAAACCGAGTCAACTCACTCGAGTCGATCGTGACCCATTATGCTGGGTCAAGCCAGTGTTCTTGAACATATCTAGGTGAGAGGAAATGAAGAAAGAGAGAGAGAGAGAGAGAGAGAGAGAGAGAGAGAGAGGGGAAGAGTTTGAGTTAGAATACGAGTTGACTGTTCACGTGAGTCGGTCCATCTAAGTTAGAGGCTTGCTAGACAACACTGTTAGAGCGTCTTAATGGCTGAGAGAGAAGCAAGAGGCAAGAAGAAAGGGAGAGAAAAGGAGAGCATGTGCTTGGGCTGAGTCAACTCGACTCAAACCGAGTCGACAAGGTGAGAATCTTAATTTCCTTTCACGAATTAGATTTGTTATTACTTACTTTGTTATTAATAATATTGTTATTATTTTCTAGCTGTTGTAACAATTAATGCTATTGACTAGAATTTATAATTTAAAATTACGATGTATTAATTAATGTTATGGTAACTATTATCACCAATTATAATTCTATTATTAATTATCATCATCGTTAGCGTGGCTATAATTATTGCAATTATTAAATATGGTTAACCATTAGTAAGTTAATTTTACTAGTATTAGTTATTATAAATACTTGATATTAACAATTATCATTATTAATGTTATTCCAATTTTGTCATTAATAGGATATTGATTATAAGAGTAGTGTTGTTAATAGACAATTATTAAATATCTTTACCTCATTCTAGTATTATTATAAATTTAATTATATGAGTTAGGTTTCAAATCCTAAACCAAAGTCTAAGATTTGATTAATGGATAAAACCCTAAAGGCCTAAGTAATCCAAACCCTAGGTAAAAACGCTAACCCTAAATAGCATACAAGCTTAGACCTAACTATATAACTTTACCGCTCATGATAGGATTTGATTCTAAGGGAACACGCACTCCCTAGCAACACTGGTAGGCGACTCAGAGTACAAAGTGATGATTCTTCCCCTTGAGCTTTCCATCTTCTCATTAGCTTAAGTTATAGTTTTTATTTAAATTCATAATTGATATCTCTCCTTATAATCACATGTGTTAGCTGGTAGAAATTAAATTGATATCTTACATGCTTTATGATTATCCTGTATAATTGTTCATGCTTGTGGATTATTTGTGGATTGCTTACGGAACCTAAACTGGTACATTAGTGGGAAATTCCCACGTATGAATGTACACCCATACTTGGGATGTAACTTGACTCTTTGTGATCGTAATGGACCTTCGACTCGGTGGTTTTTGAGTGGTGGTCTAGATGGATCATTGATGTGGGCCTACCATCCAGGGTTGTTGTGCCCAATGGTTTTTAAGGATGGTCTTTATCGTATGATTTTGATGTTCGCCCTATATGGCATATTTTGATACTCGCCCTACGTGGTTTTATTTGATATTTTCCCTACATGGGTTCGATGTTTTATACTGTGCAACCCTGCGATGGTAAGCCCCACATATTGTAATATGATTGGCCACTAGTCGATGGGTTTCCATTAAACATCCTAAGGTGGTAGCCTCATGAGCCAGGGATGGTGGAATGGGACACTATGCTCGAAATTTGTCGACCCTCTGTTGGGCCTTGTGCTCCCCGTAGTGACCTTTGAGCTTATTAAACCTGCTGATTGTAATTGGATTAATAACGGATTGGCTAATCATGCATACATGGCATATTTCGATGACTTGGATCACTCTGCCCTGCGATTACGCTGAATGTTGCGCTTATGACCAATCATTCGATTATGATGATGACCTGGATCTTCATGCCCCGCGATTACGCTGAATGTTGCGCTGATGACTAGTCACATCGCCTGTCTGGATGTTTTACCCAGGGCACAGACCGTCTGGATGTTTTACCCGGGTTGACGATTGCATGGGGACCCGACTGGATGATGTTTCCCAGGTTCGATGATCACACGGATGAGCATCCTCGGGGCAATGATTGCATACTTCATGCATCCATGCACATAATAAGATTTGCATCATATATTGTTTTGTATGCTTTGTTTTATAACTATGCTTACCTAATGCGGCGGTGTGTAATCTTGAGGGGAGTTCACACTGAGTTGGCCACTCATCCATCAAATATATAACCGTACAGGTAACACAGATGTCTTAAGTGACTTTCAGGTTCAGGCTGATGAGGAGCCGGGTACATGTGCCAGGGTTGCATGATTACATCTACCTCGAGGAGCTGCGCAGTCTTGCGGCTTATGTTTACATTCTTATGTTATTTTTCTTATACTAGATCATGTGGATTCTTATATTTGTTATATTCGAGACGTTGGTTTGTATAAGTCATTATGGGCATTTTCTTGTATATTCTAAACGATAATAGAATTTTCTTTTATGCTTACTTGTCCATCCTACGCTCGTCTGCTTACTCTGATAAAAGAAGAAAAAAAAATATTTGACCATCCTTTAAGGTTAACACTCGGATTTTTGAAAAACGGGTCGTGTACTCGGGTCCTGAAAATCCGAGTTGTTACAATTTATACCTGCCTATTGGTCCGTTAATATCGGCACGATTCACTTAATTAGTGGGATACTGTGATCGTGGAGATATTGTCCGTAATTCAGGGATTTTATAGCATATCGTGCCTGAGAGGGGCATATCTGCGGGCGATATATTCGGTAGTATCTGCTTAAGGCTGTTTCTAAGTTTAACGCATGGAATGTCCACGTCTGGCCTCAGCCTTAGCTTAGGATCTCAGACTGAAGAAGCCCCGACCTCCGAGCCTCGGACCTGGACTTTGAGCTTTCCCCTCTGAGCTCCGAGGCGGGTAGTGGGCTTAACTCATTGAGTTTCCCTATAACGGGCGACATGCAGATGTGGGTGGTCGAACGATTTGCCTCTAGTTAAACAGTAGTGGGACGGCCCTAGGTCTTGTAAGTAAGTTCTGGTCTGAGCTTCACACTGACTGTTCCAGCCTCAGATTATTCTAAAGTGATAACCTCGGAGAAGAAGCACAACTGGGGGCCGAGACGAGAATCATTTCTTCCTTCAGTCGTTTTCACCATTCCAGATTATCTCTTATGCATCTGATCGGATTAAGATGACGTCGGACCTTGGAATTGAAGGGGCTCGGGTCTTCTCATAACATGGACCATTCCAAAGTTTAGAAATAACTTTTAGGAATGGTTTCCTAATTTTGGGAACTATATTTTAGGAACAATATTTTTTCTTATTTAGGAGCAGTTTTGAACCCATACTTTTTAATAACTTTTTTTTTTGAATAAAAACATGTTTAATTCAGTTTGCTAAAACATGCATGAAAGGTAGATTCAGATACCAAATTGTGGGATGCTTTAACTTTTTTTTTTTCTTCTCAAGAGGCATGGATTGGGCTAGCCCATCGGGTCTATGGGCCCATCTTCCTTATTAGTAAGGCTGGCAACGGCCCAGGTCAGTTAAAAATCAAAATTTGAAGAGGCTTGTCCCAGCTTGTCCATCCCAATAACTTTAAAATCCATACCTGAATTAACTCTAGGTCCACTCATTGCCAGACCTCTCCACTAGTGATCTACCAGAGATACAGTAGAAATAGTCATGATAGATATGTGCAGGTGATGTTAGGTTACAGCAGCGCGGAGCTTGGAGCATGTAACTGACTTCTGGAGTTTTGATTTTGACATATATATTTCTCTTTCGGCATTGTATTCAAATGTTTATAGTAGTGGATATGTGATGATGATGTTGCCTTTGTGATTTGTGTAAACTTGTGGTTATGTTTCTTACGAGATAAATGTACGTTGGAAAATCTTCCTTGTAGGATCCCAGGATTAGAACCTTGAATATGGGCACTGGGAGCTGAGAATATGTCGGCACCAGATTCGGCAATCAGGATTCACGTGAATTCGATTTTCGGGTTTGGGGCGTGACAGTTTAGATCGAATGTAACGTGCCTAAATATTATAAAGTATTCGATTTCTGAGTCCATGAGAGGTGCCATGCCTAAAGTAGATAAGGTCAAAGCCTTCCTGACCAAAATGGGAAACTGATTTAAGAAATCAAATAAAGATGAAGTGGGTTTTCTTTTGAATAAATTAACCCGCTCGTCCTATGATAGAAAAAGAAATATCCGTGAATATATTATAGAGTAGATCGAAGTTGTATCTAAGATCCACTCTCTAGGCCTTGTACTTACTGATGACCAATTGATTCACTTGATCATGAACAACCTACCTCCTCAATCTGGTATGTTCCTAGTGAACTATAACACTATAAAAGACATGTGGACATTGGACGAACTGATTTTCAATGTGTTTTCAAAAGGAGGATAGGATTAGGCAGTTAGGCAAAGTACAAAGTATAAATATGGTGACCTCAGGACAAGGGCATGGGCATGGGCATAAAGGGAAAAGGAAAAGGAACCAAGGTTCAAATTATGGATCCTTAGTAGGAAACCATGAGAATTAATCAGGGAATAGATTGAACCATAAGCTGGCTACAGGCAATAAATGTTCCTTTTGCAAAAAGTCGGGCCATCAAAAGAAAGACTGCAAAAAATATAAGAAATGGCTCATAAAAAAAGGTAATAATTCTGTTTTCGTCTATTTTGAATCTAATCTAACCGATTTTTCAGTGAATTCACGGTGGATAGATACATAAACTACTATTCACATATATACTTCTATGCAGGAATTACTATAGGCTAAGCTACCAACTGATGCAGAGCGCTCAGTATATGTAGACAATGGTGTCAAGGTCGACGTAGAGGCAATTGGAGTATATAGGCTTAAGTTAAAGTCTGGTTATTTATTGAATTTAGTAGATACATTTTGTGTGCCTTGTATAAGGTGTAATTTAGTTTTTATTTCTCTTTTAGATAAATTAGGATATTCATTTTAATTTGAGAATAAAGGATTCAATATTTACTTTAATTCGATTACAGTTGCCACCGGCTCTATGGTGAACAACTTATACCAGTTAAACTTGATTGCCTCACACGTCTACAATGTTAATGCCTTGTATGGAAATAAAACAAAATCTAAATGAAGACTAGACTATGAGAATTCCTCCATGTTATGGCACAGACGATTATGTCATATATCTCGTGAGAGATTGGACAAACTTGTACAGGAAGAAATTCTTCATTCTCTAGACTTTTCCGACTATAAAATGTGTATTGATTGTATAAAAGGAAAATAGACCGGAACTAGAAAGAAATGTGCAACAAGAAGTGTAGGACTCTTAGAGGTGATACATATGGACATTTGTGGACCATTCCCTACAGTATCCTGGGGTGAACACAAATATTTTATTACATTTATGATGACTATTCTCATTTCGGGTACCTCTACCTTATTAGTGAAAAATCAGATGACATGTATGCTTTTACAATCTATAAGGCCGAAGTTGAAAATCAACTCGATAATAGGATTAAAGTTGTTAGGTTTGACCGTGGTGGTGAATACTATAGTAGATATGACAAATCAGATCGTAATCCAGGGCCATTCGCTAGATACCTACAAGATTATGGCATTGTCATCCAGTACACTATGCCTGGTACTCCAGAGCAGAATGGTGTGGCCTAAAGGCGTAATCGCACCCTTATGGATATGATGCGAAGCATGATTAGCAATTCGACATTGCCAGAATATTTGTGGGACGATGCGATCAAAACAGCAGTTCATATCCTTAACAGGGTCCCCAGCAAGGCAATAAGCAAAACTCCTTTTGAGTTATAGAATAGGAGAAAACCAAGTCTCCAATATTTACATGTATGGGATTGTCTTGCTGATGCCAAAATTTATAACCCGCATGAAAGGAAGTTCGATCCTAAAACTATAAGTTGTTTCTTTATTGGATATTCAAAAAGGTCAAAAGGTTTTCGATTCTACTGTCCTTCCCACTTTACCAGGATTGTTGAGACAGGGAATGCCAAATTCATTGAGGACACTAAAAAAGTGGGAGCACGAACATTAGAAATTTTGTATTTGAGGAAGAAAGGATTGTGACTCCTGTCATAGTCACTCAAGATCACGTGGATGTAAATGTTGCAGTCGACCTTGCAATTACTATGGAACACCACATTGCGCCTTAAGTACAACCCATCTATGAGGAAAACAAAAATCACACCCAAGAGGCTGAGCCATTAAGAAGATCCGAAAGACAGAGAAGACCTGTAAATCGAGACGATTACATCGTATATTTACAGAAGCATGATTTTAACATAGGGATGAAAAAGGAGCCTGAATCCTTTACCCAAGTCAAACAAAGTACTGATCCTTCTCATTGATTTGATGCCATGAAAGATGACTTAAAATTCATAAGGGACAATAAAGTATGGGATCTCGTTGAGTTACCCTCTTGAATAAGGCTGATTGGTTGTAAATGGATATTTAAAACCAAGCGGGACTCCAAGGGTAATGTCGAAAGTTATAAAGCCAAACTTGTTGCCAAGGGCTTTAACTAGTGTGAGGGCATTGACTTTAAGGAGACTTTCTCACCAGTATTTAAGAAAGACTCATTCATGATTATAATGGCTCTTATAGCTCATATGGACTTAGAGTTACATCAGATGGATGTAAAGACAATATTTCTCAATGGGGATCTGAATGAGAATGTATACATGTTACAAACCAAAGGTTTTGTAGCCTATGACTCAGAACATTTGATTCGCAAACTAAAGAAATTCATCTATGGGTTGAAACAGGCATCGCGACAGTGGTACCTAAAGTTTCATGAAGTAATTTCCTCATATGGTTTTGTAGAAAACACTGCAGATGAATGTATCTACATTAAAATCAGTGGGAGTAAGTTCATTATAATGATTTTGTATGTTGATGACATTCGGTTGGCTAGCAGTGACATCAGGATGTTGAGCGACACCAAGAAATTTTTATCTCAAAGATTTGAAATGAAGGATCTTGGTGATGCCTCTTATGTCATCAGCATTGAGATTCACGTGGACTGCTCAGCCTATCACAGAGGGCCTATATTACTAGGGTATTCAAAAGGTATGACATGCAAAATTGTGCTTCCGGACAGTCGCTCATTGTAAAGGGCGACAAATTTAGCCTATTTCAGTGTGCAAAGAATGATTTGGAAAAGAATCGAATGAAAGAATTTTCGTATGCATCAGTTGTAGGGAGCATCATGTATGCTCAAGTCTGTACGCGATCGAATATTGCATTTGTTGTTGGAATGTTGGGCAAATACCTATCTAATCTAGGAATGCAACATTGGATAACTATAAAGAAAGTATTGTGGTATCTACAGAAAACGAAGACTTCAGACTCACATACAGAAGATTTGATCATTTGGAATTGAATGGATATTCAAATGCAGATTTTACAGGCTGCGTTGACACTAAGAAGTCCACCTCAGGATATGTGTTCATGATAGTTGGAGGAACTGTGTCTTAGAAAAGTGTGAAATAGTCTACTATAGCCTCGTCCACCATGGAAGTTGAATTCATTACTTGTCACGAGGTATCTAGTCAGGCGTTATGGTTACAACGTTTCTTCTCAGGTTTGTGGGTACTGGAGCATATCTCGAAATTATTAAGAATATTTTGTGATAATTCAGCTACAATTTTCTTCTCTAGTAATAACAAGCATTCATCAAGGTCAAGTCATATCGACATCAAATATCTTGTTGTAAAGGAAAAAGTTTAGAATCGTCAAGTGTTTGTGAAGTTCATTGGCACTAAGCAGATGATTACAGATCCACTCACTAAAAGGCTCCCTATCACACCATTTTAGAAGCATGTAACATTCATGGGAGTTATTGATCTCACAGATGTTTTCAGTTAGTGGGAGTTGAGCGTACTTTGATTTACATAGACATTCAAGAGATCTCATTTGATACAGTTTTGCTGATTTTAATATAAAGTTTAATTTCTACTTCTCACTCAGTATGCGCAAACTAATTTGACTAAGTAGAAATATAGTCTTGTCTCATTGGAGACATTTGAAAGCTTCAGGACCTCTTAAGGATAGAAACACATTATCACACCGCATGTGTAATCCTTGTACCACACTTCCTAGTTTCTGATCTATGTCATTATGTAACGCCCTGAAAATCGGGGGTCGAGTAGGAACTTAATTACCGAGTTCCAACGCATCACTTATGCAACATATGAAATGATGACTGTATGTTGTCTGTATTAGTGCATGAAACATGAATAAGATTAAGCCAAATCAGCAAAACATAATCCATGGACAGTTATAATACGCAAGCGGAAGACTGAAACGAATATATATAACTATATAAACCAGTGTATGTCCCCAACATATGTTTGCATTTCTAGGTCAAGGATTACAAGTGTAGTGCCAAAATATACAAAATGTGTAGTATTCTCTATTCATAATCCCAGAAAGTAGTCCTATCAGTTAGGCCACGGCTCACAAGAACCTGCGTGCAGTCTGCATAGAGGAGAAGGCCTCCTCGTCCTCCTCGAAGTCTGGCTCCGCCTTGTAGGCATCGCCACCACTTGCATCTAAGATAGGGTCTGGTTGGTGTGCATCTAAGTATTTGTGACCATGCTTAACCTCACTTCGCTTAGATTAAATGTTGTGATGACTACCGTGATTCGAAACTAATAGCCTTAATGGACCAGATTGAATAGCATCACTCATATTATCCTATAATTACGTTGGTTAACCATTTGAATGTTTTCTCAAAATAAAAAAAAAATATATTTTCAAAAGATATTTTAAAAGATCAATCATTAACATTAATCAATGTGGCCTAAGTGGGAGAATGTAAGATCTCTATAAGGTGGGCTTTATCGATCAACAGTCAGGATTGTCCTAAGGTTGGATAATGTGATCGAGTAAACCAGTGGACCCACTGCGTTTTAAGAATTCTAGAACACTTGCGTAAAGGGTTTGGAATGCTATGGTTGTGATACGCACACAACAATATGAATGCTACTAGGACACTAATGCGCGTGGAGTCGTAGGAGGAGAGTTTTGATGGATTTCAAATTCTCCACCCCTGTGATCTATAAAATAAGGCTGGGTCTCTGATCCTACACCACAATAGAAGTTAAAGGTCCCATCGATTCTTTTATATTCGGGTGTGAAGGAGAGGAAGATCTTGGTATTATATAGTGATCTTGGTATTCTGTTTCTTCAGCTATGACATCTCAAATAGGTAAGCCATCTCACTCCTGTGATCTCCATATCGAATGCACAGTAAGGTCCTTTCGACAATTCCGCAATAAGTAAAACTAACACATCTAAGTGAGGCCAAATGTTGGCCGGTTTGATTTTAATGCCACTTGTGTAAGTTACTGCATGCACGAGTAAAGAACCAAAAGAATGATCATACCTTATCAAATTCACGAGCTTTCCTAATCCCATACATGTGTAATAAAGCTAATGTACATGCCACACATATACTAACATAGCACAATAGGTGTAAGATCCAAATCCATACATCAGAAAGGCACCGCTATATTGATGCCCTAGCCCAATAATCAAACTAATCCAAAAGTCATGTGGACCACAATTTGCAAAATAAATAATTAGCTTTGATAAACTTGGATGAAGTTTTCTAACTCATCCACTTGTTTCAATTATCAGGGTCCACACACTTGATGTATGGATTGGATTAAGCACTTACATCCTAAGTTAACACGTGTATGGTGTGTACATGAGCTTTATTATATACCCATATGATAGGTACCCCGGCATGGGTTTGTACTAAGGGGTCATTTGGCACCATGGATTTGGGGGGATTTGAGGGGATATCAAATCCCCCGATTGATGGGCAGCATAAAGTAAATGGGGGGTTTCAAATCCCCTCAAAGAGAGGGTTTGAAATCCAAGTCGAGAGCTTGGATTACACCTAAAATCCTTTCAATAGTTGCATGTGTAACGTACATTTCACCATACTATTATTCTATTGGGCACATGACCCACTAATGATATCCAAAAACAATTATATTATCAATTGCATCACTATAATTACTTTAAGATGATATTCAATGTCATCCAAACATTGTCCATGTAAATCAACGACTAAAAATCATTAGTTAGTCGCTCAAACATGATCTTGTGCTTGTGGCCCATCTGAGACTTGAAATTTTGTCATTTTTGGGGAAAAACATATATTTCAACGAGCTTATTACAACCATTGTGTCAAATATTACATACGTCACTAATTAGAGATATCAAAGTGGATTAAGTAATTAAATTATATCAAAGTTGATTAAGTAATTAAATTCAAACCCCTGTAAATATATTATTCATAGCTACTTTTGGATTATATAAAGTTGATTCCCAATCCAATCCAGAGAGCCAAACACAATATGAGGATTTCAAATCCAGGGAGTTCCAAATCCACGCTCCCAAACATGCCCTAACTAAATGAGTAGCAGGTTAAGCTCAAGCTAGAAATATTATGGGCTAAGATTGGACTGAACCTTACCTGACTTTACCCATCCATATAGATTATCAATGGTTGTGACCTGACCCAAAATCCGAAACAAAATTAAGAAGAAAAATATATAAATTTTCTTTTCAAGAAATACATGTATCCATTGTTTGGGCTACATTAAACATAGCCCTAGGTTCATATTCCATTCTTAAACTTGAGGTGGGTTGGGTCAGTCGATCCTGACTTATTTATAGTGAAATGGGTTTTGCAGGTTGGGTCGGGCTTGATGAATTTTAAGTGGTTAGGGTAAGAATTTTTATCCAGTTTTCGGGTCTAGCAGACCCGACTCATCCCATACCCAACCCACATCAAAAGATTAGGTTGGTCCATTCATCAGGTGGCTTATCCTGCACAAAATGAATAGATGGATTAAAATCAGCTTCCAACGGTCTACATTCAACCATTCGAACGGTCAACACCGATGAGAAGGACTTATTATTCTTTGATACGTTGGGGCCCACCTTATCCACTGCTCAGATTCCTCACACACTTGCAAGGTTGGCTCGGTTAATTCGGTGCCTGTACCTTAATGGCCAAGGTTCTCCACTAAAGCATATTTTCGTACTATTGTCAGAGACAATTACAAGTGTTTTGCAGTTGGGAAGATGAATCAGGACCGTTCATCTAGTGGTTTCAAGCCAAGGTTGAAAATCACACCGAAAGGAGGATCACAGCGTACAACTGCCGGTTAAAGTCGTATTTTGAGTGGAAAAAAGAAGCCACAGAATATTAAAATTAAAAATTTAAATTTAAAAAAAAAAAAAAAAAAAAAAAAAAAAAAAACTGTAAGAAATTCGGTAGTTGATACTCTTGCGCAGTATAAATCTTGATACGCAGGCACTTAGACGTTGAATACGTGGCAGTCATTAACTTATAATTAAACTGACTAAATTGTCGAACGTATTTCGTAGTAAATCAGTGTTCCAAAATCAGATTGTCTGAACCATCCTAACCACAGACTCATGAATATTTCTTTGTTGAAATAGAAGCATTGGATTTTTTTTTTTTCATTTTTATCCGTCCAATTAATGTCCACTAATCCGATAGTAAAATGATCAAATTAGTCAGAAATTCTGGTTCTTGACACATCTAAAGTCAAATTCATAACTTGTACAGTTTATTTTGAATTATTATACACTTTCTTGATCATTTCTAAGTGGCAGCGTATCATCCATCACACTCAGCGAGAGCATCAATGGTTTTCAGGTAGCCTGTAACCCGCGGTTACACGGCTCCCATGTATCCCGGGCCCACCACGATGTTCGTATTATATCTACTTCGTCCAACCGTTTCTTCAGCTCATTTAAGAATATTATCCCAAACTTGAGGGAGATCTAATACTCAAGTGGGCCACACCGAAGGAAATAATGTGGATGGAGACACCAGCCGTTGAAATATTCCTAGGGCCTACCGTGACGTTTAGATGCCATTCAAACCATTCATAATGTGATTCCAACCTGAATAAAGTGAAAAAAGAAATACAACCCAGATCCAAAACTTCTTTGATCCCAATAAGGTTTCAATGGTGGGAATTCAATCCTCACTCGTGTGATCCAATTGAGTGTTGGATCTCCCTATTTTTTGGGATCATGTTCTAAAATGAGCTGAAGAAACGGATGGACGGAGTGGATATAACAAAAATATCTTAGTGGGCCCACATAATTTTAGGTTGTAGGGGAGTGGGGTTACATGCAAGTCGCATCTGGTATTGTCGTCTGCAATCGAGAAACCTGGACAGAGGGGAATGGAATCTAATCTCCCACTATCTACGCCGAAACCAGCACAAATTCTCTTCCTCCATCCAGCGAAAAAAGCAAAAGGTAAGGACAGGTGGACCGCGGGACTACTGAAATTAATAGCAGTCCGCGGTTTAAAAATTTGGATCTGTGCCAAAAAGGGTTTCGCTTTCCAGAAAAGGGAAATGATCAAAGAGTGATGTCTCTGTCACGTTACGACAAACTGCCCTTCAGCCGTACAGGTGGCACTAAATCCAGGCCGTTCATACGATGGGACCATCAGATGGTTCTGGATTATCCCACCAATGCACATGGGGTATACGCAATTCAACGACTTGATGGCCGGAGCCTCATCAGACATACATGAGACTTTGGGGGCCTACTGCAATATCATAATAGATATTATCCTAGATAAATTTGGGTTTATAATAAACTTCATAGCCATATGAAATTATAAAACTGTCCTTTAAATGGAGTGTTAGACTCCTAAGTCACAACCATGGTGCAATGTCCACAACGATCTCCAGCAAGCTCATCACTGATCTCAATTTGAGAAAGTATATATATATATATATATATATATATATATATATATATATATATATATATATATATATATATATATATATATATATATATATATATACTGAATGAATAACACATATATGATCAACAGGCTCCACAAGGGCGCGAATTGCGTCCTTCCTCCCCCTTTCTCTGGCCACGAATGAGCAGTTTTGTGGGTGGTCCCACCGTGATGTATATATTTATCCACGTTGTCCATCCCTTCTCTCATATCATTTTAAGGTATTTGCACATAAATGAGGCAGATCCAACGTACAAGTGGACTACACGACAGATGACTCTAGCATTTAATGTTTTATGTATTTAATATAACCCAAGCTTATTATTTGGGGTGGCCCACTTGAGCGTTGGATCTACCTTATTTTATGCACATTAAAATGATCAGAGAGAAGGGATGGATGATGTGGATAAGCATATACATCACGGTGGGCCCTCCTACGGAACGGACCGTTCGTGACCAGAGACGAGCAGGGTATATGACGCAATCCATGCTCCCTCCACAAATCCTAACACCTTCCATCGCTATGATTGCTCTAGGCAATATCATAGTGGCCTAGAGCCTATCAATAACTATTTGGCATCCCCACAACCTTTAATGTTTTATTATATGGGATTCTCAAGCTAACTTTTATTATGGTTTTAATTATCGTGCCTGAGGCGCAAAATGAGGATTGTGTAGTGAAATATGTTAGAAACAACGAAAATAAAAACAATTAAATAAAAATTATTTCTTTATTATTACCGGGTTGAATCACGTAAAAATTATGTTGTCCTTAAAGCATGGTTCGCTACCTTATGAATTATTGATGGGTTACAAGCAAATTGGTTCCAAGATAAAACGAGCCTATCTAGATCCTACATGCATCAATTACAAAGAGTCTACTTAAAAACTTTTCAATGTAGCTGATCTTTTGAAAGACTCTATTAGCATACGTATTTACAATATTCTTAGAAGGAGATAGTTTTCGTGAGATCCGTTGGAATTGATTGATTTTAGACCGAAATGGTCCAGTTTATATATGCACCAGGGGAGTAGACCATTACTAGGTGGCCATCAATAGTTCAGAACGTTTGAAAAACGTTTCTGACCGTTGATAATGAATTTGAGCCATTCCAGATCGTTGGATCGAAAAATCTGACCATTGGATCATCAAAGTATGTCTATTTCAAACCTTTGGATTGAAAGATCTGCCCACCCCCGAGCGAGCGCGTGCGTGCATGCATAGCACTGGAACAAGCAACCTGTGCATCTCAACATTCAAGACTCCAAGTAAGAATACTACACATACCTCCACATGTAAACTACAAAACTTCTTTTCTCATTTCCGATATGGGAATAAAGAAAACTGCACTTTTCTTTTGAAAATTTTCAACGTTGTTTTAGCAGTAAATTGAAAATTATGAATTTTTTTTATTATTTTCAAAACTAAAATTTCAACATATTGTCGCACGGCTATCAATAATCATATGGGCTCTTCCTAGAGCATGTGGCTTTATGCCTGCATTCTACACTTGTGGCTCTCCTCTCTTAGAGGAATGACGAGATTGTTGGTAGGCACAAGAGAGCTCTCATTTATAGCCTTATGAGCACCTCCTCCAATAATTTCCCTCAGATTATAACTTCTTCTGAATTGGTCTCGCTAATTCCTTCCATCTTGTATCCCTAGCACCTTCTTTTTACTAGTGGGCTAGTTTTTATTCCCCCTTCTTTTCTTTTTCTAGGACTAGGATGTAGGTGCTTCTTCTTCTTTCTTCATTGGCTCGAGGTGTGAGTTTCATTTCTTATTTTCTTCTCCCTAATAAAAGATGTGGGCCCCCTTTTGTATTTTTGGGCTATGCACACTTTTGGAAGAAATAAGAGTCTTTTTTATTTGCCTTACAAAAAAAAAAAAGAATAAGCTTATATACGTGCTTTCCCTTCATCTTAATGGGAATCACATTATATACTAGTTAGATGGAATATAAACATCACAGTGGGCTTCAATAACATTTTAATGATGGGTGTTCAATCCCACTAGTTATCATGGTGTGCATAACTTAAGTCTCAGATCTGCATTAGTTTACGACCACACCCTTGTTGTGGACAGATGTCTTAATTCTGTCTAGTGGTCTGTCGATCATATCGACAGGATTTTAAATGATATCGACAAATGCTTTAAATCTGTCTGTAGGTCTGTCGATGATATCGACAGACCGTCGATGATATTGAGGCTGTCATCAAGAGACCTTCGATGACATCGATCATTGTTGAATTTTCACCCCTGGTTGCTGGACAGTTTTGTTCCTATTTAGATATCATTGAAGGACCATTGATGATATCGAAGCTATCATCGAGAGACCTTCGATGACAGCAGATGCGATTGCGGAAACGCAAACTTTGCGGAATTTATTTCCTATTCCGAGTTTGCTTCTTTCTAAACTTATATAAAGGGGTGTATACGGGATTGGGATGTATGCTAAGGCTTTATAAAAGAGTTCCAAGGGTTCCTAAAAGGATTTTAGGGCTTCTAAAGGGTGTAGAAAGGGTGAGATTGGAGGTTGTTCAAATCGGGTAAGTCCTCTCTCTTTGTAATTTCTATTTTCATAGTGGAGATCTGTCGCTTTGTGCCGTCGGTTTTTTCCCTCAAGGGTTTTCCACGTTAAATCTGTGTTCTGTGTTCTCTTGTGTGTGCTTAGTGTCATTAGATTGTTATCCTAGATATAAATCTGTGTGTTTCCGCAGGTCAAAATCCCCAACAAGTGGTATTAGAGCAATCGGTTGGGGCACAGATCTGAATCTGCAGGATTAGTAATAATGGCAAGCACCAGGTATGAGATTGAGAAGTACTCAGGGAAAAATAATTTTGAGTTATGGAAGATCAAGATGATAAGTTCCTTAATCAAGCAAGCCGAAGATGGTGCTCTTGAGGAGCGAAAGTCTACTATGACTGATGATGATTGGAATACTCTTGATAAGAAAGCTTTATCATCGATCCGTTTATGTCTCACAGATGAGGTTCTCTACAACGTCATGAGGGAGAAAACTACGGCTAAATTATGGGCGAAGTTAGAGGATGTCTATGTAAAAAAATCCTTGAAAAATCGCCTACACTTGAAGCGGCAGTGGTATAACTTCAAGATGACAGAGGGCGGAGATTTGGAGGCTCACATCAGCAACTTTAATAAATTAGTTTGCAAATTGTTGGATATGAAGGAAGTGATGAAAGATGAAGAACAAGCATGTTTGTTGATGAATTCTCTTCCGGCATCGTATGAGTCATTCAAGGACACTATGTGCAGCATAAATAAAACCCTGAGTGTCGACACCATTATCTCAGCCCTTCAAGGGAAGGTTATGAGAAAGTTAAATGGCGACATGGGGACATCTTCTGATGCACTGTTTACAATGGGTAGGAATTCTGAACAAGGTACGGGTTCTTCAGGTTATAAATCTAAATCCAAGGGCAAGGGCAAAGGAAAGGTAAAGTGCTGGAATTGTGAGAAGGAAGGACATGTGAATAAGGATTGTGGAAATCTTAAATTGAATAGAAAAGATTCTGAGGCTTCGTACAGGGAGGCTAATGTTGCCACATCAAATGGATCAAGTGGATGTGATGGTGATGTTTTGTCTATGTCTACTATTAGGCGGCCATACGGTGATCGTAAGGACAAGTGGATGCTAGACGCAAAGGCATCTTTTCACATGACTCCTCATCGGAGTTGGTTCGCTAACTATAGTAAGTGCGATGGTGGACAGGTGTTTATGGGCAATAGTTTTGCCTGTAATATTGTGGTTGTTGGTACGGTGCGCATCAGGATGTTTGATGGGGTGGAGCGTACCATGACTGATGTTAGGCACGTTCTTGATTTGAAGCAGAATCTGATTTCTCTTGGTGTACTTGAGGCAAAAGGATGCAAGTACACAGGTATTGATAGTGCTCTTAAGGTATCTAAGGGGGAACGGGTAATTATGAAAGCGCAACGACTCGGTAACTTGTACAGGTTGATCGGGAGCACTTCAAAAGGTGGAGCCACAGTGGATGTAGTGGATTTCACCTCTGCATGTGTGTGGCATGTTGGGCATGGCCACATGAGCGGGCAGGGTAGGAAGGCTGAGACGTGTGGACAGGGATACAGAGAAGGTGGAGCAGCCACCTATGAGAAGAATCACACGATATGATCGCAGGATATCGGTGAGGTACATGGACGACTCCAATATCGTAAGGGATTCATCTTCTATTCAGATGGCTCTAGGTGAGCCTGGTGCTGAGAAGTGGAAGGTGACTATGGGTGATATGATGGATTCGTTGTACCAGACCAACATATGAGAGCGGGTAGAGCTTCCAGTGGACTGAAAAGTGGTTGGATGCAGGTGGATCTTTAGGAGGATACAGCATAGATACAGGGCGAGGTTGATAGCGAAGGGTTATGCTCAGAGAGAAGGGATCGGCTTCTCAGAGATATTCGCACCGACAGTATAGCAGGTATCTATTAGATCCGTGATTGACGTTGGTTGGCCAATGTGATCTTGAGCTGGAAGGATGGATGTGGCGTCTGCACTTTTGTAAGGGAAAGTGAAGAGCAGATCTACATAAAGCAACCAGAGCGGTAGGGGCTGAGAAAAGACTTTGCAAGAGGTCGTGGTTCGACCTGTCGCCTAGGCAGTGATTTGATTCCTTCATAGTGAGTCAGGAATTGATGACATGTAGATTGCCAATTATGACATATCTGAAATCAATATACTGAAGACTCGGTTAAATGGGACATTCGGGATGAAGGATCAGGGGGCTGCAAAGATGGTTCTCAGCGTTGAGACTGAAAGAGGAGTAGGCTTTGGTAATCACCGGAGGAATACCTTATATGTAGGTATTGATCAAGGATGTGATGGGCCAGATAAAGCCGGAGAGCATTCCTTACGCGTCTCTCCTCAAGTTTTCCTCAGGACATGTCCCAAAACAGATGAGAAAAAGCAGGATATCTCATGAGCCTTATTTCGAATGCGGTTGGCAGTGTATGCCATAGTCTGGATTAGACCGATTATTTCATAGGCTATCAGTGTTGTGAGCAAGTACTCCAGCAAGCGATATTGGGCAGCAGTGAGATGGTATGAAGACTACATCTTTCCTTTTGAGAAGACAGGAGTAAAGATGGTTGGGCACGTGGATTCTAATCCGACAGACATGCTCTCCTAGATCGTTCCTGTAGAGAAGTTCTAGGTCTGTGAAACTTCTCTAGGCTTGGCGATGGCATAAAAGGAAGACAAAGTGTGTAAGAGAAGCTATGATATAGTGTAGAAATAAGAGAAGGAGACAAGAAGTTACATGGATAAAGATTGAAGACATGGTGGAGATTGTTGTAGACAAATGTCTTAAATCTGTTTGGTGGTCTATCCATCATATCGACAGGATTTTAGATGATATCGACAGATGTCTTAAATCTGTCTGTTGGTCTGTCGATGATATCAACAGACCGTCGATGATATCGAGGCTGTCATCGAGAGACCTTTGATGACATCGATAATTGTTGAATTTTCACCACCGGTTGTTGGACAGTTTTGGTCCTGTTTCGATATCATCGAAGGACCGTCGATGATATCGAAGCTATCATCGAGAGACCTTTGATGACATCGAAGAGTTCCGCAGATGCGATTGCGGAAACACAGATTTTGTGGAATTCGTTTCCTATTCCGAGTCTACTTCTTTCTAAACTTATATAAAGGGGTGTATGCGGGATTGAGATATATGCTAAGGTTTTCTAAAAGAGTTCCAAGGGTTCCTAAAAGGATTTTAGGGTTTCTAAAGGGTGTAGAAAGGGTGAGATTTGAGGTTGTTTGAATCGGGTAAGTCCTCTCTCTTTGTAATTTCTATTTTCATAGTGGAGATTTGTCGCTTTGTGCCATGGTTTTTTTTTTCCTTAAGGGTTTTCCACGTTAAATCTGTGTTCTCTTGTGTGTGCTTGGTGTCATTGGATTGCTATCCTAGATCTAGATCTGTGTGATTCCACAGGTCAAAATCCCCAACAACCCTAACATGAGTTGGACAAACAGATGTACACACATCATAGTATGCCCACAGAGTTTTGTAATGGTTTGGCTATTGGAGAACCATGGAAGCATAAAGAGAGTAATCAAGCAAAGTACTATCAATCACACAACCAAGTCCAAATGCAAGCAATCCGAATATTACGTAGACAAATCCTTTTGGAAAAAAATTATTGCACAAAGCGACAAGTAATACACTATGAAAGCAGAAATTACAAGAGATGGAAATTAACAATTCAAACAAACCTCGAATCTACTCCACAAGCCCAAGCTATGCCCTTGAAACCCTTAGGAACGAATTATAAAACCTATAACTCCTCTTTTTCTTTCCAAATACTGATTAGACCCGCTATATATAGCATAATATAGTATCATAATCGGAATAGGAAACAAATCCTGCACTTATGCAATTTTGCGAGCGCGCTCAATGGGACTTCGATGGCATTGATGATCTGTCAATGACATCGAACACTTTCGATGACATCTAGAAAATACCAAAATGTTCCAGCAATAAAACATGAATTTTTTAATTTTTTCGATGGTATCAACCACTGCTCGATAGCATTAAGTGGTCTATCGATGGCATCGACAGACCTTGCTCTGTACAGATTTTAGACATCAACAACACTAGCTCTATCTCACAAGTAGCTGGATGCAATCACGTCAACCACAGTGGGAGCAAAAATTGGTTATAAATGAGCGTAGTTTGTCAATTCAAAACTTAGTCAAGTCAACTTATATTTTATATAACTTATATCAACCTATATTTTAACATCAACCACAAGAAGCATTTTTAAACCTGCAATTAGTTTCCAACCATGAATAACTTTGTCCATTTAGGGCTTATTTAGATTCATGAAATGTACGGGAAAGAAAATAGTGTTTCCCATAAAACTCGCTTTCTATTTCTTGTAAAGCTTTTCTTTGTAAAAAAAAATTATGAAAAACATCATTTCACACTTTTATCTTTGTTGATAAATAAATAAATTTATTTTTTCACCTTCACCCATTAGAAATGCATTTTCCCAAAGTGGAAGGAAAATAATTTTCTCAAGGGTTAAAGCCCAGATGCCCTCCTATCCATTTTCAATCGCCTCACATGTGCCACATGTGCCAAATGAGACATCACCCATCTTAAGTCATGCCCCACATGTGCCACTATGCCACATGTGCTACCATCTATCTTATCTCGTGCCCCACATGTGTAAAAAGTCCCCAATGTGCTTAAGTGTCACTTGTATCTCCATCCATCTTCTCTTGCGCCCCACAAGTGCTATTGTGCCACTTGTATCACCATTCACCTTAGTTGAACCCCACATGTGCAAAGCACCCTACATGCACTAATGTGCCACACGAGCCACTGTCCATCTTCGATTTGCCAAATATGGCACGTGCCAATGTCCATCTTCAACATTTCTCCAAATATATCACATGTCAATGGTGTCAATGTACACAAATGTTGTCATCTAGTTTTAGTGCCCACATGTCAAATGTATCAATGCGTGTTGTGTGCCATTATACAACTTCAAGCACCTCACATGTACTATATGTGCCACAATTTAGCTTAAAGTGCTTACATATGACATGTATACCACATGTGCCATTGTTCATCTCTAAGCATCCCACATGTGCTAATCTAGCACATGCTAATAACTACTTAAAATTTATTTTCAATAAAATATTTTATTTTGTCAAATAACAAGCTTGAAAATAGATTCTAATTTTTATGAAAATCTTATTAAAAAAATAAGAAAAACAATATTTCATTTCCTTCCGTTTTCTAAAAATAGTAAGGTTTTCTAAGAAACAGTATTTCCTTTCTCATGTTTTTCATGAATCCAAACGGGCCCTTAGGGGATATGAAAAGACATTTTAAATATAGTCGTTGGGCATTTTAGAAATTAAAAACGTGCATGTTGAACAATGTTTGGGACAATTTTGCCCTAGCAATTAGCTTTCAATCATGGACAACTCTGTATGTTTAGGGCTGGTTCGGTTTTCCAATTACAATGTTAAATAACTGTAAATTGATAATGATTATTTATTCTTATAATTATGTGGTGACATTGGTTATATTTTATTGTAATGATGATTTTGTTACATTGTTGGTTTCACCCACAAATCACTGTAAAAGCAGTTGTATAATGTGAAAATGTAATTATTACAATTTACTTTACCTCCTTTCTTCACACGGGTGTATTTGGCTTACGATTTTTAAGCCATAATTCTTGTTGAAGTAACATTTGGAAATAATAACGACTGCCAGTATTTTATAAGAAATTGGAAATTAAGCATGCCTTAGTAGATACGAAATGACATTTTAAATAAAGTTATGATCAGCATTTTAAAAATTCAAAAAATGTGCATGCTTGGCAACATTTAGTTAAGATTTCACCCACAAATACTACTCAACTGTTTATTATTTTAAAAATAAAGTTGAAAACCATTTATGGTGAACTTTCTTACTAAAGCTTTATTTTACTTTTGCAAACAGAGGGCCATTGGGTGAAACTTCATTAGATTTACCTCATCTATCAAGTATGCTGCTCCATTAACTATCTACCCAAATGGGTGGATGTAGGTTGATGATTATCTAACCCAAGCATTTGGGCGACCATTCCATCTAATGCATTTATACAATTGTGCATTTTATGTTTTTATACTCTCTTAATTTTAATGCATATGAACCGTGTTGGGTTTCTCACTAAGCTTGGCCAACATATATTTTCGTGGATGGAAAAACCGTAGAGATGTGACCAAGGTTGAACCCTTAGCTCAAGAATAGGAGGACATAACCAAGTCAGAGAAAACTGGACACGTGGCCCTATTTAAATGAATATGAACTATTGCTTTAGAATGATTATTGAATTTAGCCTATTCGAATTTAAAACAAGTTGCCATTTAACTTTGAAACATGTTTTTAGTTACTTGAATGTTTTATTACTTTGGTGTTGTTACATTTTAGTTAATTTCACTGAATATGAGTTTTTATTTGATTATTAGTAGTTATTATAAATAAGCTCCGAAATGGGCAGACCATGTTGATTTAACTAATGGTATCTAATGAATAAAGTTAGGTGGTTTGTGAATATTGGAAATATGTGGGTGTTGGTGTTAAATGGTTGTGTGAATGTTTAATAGATAGATCTAGATGGAACTTAGAGTGCATATAAAGGGTGCCTCTGACTAACTAAACAATTGTCCGATTTAAATTTAGAGTGCATATAAATGGTATCTCCAACTAAGTATAGAATTGATTGATTTTAGTACACTTATTGTACAAGTCATGAACTATAACTTAGGTTTGAGCACTTAGTACCCGAATTTCGGAGTGTGACACCATATAAAACAATTAAGAAGGAACACCCACAATTAATCTGATACACCTCATTGTAATGAAAAAAAAAAAAAATATATAAAAAATATATATATATATCCTAAAATCATAATATTCAAAAACCTAGGTATGTCAATAAATGCAAATTTAAAAGATTTTAGGTATAATTTTATAAAATTTACAGGGTTTTAAGTATAATTTTATAGAACAACTCATTAAGAATTGAATCATCCTATTGTTCCAATGGAGGCTAAGGAAGAAACATTTGTTTTCGTCAGTCAGCCATACAACAACAATACCCCCTTTTTATCAATTCTGGTTCGAAGTTGTATGTCATTTTTCAGCCTAATCAAATCCAAATAGTCATCCAAGATTCAAAGGTCAAGATAATCAATGAAGAATAATTGTAATACAACAGCTCTTACATATTGGCATCGGAAATTCGAACCGTTCAAATCAATCCAAGGATGCAATCTGTCTGTACATATGGGTACCACTTTACCGTTGCAAAACGCTCACGATAAGAGGCCTTTCCAGGAGAATCCATGCCTTTATGGGAGTGAAATCAGCACCGTTCGATCAATGACAATAGCAACGTTTTTTGTTCCTAAAATACCCATATCATTTAATTCAAATGTCCACCATGTCCTTTAAATATCCAAAGGTTTCAGCATTAAGGAAACTCACGATGGGACAAAACTGTCCAAAAGCTGCTCAGGTTGTAAATTGTAGAAATCAAACACATCTGCCTATTCTTACTTTTCAACCAATAGCTGTTAAATTTCGAACGGGTCAGGTCGGGTCTTCAACTCAACCCGACCCAACATCCAGTTTTCAGATTTTGACACTAGATTCAAGAGCGAAAATAGTAGAAATGTGATGGAGGAAGACTATCTAATGGTTGTGATTTTTGAGACATGGACCATCCATGATAGGCCCCACAATATGTAGGGTTCCAATCTGTTGAAATGATCCTGTCCATAACATTCCCGTCCTATGATCTAGACTCCCAATTGAATGGCTAGGATTGTTTAATAACCTATACTTTCTTCCACTACGGACCCACCTCTTAAAAGGCTTCAGATTCACTTCAGTAGTCAGCAGACTACTATATCATGCTTCAAAGCTACGTAAAAGAAGCATCACTCCACTATTTGCAAACGTCTTTATCCCCCTTGCACCCTTTTCTTCCTCCCTTTCTCTCCCTCTCGCCGGAATCTGACACAATCCACCGGAAAACCACTTTCCCTTCCCAAGATGTAAAAATGACAACCACGCCAACGACACCGCAACCATCGCCACATACAACAGCAACCACAGTAAGAAAACTCATCGTAGAAGTCGTCGAAGCTCGCGATCTCCTCCCGAAGGACGGCCAAGGAAGCTCAAGCCCATATGTCGTAATCGACTTCGACGGACAGCGAAAACGGACCCAGACCAAGATAAGGGATCTCAACCCTATATGGAACGAGCTGCTCGAATTCCTGATCGTCGATCCGAAGACGATGGAAGCGGAAGTGCTCGATGTGGAGGTCTTCAACGATAAGAGAATCGGGAGCGGCGGAGGGAGTGGCCGTAAGAACCACTTCCTCGGCCGTGTCCGTCTTAACGGGACCCAGTTCCAAAAGAAAGGAAATGAAGGGCTGATATTCTTCCCTTTAGAGAAGAAAAACATACTTAGTTGGGTAAGAGGTGAAATTGGGATGAGAATCTACTACGTCGATGAAGTTATCGTAGAGCAGAATCCCGATCCGTCGCCGCCGGAACCGGAGAAGAATCCTCCGCCTCGGCCGCCGGATCCTCCGGTCCCAACGGATACTGCTATTGAGATTCAAACTGCACCGGCGGTGATCGAAGAACCAGGGCATTCGAATGTAGTCCATTTGGAGCAGGGACCTGATCATCACGCATCTTCGGAATTTCCGCCGGAGGTGAAGAAGATGCAGACGCCGCCAGCGGGGGAGCGGGTTAGGGTTCTGAGGAGACCGAACGGCGATTTCGCGCCGAAAGTGATAACAGGGAGATTTACCAGCGAGAAGATGGAGCGGGTTCATGCCTATGATCTGGTGGAGCCAATGCAGTATTTGTTCATACGAATCGTCAAGGCACGCAGCATATCGACCGCTGAGAATGCTTACGTGAAGATCGGGACAGGGACCCACTACGTACGGTCGAAGCCTGCGGCGTATCATAGACCGGGGGAAGCTCCTGGAAATCCGGAGTGGCATCAGGTGTTTGCTCTGGGACATAATCGGACGGATTCAGGTGCTGCGACGCTGGAGATTTCGGTCTGGGATGAGCCGACCGAAGCCTTCCTTGGTGGGGTCTGCTTCGATTTATCGGACGTGCCGGTACGGGACCCGCCGGATAGCCCGTTGGCTCCTCAGTGGTACCGTCTCGAGGGCGGAGATGAGATGAATCCAGGTGGGCGTCATGTTTCCGGCGACATTATGTTATCGGTCTGGATCGGTACTCAGGCCGATGATGCATTTCCCGAGTCTTGGAATTCTGACGCGCCGTACGTGGGCCACACACGATCAAAGGTTTACCAGTCACCGAAGCTGTGGTATCTACGGGTGAGTGTTATCGAAGCACAAGATCTGCACGTTGGTATCGGTGGCCCACCTCCAGATGTCCGTGTCAAGGCGCAGCTAGGATCTCAGTCCCTGCGGACGCGCCGGTCCTTGAGCCATCACAGTTCTTCATTTTCCTGGCACGAGGACCTGATCTTCGTCGCCGGCGAGCCGCTCGAGGATCAGTTAATAATCCTCGCCGAGGATCGGTCGAGCAAGGACGCAGCGTTGCTTGGCCACGTCATGATCGCATTGGGATCGATCGAGCAACGGCTGGATGAGCGACAAGTGGCGGCGAAATGGTATGGGCTGGAGGGTGGGAATAGGTGTGTGCAGCCAGGGGCGGGGTACTGTGGTCGGATACATCTCAGGCTCTGCTTGGAAGGGGGATATCACGTGCTGGATGAGGCCGCGCACGTGTGTAGTGATTTCCGTCCAACGGCCAAGCAGCTCTGGAAACCTCCCGTCGGCGTCCTCGAGCTGGGGATTCTTGGCGCTCGAGGACTGCTGCCGATGAAAACGAAAGGTGGGGCCAAAGGGGCCACCGATGCCTACTGCGTGGCCAAATACGGGAAGAAATGGGTCCGGACCCGAACCATCACAGATTGCTTTGATCCACGGTGGAATGAGCAGTACACGTGGCAGGTCTTTGATCCGTGCACCGTCCTCACCATCGGCGTCTTCGACAATTGGAAGATGTTCGCTGACGTGGCGGAGGGGAAGCCCGACTTCCGCATCGGGAAAGTTCGGATTCGGGTATCAACACTGGAGAGCAATCGGGTCTACACGAACTCATACCCGCTGCTCGTGCTTCTGCAGTCGGGTCTGAAGAAGATGGGCGAGATCGAGGTAGCGGTACGGTTCGGCTGCCCGGCTCTGCTGCCCGAGACCTGCGTGATCTACGGGCAGCCACTGCTACCGCGGATGCACTACCTTCGTCCGCTGGGGGTGGCGCAGCAGGAGGCGCTGCGGGGCGCTGCCACACAGATGGTGGCCGCGTGGCTTGCAAGGTCCGAACCAGCGCTTGGAGTGGAGGTCGTGAGGTACATGCTCGATGCGGACTCGCACGCGTGGAGCATGCGGAAGAGCAAGGCGAACTGGTTTCGGATCATGGCCGTGATCGCGTGGGCCATTGGATTGGCGAGATGGATCGATGAGATCAGACGGTGGAGGAATCCCGTCACGACGGTGCTGGTGCACATGTTATACCTGGTGCTCGTGTGGTACCCTGAGCTAATCATCCCCACCGTTTTTTTGTACGTGTTCCTAATCGGCGCATGGTACTACCGGTTCCGGCCCAAGATCCCAGCGGGTATGGATATCCGTTTATCACAGGCGGATACCGTTGATCCGGACGAGCTTGATGAGGAATTCGACAGTGTTCCGAGCTCGAAGCCGCCGGAGATCATCCGGGCCCGGTACGATCGGCTGCGGACGCTAGCGGCCAGGATCCAGACCGTACTGGGAGATATCGCCACTCAAGGGGAGAGATTGCAGGCGTTGGTTAGCTGGAGGGACCCACGGGCCACACGTCTGTTCATCGGGGCATGTTTGATGGTGGCGATCGTTCTCTATGTGGTCCCACCGAAGATGGTGGCCGTTGCTCTCGGATTCTATTTCCTTAGGCACCCTATGTTCCGGGACCCGATGCCTCCCGCGAGTTTGAATTTCTTCAGACGGCTTCCCAGCTTATCTGATCGGTTGATTTAGGGGTGGGGCCCAGTTTTTTGAGGTGGGGTATGTTTGTGGCCTGTGTACTCGCAGCTGTAACCTATTACAAAAAAAAAAAAAAAAAAAGGCAATAATGACAACATGTGAGAAAAGGGTTGAGGATTAGTGGAATTCATTGACTTGAATAACAACAAGGACCGCGCTTAAAAGCTGATACTCTGACAGAGTGTGATAGTTGATATACAGGCGCTTAGATATGATTTTGAAATTGCATGTGTCGTGAATGTAACAGAATTTAACCTGTCCTATTTATGGGTGACAGTTTAAATGTATCATTAACTAAAAATTATACTTCTTTTTTATCATTGCCGGTCGAATTAGTGAACATTAATTGGACAGTAAAAAAAAAAAAAAAAACATTAGTCCAATGTTGAAGGTTATGGTTGTCCACTCCATTTGATTTTGGTACACTGACTTAGATACGTCTTTTTCCATTATTTGTCTCTATATCAAGCATCTGCCTGAGTACTTGTCCACTCCATTTGATTGTGGGGCGTGCTACTTGTATACAACATCAGCACCGTTGAAATGATAGGCCCAGCTATAAAGAACACATGGCACAAAAATCAGGCCAGTGCACTCTGGCCTTTCTTTATTTTATGGTACGGATATCCATCAAAAGCGGGATGCTGCCGGTGAAAGATGGTAGGGCACCACATGTTGTGGTGCTTCCCTGTAGGGTACCACAAGTTAGGTAGGTATGATTGTATGCTGGCCATGGCCCAAAAATCTGGCCGGTTAACCCACCATCTGAGCCACATTTTACAAGTGGACAGCTGAAAAGAACTTAACCAAGATTTTCTAATCCGTCTGCACTGTTTCTAACATCGTGGTCCAGGAAATATGTGGACCAGCCTGATTTTTGGACCAGAGGTATAGGCCAAGTCAGAACCACCTGATGGACGTCTTGGATCTAGCACCCATGTGCCATGCTGGAATATCTGGAGCGTTGATGTGCTGCCCCATTTTGCAGAAATCAAGAAGTAAAACGCCCTACCCTTTATCCAGTTTACAGTTTGTTTATAGCGTTCTGATGCCGACATGTGGGGCTCACGTGATCCAGACTGGTCATCTTGTGGGCCCACCATGGATGGGGTTTGCCCCCGGATTTTTCACAGGAGTGTGGAATACAGCTCATGTACACGCCACACATGTGCATGCCAGCTTGGCACGTTGTCCAGATCCAATCCATCCATCACGTTGTCCGGGACCCACCACTGACGTGTGTATATTATCCACGTCATCCATCAGTTTTCATGGGTCATTTTAGGGGCATGAGCCTAAATAGGAGCATATCCAAAGTTCAAGGGGACCACACCACAGAAAACAATAGGATAATGACGTCCATCATTGAAACCATCCTAGGATTTATTTGTCATCTAACCCGTTCATAACGTCACATACAGACATGCACATGCATGAAGGGTCCAAAACTTTTGTGGCCCCCCAAGAAATTTTCAACCGTGTGCGTTAAATTCATATTCGTTCCGGTGTTGTGGTCCACTTAAGTAGTGAATATACTTCAATTTTAGGCTTATGCCCTAAAATGAGATGTTAAAACGGATGTACGGCGTGGATATGATACATACATCATGGTGGGCCCCACAGAGTTTCCTGAGTACGCTACAGCGTGCTGAGTTACTCAGTACGAAGTCAGCCTCCGCGAAGGAGTAGGAAAAATTCATCCAAAGCTTTCACAGCCGTTGCTTTTGCAAGCTGTGACCCACCAGTCAACCTGATTCTTAGGCCAGGGCATCAATAAAACTTCATGGATCGATGGATGAATTGTATCTCGTGACCCACGTGACATGTGGCACATGTGCAACGTGTACATGAGCTGTATTGAACACACGTGTGGGCTTAGCAAAAGCTCAAGAAAAGGATATAACAATCTCTGCAACAAAGGAAAAACAGAAAAAAGCATCAGCTCCGGAGCTCAAGAAGATTTTTTATTTTTTAAAAGCAGCGACCGTTGAAATGACCGTCGAAAGTATGAGATCCAAACCACTCATCACATTGATCGGCCAAAAACCAAGATTTCATGATGGGATGCTAATTCAAAACCTTCTGCACATATATCAGAGATCCTGGCCATTCATCAGGTAGGTTACAGTATAAACTTCCCATGGACCAAAAATAATGTGGGTCCACTGATCAGGCGGTCCAAAAATTGTACAAGAAAAATAGGCATCAACGGTCGATTTCAACGTGCCTGTGCGGATCACGTGATCAAACGATTTTTTGCATGTAACGTGTCCACAAAGCGCGCTACGTGATGAATGGTCCGAATCTTCTATACGTGTGCCACCTGTCCGAATTTATGACACGTGCTTTGCCTCATCACACGAGTGCCTTCGTTGAATCACGACCTTTTATTGTTTGTGGGCCTCTCAACATTGCATCTGCCGAATATCCTGCTCTTATACTTCTCACATGCCACGTGTACAGTGGAAGATGTAGAGGCACAATCATTGTCCTCCAATCAGGCCAGCTGGATCTAACTCGCTATTAACGGCGGTGAAAGGGCGCTTGGTGGGCCCTTGTGTTGGACGGATTGTTGTTGGTGGGACGTTTTGAATGGGTGACGTCACTAGGGAGTTTTATTTCAACGGCTTTGATAAGTCCAGACAGACGCGTGAACAATCAGCCACCGTACACGCCATCACATATGCCAGATTGGTAGATAGATTCACTATCCAAGCCATCCATCAGAAGGGTATTACTGTTTAGATTCCCTACTTCAAAAATAATGTTAGTCCACTCAGTCAGTGGGCCACATTTCACTAACAAATGCCTGATTGTGAAAAAATAATCATCTGAAAGTTTTAACTCCTTCAATTATTTATATTGTGTCATGCTTGCTGAGTGGGAGTGGGCCACCTTTATCTTTAAACAAAGACGTCTATGAAGTGAGGTCCACTTGGTGGATGGCTTGGATATTTCTCATGTTTGTGATATTGGCATGTATGGTGGCGTGTACATTAGCTGACTTGTAAATGCGCGTGCGGTTAGGAAGCTCTTGTTTCGAGATAAAAGTTGCATGTATGCGCGCCAACTTGCGTTCTCACGTGTCAAAGCTTTCACCACATGTATGAATTTAGCTGAAAATTATTTAATTTTTAGTTTTTGCGGAGGAAGTTTTTTTTTTTATTTTTATTATTATTATTATTATTTATTTATTTTAATTTTTATGGTCCATATGGCACCTCCCAAAAATTCTGGATTTTAAATGCTTGTCAATTGAAACCCATGATTTGTGAAATGGACGGTTTGATTTGCATACGCTGGGAATCTTTAATTTCAATTCCAAATAGTAATCTAAGATTTTCATTTTATTTTATTTTTTCTAAATGAACGGTTTGTTTTAATTTAATAGCAGGCTGATGTTTTGGGCTCGCTAGTCTGGGCTCATTTTTGGACTTTTTTTTCTTGGGCCTGCTTTTAGAACTAGTTTGGGTCTAGTTTTTTATTTTTTGCCAGATTTTAGCCACTTTTGGGCCCATTTTTTAGGTTGTTTATGTGCCAGATTTTCGCCTCTTTTGGTTCTGGTTTTGGACATGTATTTGGGCGTGCTTTGAGCTTGAATGTAGGCCTGTTTTAGGGTTTGCTTGAGGCTGGTTCTAGGCTTTTTTTTTGGCCAGGTTTTAGGGCGTATTTTGGGCCTAAATTTGGCCCGGTTTTGGGCACGATTTGGAGCTATTTATGGGCCAGAATGAGCATGTTTAAGCCCATTTAATAATACCTCATGGAGGCCTAGTTGTAGGCCTGTTTAGGTCTGATTTTAGGCACCTAAATTATATACATTTAAGGACCAATTTTCCATCATGGTCTTGCTTGTTTTTTGGTTGGTATGAGTGGATGGGATATATACTCTGGTCATTAAGATACATCTGTATATGTGCACTATCACGATTGATGAATGACAATGTTTAAACTCATCGTACTAAAATTGAAAGTGGTTAAACTTCTCAACGCATGTTTGGATTATCGGCATTGGTACTTAGGCTTAATCTAATTGACCCTAGTCTAAGAGCATTGAATAACATGTATGGGCATCATGCTCATCCAGTTTATTAGTGTCCATGCATTGCCAGTGACTAGACAGACTATGAGGCATTGAGAAAATCTATCATAGGCGATTAGATTGGTTGGGGTCCTAGTTTATATGACTTAGTGGATACTCTAAGTTGTATGTTCCACTACAGCGGTCGTAACTAAGGATACTCACTGGGTCTTAGATTCAAGGGCATTCTACAACTGTCATGCATTAAGGATCTATAAGACGGTGTTTGTGTCCAAACAAATGGTGTTCGATCCAAAGGAGTTCGTTGGCTGGCTGGAGGCAAACGAGGTGGGGTGGATAGTGTTAACAGCATGGGATCAGATGGTCTATCTTACCACAAAGATGTTAGTGTTTGGGCCTACGTTATTGACATCCACCCAGCCTTATGTTGTAAAGGCGGCTCATGTATTGCGATCTCAGCCGAATGGAAGGAGTCGTAATGACGTACTGGGTTTCACACCAGGATTTCATAATTAGACCTATCATCCTAGATAATCTAATCGATTGCCTTGTTGATTAGATGAAGTTTAGTATAATAAGTATCTTTTATTTGATGCTTAAGGTTTAAATGGGTGTTCCTCTTATGTGAGTTGTTACACATGAACATTGGATCAATTCTCTCCCAAATTAAAAGCATCCCTACCCTTAATGGCTCAAATTTCTTGAAATTGAAGGAGGCATTAGAAATAACTCTTAATTGTATAAAATTATACTTACACCTAAATGAGAATCAACCTCCAAAACCAAGTGAATCCATCTATGGCTATGATATTACCAAATATAATAGGTGGGGATAGATCAATGAGCTAAGTATAAAGATCATTAGACATTCCATTCCTAAGTCTTTTCGTGAGGGTATACCTGAAAACGAGAACGTAAACGAGTTCAACAAAGAAATTAGAAACACCTTTACAAAATTTGATAAGGCAG
Source organism: Magnolia changhungtana (assembly GCA_030180095.1). Classification (NCBI taxonomy): domain Eukaryota; kingdom Viridiplantae; phylum Streptophyta; class Magnoliopsida; order Magnoliales; family Magnoliaceae; genus Magnolia; species Magnolia changhungtana. The sequence continues at coordinate 2,030,809 of JASAUF010000156.1, forward strand.
AGACTATAACGGTTTTCACTGAACTCGTATCTCTGAAATACAATGGTGATGGAATTAGCAATCACATCATAAAGATGGCCAACCTCATGACTAAGTTAGGGGTATTCCAATTGAACATTCCAGAAGACCCAGTGGTCTACTTAATATTGATTTCTTTTCCTTTCAACTTCAAATACTCAAAAATAAAAAGTAGACCTTAACTGAGTTAATATTATACTATGTGTAAGAGAAAGAGAAGCTTAGGTAAGAGCAATTAGAAAGTGCTCATCTCGTGTACTCATCTAATGGCAATAAACCAAAGAAAAGAAAGTGATGTTTTATGAATAAGAGTAAGGGTAAAGGGAAGATAGTGGGCAATAGTGAAGATTTGAAGGACCAAAACCAAGTGGTTGAACCCTACTAATTTTGTGATCAGGATGATCACTTAAAGAAATAGTGTCATGGGTATAAAGCTTGGCTCAAAAATAATATAAACAAAAGTAAAGATAAAGATTCTTTTCTAACGGTTTTTTATATTTTAATTATACACATCTCGCATAATGTGCATCAATTTTGGGTCGTTTACTCACATCTTGTATCTTGTACAATAGCACCTAAAGAGCCAAAGACTTGATGATGCGGGGTGTTACATGATCAATAGATGGCTTTTCAGTAGGAGAATCGAGATTGATGATTTTGTATTTCTTTTAAATACATAAATTAGTTTACATTCAAATTCTTAATAACCTTGTATTTATTTTTACATGTTTTTGAAATAAAATAGTTCATTTAATTTTATTTTAATTTCAAATGTTAGTTTAAAGACTCGATAATCTGTTTGCGCATGAAATGTGGATGTGAATGAAGGCAACCTTGTTTACAGACAAGAATAGTTATAAATAAGTTCGATCAATAAAAGTGATATACATAATGGTTTATAGTCCGAACAAGTAGTGTTATCACTTTGAGGTGCATGTACCTATAATGACATTCATGGCATTGAGCTAAGAATTCTTGAGAAAAGTTTGACTTAGAAACAATATGAGACATCAATGTCAGATTCAAATAATCCTGATATACGCAACTTGAGATCCTCTGTCAAAACCACATATGCTCTCTAATTAATAATTAATGAGAAAACAGTGGAAGTCGGTGTCAAGTGTTGTGATAGTTTAAAGGCTTGCACTTCACTTTATACACACCTTGGTGATCCTTGTGGGAGAAGTTGTGAATATATATAAGATCCATAAATAAGAAAATGTGATAAAGATATTCAACTCATGTGCAGTAACACCAATCGGGTGGAATTGATAAGATAAATAAGTTTGGTCTATACTGAATGCCTAATGCAGAGGCATTTTCACACTGGGCTCGAGTGGGGTCGCTTGTGGGATGCAGGGGCACACTCGGGGTGGGTGCGGCCCACGGAGGAGGTTCGTGTTCGAGACTCCTCACCAGGGGTAATTAATGTGCATTTCACACCGGGCTCGAGTGGGGTAACCCGTGGGATGTGGGGACACACTTGAGGTGGGCGACCCATGTGATTTGGGGGCCACGAAGAGGGTTTGGACGAGGCCCTAAAACTTATGAGATGTGGGGCTTGGGCTATGAGATAAAAGGATTAATTCTCCATACTTTAACAGTTTGAGCTTTTAGAGCAAGTGGTTAATTGTCCTGCATTAAATTGGTATCAGAGTAGGAGGTCTCGAGTTCGAAACTCCTCACCGAGGGTGATTAATGCAGGAGCATTTTCACATTGGGCTCGAGTGGAGTCGCTTGTGAGATGCAGGGGCACACTCGGGGTGGGTGCGACCCACGGAGGAGATCTCATATTCGAGACTCTTCATCAGGGGTGATTAATGCGCATTTCACACCGGGCTCAAGTGGGGTAGCCCGTGGGATGTGGGGACACACTCGGGGTGGGCGGCCCATGTGATTTGGGGCTCACGAAGGGGGTTCGACCGAGATCCTAAAACCCATGAGATGTGCGGCCTGGGCTATGAGATAAAAGGATAAATTCGTCATACTCTAACAGTGGTCAATTGTCCTGCATCAATGCCTCATCAGTGGGAGGTCCAGTTTCAGGTTTTGTTCCATGGCATGAGTGTTGTAGCTCGATAGGGTGCAATACGAGCACTTATAACACCATGCATTGGAACTGAATTTTAATGTATATCACAAAGGCAGGTGTTTGAAGTTGCGGTATTATATTCCTCTTAATTTAGATATGTACAAAAGAGCACACATTATGGTTCCTTGAAAGGAAGATGATCTATAATCATCAAATATTTGTAAACCCTAACTAATAATTGCATCATAAGGTGCTCAGGATTAGTAGGAGGACAGACATTAAGGTAGTATACGCATTCCAGATAATTAAGGTTAATTGACGATTCAAGTTTTGATCTCTATTCATTAAAGTATACTTACTATTAATACAGAAATCCGGTTAACCCTTGTTGGACCTTCGAGTACCTATACACAAATAAGACAAAGGATACCCTAGCTATAACAGGAGGACCTTTCGATGCCTAACAGGAGGACCCTCCGATGCCTAAGTCAAAATCAAGTAAGCTAAGTCTAGTGAAACATAGGATTTTTTGGTCTGATTTGTGTGTACCTTTCACCATTGGAGATGCTCGTATTTATACTTGAAAGGTAGGTGGCGTAGATGAAAATATGCCTATTTAGTATATGCGTATTGTAGAGGGAATTGTATCCTGAGTGTATCACGATTATCTTCTAAGATCTTGGGCAAAGATCTCGGACAAATCTCTTCAATAAAGTCTGAGTGGTCAAAATCAGAAGAAACATGTAGTAAGAGGCCGAGGTCGAGCATCTGAGGTGGCCTACATAGTCATCCCGATGAGTAGTTTACAAACATGGATTCTCTAGTAAGTTGTGGTCGAGTTTTTCCTTAATATTAAGCAAATCACTGACCTGCCGACCTGCCCTTAGATGTCGTATCTGAGCAATGAGACCGAGCTCCCTTAGTAGAATATATGCGAAATTGGAGAAGATCATCATCTTCATCTTATCGTACAATGCAGGGGTTTTGGAGGATCTCAGCATTGTACAATAAAATACAACAGAATATCATTTCTGGTCATTGAGGAACTCCTTGGTTATAACTAACGCTGGCTAACCATGTGACACGCACAGAAGTCCGAGCCAACCTTACACTTCTTACCAGCTCATTTTTACCCATAACACTCATTATGCATGTATAAAGTAAAATGAACATATAAGGTTAGCTATCATTGAGGTTAAGACATCTCTTGATAGAGATGTTTAGACCGCTTGAAAGTCTGCATGTGGATTATGTGTAGCATGAGATTTTTTTTTATGTTTTGCACTCATGTTTTCAGTATTAATATCGTTGGGAATGTTGGTATTTTGATTACACGTGGTCCTGCTTTGATAAATGATGTGATGACTGTCGTGGTCCAATGCCAGTAGTTTCAATGGACTGAATAATTCAGGGTACTTCACAAGATCCATTAAGATATCTAGTAAAGTCTTGAGTTCGTTAAACGAGTACAATATAATACATTGCATATTAAAGATTACTATAAATGCCCCAAGTTAGAGAATATTGAAATTATGTGCCATGTATGGCATAATTCCATCTAACAATGCAATGATTGGTTTAGATCGATCACATAACCATCAGGGTGGGACCCACAAAATTGATGGGTGTACATAGTTTTATAGGCATGAAGTATTATAGACAAGTCAAGATATAATTGTATTGGAGAATGACTTCTCTCCTCGAACGTGAGGGATTGAGGAGTCATAGGCAAGTGGAAGAGTCTTGCAATGGGTGGACTCTCTCCCATAGCTACTCCTACTATATAAAGTGCATTCGATCCCCAAATTCATACACTTGATACAGACGTCTTTCTTTCCCATTGGAGAACGTATACAGACGTAAATGTAAAGGATGCAAAAAACCAACCAGCCACCTTCTTAAGGGTTTTCAATAGCTAGGACAATGGTAAATCAAGGTACGTGCATCTAGCTTATAAATTATATTCTATGAATGAATGTGTGATAGATCTGGAAATGGGTTATAGTGCAACAACAAGGACTCACTAGAGTCGGGGTTAGATTAGCTCAACTCACCCACATTAGGGGTAATTTGGGGGGTTGACTCATGGTACAAAACCAAATTAAGTCATACTAAATTCGAGTTGACTCGAATGAGTTGCATCGAACTTGGAATCTTAAAACTATGCTTAAACCTATATTTTACTACAGGTACTATACATACAGAGAGAAAGGGAGGGGAATCTGGGAGCGAGGGGCTAGGGTGTATTTAATAGTCTGGTCAAGTATAATGGTTGATATTCAAGTACTTTAAAATTGTACGCATAAAAGTTTTAACCAATGTCCAATAGGCAAGTTTTCAAATTTTAACTTGTTTTAACATTTCAAAACTTTAATTTATAAGCATTTGTTTCTTGAATTTAGCTTATTGAATGTTTTCATTAGACCATCCATTAAATACCCACCAGTCAATCATTTAGAAAAAAATGAACTCAATATTATTTTTTGTTTAAAAGCCACCTTAATCTAAAGCCACAATTTATGCAGTTTAATTTATATTCATGGTATTCACTACAACAATAGTGACCTATAATGGCAGTCACTAGTGGTGGATATCTATATTCATTGCTATAAAGAATAAATGACGGTAGATACAACACATTTTCCATTGTACCCACTATTCCCGTCCAAGCATGTATAGTAGTTCGGTTTCACTACTCCACTCTTGACGAATGCACACTCCTCGAGTGTACCGGTATTTACTATCGAATATTTTAAATGACGTTCACATCTAACATTTACAAGCATACACTCCCACTAGAGGCTTACACAAGGACTTTTTCACGTACTCACCTATGTCAGTGGCTCCTGCAAGAGACTTTAATTGGTTTTCTATCAGTTAACCAATAACCACTGGTAGTTCTAATTCAAGGCCCTACATACACTTCCATCGAAAGCTCTCTATGGAAACTAACACGTACAGACCCATGATCGATGAATTCGGCTTTACACAAGAACTTATCTAGTTTGGATCATAAACTCTTATACTTAATAATACATAAGGAATGAGTGTATATGAATTCTTATAAATGACAACTTGTCGGATCGATCCCATTTTGTAGAGCCTTCCTTGATATGTTTCTCCAATGCTCTCCTATGCATGAATTGGCTTCTCAATTGCTCCCCCGATCGTTGATTCCGATGCTTCAGCTCCTACGAATATTCGTCTTGCATTTGATGTGTCAATGAGGTGACCAAGGAAAGGGAGGTTGTTGTTGGGGGCCTTGCACAAAACCTTAGAATCTAGCCTCTTGAAATAAACCGGAATGATGGAATAATAAAGCAATGAAATAAATCAAAGCATAAACTACACAACACCAGGGAATTTTACGTGGAAAACCCTCAAAGAGGTAAAAACTATGGGAGTAGAACGTTACAACCTTCTTCACTCACGCAGGAGTAGATAAACAATAAGAGAACAAAAGAAAAATGGAGGGATCTCACCGATCACGAGGATATAGAAGCGCTGAGATGTGGATTGTGAAGTAGATCACCTCTACGAGCATTGTCTCCCTTCCACAAGCTTCCTCTCTCTCTTTCTCTCTCTCACCTTTGATAGCCCTAAGCCCTCCTAAAAAACCTTTATGAAACCTTAGAATACCCTAGAATGCACCTCAATCCCGCATACACTCCTTTATATAAGAATAGAAAGAGGTAGAATCCAAATAGGAAACAAAATCTGCAGAATCTGCGTTTCCGCAATCGCATCTGCGTAACTCTTCGATGATATCGAAGGTCTCTCGATGATAACTTTCAATATTATCGACGGTCCTTCGATGATATCGAAATAGGACCAAAACTGTCCAGCGACCAGGGGTGAAAATTTCAACAATTATCGATGTCATCGAAGGTCTCTTGATGACAGCCTTCGATATCATCTAAAGTCCATCGATGATATCGAAATAGGACAAAAACTATCTAGCGACCAGCAGTGAAAAATCTGACAATTATCAATGATATCGAAACTGGTTCGATTTCATTGAAACTGGTTCATCAATAATCTGATAATTATCAATGAGGAGAAAAATTTCAATCAAATCTCCCCCTTTTCGACTCAGGAGGAATCCGCCTTCTTCAAGCCAGTCTGGTTTCTACAAACCTTAAACTTGCCCTTGAGCAAAGCCTTGGTCATCATGTCTGACCCATTATCGTCCGTGTGGACCTTCTCAAGCTATAACACCTTATGTTTTAAAGTATCTCTGATCCAGTAATACCAAATCTCTATGTGCTTTGACTTGGAATGCTGACTTGGATTCTTACTCAAGTGTATAGCACTTTGGATATCGCAATAGACCACATGTTGCTCCTGTTTCAGGCTAAGTTCCTGTAGGAACCTCTTCATCCAAAGCATCTCTTTATATGCCTCTATGACCGCAATGTACTCGATCTCTGTCGTTGACAATGCTACGACCTTCTGTAGCTTGCACTGTCAAGAAATCGCTCCCCCTGCAAACGTGAATTGAACCCCGATGTAGACTTCTTTGAGTCTATGTCACCTACCATATATGCATCTGTGTATCCCTCTAACACAGGTTTTCTGTCACCATAGCATAGGCTCAACCTGGATGAGCCTCTTAGATACCACAGTATCCACTTCACTGCTGCCCAATGCTCTTTGCCAGGATTGGCAAGATACCGGCTGACAATACCAACCGCATATGCTATGTCTGGACGCGTACACACCATAGCATACATCAAACTTCTTACAGCTGACGCGCAGGGTATCTTCTGCATCTCATCTACCTCTGTCTTTGTCTTAGAACACTGCCCGTTGCTCAATCTGAAGTGACCATCCGATTCGACTTGGCTTCGTTTATTTGCATTCACATTGAACCGCTCTAGACTTTCTCAATATACCGCTTGTGATGACCAAAGCTCGCTACTTCTATCACGGGTTATCTCCATTCCTAGGATTTGTTTAGCCAGGCCCAAGTTTTTCATCGAAAAAGACTTGCCCAACTCCTATTTCAGCCTGTCAATCTTCTTGATGTCTTTTTCCATGATGAGCATGTCATCAACGTATAACAGCAAAACTAAGAAATCATCATCTGAGAACTTGCGGGTGAACACATAGTGGTCCGACTCCGTTCTGTCATATACATGCTGTAACATGAACGAGTCAAACTTTTTGTACCATTACCGTGGAGTTTATTTCAGCCTATACAAGCTCTTCCTCAACCTACACACCATATGCTCCTTGCCCTTAACTTTGAACCCCTCTGGTTGGTGCATGTAGATCTCTTCTTCTAAGTCACCATGGAGGAAGGTAGTTTTAACATATAACTGCTCTATCTCTAGATCCATGCTAGCCGCCAACCTAAGTAATACTTGTATGGATGTCATCTTCGCCACTGGTGAGAATATCTCCTCGAAATCTATGCATTTCCTCTTACCAAACCCTTTCACCACAAGTCTGGCCTTGAACCTCGTCTATGAATTCTTCTACTCAACCTTCTTTCTGAACACCCACTTGTTGCTTAAAGCTTTCTTTTCCTTAGGCAATTTCACCATATCATAGGTGTGGTTCTCATGCAAGGATTTCATCTCCTCTTGTATAGCTTTCAACCACTCCCCCTTATGCTCGTCAGCTAAGGCCTCAGAATAATCTTTTGGCTCTCCCCCATCAATCAGCATAATGTACTCATGCAGTGAGTACCTCTTAGATGGTTGTCTATCCCTAGATGACCTCCTCACCTGTGGCTCAACAGGTGGATCAAGTGAGGGCTGATCTCCTGGTCCATCTTTTAAAGGAATTCCCTTATCCTCTGCACCTTATTGTACTCTCCCGTCATCAGGCACCACAGAAGGAATAATCGGATCTATGTCCTCTAGCTCACCTGAAGTAGGTTGAGTTCTTCTCTGGCTTACCAATATCTTTTATACACTGATCTTCAAAGAAAACCACATCTCTGCTCTTGACGAGGTTCTTTCCAGTCAGATCCTACAATCTGTAACCGAACTTTTCATCACCGTACCCCAAGAACACACCTTGCCTGATCTTTATATCGAGCTTGGACCTCTCGTCCTTTGGTACGTGAATGGATGCCCCGCATCCAAACACCCTGAGATGACTGTACGATGGATCATGTCCAGTCCACACCTTCTCAGGTACTTCTCCATTCAACAAGGCTGATGGAGACCTATTTATCAAATACACTGCCATGTGGATTACTTCTCTCAGAACGTCTTGGGCAACTTCGCATGGGATAACATGCATCTGATTCTCTCTACAATGGTGCGATTCATTCATGTATGGGATAACATGCATCATTGAACGGGTCTTTGGATAACATGCATCATTCTAACAACAACTTCGCATTGGATAACATGCATCATTATACTGGGAGGTCTTGGGAATCGTCTGTTCATGCCGTATACCCAGGGACTTACAATACTCATGAAAGTCGCCAATGTATTCACCACAATTATCAGTGCGGATACACTTCAATGATCTACCTCTCTCTCTCTCTCTCGACCATAGCATAAAATAATTTAAACACACCAAAAACCTCATCCCTAGATTTCAAAGCATAAACCCAAACCTTCCTATATGCATCATTTATAAAAGTCATAAAATACAATGCCCCACTCATGGTTTTTGTTCTCATAGGACCACAAATATCAAAATAAACCAAATCTAATGTATGTACTTTATTAACATGAGAAGCAGTTTTAATAAATGAAACTCTATATTATTTTCCTGATAAATAATCAATACAGGTTTTAAGAGGTGTACCTATCACGTCTATAAGGAGTCGCTTCTTTGCCAGTACCTGAAGCCCTTTTTCACTCATGTAGCCTAGACGCCTGTGCCACATGTCAATTACTGAATCTTCTGCTGCGTTCAACCTACCCTTGCACACACTGACACTTACCTTGTAAAGGGTGCAACACTTCTTTCCTCTGGCTGCGATCAACGAACCCTTGATGAGCTTCCATCGCCTACCAGCAAACAAGCTTTTATAGCCATCATCATCCAACCTTCCCGTTGATATCAAGTTGAGGTGAAGGTATGTGATATGCCTCACATCCCTGAGAACCAATGTGCAGCCCACATCAGTCTTCATACAAATATCACCGACTCCTACGATCTTTGATACGCCAGAATTTCTCATTTTCATAGTCCCATAGTCACCAGACTTGTAGCTTATGAAGAAGTCCCTACATAGAGTCGCATGAAAAGAAACTCCTGAGTCAATCACCCAATCGGTGTCCTGACCCGTAGCCGTGAGACATATCGTGATCCATTGAAAGAATAACTACAACGTCGCCATCTGAAGCGACCGCAGTGGAATCTGATTCATCTTCCTTCTCCTTTCCTTTTCCTTTCTTGTCGTTCTTCTTACGACGACATTCATCTTGTAGTGGCTCTTCTTGCCACAATTCCAGCAATCAACATCCTTTCTATTACTCGACTTGCCTCTTGATTTATCTCAGACTTTCTCGCCCTTCCTGTTCTTTCCTCTCCTTTGTTCCTGTATCACAAGGGCCTCTTGCAGAGTAGACCCTTGAGAATTTCTCCTTGTCTCCTCATTGAAGAGACAGCTAGTAACCTGTTCCATGGATATCTTTCCATCTGGCGCGGAGTTACTTAGAGACACCACCAATATCTCCCAACTGTCAGGCGATGAACTAAGCAATAGTAAAGCCTGCAATTCATCATCCAGGACCATCTTCATAGCGGAGAGCTAGTTCACTATATTACTGACATCATTCATGTGCTCGTTCACAGAACCACCATCTTTGAACTTGAGATTCATAAGTCGCCTTACCAGAAAAATCTTATTACCAGTTGTCTTCCTCTCATACAGCTTTTGTAATTTCAACCATAGGCTAGCGGCTGAGGTTTCCGTAAACACATGGTGGAATACAGAATCGTCCAACCATTGTCTAATAAACCCCACCGCCTTTCGGTCCATCTTCTTCCAATCATCATTAAACATATCCTTGGATTTTGCTGATATGCCTAAAATTGGAGAATATAGGTCTTTGCAATAAAACAAGCCCTCCATCTTAGCCTTCCATATGGTTCAGTTAGAACCACTAAGGTTGATCATCCTTGATGAGCCACCTTCCATAATTTAAAATCGATCCTACCCGTTTAATAAACTTAGCTTTGATACCACTTTGTTGGGGCCTTGCACAAAACCCTAGGATCTAGCCTTCCGAAACAAACCAGAATTATGGAATAATAAAGCAATGAAATAAATCAAAGCATAAACCACACAACACCAGAGAATTTTACGTGGAAAACTCTCAAAGAGGTAAAACCACAGGACCTCGTCCAGATCAACAATCCACTATGAAGTAGAACGTTACAACCTTCTTCACTCACGCAGGAGTTGATAAACAATAAGAGAACAAAAAAAAAATGAAGAGATCTCACCGATCATGACAACGTAGAAGCACTGAGACGTGGACTGCGAAGTAGATCACCTCTACGAGCATAGCCTCCCTTCCACAAGCTTCCTCTCTCTCTTTCTCTCTCTCTCTCTCACATTTGATAGCCCTAAGCCCTCCTAGAAAACCTTTAGTAAACTTTAGAATACTCTATTATGCACCCCAATCCCCCATACACCCCTTTATATAGGAATAAAAAGAGGTAGAATCCAAATAGGAAATAAAATTCATAGAATCTGCATTTCCGCAATCGCATCTGCGTAACTCTTCGATGATATCAAAGATCTCTCGATGACAACCTTCGATATCATCGACAGTCCTTCGATGATATCGAAACAGGACCAAAACTATCCAGCGACCAAGGGTGAAAATTCTGACAATTATCGATGTCATCGAAAGTCTCTCGATGACAACCTTCGATATTATCTAAAGTCCATCAATGATATCGAAACAGGACAAAAACTATCCAGCGACCAGCAGTAAAAAATCCAACAATTATCGATGATATCGAAACTGGTTCGATTTCATCAACCCAACAATGAGGAGAAAAATCCTCATCAGTTGTGAAATCTCCTACGACTTATGGAAATATTGTAAAGCTAAGGGATTCATCTAGATGGGTCTCCTAAAGGATTTAGATAAGGATATATTAATAGACTTAATGTCTAATCTCTAGAGAATGGAAAGTTCATCCGCATTTTCATAATTTAGCATAAAATGCTCATTGGAGTAAATAATCACAAAAAGATTGGCATGAAACTCTTTGGTATAAAGTTTAGGGTGAGGAATATGGGTTGGGAATCACCTAGGCTTCTATTGCACCGGTTATATGATCTTTACTATGACTATGAGACTGTTGTCATGATCTGGACCGCTCTTAAGAAGATATAGAAAAATGGAGGGTTGGGCATAGGGCTGTACACGAACTGAGTTAGCTCAGTTAGCTCGCTCGACTTGACTCGAAAAAGCTCAATTCGACTCGGTTTGAAACTGAGTTCGAGCCTAGTCGAGCTAATTTTTTAAGCTCGAAAAAATTGTAAACCAAGTTTGAGCTTGCTCGAGCTCGACTCGACTCGGATCATACCCCAACTTGAATCGAACTCAGATCGAACCAATTCAGTGACTATGTTAATTTGATATTGATGTTGCTCACTAAGTGTTTAATGAAATGACACAACGAAGTGTCGGCTGGTGGCAAGGAAGGTATGTATATGAAACAAATACCATTTTTTTCTTGATTTTGATGTTGCCTACATGGTGTTTGATGAAATACCTATAAACAGTTGTTGCTGTTTTATACACAGTAAGAAATTGAAAGTGCACTCTGTGTGTTTGTGAAAATGTCACACAGGCTGAATCGAACTGGCCCAAGTTGCTGACCGAACCAAGTCAAGCTGGCCAATAAGGCTCGAGGACCGAGCCAAGCCAAGTTCGAGTTGGGGTTAGCTAGTGGCTGAGCCGAGTCTGGTTGTGCCAAGCTCGACTTGGTTCGACTCGTGTACACCTCTAGTTGGGCATTAAAAAAAATTATTTTGTCAATAGGCACTTTAAATTACAAATTAGTAATGAAGCAAGTGAATAAATTTAACCTCATAACCCATGAAATTATGTTTAAGGGAATTAAATTGAATGAGCTTTTCCAGGTGGCAATAGTAATTGAAAAATTACCGCCATCTAAGAAAGACTTTAAAATTTTCTTTCAACATAAAATAAAAGAACTTTCATTAGAATAACTTATTATATACTTTGGATCAAGAAAGAGACGAGGCTCCGGGACCAAATTTTAGATAAAAAGGAAGAGGTGTCTGAAGTTCTCATAATAAAAGAGAAAAATAACTAAAACCAACAAAAATAAAAACTCAATAACATTAAGCCAAATTAAAATATATATAGTTCAAAAAAGAAACCTAAGTCAAGCATAAGAATTTTAAAAAATAATAATAATAATAATAATAAATAAATAAATAAAACTCACAATTAAGATAATTGCCAAGTTGTTTTATTTATGTGAAACCTAGTTACTTTACAAGAGTGTTATAATTGTAAAAATGAAAATTAAACTAAAGTCTGCACCTCAAGTAAATATGACCGAAGAGCCTCCGATCGTGGTTGTGGTATGAAGATTAACATGGTATGTATGGAACCATGTGATGATTGGCGGATTAATATATGTGTGAATTAAAGCTGGTTATAAGGAGGTGCCCTCTAGAATAAAAGGTTTAAATGAAAATTTTATCACTATGAATGTGATTGTACAAGTCAAGGTCGAAATTGTGTTCACCTTGGGGAAAACTATCATATTGGTCCATGTTCTTCTCGATCTAGACATGCGCAAGAACCTTGTCTCAAGTTTGAGCATAGTAAGTTTGAAGTAGGTTCTTAAATCTAATCAAATTATAATAACTAAGAATTGTTCTTTTTTTAGTGAAAAGCTATGCTAATCATGATTACGGAATGTTCAATTAAATTTATAACCAAATACAGTTCTCCTACTTACATGGTATGCATGCACTATTCATTATAGCATGGTAGACTAAGCCATGTGAATGCTAAATTGATTTAAATATGACTACCTGTATGATTTTTCGAAAAATATGAATTCTATTTACATTCCAAATTAGTAACTAGAAAATCTTTCTTGCTTACGTACATAGAGATCTCGTTGGTGTCTTGCCTCTGAAGTTCAACTCCACTACGAACATATAGTTGATAATCAAATCACCATGAAGTCTTGTAGTTGTTAGCCATGACTACCTTACCTATGAAGCCGTAGTTCCAATAACCAACTGATTGTCATCCACCAATCATCTTGCCTACGAAGTACAATTCCAATCAATGAATAAATTTTCATTTAACCACAAATGCCTTACTCATGAAGCTCATCCGTGCGACTAATAGACCGTTGAAGATATTCCCACCATTTATTCTCATGAACCACAATTGTCTCGCTTAACGAAGTTTAGTAGTACAACAAATAGATTGTCGTTCATAACTCATCCGTGCGACTAATAGACCGTTGAAGATATGCCCACCATTTATTCCCATGAACCACAATTGTCTCGCTTAACGAAGTTTAGTAGTACAACAAATAGATTGTCGTTCACAACAACAGTCTCACCTACAAAGCCAACCGAGAGACGAACCAGACATTGGTGCCTAGAAACCGTCTTATCTACTAAGCTTGGTATCTAGCCAAGTGACGAGCAAACTGTCATCAATCATACATTTTATTTATTTATTTATTAATTTTTCAAGCCGACTATAGTTGCACATTCAATAATATTATTACTCTGGCTTTGTTTTTACTTTAATTTGTATTACCTTTTTGTTAAACTGTATAAGCGATCATGCGCTTAATTGAAAGTCATTTCGTTGCAAAGTAAAAAAGCCCTTTGCAAATTTCCAAATTCTCTGTAGTCAGTTGGTAGATTGACAACGCAATCCATACGAAATTCAGTCATTTGGTCTCTCAGGGCATGGGTCACAAGGCCTTCAATTCAATTCAAGCCATAGCAGGCTCTAGCACACCTGACATGTAAATATGATATGAACAATTGAATTTTTGCTAAACCATCCGTGATTTTCTCTTCTTTTTTTTCTTTTTTTTTCTTGTTTTCATTTTCTTTTTATTTATTACACACAATCCTTATAAACTTTGTGTCCCATTACAATCAAATAATTAGATTTCGGTGGCGAATTGTTTGGTTTGTAATTTAATTTATATTGATCCCATTGGCTCATTAGGTAAACCGTACCTGCATGCTGGTTAGACTACAGACCATCAGTTGATTTTTCTTTCCCAGTGCGGCCTGCCTAATGAGTGGATTGACATGGTTTTCTCAGCAGGTGATCTGATGGTGGGCCACCATTTACATGATTTGGATGTTATAGACAAGTCACACATTGGCAACAAACACAGGGATGCATGTAATGTAAGTGAATGCGGATTGCCTACTGACACTGCCAGCGGGAGTGCAGACCCGCGTGTTTCTGCCATACCGTCCATCCATTTTTTTTAATACCATTTTAGGGCATTCAAGTGGACCACACTATAGGAAAACATTGGTGATTGAACACCCACCGTTAAAAACTTCCAAAGGTCCAATGTAATGTTTGTTTACCATCCAACCTATTTATTATTATTATTATACCACATAGACCTGAATGAATGAAGTGAAAATATAAATCAATTTTTGTGACCGCACAAAATATATTAATAGTGGGCATTCAATCACCGTTGTTTCTTGTAATGTAGTTTTACCTGATATTTAGATTTATTTTATTTGTGGAAGCAGGAAATAAAATGATTTAAAAAATGAACCATACATGAATAAAACACATACATCATGTCCCACTGTATCATTAAAAACTTCATCAGGCGTACTGTATTGTTTATCTTTCATCCAATCTATTGATAAGGTCATGCAAACGTGAATAAGGAAAAACATAAATATCAACTTCCTTTGAAGCTTTTGTCGCTTAAAGAAGTTTTTAACATGTGTTCAATTATCACTGTTTCACATGGTGAGTTTAACATGAGATTTGGATTTACTTTATTTTTAAGCTCATCCACTGGAATGATCTGAAAAAATGAATGGACGGTCTGGATAAAACACACAGAGCACCGTCCAATAGCTGCTGGCTACTGACAGCATCAGTAGGCAATCCAGGTCCTACAACTAGCTGTCCATGATCAAGTTTCAATATCCCCATCGGTGTGCTTCTTGGAGTGAGGCCCATTAACAGTGGGGCCCACCTGATCAGACGTCTCAATCTTCCACGGCCAATGTGCCACATCCAACGGCATGCAATCACACATGGTAAGTATCCCCCCACATCGGGTACTTACTCTTACCCGGGTGGTAGACTCCCAGTAGTTTCAACACCGGGTCAAGGGTTCGATTACCCACCGGTGGTGAAATCCCACGGCTTGCGTAAGCATGCGTGTGTAAGTTGCGTGCGTGGGGTTTTTTAAAAAAAAATATATATAGATCCGGCGATATTCCATCGAAGAAGCCATGTGGTGGGCCCCACACAAATGATCGGGTTGCACTCCTAGGGCCTGTTTGGACAGCCACATTGGAAGGAGTAATCCCAAGATTGGCCAAGCATGCCAAACAGACACATTGAACTTTTGCCTAGATATAGCAATCCACCGACGTCACAATCATTACCTTGAAATCCACCCAATTCTTCCTAATCCCGTCTTATTTTGCCTAGGACGTGTTTAGTTGGACGGATTGGAAGGGATTTGCCAATCATGTCACATAGACTTGGTGGTGAAATCTTGGATACAGCAATCCCACAGCAATCTACTGGCGCATCATTATTACCTTCAAATGGCTGCCATCCACCCTATTACAACCCAATCCCATGGAATCTGCCCGTCCAAACACGCCCCTAGGAACTCCGTCGCACGCATTTACCATTTTCTGCATTTGCGCGGCCGGAAAAAAAAAAACCGCACGCATTAAGTCTCCATTTTCTTGGGAGAGAATATACCGTAGAGCCATCTCCACACAGCACACGTGACAGTATTAAACATCGATCGGGACCGTCCATCTATTTCTCCTCCTCATGGATTGAAAATATTTTGAAATACACAATACAAGATAATCTGGTTAACTTCCCATCGGCTTTAAAAAATACAGTAGAAGACAAAATCTTAACGGTCAGCATTCAATGAAAAGAATTTAACAGACAGGATTGTCTAATATATGTGACTTTTGAAACATGGGCCATCCATATATAATAGTTCTAATTAGATGAATGGCTTTGATTGATTCATACCCTACCATCTATGCTTTGGAAGAGATGGAACACAAGATTCTGATTCTTCCGCCTACACCGTATCATATCCTCTTCTGACTGGCGGCAAAAGCAAGGCGACTCTTTTTATTCTTTCGTTGGATGGATACGCGCCAAAAAAGCATGTTCTAGCCTGATAAGTGGCTTAAAAACCCAAGCCCGGCCCAATTATTTATTGGACCTGTTTAAGGGCCTGAAATTCAAGCCCAAGTCCATATCAGGATTACATAAGGGTGCACAACTTGGGCTGGTTGGGTCAGGTTGAGGGTCAACCCAAACATGACTGGACCTTCAAAGGAACCAACTAACAATCCCACCTAACTTAAACCTAATCCAAATTCCTCTCTACCTAACCCTAAGCCGGCCCAACCTTACCCTAACACGTGATTATTCCCAACTCGAAATAACCTGACTTGAATTTGCTCAACCTGAAGCCAACCTAATTTCAAATAAAATTGGACCTTTGCAATTATAACCCTACTCGAAGGAACTGACAAGCTAACCTGAACTCAAGTTGGGTCAATTGGGTTTGAATCGACACAAACCCATTTTGTAGCTCCAACACTTGGGGAGCTAACTTGAAGAAGGATTACACTACTTTTATGAGTGGAAAATTTTCGCATTTGATACATGTGAGGCGTTTGAAGTTGGATGATGGCGTTTGTGCTACAAGTAGGTATGGAATGTCATCCTTCAATGAATGCCGAAACATGAATACAAATTTCTAATATTTTTTTTAGAATTGGCTATCTATTTTCTTCTAAATTCTTGATTATTTTGATTCATTTTCTCAAATTATTAGTTAGAATTTTCATGCACAATGCTAACGGAGAAATACGAGTAATTCAAATCATTCAAACCTGGCCCCACTTTACACGCATGATTGTGGTGGACCAGTATCATAGCCTGACCGTTGGCTCGATTAAAGTCACATGTACAATTTCGGAACGCATGCAATTGCAACATTATCGAATAACCACAAAACAGGCCTCGGCCGAGATCCAGTGGGCCCAAGATAGATGGGCCTAAAGAATCGGCAGATCAGGCCCACTGTAAGTCCAAGGCAAAACCCTTCTCTGAAACTGCCAAAAATCGGCATTGTCTTGTCTCTGGCAAGACTTGTCATCTTCGATCTCCAAAAACATTTGCTTTTATGATTGCATTTCTGTCCCTCTTTAAAATCCAATCAAGACAAGAAAATCTCGTCCCAAACAGGTATTGGAAGTATTTGAGTTTTGTCAGAAAGAATACCGAGATCACCGTCTCCTTTTGTCCTTTCCACTCCATCATCTTGGAAGTACATACACCATAATCCTATATATATGCTTTTTTCATAAGCTCATACCACATCATTCTCTCCTCTCTTCTCCCGCACTACCACCACTCAAGCAACAAAGAAAACAACAGAGAGAGAAACAAGAGAGAGAGAGAGAGAGAGAGAGAGATGGAGATGGTTATGGTGAAAACCGAAGAAAATAGCGGGAAGCGCAATCTTGGGGCGTTGGAAGGGGAGGAGCCCAAGTGCATTAAGAGAAGGAGAAGAGATCCCAGTGCAGTAATTGCGGCCAACGACGGTGCTACTGAACCATCTTCAACCGTCGCTACAACCACGGTTAAGAGGAGCTCTAGATTCAGAGGCGTTAGCAGGTCTGAAGATGAACTTTTCTTCTCCTTTCTTCTCCTTTCTTCTTCTTTTTCTTCTTCTAAATACTATAGGAAATCGACATGCAGGCATAGATGGACGGGTCGCTTCGAAGCTCACTTGTGGGATAAGGGTTCTTGGAATGTAACACAGAAGAAGAAAGGAAAACAAGGTATTAAAAAAATAATAATAAATAAATAAATAAATATGGCGTATTTTCGATAGCTACTTTGTCTTACTTTCTATTTCTTTCACTTGTTTTTTATACTTACAAAATTCTTCTTCCTCTTGTGTCATCTCTTTCGTTGGTTTGTGGGCTGGGCTTGAATCCAATCATTGAATAATGGAACAGTTTATCTTGGTATGTATCATATATTCCTTAAACAAGATTAGATTCGTTGTTGTGTGTTCTTTATCAAGTGCTTTGTAATGTTCCATTTCTAGCTAAGAAGTTCATATCATATGTTTTTTTTTTTTTAACAGGAGCTTACGATGCCGAAGAATCCGCTGCAAGGGCCTATGATTTGGCTGCACTAAAATACTGGGGCCCCACGACGTTCACGAATTTCCCGGTACCGATGATTATACACTCATTTCTTGTGTCCATACAACATGTGTTCCTTGCCTGGATCAATTGGCTACATTCCATGGGTCCCATAAATCAACCTGGTCCACTCATCATGCGGGCCGGCCGCACTTGTGTAGGAAATGCGAAGCTCGCTTCGTGGGTTGACTACTGGCCTGATATTCAGCCACATCATCTACTTACTGGGGCCCATCTGATGCACATCTTGGATATCCCACATGTGTGAGGTTGACGTGTGTGCAACGGCTAAAAACTACACAAGCTTGTTCAGGCAGTCCACGAGTGTGGACAGCTAGAATGCTTGTTAATTTGGTGCAAGTGACAGTATCAGACCACTCATTATATCTGTATCACTATTGATTTTTCAGGTGTCTGATTATGAGAAAGAAATCCAAATAATGCAGAATGTAACAAAAGAAGAGTACTTAGCCTCTTTAAGAAGGTGATATTCCTCATTTTGATTATCTTAGTAGATTTGAATCTAGCTGTCCACCATTGATTTTATGTCCTTAGCTAGTTTCTCTTCTTGTCTACAGGAAGAGCAGTGGTTTCTCTAGAGGCGTATCCAAGTACCGTGGCGTCGCAAGGTATTATTCATTTCAATCCATTCTCATTGAAATTCCACACTCAAATTACAAATCAATGGGTGCATGAACTGAATTTAAAAGTGTTCATAACCATCCATCAATGCCAAAATCATGAGCCCAGTGTCGTGATACTAAGAATTGCTAGGAGATTTGTGTGTTTTCTCCATTGTTTTGCAATGGGGTTGCTAATCCCTTTTTATAGACTCCAATCCACCATCCTAACTATTTAGATCTTCAATACCCCAAAAAGAAAAGCTAATCCACATTAACCTTTTGATTTGAACGATTTAAAATCAATTTTAGAAAATAAACATTATTTTGTTATATCAATGGTGCTAAAAATAAGTTCAAAAATCTTGATTAGCAAACCATTGCAGGGATTGCTAGGGTCCCCACCAAGAGTGGTTGGGATCAAGAGGGCGTCATGGCCATTGATCCAACATAAACCATTGTTCAATATATAGTGAATCATTCACTGTCCATTCCCAATAGGATCATGCAATAGTGTGCCATTATTTCTTGGTGGTGTACTATCCCAAGAACCGAAGATCGACGATGATGAAAAATAACGTCTTGGATGAAATGCAGGCACCATCACAATGGCCGATGGGAAGCGAGGATCGGGAGGATTTTCGGGAACAAGTACCTCTACCTTGGGACCTACAGTAAGTTTTTCTACTAGGATTATATATATGGTCAGGATCAACGGACTCTTGTGGTCATGAATCTGATCAACGTGGAATGTTTCAGGTACCCAAGAGGAGGCAGCCGCAGCATATGACATTGCTGCCATCGAATATAGAGGGATCAATGCCGTGACCAACTTCGACTTGAGCACATACATCAGATGGCTGAGACCAGGGGCCAACTCACTCATCAAGCCCCATGAACAGTGGTCCAATGTAGAAACCCGATTGACGCCATCGTCCTCCAACATCCACCCAAGTGAGGAACCGCAGCCTTCACTGCAATGCAATGTCTTCCCCAGCAATGAAGTAGGCTCTCCCCGAATGCAAGAATACAGCACTACTCAGCTACTCCCAAGTGAGCCCCACAGCAAACACCCCACTTCACCAACGGCTCTCGGCCTCCTTCTGCGGTCGTCAATATTTAGAGAGTTGGTGGAGAAAAACCCAAATGCAGCTGATAATGAAATCGAGGTGGGTGAGACAATGCAGCGGCAACAGTTGGGAAACAGTGGTGAATTTAGTGGGAATTTCTACAATGGAATACCTGGTGTACCTTATGTGTGTTCTTCAAATGCCGATACCATTCCTGGCATTGAATTGGGTGAGGAGAGCCGCACCGCTTCCTACTTTGACCGCCCAGAGCAGTCGCTTTGGAGCAGTGTTCTAAGTATGTCTTCCATCAATTAGCTAACATTAGAGTAGATGTTTGGAACAGTGTTCTAAGCATTTCTTCCGTCCATTAGCTAACATCAGAGGAGATGTATAGTTGTTTCTTTGTTTCTACAAAAATAAAATCAATTTCTTTCTTATGTTATGGGCCAGCAATAGGGGCAAGTTTGGGTCAGCTCGCAAGGGTCGTCTGGCACTACAGAATTGGTGTGAATTGGAATCCAAATCGCAATTACCATGGAGTTCTCTGTTGTGTTTGACAGCCTATAATTAAAATCTATTGCAATCCAAAAGTTATGTTTTGCAGTCTGTAATTTGAAATGCATTAAATTTCTGTAGTATATATATTCACACAAACCTAAACTTAATTTAGTAAATAAGCTTTAATGACCTAAATTAGTGTACATATATGATATTTAACAAGATGATTGTAAAAAGCCTGTTCAAATATATACTTTGACCAAAAATGAGGATATTTTGAGCCTTATGTGAGCTACAAACGTAACAACTTGATCAAACAACGTGATTCACCAACATTTTTTAACCGTACATTACATGGTGAACGTTTGGACCGTTTGGGCCATTCTATAAGTGTGATTTTAGTGATGTAGTGGATAATTAGATTGTTTGGGAACATCATCAGCGTGCTACATGTATAGAGAATTAGTAGCCTAGAGACAATTATTATTTGCGCCTCTCTTAGCTACCTTTAAAAAGGAATCCATTTTTCCATTCACCACCAATTCTTAACTATATGGAGTGATTTCATAACATCCCAAAAAATAACTACAGCTAAATGGAATAATTTCACAGAGTACTAAAAAACAACTTTTGATTTGCCATCTATTCACACCAACTAAACAACCTTACTTGTTTCCATGCACACTAACCAAAAACTTCACTTTTTTCAATGCACACCATTTCATCCTACCAAATTGGTATTGTATCTATCCTAACTGGGTTCACTTCTTGCCATTTGGGTCCTTTTGCATTTGGGTCTCTCACTCTTAAAGATTCGGATGTCCTTGATCAGATCGGGCTTGGTAGCCATTGGATCTTTGTATGGTTGGGCATCCCGATGAATGGATTATATTACTCACATATGTGCCAGTTTGACGTATGCATTGATGTGCAAATGGACTCTCATACAAGCATTTATATACTTAATATAAATAATATCAATATTAAAACTAACTGAATCATAATTGGAATTGACTTGACACTCAATTTTAAGTGGGTCTTAGGTGATGGACTGTGGTAGATCCGAATCCAACCCGTTTTCTCAAGGGGTCCAAAGAGTTGGACTAGAACAGTTAAATCGAGTTAGTTCAGTATTGAACCAAGATGGTAATTGTGTCCTTGTTGTGAATACAAGGAAACACCATTGATCTTTTAACTTGGTGTTGTTGAATGCATATGCAGACAGCGTGACATTTATTATTTAAATTTATTATTACTATAGACCGAGTGATCCAATTACACAACCAATTTGGGGAGCTGAAACACTATACCCTGTGGCCCTCTCAAATTAACCACCTGCAAGAAGACATGCCAATTCATATCCCGATCCGAAGATGGAAGTGGTATGCCGACGACATGGTCCCATTCCATTTGCAAGTAGATGGGCCCCACATAACATATATATCTTACCTCACCCCCTTATTTCCTTACCTCAAATATCATTATGGTCGTGAAAGAAAGCAGGCGCAGCTTTTCCCAAAATAGGATTAGGCAGCCTATCCCAGAACAGGGTTGTGTGGATTTTTCAAAAGTAAGATTGCACAGCTTTTCCTCAAGAACAGGGATTGTGCGACTTTTCCTCAAGAAGGGGGTTGTGTGGCTTTTCCTAAAGAAGTGGGTTCTACGGCTTTTCCTCAAGAATGGGGAACCCAAAGTCAATTGATGGAGAGAGAAAATGTGATGGCTTCAGGATAGATTATTTGATATCTACCATTTTTCTCTTCATGTAGTGCAACTTTTCTTCACGAATGGAGAAAGGTTAGAGAGAGAGAGAGAGAGAAGGAGAAGGAGAGAAAGTTGTGAGAGAGAGTGGGGTGTGTGTGTGTGTGTCTGTGTGTGTGTGTGTGTGTGTATATATATATATATATATATATATATATATATATATGCCCCATACATATATATATGCCTAGGAGGGGGGACCCACTTGGGGTTGGTCGCGCTTCCCCTCACTCTCCTCAATTTCTAACATCTCCCACTTAACCCCATAGTGAGGAACAAAACTAACATTGTCCATTCCAACGGTATTGACTGACATTGTATGCATAGTGTAACAATCGAAGACGTGGGATCAGTCGGGGTACTAGTGTCTCTATACAGAGGTATTTGTACTCTTAAGTGGCCACTTCATTAGCACATAGCCTCCCAAGCTCTCTAAAGCCTACCCTTGATCTGTATGACTACACCGAATAGAGACAATCCCTAATCTAGGATCACTCTACCAGCATACACAGTTATCCTCTTATCAAGTTTAAATCACAAATCCTTTGTAAACATTCTCTAAATGTTTTTGAAACTAAATTATTTATTTACATACACATAATTTCAAAAATCAGTTTGCAAGTCATCCTTTCAAAACTCAATATTATTGTGGCGGATAGTATCAAAGTGCGTAATCGTGTTCCTAGGAACCAAGTGTCACTGCCCACACAACTATGCAATTCAAAATTGACTAAGCCACTTTTCTAGCAGTACATATTCGGTTGAATCAATCATGACCTTCGTAATGTACACTAAAATAGTGACACTCAATCTTATCCTCTTGTACACAAAGGTGGGTAGGTAAGGGCACAAGGGTTACCTATGCGATTAGCTTGCTCATATAATGCATTAATTGGATCTAATCAGACACCAATAAGTAAATCGGTCCTGGAGCAAAGTCCAACTCAACACCTTGAGCATGTGCTCGCTCACTTACGCAATAAAGTGAACATTCTAGGCATATGTTGGGTCTATATGCATAGGTCCCATCTAAAGCGCGTGAGTATTAGCTCAGCTCAGCACCTCTTAATCTCATCATATAGAGGTATTGCTTAAAGCACGTAAGTTTTGGTTCAATAACTTCTAATCTGGCTCTTTATAGGCCATGACATCATCAAGAGATAGAGGCCCTGCCTACAGTGCATGAGTGCTGGTTCAACAACTCCTAACATCGTCTATCACTATGAATGTAATTCGACTCCAAGAGTTTCATCCCAAGTCACCCAATGTTATTCATTGTGTAATAATTTTAGGCTAAGAAGCACTAACACGTGCAAGATTTATCTAAACATGCATAATATGTCACGAATACATACATAGTTGTGACTGGAGGCGACCTTACTCTGTGTTGTCTCATCTTATGCATTGTTATAGAAGGTGGTCACACCTCATCATGCTTCATCATCCTAAACATGCCTTCAACTCAACTCACATGGGTGGTCAATTCCTGTATGAGCAGGGAAGACAGGCCCAGGGAAGACGGAAACGGATTGGCTACTCCCCCTGACACCAGCCAATGGCTGGTGGTCGGTGCTCCGTGGGCCTCACCATGATGTATATCTTTCATCCATGCCGTCCGTCTATTTTTACAGATCATTTTAAGGTATTAGACCAAAAATGAGTTATATCCAAATCTTAAGCTGACCACATTACATGAAACAGTGTTGAATGAGCTTTGACCATTAAAAAACATTTTGGGGCCATAAAAATTTTGGATCAAGCTGATTTTTGTTTTTTACCTTCATCTGGGCCTGTATGACCTAATCAACATATTGGATGTCAAATAAACAGTGCAGTGGGGATTAAGAGGATTTTAATGATCGATATCCAATCACTATTTTTTTTATGTGGTGTGGTCCACCTGAGATCTATATACCTCTAATTTTTGGGCTAAAGTCATAAAATTACTTGTAAAAATAGATGAACGGAATGGATGAAACAAAAACATCATGGTAGGGCCCACAGAGTACCGACCACCAGCCACGGGGCTGGTGTCAGGGGGAGTAGCCAATCCGTTTCCAGGGAAGACAGGCCTGCCAACGAAAAAACTACCACTAATGATTCAAGGCCTATATGATTTATTATGCATATATATTTAATGTGTGGCTTAAAAAAATATATGTCATTATGCATTAAAATAAATAAATTACATCACCCACTCTCTAGAATACTTGGACTCTATCCCATTTCACATATGCAAGTCTCAGAATACTGTATAGTGGGACTCAGAATACTGTATAGTGGGATCTTTACCATCATAACTAGTGGGGATGAAAATACCACATTCCACTTACACAAAATATATCAAAATATCTAGAGTTCCATCTACCTGACATTTATCTCAAATAAATCTCTAGTAATGGGCTTCGTCATGAGATCAGTCATTATTTCACTGATGGGAATGTACTCAAGCATAACATGCTGTAACAACTCATGCTTGAACCCCCAATGTAAATATCAAAATCAAAACATGCGGCACCTTTAGACATTAAATAGTTAGTTTAACCCACCTAACAACGTAAATCCATCAGAACTTCCACCAAAAATGCTTAAACGAACCCTTCAGAGAGATCTGACGGTGCAGATTTCTCCGATCATCATGTGGGTCCCACTTTTGATCCACGCTTGTGCACAGACCTGTGTACACCGGCTGTACATGGGACCGGGTATTGGGTCAATGGGGTCTGACCTGATTGAGACCAGAAAAAGTGGGCTCCCGTTTTTCCCACTGCAAACGAGTTCAAACAAACTCGTTCGTTCTTTAACCTGAGATGGCCCTCCATCAGGCACCATCTTGGAATCAAAACCGTCCATTTTCAACAGATGATCCCACTGTCCATAACCATGCTCGATTTACACGTGACGATACACATGCATGTGCACGATCACCCACTCCAGACAGCGTGGCACTTAGAGCTCTCTCCGGATATAAAAATCCACATCGCCATCGCCTGGGCAAATCCGTTCGCCCAGGACGTTCAAGACCTCGCCCACGCATCACGCCAAATCCTAATCACGCCTACTGTTTTCGAAAATAGCTCCCTATTCAGCAAAATGTGGAAGGAATATTATCCATTTTTAGCAACATTCAATCTCAACCATCACTCACTTCCTAGAAGGTCCGCTCGAGTGATTTGAGGCGTCAAAGATAGGGCTACAAGATGTTTTTCCTAATGACAGAGATAATGCCAAGAAATTGAAACGGCACAACGGTTTTTGGCATCGACAAAACTATCCAGATCAACAATCCCTACTCACTGTTAGATGGACCACACATGCCTCTTTAGCATCATCCGAACCTGTTGAATGCGCTAGATCAACAGATCAACCGGCCATCGTAAAACCGCTATGACCGAGGGGTCATCTTCCCCAATCGGACCATTTATGCCGCATCTCGATAGGTTAATCCTTTCACTGATCCAAGACGTTCATCATGTGGCCTACCTCACCAAAACCTCATCAGGGATAATGTATAGACCCATGCAAGTGTCAAGCTATTCTCGATCGTTCTCCCGCTAATATCCCAACTAATCCAGGGATTAGCAAGGAAGCTGCTAGGAACGAATCAGAGCTATAAATAGCCGGATTTTTAGGGTGAAGTTTGAGGTAAAGTAAGAAAAGAAAGAGAGAAAGTGATAGAGAGGGAGAGAGGAGTCGGCCGCTAGAGCGAGTTACAGACTGCTATCGTAACTTGACTTAGTTTTTGTATAGGGCGAATCAGAGACAGACTCTAACCTGTTCCCTTGTTGAGAAGAAACAGAGATTGAGCTCCTTCGACCTCTATAGCTAGCTCGGTTCGAGGTGCGATCCAACCCAGTTGCAGACTCGAAAGAAGGTCGATCTCTCGTCGTCTCGCCTTACTCCAAGCCTCATCTCCATCCTCACCAAACGCTCTGTCTGGCAAACCGAGCAGATCTCTGTCCAGATCCTCCAACCAAACTCGAGAGTGAGTTCCAAACCAGTCACCCTCGAACAACTCGGTCCGCACCAGTTGAGTCATCTCCTGCCGACTCGTCACCCCAGCCTCATCCTATTCTCACCAATATGTAAGTCCACCATGACCGCACCTCCAGTGTCATAGTATTTCAATATTATCCTCTAACCGAGTCACTGATCATCAGCTCGGCCCGATAAACCGATCGGATCCGTGTAGACCCACCAACCAGACGCCCCAAACTCCAGTCGCACCACTTCATTCCAGCTAAGTTCCTACACATCTAAACCGAGACACGAAGCTGACTCCAGACCGAGTCAGGCCTGTCTTCCCCGAACCATCAGATAGATCCAATCTCCACCTCGGTAACATGTTGAAACACATCTATTCAAACTATAGCTCACATAACTCATTAGTGGAGTAACTCGGTCCCTCTTCTACTGAGCCAGTCCTGTGTTGCTCCAAAACGTTTTTAGGAGATCTTGGAGATCGACTCAAACCAAGTCTGAAAATAAGTTCCCCGACTAGGACGAGCTCGGATCAGGATACAACTCATCCTACCTCCTTCGATAGCCGAGAACAATCGCTATTCAGGTATAAAACCCAACGCCTGCTATCTAGGTTTAAAACCTCTCTTAACTCGGTTGTGATCAGTTGACTCATCCAGTTTCCCAACTGAGTCGAACTAAAACTGATGCCAGGGTCATCTAAGGAGAACTTGGGGAGCATCAGACCCGGGAGACCAGTGATCTGATTCTACAACAAGTAGCTTACCTAAACCTTAACTCAACCAGTTTACTGTTTGAGAGTTTCGAGTCGACTTGGTAGTGACTCACTGATATCTTATAACAATTTATCCAGGCACTACCTGCAACTGTTTACCTTGAAAGACACTCTTTCCTTCAACAAGTCCAAAACAAGTAAGTAGTGATCAAGGTTCATATAATTATTAGACCATATGTAAGTTGGGACTAGAAATATAAATTTACCTTGAATTTTAGGAATCTTGAACTCATCCGATAAGAACGTCCAAATCAAGGACAACACTCACCCAAGGTGAGGGATTACCCCCACGGCTTCTTTCATTCATAAATTTCCATGTTAGCTTAAACCTAAGTGTAGAGAATTTTGAAGTAATGAGATCATAGATTTCATTCCTTTTATTCCTATTTTGTGTTGAAGAATATGAAGTAATATTTTAATCCATATTGCTTTAATTATATATTTACCAACTATGTGTGTAGAATTTTGTCTTATAATTTCTATGCCACATTTGTAATTGTTTGATTACAGGTACACTTCTACTGGTCATGAAATAGGAAATTTCATTTCAAATTAATTTATAAATTGTATGGTGAGGGATTACCCTCATTGCTTCCTACATTATTTAATTTCCAAATTATTTTGAATCTAATATATGGATAGATCTTAGAATATGGTGAATAAGAATTTATTTATTAGTATTAAATGCCATGAAGTAATACTTTGAATCCTATCATTCAAATTCTATGTTAATTAACCACATGATTAAATTATTATTGTCGTCTCTACATTACATTGGTAATTACTTGATTATAGATATACTTCTAATGGCATGATATGAGCCTTACAATTTCATTTCATTTTATCTTATGTATTGTATAATAAAGATTATGCATGGAATGTCTTCTTTATAAGAAATATAGAAGAGACTCTTAAATAATCTAAATGATTTAATCACACTTGAGGTTGACATGTCACATTTGTGAGCCCTCATTTGAGCTTAGAGAAATTGTAAAGATCCATGTTAAATTTATGGTTGGATGCTTAACCTTTTACTAAGAACCTTGATCTGATTATGATTACGATATGAAGAGAAATCTTGTCAAATCTAAGGAATGTACATGAATATCATGGTGCATAACATTCACGCATGACACATGAGATTTACCGAGTACTCAATGTAAGCCACATTTTACTAGGTTTGCCAAGGGTTCTATTACTTGAGTTAAACCATTAGATTATATGCATTTGCATCACTATGGGCCGCTCACCCCTTTCATGAGGCTTTTCTGGGTTTAAAACCTTCTTGGGTGTATCCTGAGTATTTTTCCAGGAGGTTATACATCCTTGGGCGTACTCACCTACATGGTCTTTTCCAGGTAGTCAATCTATCGCAGGCGACCTCTTTTTTGACAGTTGGATGTGTATCCCCAGATCTGTGACTTGAGCATCCATACATCCATATACATGTACATATGATATTACTGTCTTATGAATAGGATATGTTGGTTTAAACTACGTTGGAATGCTTTGATATGCATGAATCCTTGAGGAAAATTCTCACTGAGTTATCACTCATCCAATTGTGCGGCTGCACCAAATAGATGCAGGTCTGATGGCGGAAGGAGACCCCTATGATGGGATCCCAGGGACGGCTAAAGAGCATTTCGGCAAGGAAGAACTTTAAGTGGATGTAATTGAGTCGTTGGAGCTCAACTGATATTTTAGGATTTACATACTTTCGTATTTCAGAATTTATATTTTGCTTACATTTTGAGGATTATAATTAAAATCCCCTGCTGAGGGATTTAATTTTGTTGATACATATGCGAATTTAAATTTCCTTGTTAATGCTTATGACAATTTAGCTTGTGTAGAAATTTCTTCACGATACACCATAAAATTTTCTATACATTATATGTGTGGTGTTTTATTTCATGACGTAACCCATGGGTTCTCATACTCAAGTGACCATCCTTGGGTCATGAGAACCAGGATGTTACACATGCCCATCCCTCATCTAATCTCTGACATAGTGATATTTAATCTCAATATGTTTAGATTTTTATGGTGTTATGGATCTTAGTGAGGTCAATAGCCAATGTGTTGTCTATCTTTATTAGGAGATAATCTTTAGCAGCTGGAACACCTAAAGCTCTTAAGAATCTCATAACCCATAAACGTTAAATTGTTGCATAATATGTAATGTATTCAGCTTCCACAATCAACAAAGCAGTCGAAGACTGTTTCTTACTAGACCATGAGACAATATTGCCATTTAGCATAACACATAGCCTGAAGTAGACTTGCTCTCATCTTTATCATCTACCCAAGATGCATTAGAATAAGCCAACGCCCTTAACTCGGTGCTACAATAACATAATATGTATTCATTTGTTCCTCGCAAGTAGCAAAAAATTCTTTTGGCTACTTACCAATGTACCTGTAACGCCCTGAAAATTAGGGGTCGAGCAGGAGCGACCAACTCCCGAGTTCCAATATATCACTTATGCAACATAGATAATGATGATTAAATGTTGTCCATATTAGTGCATTAAACATGAGTGGGATTATACCAAAACAGTAAATCATACTCCAGAGACAATTAGATTACGCAACCGGAAGACAGTGATAGATATATAAAGCATATAAGTGATTGTACATCCCCAGAGTATGAACATGTCACCAGGTCAAATAATTACATGTATAATTCCCAAAGTAACAAAATGATAAAATGTGATATCATTTATCCATATCCCTATAGCCCCGATGCGCGACTCCAGGTCTATATAGACCCGCCAGAGAGTTGCATGTAGGAGAACTCCTCCTCGTCATCATAAAAGTCAGGCTCCATCTCGTAAGCCTCGACGTCACCTACAACTACAACAGAGTCTGGTTGGTGTTTTAAAATACCCTCCCAGAGTGGGAGTGAGTGATTAACTCAGTGGAGCTATAAGGTAAAGGTTAATATGTTATCAATTCAATCAAGTAATAATGATAAAGCAGTACAACAATCATATCCTAAGTACTCTTGTTAATGCAAGGATAGTACGCGATAATGATGCATGCCCTTTCCTACACTCCCTCAGCGACATTATCTCACGATCGCACATGGCAACCTCCCTAAACATGCGCTTTCTTACCAAAGCACATGCAATGCGGTGCATGATCGTATTAGCCAAATTCTTATTTAGGTTTATTCAAATAGCATGTTCAGGAAGCTAAGGTACCTCCCTTTATATCATTTATCCCAATGATGATCTATCTAGGATCGTCAATCCTAGTTAATCACATACGATAGACAAATTATAGGACAACGTCACCCCTGAATATAAAGCAGTGGACAGGCAAGTTCAGGTCATTACGAAGAGGCTCGTCACCATCCTCATAGGCCTTAGTTTATACTCGAGGTCACTACGGGAAATGCACCTTAGCGTAGGCCGACAGCTTGAATACAGTGTCTCATACTACCGTATTTGGCTCACGAGTTTGGTTTGCTCACTAGATACTATGGGGAGGCTCGTCACCCTAGCGTAGGCTGACAGATCGACTACGGTGTCCCATACCACCATACCCAGCTCATGAGTCTTAGCGGATCGTGGTACCAAGGTTATACGGGTTTTCCTCTGGTAAGTTGGTACCTTAAATTCAAGTAGTAACATCCATACATGGTGAACATACATTGGACCAATTGGGTTACTTGACAAGCTTGACTGGTACGAGCGTACGTTGAGTTGATCGACATGAAGCACATAAGGACTCTGCGTGGCCTAACCACTGTCGACAATCAGCATATGACTCGGATTCCTCAAACATGTCTTATGTGGCAAAATGACCTCAGCCACTAACTTGGTAATCATTACTGATTGCTTGGACTACATCGTAGCCCCAATCACACTCCAAATGATAGCACAAATATTATAGTCAAAGACAGCATGTGACAACCAATCTAAATACAAATCTCATTTGAGCATTTCAACAAACACATAGTACACATGTTGTCATGCATAAGTATTTCATACATAGAGCATATAGTAATAAGTTAGGTTACATGAAGGAAATTGTAACTATAGGCAAGAGAATTAAGAATCACCTCTCAACGCCCTCATTAAACACATTTCAGCAAGCATTTACTCATCCAGGCATTTTATCAAACACTTAGACTATACATATCAACATACATGTAATATAGAAGTTATAACAGGTATTATAACAAGTCCTTTCACAAGGATGTTGTCACACGTACAACAATCATGTATCCTCAAACACAAATTATGGCAAGCACAAGTCATAATTTCATACTCATACAAACATTTCAACAAACACATGGAATGCATATATTTCAACATAATTCATATATATGTGTAATACACGGGAAACATCGTCTCTAAGCATATTTGATAGCAATCAAGTCAGACATAAATCATTAACTGACATTGAAAGCCTTGAAAACTATAAACTAAACGTTTATAGTCCTCACCTTTTGTCGATATACTCATATCGAACTCAGTTTGAATCTTACGTCTCTGTTTACGGCACAACGGCTACCTAGTCACTGAAATAGGTTAGCTATTTCACCTTTTATTCTATTTGGATCACTAAAATAAATTAGGGTTAGGATTTCTTACCCAAAAACGGAATCGAAATCGCTGGTATAGCGACACGGAGGTAGCTAAGCACATGGAGTGGTGGGATCGAATCTCCGGAACTCTCTCCCACTTTCTCTCTCACTTTCTCTCTCTTTCCTTCTCTCTTTACTCTCTTCTCTCTCCTAGGGTTTACAAATTCGTATGGAATGAGAGAGGGGTGGGTTTAGGTGTTTATATAGGCCAAGAACTGACCTCAATGGCCCCAGGGTCATGGTATACTTAGGTTATAGCCAAGAGTTGGCCATTTCGGGCCAACGAAGCTCATCCGGAGGCCCCTTTTCTGCATACGTTTCGAAAAAAAAATTTTGACAATGGATCTATGCCAAGTTAAGTTTTCAGTCCGATCAGATTTGTGAATCAACCGTGGCGGGCCAGTTTCAGTTCAACGGTCATCGTCACTCGATCAGGGCCACAAGTACACTGTCCTATGTAGGGAAATTTTCCTGATTCGAGGGTATATTTGAGTCAGATTCTGACAGTCTGAATCCTTAAGTTTGGCATGCAAGCGAACGGCCCAAATCACTTAAATCTAAGTTCATTTTCTAAAAATATTCGCATTTCTCACACACTTCACTCTAGGCTCAAGTTGTGCATTTCTGGACACTGTTAGGACTTGATTTTCGAGATGGTTGTCAAGTCCAGTAAGGCGGTCATAATCGTATAGTTTCGTGGTCATCGGACTTTTGACGTGCGATCCAGGTCCGAAATGGAGTTTCAAGTTGCTCCCGAGAGCAACTGGGTTTTGAGATCGACCCTAGGTTTTTAGGTAATGTAGCATTAGTGATTCTACTAGTTTTGGGTCTTACAGATCGTATAGAAAGTTGTTCAAGCTAATCTGGCGTTTAATTCAGTTTAGCACTTAATTAATTTTCGTCAAATTTCTAAAGGATTTGGTCCTTAGTGATTTCTGCCTGAGGTGGTACTCAGGTCTTGTACGGGTTTTTCCGAGACATTACGGTACCTGGCTTGGATTACTTTGATATCGACTCACAAGTTCCACGTCATAACACACACACACACACACACACACACACACACACACACACACACATATGGCTTCATATATATCATGTTGTATATAAGGTTTCCTATCACACTGGCATAAGGACAAATGGCATAAATTACCTTTCAACGTCAGACTATGGACACATACGTTTATTCAACTTAGTGTATTTATCCATTGAAGTTTCAACTAGCTTACAATTATGTATTCTGAAATGCTCTGAAATCTTCTCAATGTAGGATGTCTGTGATAAGCTTAAAAAATTCTTCGAACTATCCTTGATAATCTTAATTCCCAGTATAAAATTTGTTTCACCAAGGTCTTCCATTTTAAAATTTAAAGATAATCACTTATTAGTCGAAAATAATATTCTTATATCATTACTTGCTAGCAAGATATCAACATTTAGGGATAATATCAAAAGGTGTCTTCTGTTAGTGCACTTATTTGCACTCATGTTTGTTGATTATGTGACTAGTTGTGTCTTGTAGTCGGATGAGTTCTTGGCAAGAGAAGACCGGCAACGCGACTGAATCAGAAGCATCAAATCCACATTGAAGACAAATGATTACTTCTACGATCTTAAACCTTGCAAATAGATGATCCCAACCCAAAGAGGAAACTCACCTAGGTCATCTATTCTAAGTCAATCCTAAGTCCATATCTTATATCATATAGTCTTGGCTTGAGCAAATCCCAAGTTGGTGAAAGATTTATTGAACAAAACAGGAAAAACAAGAAAATCTGTTCACTGTCGGTAGGACGAAGGTGCCACCGAAAAGCACATTCGATACCACCAAATGTACCTTCGGTGTTACAAATGGGCTCAAAACAGTCCAGCAAGCTTACAACGATAATTCAGTGTCACCGACTGGATATTTCGGTGACACCGACTGCCACAGACGAACAAAGTTCGGTGCCACCGAAAGAGACTATTTTCAAATAGCAACTTGTGAATTTAATTCGGTACTACCGATAGATAATTTTGTGCTACCGAAGCGACCTTCGGTACCACCAAAGGTCACTTCGGTAGCACCATAAACTAGCCATTTTATACCCATTTTATATCTATTTTCTATCCGTTGAAAGCTTTTATCTATAAAAATGACTTGTAGGAACTTACAAAAAGTATAGATTAAGGCTGTAGAGAGTCCCTAATACAACCTAAGCTTATCCTAACCTACGTAGACTCTATCTATATGAGATTCATGTTCTCTTCATTGTGATTCATCATCTTAAGAGCATTCAAGGCTCGAACTTATGAAGAACATGATCTCAAGCCTTCACTAGAGTATTGAGACCAAACCTATAAGTATATCCTTGATCTCAATCATACTATAGTGTATCCATCAGTTGAATCTCTTAGGAAATTCACTCATAACCTTCGTTAGAGATTCAACCAACTCCCATAACCTTGGTCACTTTGATAAGTACATCAAATGCAAGGTTCTAGATCGCGAAGCCAAACTAACAGGTAAATCCAAGCGACGCGATCGGGGGAGCACCGGGAAGCTATTTCAAGCTCGAGAGCGCGAAGATCTAGCAACCCAAGACAAGCACGAGAGAGAACTCAATCCGACAAGTGTCATTTTAAAAGTTCAAAAGTTTAGTCTCTTTCCTCGTGTAGGATTGAGGTTAAGAGTTTACTATCAACAAACTCATTTAGGTTCCTTGTGTGGGACCTTGGCCGGTGGGTTTAAACTTAGGTGCCTTGTGTGAGACCTTGGCCGGTGGGCCTAAACTTAGGTTCCTTGTGTAGGACCTTAGCCAGTGGGCCTAAACTTAGGTTCCTTATGTGGGACCTTGGCCAGTGGGCCTAAACTTAGGTGCCTTGTATGGGACCTTGGCCGGTGGGCCTAAACGTTAGGTATGTGAGACCTTGGCCAGTGGGCCTAAACGGTAGGTGCCTAATTTGGGACCTTGGCCGGTAGGCCTAAACGTGTGTCCTTAGTGTAGGACTGTAAAGGTTGTTGGTGAACCTGATTTAAAATTATCAATAGCGAAATCCGATGCACTCTAGGATTGAATGTGGATGTCAGGAGTGGAGTAGGCACGTAGCCGAATCACTATATATGCTTGTATTTGGGATTATCATTTGCGCATCTAATTAATCATGCTTATATATGCTTGAATGTTTAAATTCTTATACATGATTGAATGAATACTATTTGATTAATAGGAAGCACTTTCCACACACAAGCTAGTTGCTTTATTGGTATATCTTAAGCTGCCTGTGTGATTGGACCCTCTAACTAGCTTTGAAGCCCTTAAAGTTACATTGCCTTGCAAAGTTTATTCGTAAATCATTTATGTCACGCCCCAAACCCGAAAATCGGATTCACAGGAATCTCGATCGCCAAATCCGATGCCGACAGCTTCCATAGTACCCTATTCTCGGCTCCTAACGCTCATACGCCAAATTCCGATCCTGGGATCCTAGAAGGAGAATTTTCAACATGAATTTGTCTCATAAGAAGCATAACCACAAGTACACCCAAATCATAAGAACTACATCATCACCACATATCCACTAATATAATCATTTGAGTACAATATACTGAAAAGGAAATACATGCATATAATAAAATCTCCAGAAGCTCTGCCACACTCTCCTGCCCCAGCTCGACTGCGTCCTATCGTCACCTGCACGCATTTATCGTGCATAAGCTTATAGAAAGCTTAGAGGGTGGTGTAAGTGTGTGCATAAGATAAGTGTCAAGTATTCAATACAATTCCTTAATCATACAATATCGGAATTACTGGCATGAATCATACGATATCAGAGTAAGCGAAAATACTGCAAGCCTATAAAAGTATCATCAACCTCATCTAGGATATGCGATAAAAAGACATAACAAGCCAATGTCATATATTGAGAAAGTAATGTAAATCACTATGTAATGCGGAAACATAATGAACCAGATATCAGATTCAAGGATGCAATACAATATGCAATTCGAAAGAGCTACTAATACCATCAGCCTTATCAAGGTCATATAAATGTAGAAATATAGCAACCCAAAATGTCATATGTCGTAGACGTAATACGATATGCGGTGTGAATTGAATGACCATGCTGGAGTATGAAGTCGGGATGATAGTACGTAGTATCGCAGGTTATGGGGTCCATCACAAGAGACTTCTATCCAAACTAGTCCCATACCTTATTTGGATAGTCAGACTCAATATGGTAAACTCCTGATCTCAGGTTAGTCGCGCGCCCCAACCAAAATCCTAATCATTTGCGAATGTACACGTAACAAATAGTTGTGCACCACCAGCCGGTGTGGATAGTGAATGAATGAATGAATAAATATGCAACTCCTGTACAAAAAGTCCACATATCAGTACTATACATCTCTGGGATCATTAACGGGATCTAATACACTCCACACCAGCTTGCTGCCCCATCAAGCGCACAACTGGATAAGTGGAAGAAACCTCACTATCCGCTTACCAATACCGACCTGGCTCGTCGATAACGGACCCATTCACGAGCTGGTCAGACTCAGCCTAACTATGCCTACTCCCTCAGGCGGGTAAGGCCACACCCCTTCCCAACCGACCACGACACAGTGGGAGACGCGACCTGCTGGTATACAGCCCTCATGCGCTCATATATATCCACTCGGTCTCGACGTTGGGGCATCCTCTAGTATCAAGAGGGTTTATGGATTTTCACCCAGGGCCACTATGGCAGCTTGATGCTAGTAACAAATTTTTGATGTCCCATCTGTCTATCCTCGATATGACTGTGGATGCTAAAGCCCTGATGTCGCTAGGGCGTACAGTAATCACAACATATAATGCAATATGCATGAGTCATGCAGTCCAATCATGCATCAATCCTACGGATACCGCGTGCTCATGTGGGATAACTCCGCCTATCAGGGAGTCCCAAAAACTATCTGTACTATGACATATGTAATGGTCAATCACATCTCATAATAAACATGTAGATGATGCGTATGGGTATGTATCATGATGCTATGATGTCACATACTTATAATCGGTATCAATAACCGGCATCAACAATCGGCCTCGACAATGTAGACATTTAACCAACATTGCCCCTAAGGAATGACCCACATAGAGCCTAACATATAGTGGACCCATGGCCTCATACAAGAGCCTAATATACAACACCATGAGCCTCACTCAAGAGCTTAATATACATCACAATTGGCCTCTCTCATGGGCCTAATATATATCACAGTGGGCTCCATCGCCTAGCCCTCAAATGCACCACAATGGGCCTCATCATATAGGCCTTATATACATCACATTAGGGCTTAAACACAGGCTGAAAACATATCACAATAGGCCTCAATTACGGGTCGCATATACATCATATGGGTCTCGACAATCAACCTTGGCAATCGGAATTGGCCTCGACAATCGGAATCGCCCTCGATAGTCGAAATCGGCCTCAATAATCGGAATCGGCTTCGACAATCGGAATCGGCATCGACAATCGGAATCGGCCTCGACATTCGGCCTCAACAATTGGAATCGGCCTTGACAATCGGAATCGGCCTCGATAATCAGAATCGGCCTCAATAATCGGAATCAGTCTCAACAAAGGACCTAAGGGGAGGTCACAATGTAGACATTTAACCATCATTGCCCATCAATGTAGACATTTAACCAACTTTGCTCCCAATGAGTGTCCCACATAGGGCCAAACATATAGTGGCCTCATGGCCTCACTTATGGGTAATATACGCATCACATTAGGCCTCACTCATGGGCTCCAAATACATCAAATGGGCCGAATCAAATGGGTCGTATCAAATGGGCTGAATCAAATGGGCCGGTATGGATGAAGCACGCAGAGCATGGTGGGCCTGTACAGTGTAGGTGGGCCCAGCACATGCAGCAAGTGGGCCCTGCGCCATCAAGACGAGTAGACAGTGCGGATATAAAATACATACATTGGGGTGAGTTGTAACGCCCCGTGTTTTAAGGACCCGAGTATATAACCCGTTTCCCAAAAACCCGAGTGTTAGCGTATAAAATCCAGTGTAAATTTGAAACGTTTGTCATTAATCAGAGTTAACAGCTACGAAGCTAGATTAAACCATGCATTGTATAAAAACATTCTGATGATTACAAAATTCCAAATGTGGCGCCCATACAAGACTTATATAATCTCAAATAGCCAAGTTCATTAAACATAAGCAAGAATCTATCAACTAGTGGTAAAACTCAATATGGGCAGCAGAGACTCCGTCTAGCTCCTCAGCTACCCGGTTTGCTCTAGCAATCCAGTGAACCGCATCGGCTCGCCCTACACCTACATCAACTGTTACGGTTTGATAGCGTCAATGGCTATCGCAGTGAGGAACACCTTCTAAGATTGCACACTCATCATTCATAATCCAATACATCTCGCAAGTCATGGAAATAGATATATTAAACAGGGCATTTCATAATCATGATCATACACTCAAAAATCAAGCCAGTCAACAGAATCTCATCATAAGCAGAATATGATAGCAACCGCAATACAAAGGAATACATCTAGAAAATCAAATAATCAATCATACGACTTTCTATTACACCCAAAAATTACATTGTACGTGAACTCCACAAGATGGCTAGAAAATCGATAAGCGAACTTCAACTCCACCCAGAAATCATGGTACAAGTGAAATCCATAAGGTGAATAGAAAATCAACCTTTAAACCTCTACTTCACCCGGGAATCATATCGTACGTGAACTCCGCAAGATGGCTAGAAAATCGATAAGCGAACTTCAGCTCCACCCGGAAATCATGGTATGACTGAACACCGCAAGATGGCTAGGAAACCAACATACAAACATCTACTTCACCCGAAAATCATATCGTATGTGAACACTGCAAGATGGCTAGGAAATCTCTAAGCGAACACCCCCTCCACCCAAAAATTATGGTACGACTGAACACCGCAAGATGAAGAGACAAACAACACACAAACTCTAAACTACCCGAAAATCATATTGTACGTGAATACCGCAAGATTGCTAGAAAATCATTAAGCGAACACCCACTCCACCCAAAAATCATGGTACAACTGAACACCGCAAGATGGTTAGGAACCCAATAAGATATGCGAATATAACCATCAAGCCTCAAAAGGGCACCAACGACCCATCAAAGCCACGAAGGGTAATTAAACGATCCAAGCCTCGTAGGGTAAATGTGTGGTCCAAGCCATGCAAGGCATATGTGCAATCCAAGTCGCGTAAGTCAAATATAGACCGCAAGATGATGGGTTCATGACAGGTTTCATTCATTACATCACTCAACCACAAACAACAAACATACAGTTAATTAACAATGCATGACTAAAGATCGCATGTTATCATCACTCATTTATACTTGTTATAATTAAAGAGATGTATTCATTATCTAGCATAGGAATCAGGCGCACAACATATCAACATATTCACATATTCACACAATTAGTTAAGCAATTCAATCAAGTGACTTAGGAGATATTAAAGGGAAGGGATTTATGCAACATCTATGATTAGATTAATGAATATAAGTGGGAAGCTCAAAGGGTGAGTCCTCACCTTATGCTTGAACCGCCTGCACCATCGCTAAGAAATGTATGCTTCCTTGGAATCAACTCCTACCATCAATTGTAAAGTTGTACAATTAGACCCAAGCTTACACTCTATTTAGGGTTAGGGTCTTAACCTAGGGTTTGAATTACCTAGGTTTAGGATTTTGAACCCTAGTTGGTGTATCATTAACTATGATGTAAATTTAATAATTACCAAGTAATTATTAATATTATTGTTATTATTTATATTGACTAATGTAGTAATAACAATTGTTATGATGATAACTAATATTATGACCTACTATTAATAATAACATTTTAGAGTGGCAAAACAAGGCACTAGGATTTAATAATGACGTTATTATTATTATTATTATTAATGTCCATAATAACTATTATTAGTATAGATAATTGCTAATGGCTATGCATTTTATTGTGAATGCTTGAGATTGTAAGGGCCAATAGACATGGAAATCGGGCCCACATCAAGGTGGTCGGCCCATCAATTGTGGCCCAACAAGGTGGCCAGGACCGGGCCTAAAACTGTCCAATAGCAAGTCCCAAGTTGGGTCTGGCTTGGCTTAGCTTGTGATATACAACAATGTCCAAGAACTAGGCTGGGCTAGATTGATCTTTGACCCAGCCCACAAAATCTGGTTGGGCTGGGCTTGTCCTAGCCCGGCTGTTTTAATACACCATGAGGAAAAACAGGGCTGGGCAGTTCGCTTCTGGCCCATATATCAGTCTCAAGTGCGGCCCAGTACATCGTGCAGGGTGTGGCCTACTGCATCTAGGTGAGAGTGCGGCCCACTCGATTGTGTCCCATCTCGTGTAAGATGTGGTGTGGCCCACTGAGATGCATCTCAGTCGAGGCCAGCAGAGTTGGGACGGTGCAAGAGCTCGGCCCACGTGCTGTAGTTGGAGCCTGGATCAGCCCAAAGTTTGTGACCGAGTTGGGCCCGGTTTCGGTCCATGCCAGAGCCCAATGCATGGCCTGTTCTCAGCCCACTGCACTTCCGGACCAATGCTATATCCAGGCCAGGATCTCGGCCCAAATTTGTGGCTCCTCATGGCCAGATTCCGGCCTAAACATGCGGCCGATCTTGGCCTTGATTAATGGTTGGTTTCTGCCCTTTTTCGAAGGTTGTCAGTGAAGGAAGGTATGAATAGCGATACCTGATGCTGGATCCAACGTCGAGTTGGGTCACAGTGTCGATTCCTCCGCCCCTCCTGCTTCTACTCTCCTTCTCTCTTTCTCTCCCCTGCCTTGCCAGCAAACTCCCACCCAGCAAGTCG
Organism: Magnolia changhungtana; assembly: GCA_030180095.1. Classification (NCBI taxonomy): domain Eukaryota; kingdom Viridiplantae; phylum Streptophyta; class Magnoliopsida; order Magnoliales; family Magnoliaceae; genus Magnolia; species Magnolia changhungtana. The sequence continues at coordinate 2,071,478 of JASAUF010000156.1, forward strand.
TTGTGAAACACGGTGCAACAGTGTGCCAGTTGCAGGAAAGGAGGAAACGACGCCTGCTTTCTCTTGGTTTTTTTTCTCATTCTTTTCTCTCTCTCTCTCTCTCTCTCTCTCTCTTTCTCTCTCTCTCTCTTCTTTTCAAATGGGTTGCCCTAACGGGCATCCTTTATAGGTTTTCTTAACCTTTTCAGACACACTAATCCCTTGGATTAGATGCGGTTTAACGATTTTGAGTTGTTAGGTGCCTCGAATGGTGCACACGATCCCGCTTTCATGAACACCATCATCTTGTATTAATAATATTTGAGTGATATGGGCCACATGCTGGACGTTTCTGATCCGAAAATGAGGCCCACTAAGATGATGGGTTTTTCAGTCATACGAGGAAGATGACCGTTTTATCAATGGCAAGTCACCGTCGAGTGGTTGATCCAATGATCAGCAACACATGGACGGTGTAGATGGGTCCCATGATCACTATGGGACCCACAAAGTAAACGGTTTTTAGTTTCTTTGCTTGATGGTTCCGTTTGCAACATGCAGCGGCGGAAGGAAAAACTCCCTTGATAGCTGTAAAGCCCTAAGGTGGAGGTGAAACGGAGGGTCGAGATCACAACAGCCAAAGCATGTAGATAGCCAACGTGTAAAGAGGAAGAAAAAGAGGAATTTCCATTTTTGGGAAAAGTCTAGCCGCACCCGCTCGATTTGTGCTTGAGCTTGTGTGCACATCCCTACGATCCAATGGGTGAACGGACTGAGATTGGATGGGCTTTGGGTCCTCTATAATATGAACAATTTGGATCCTATATATACCTGATCATGGTGGGGCCATAGCGATCGCAAGTGGTGACATAGATTCAAATCTCGTTCAAGCGGCTAAAAGAAAGGAAGGAGAATCCTTCCTTATTTCGGCAACTGGCAGGTCAGAGCCAGCTTGACCGAAATAATGTCCGGTGCACAGTGGTTGTGCACACACAGTTCGAATGCGGGGTTCACAAGAGGTTTGGGGTAAATCTACTCCATTCATCTGTTTTGTAGGGTTATTTTAGGCCAGGGGCCAAAATACAGGGGGGTGGGGAGGGGGGGAATCCATTGATCATGTGACATGCACGCGGGGTAGGGAGGCGGGGTGAACCCATCGTTCCGTCCGGTTTGGTCGCTGTTGTTACAGCCTGTGCGGGAATATGTCAATCTTGATTGGTTAGGTGGGGTCCACTTGTGATGATCTTTTGGAGAATCCATGCCATTCACCACTTTCTTCATGTCATTGTGGCCCACAGCCCAAAGTTTGAGTCCGATACGATTTTCAGGTGGGCCACACGATCCTTCGATGCATGAGGTGTCATTCACCGTTTAACCCAATCCTCCTTAGTACTTGGTTGCCATACACTTGGTATTTACAAATTTGTCTTTCCCCCTTGTCGTATCTTCTGTCATTTATTCCTCTCTATTGTGCTATCTAAAAGAAGTGAAACTTTACCGATCATCCTTATTTCTTAAGATCTGCCAACCGGTTAAATTTGGGCCCTGATCTATCAAGGATGGCCGAGATGCTCTTTTATTGGCTAACACTCTCCACACTTAGAAACAGTATTTGTACACATTTAATTGACAAGTTACCTGGTAGTTTCGACCTATGTCCTAAGATCTTTATGATGGTCAGTTCACCGTGATATTCATGTGGCCTATTTGGTAGATCCAAACATAATAGATGGTCAGATGACTAGCTAAAAATAGGGGACTTGGTGGTTAGTACTCTGACCATGTATGTAGGTGGATGTACAGTCAATTTCATATACGGATGGTCATAAAGTGTGTTTCTGGAGTAATTAGGGGTATGACACGTATACCGTTAGATTCGAGTGACTTGTTCATATGTGTAAGTTCCTCAGATTGTAATTCTAATGGTGGGTTAAGCATATTCATGTGGGGTGAATAAGATGAATTGGTCAGAATCTCGATTTGATAAGTGTACGGACGGATGTAGAGGCCAAGTAACTGATTTACTACGATCTAAGAGTTAAAATTCGACATGTGTGGTTAATTTATGATAGTTAGGCCTGGTATAAAATTTCACCTGAAATGGATTATGGGAACTACGTGATCTAGAATTCAGGGGTCTATGTTAATGACCGTAATTATTATTGATCTAATAGTTTTGTGAAATCTAATGGTTCTATATGATCTATGTCCATTTCTAAACAATTCTTACAAAAGGACTTACATCTAACTCATTATAAATAAAGAGTTATTCACCAATTTAGTCAATGGAATGTATGTATATCAGACCACATGATCAACGGTCGGATGACTTGATTTATGGATGGAGATCATTCTTAATTGGTCTGATTCATATTGGAGGATGGATGTAGGGTTAAGTTGGCTACATAGGTACCGTATATGTGTACGTAATAGGTTAAATTCAATGTAACACTCAAGTACTGAAAGTGTGGGGTGTTACATGAGTCCCACCATCCAGCGGGCTGGATGGTGCGGATATACAATACATTTATCATGGTGGACCACGTCAATCACGTGATGGGCAGTGTGAATACAACACATCCTCAGAGTGGGCCTCACCCCAACAAATAGACGGTCAGTGTGGATGAAATGCATACATCATGGAGTCTCACGTGGGACCCATGATCTGGATGATCTGGATATAATACATACATCCAAGGTAGACTCCACAGCACAACATCAAGGTGGGCCTCATATACACCACAATGGGCCTCATGAAATAGCCCGTATGGCCCAGAAAATAAAGGGAACAACATGAATATAATTACATAAAACATGGTGGGCCTACACATGCAGCAGGTGGGCTTCGCTCCTAACCAATGGGCCCCACCAAATGGACAGGATGGATATAAAGCACACATAACTAGGTGGGCCCACAGGTGGACGGTCAGCCCAGCTGGGCTGCTGTCCCTGTTGGGGCATCCTCAGGTGGAAAGCCTGGCAAGAACCCATGTTCATGGTGGACCTTACACATCACAAGTGGGCCCACCCACATATGGCCTACGTGAATATAAAATACATACATCAAAGAGGGCCTGCCGTTGGACGGTCAGAGCGGCGCCCTGGCCCTGCTAAGCGGTCCAGCAGTGGACGGCCGGATGAAACACCGGTCATGATGGGTCTCACTGGATGTGGGCCTCCCACGAAGGTGGGCTGAGCCCACACTTCCACCCAACACAGCTGGGTTACTGCTCGTTGGGTCTGCCCCAATTTGGGCTGACGTTTTGGATAATCTGAGGATGGGCGGTGAGGATACAGATTACACACGTCAAGATGGCGCCCACACAGGTGGGCCACCCCTGGTATTTGGATATTCCCCTCACTCCAGATCCATGTGACATACATCAGATGGGTGAGTGGAAAATAGGCCTTGAGGTGGCCCCGGGAAGTTTTCAATGACAGGGGATCTACTGCTAACGTGAAGCACACGGAAACTGGATCTGCTTCATCTGACGGGGCTGGAAAGGTGGATGAACCACGTGATTTCTCACCCCATCAAGTGGGTCCCACTAATCGATAGACCCACTCCAGAATGGCCTGGAAAAAATGGATGTACCCCATGTGTATAAAACACACTACACGTGCACCAAAGAGGTTGCAACGGTGAACTTCATTGTCCAATTGTTTTCTACGGTATGGATCACTTGAACCAGGACCTTCTCACCTTTTTCTCTTGTTCCTAGGTCTAAAATAAACAGGCAAAATAGATGAACGGTATGGATCTAACAAATAGATCAAGGTGAGCCCCACGAGCTTGGCCACAGTCAAACAGCTTGCAAACGCACGCTGCCAACAGCGTGGTGTTTGTGGGCCACAGGAAGTGTGGGATTGTGCTGACATTTGTGATTTCCCTTCTACCAGACCCTTGTGTCCTATGACACAGGTTGAGTGGCAACCATACAGCAAGGTGGGTCCTAGGAAGGTTTTAATGGTGGGCGTCATTACCTCTGCGTTTTCACGGGATGAGGTCCACTTGAGATCTGGATTTCCATCATTTTCTAGTCCGATGCCTAAAATGATATGGCAAGGTAGATGAACGGCATGGATTAAACATGTGCATCATGGTAGGGTCCACATGGGTGGGTGGTGCAGATACAACACATTCAGCAAGGCGGGCCCCATGCCAGGGATGGACGGTGTGGGTGTAGCACATACCTCATGTCGGAACCCACGGAACTTGCTGACGCCAGATAGCAGCTAAAGATGCTGGCCGCATGCATGAGGTGGGTCCACAAGCGTGGGACCCACCAGCCTTGGATCAGTTGATATTTATCGTTTCCCTTCATCCTGGCCGACCAAAAACAGGCAGCAATGCGGGCCCATTCGCTGGACATCCAGAAAATCTTGACAGTCCAGATTATTGATCTCATCAGGTTGGCCACACACACATATTATCATCATTATAAAAGAAAGAAGTGAAAGGAGGAGGGAAAGAGAGAGATTTAACCGTACTCCTTCCACACTAGGGTGATCTAGCTCCAAGGATAAAAATCAATGGCTAAGATTGGATTTTAGAGGTTGGATGATGGGGGTATGAAGCTTCATGGTGGGTGAAAAAAATGGAGAAAAGCTTGGACATTGGGAGTTCTTAGGTTTGCTTGGAGAGAGAGAGAGAGAGAGAGAGAGAGAGGTGACGGTAGAGAAGTGATGGGAGAGAGGGATGGTGAGTGATGGATGGATGTACTTGGTTGTTAGAGAGAGTTGACTTTAAGGAGGGGTGGTTGTACTTGACTTTGATTGATGGATTGATGTGATGTGTCGTAGAGATTCCTCGATGTTTGCAACGCATGGCGTTTTCCTCGAACTGAACACGGGCCCACATCTCCTGGCCCAGGTATCACGTTGGCGCACGAAACGCAGCGTCGGAACCTTAACGACGGCGCCGTCACGAGGGTACAAGTTTCGAGTCGAGCCGACTCTGATATACAGGATATATCTCAGGATCGCGCACAAACACCGATAACATATCGGGGGTCGCCAGAATTCGATCGGGAGGACCGCGAAGGCCTAGGAAATGGTACGGGCTAGGATACGAGTCTTACAATTTATGTTAGGCAATAAAAAATTTTATTTGGTACAATCATTTGAAAAGTCCTATTCACCCCCCTTTAGGACTATAAGAACAGTTCCATAGTTTTACCACTACGGTGCAAACCGCAAGTTCAATTGGTATCAGAGAGGGTTCCTCTTGAAAGGCTTAACAACATAGAAAAAGATCCAAACAAGAAGTTGGAACAATGAGTAAAGAATGACCAGCTGTCTCTCGGCCTCCTCTCTTTGATGGCTCATATTACCCTTATTGGAAGTCCAGGATGTCATATTTTTTACAAGCTTTGGATACTGAAGTTTGGGAAGTTATTGAGAATGGATATGTACCTCCAATGGAACAAGTGGTACTAGATAACAATACAACTGTGTCTAAACCAAAACCAACAGAGAAATGGACTACATATGATAAAGAAATGAAATTACATGAAGCTAAAGCCATGAACGCTATTTACTATGGAGTTTCACAAGAAGTATTCAATCAAATCAGTATGTGTGGAACTTCGAAATAAGCATGGGATTTATTGCAAACAACTCATGAAGGAACCTACATAGTAAAAAAATCATGGTTGCTGCTGCTAACCTCCCAATTCGAAAGCATAAGAATGGAAGAACATGAAACCTTCATGGGATTTTGCACAAAATTGAATGTCATATGCAATTCTATGGGAGGACAAGGTGAAAAAGTTTCGGTACCCAAAATGTGAAGGAAAATCTTAAGATCCCTACCAGAAAGGTTCAACTCTAAAGTTGCCACAATAGAGGAATGTAGGAACATTAATGAGATGAAAGTTGAAGAACTAGTGGGATCATTACAAACCTTTGAGCTACATTTCAAACCTCCCACAAAATCAAAACACAATGTCCTCAAAACTTCTAAAATTAACCATAATGGAAGATGAAGAATCTGAAAATGAAGAAGATAATGAAGAAGTGGCTCTTCTGGCCAAAAGGTTCAAAAGATTCTTTAACAAGAACCATAGCAAGACCTTTAATGGGAAACAATTGGACAACAAACGCCAAATAGGCAAATCTTTTAGAATGTATAAAGATCTCCAATGTTATAACTATCAAAAATTTGGACACATATCCACTGAATGTCCTACAAAGAAGTCCAAAGGAAAAGCTATGGTGGCCACTTGGGATGACACTGATGACTCAAATTCAGATTCAGATGAGTCAGACAGTGATGGAGACACGAAGTCGCTAAAGATTGTTAATGCAAGACATGAAATTCAGATATGATGTGCAAGATTTCAGGCTTAAGATCACGTTAATTCAGAAACAATTACACAAATTCCATATCTGTAACGCCCCATATTTTTGGTACACGGGCGTTACCTTCTTAAATCCATGTTAATAGAAAATGAAACGACTACTTTGTTTGTTACACACGGTGCATGTAGGGTATGAACTCCAGCTAGCATCAGAGCCATCCACCTAGAGGCCCACAGAGTTGAGACGAAATCTCATGGCAATTGAGAAGGTAACAACCGGCTAATCTCCTTAGAATAAAGCAGTCTTAGGTCAATTCGTAAGGAGATAGTGAACAAAAATCCTATTAGCTAGTCTTTGTAGGACAATAAGCTGCAAATTAAGTCACCACTGCGCCTGGGCACCACTTTTGACCGTTGGGACCAAAAATCAAGTCGATCTGGCCAATGGATCAGTTATACTGATCATTAAGTGGTCTGGAGAGCATGATATGGCCCACCTGGACCTCGGACCCATCTCAAACTGGGTCAGAACCCTTATAGCTAGCCCCCAAGGTAAATTAACGGTGTGGATTCGCTGCAAACATCATGATAAGCCCCATGTGGAGTGCATGTGCACCCCATGCGTTCACGCACGATGTGCACTAGGACGGCTGGTTCGGTCAAAGTAGCCTTGACCGAACCAAAACAAAAACAGAGGAAATATCCCGCCATTTGGAAAATTCGAACCGGCGACCTTTGAGCTCCAAAGTGGCCCACCCAGGCCACTTTCTAATCAATCTAAACCGTCCACCTTGTTCATAAGGCCCGTCCGACCACAACGGTATAGGCTCTCGGGCTTATGCTTAGGGACGAGAAAAATCGGGAATGGCCGCTCAAATCCTCCTTGCGGCTGGGATTTGAGATGATGGGTCCATCCGCGAGCATCCGGGTGGCCATGACCGTAACAATCACACGATCCCATCCATCCGTCCGTTGGATGGATGTTTTTCCCCTTTTGCCAAAAACGACCAAACAGTCACCTGTAGCAGGAAAAGAGAGGGAATATTTTCCAATTTTGGAAAGCCGATCCCGGACCGTCCGATGGACCACATCCAACCGTTGAAGCCCTCTCCGCCACGGCTATAAATGGAGCCCTGTAGCTCTTGGGATTCACACCGAGAGAGAGAGAGGGAGAGAGTGGAAGGGGGTGGCCGTTTTCCTCCTGTTGCAGCTCGAGTGAAGGGGACCTGTGTCCACCCACCTCAGGTGACCATTTTTCCTTCTGTCTCCTTATAATTTCTAACTAGGTAGAATGCAACACTTGCCTAGACCGAAACCAGGCCAAGCAATGGCTGAGTTCGATCCAGCAGCAGTGGCGTTTGGGTGCTAGAGTCGAGTCAAGTAATGGCCTCGCTTCAAGCTGCACGCAGTTAATCAGGAACACCGGTTCGGGCCCCATTTGGGTATTTTCTGAGCTCTTAGTAGAGCTTCGAAACAGGCTCAGGGACCGAGCCAAACAATGGCCAAAACTCGGGTTGAAACCAAGCCAATCCATGGCTATATTTCAGACCCAAACAGAGGTTAAACAGAAGCATTTTAGGGGCCGGGATCGAGCCAATTGATGGACGAGTTCTAGGCCGGAATTGTGGCGGAAACAGACCCTGTTTTCGTGCTGTGTAGCAAAACTCCGATTAACCAAATAGTGGCAACATTGGGGCCCTGTTTTAAGCGAGGAACAGGCCAAGCAATGGTTATGTTCAAGATTGGCAGTAGGCCTAACAGAGGCTCGGTTCTGGGCTGAACCCAGGCATTTATCAGGTTCCCATCCGGACCTTAAACAGGTCTGAAACGGTGATGGTAATGAGCCCCAACTAGGCTAGATTTTGTGTTGAAAACCAACCGTCACATGGAGCTGCATACGTCCATTATTGGGGCCGAAAACAGAGCTGCGGACGGTGGACTGCACGCTGACTGCAGATGGGCTCCACTGGCTGATGCAAGGGGCCACACCGTGCAGAGCAGCAGGCCGAAACCAGCCCCTGTTGAGGTCTGGAAATCAACCCAGAAGATGGACTGAAACCCAACCTTTCTGCTACGTTAGCCAGCTTGTAAAACGGGTGGGACCTGAGCCTAAAGCAAATTCCAGGTGGGCCCTACCCTAAGCCATAATGAGTCGTCACACATGGACAGGTGGGCCACATGATAGCATTAGGTGCTCAAGGCTGTGGGCCGCACCTGAGCAAACAACTCAGTGGGCCGCACCATGTACAAAGTGGGCCGCACCCAAGTAGACAACTCAATGGACCGCACCATGTACACAGTGGGTTGCGCCTGAGCAGACCACCCAGTGGGCTTCACGCAAATCCCTAGTGGGCCACACTATGCACCTCTACTATGGGCCTCATTTCCTGGTGGGCTGAACCACAGTACTTGTGGGCCGCATCTAGCATAAGGCTTGGGTGGGCTAATGCACGGCAGGCCACATACTAATCCCTATGGGCTGCATATGCAGCATGGGCTGACATGCTCAGGCCAAACAGGGCCCACCATGGCCAGTTTTGGGCTGATTAGGTGTAGCAGAAGTGGGCCCTGATTGGGCCCAGTTTACATTGAAATAAGGGCACATGTTGGTAGGCTTGATTGCCTTTGGTTGCAGCCCAAACAACTTTACTCTAGGATCTTCCAACCCTCCACCAATCCTTATGCTTGAAACGTTGTAAATCATTGTCTTATGCAAATGAATTTATATAGGGGATTACTAGAGTGGTGTAAAGTCACTATCTTCTCAATGAAACTTGCATCTATAAGCATTCTACGCCTTGTCTGGTAATGATTTCCTCCCCTTAAGCTTTCCATCCCTAGCTAGACCAGAAATAGTAACTTTATTAATTTAATGGCTAGTTAGACTAGTGATAAACTGTGTGTGGAAATAGACTACATTCACTTGACCTATCTATTTAACATGCTTGCCATCGTTTAGACTTTTAATTACTCTAAACTGTCTAGGTGATTAATTTAACCGTTCATGTCATGTATCTTATGTTAACTCAGTAGTGTGTATTGACAGAAATATATATATTGTTCCATACTCTCTATTCATTTTAAGATCCATGTCGTTGTTATAATGATATGACACACATATTGTTGGAATCTCTCCATGGGAAGTTCTAGGCAAAGGAGAGTCCGTGCTTAGGGTGTAATTGGACTAGTTGTGATGTGAGTAGGCCCCTGACATGGAGGTTTTAGTTGTTGGCATTTGATCATGGGATTTACCATCCATGTGTGGTTTCACCTAACTGACTTGGGATGAACTTCACAACCTTTCTAATACCGTTGTTTACTCGTCTTTGAACTATTCATGTCATCATGTTTTAATCGCCACATTTGATAATTTCAACATTTCATTCCTAGTCGGCATTGGTGGTGGCCCCTTTATGTTGAGTTAATTGACCACATGTTGGTAGGTACTACACATACCCTAAGGCGAAAGCCTTATAGACCGAGGATGGTAGTTATGGGATACTATGCCCGAGTCGTCGGCCTACACTAAGCCATGTGCTCCCCGTAGTGACCGTGAGCTCACTTAAATTGGCTGAGTGTAATTGGACTAATGACGGATTAGCTAATCATGCATACATTGTATTTGGACGATGAGGGGTGGCTAATTCTGGATGTTGTAGCGCATGCCTGATAGGATTTAGTTGGGGTATTGTTTCGCTAGCTCTCAGACCATCGACTATCGACCCACTTTTGGTAAGTTTGGCACTACGCATATACTACGTACTTTCGCTGGTGACTGACCACATTGCATGGGCTATGCCTAAAACCTAACTGGATGAGCATCCCCAGTTGATGTGCACTCATACATCCATGCATTTAATAAGACCTCATCATGTATTGTTTTGTATGCTATATTGTTTATGATATATCTTGTCTAGGGCAGCGGTGTGTAATTTTGAGGGGAGATCACACTGAGCTAGTCACTCATCCATCAATGTTCAACCGTACAGAAGACGCAGGTACAGGAGTCAATGAGTATGCAGCAGACTTGGAGGCGGTGGCGCTCGATGAGGAGCTATATGACGAGAAACCGCAACAGGAGGCAGCCGCCTATTTTGGGCTAAACCAGTAGATTAGTTTTTTATTTTTATTTTTAGTACATTTAGGAAATTGAAAAAAAAAAAAAAAACTTGAGGTTATGTATTGGCCCCCAGATGTGTTGTCAGAATATTGTTCGTATGTTGGTTCGGATATATATTATATTTCTTTTCCCACTATCTGCACTTGATTCACTCATTGATTTCCATTATCTTTAGCTAACTCCTGGTTTTTGGAATCCGAGTCATGTACTCAAGTTTTGAAAACCTGGGCGTTACAATATCCCACACAAAAGTCCAAACATTCAATTAAGGGGAATCTATGTAGGTCCAGGCCTATACATGTTAGGGCTAGATTAATAAAAATTATGAACCAAACAATACTCAAAGGAAAATAAAAATCATCCACACATGCATAACAATCAATCCCCAATTCAAGAAATTCACCAATTTCAAATTAAGGAACCCTAGGGTGAGAAAATGGGCAAATAAATTAAGAATAATGCAATCTAGGGTTAGGGTTAGGAAAATCAGATGAGAGGGGAGTGAAAGAGAGGAGAAAAGAACCTAAAACCAACTTGCGTGCGTGGACAGCAAGGGGGGGCTTGACGCACATGCACTAATGGTTAGTCGCACATGTGTGGGGCCCACGAACCTAAAAAGGGCTCTCTTAGGTTTGGTCGGCCAGACCTTCGCTTCAAAACCCCAAAATCTCATGTCGATTCGACAAACGGCCTGGGCGTGGTGCTCCACCGAAGTTCCAGCCCTCCTGCAGGGCCAGATTCTGGAAGCTGGCTGTAGGGAGAAGACCTGCTATAAAAAAATGATGGATTTCAAGAAAGAATGGTTGTAGAAGGTGAGAGATATGGATGGATGAAGGTAGGGGTGGATTGGGATAGGCATGGCTTCGCACCACAATAGTTAGCCCTTCAAAAAGGGAGGGTTTCGCACCCACTTAAATTTTTCCATAACTTAAAACTTAGAGAGTAGAAAAAAAATACGCAGGAATTTTTTTTATTTCTTTAATGAATCAAAAGAACTACAAGGGGTGCCTATTTATAAGAAAATTCTATACTCCAAAACTCGCGCCTTGTACGCAACCTATTACTTGGCGATGAAGTAAATCAAAATAAAAATTAATCAAAGAAATCTAAAGCATTCATGATGTTCTAAATAACATAAATAAGCAAAACCTAAAATATGAACTTAATTTGACTAGCGGGCCCCGATCATGAGATTCCATGATGGGCTTTACTTGACTATCGGACTCACTCTAATGAACCGAAACTCCGTCTTCTAACTAGGAGGCCCTCCCTGGATGTCATCATCGATCCAGATCGACGGTGGGGCCCTCCTTCTCGCGTACGTACGTAGGGGGCGGCGTGCTTGTCCGTGTGCGTGTGCGTGTGATGTCTCCATCAATTCTCCCCGGCTGCAAAGATTTCACCACTGGCGAAATAAAACTCATGCACCACTTTAGGATATCAGGATCAAGTCCTTGAAGCTCCTCATCATTGAACCACATGCTGTCTGAAGTTGGGCATGACTTTCATTTAACCAGGTACTTCTGAAACCCGTCGTCCGATGTTGAAACTATCTGATAGTCTAGGATATCCTCTATTTTCTCCCTGGGTGTGTGAATGTTAGGTATGGGAGATAAAGGTTGGGAAGAAAGGTCAAGAAGAAGCGTAGGTATGGGAGGTAGAGGCTGAGAAAATTGGTCGGAACGGGTAGGTATGGGATGTAAAGGCTAGGAAAATGAATTAGGAATGATAGGTATGGGAGGTAGAGGCTGAGAAGATGGGTCGGGAGGGGGCCATGGATCAAGGGATAAATTTGGGAAATCAGGATAGATGGGCGAAGGGCCGGACACGTCACTCTGATATCATTGTTGGATGCACATACAAACAGCATGGCATTTATTATTTAATTTTATTATTATCATGGACTAAGCAGTACTATTACATGATTGATTGACTCGACTCGAAAAAGCTCTATTCGACTTGGTTCAAAGATGAGTTCGAGCCAAGTCGAGCTAATTTTTTTAGCTCTAAAAAATTTTGAACCGAGCTCGACTTGACTTAGATCAAACCCCAACTCGAATCAAACTAGTTCAGTGATTCAGTAACTTTGATATTGATGTTGCTCACTAAGTGTTTGATGAAATGACTCAACGAAGTGTCGGTTGATGGCAAGGAAGGTATGTATATGAAACAAATATCCTTTTTTCTTGATTTTGATGTTGCCTACAAGGTTTTTGATGAAATACTATAAACAGTTGCTGCTATTTTACATAAAGTAAGAAATTGAAAGTGCACTCCATGTGTTTGTGAAAATGCTGCACAGGCTCGATCTTGGTTCAAACTGGCCTGAGTTGCTAACTGAATCGAGCCAAGCTGGCCATTCAGGCTCGAGGACCGAGCCGAGTTCGAGTTGGGAGTCATCTAGTGGCCGAGTCGAGTCGAGATGTGCCAAGCTCGACTCGGTTTGACTCGTGTACACCTCTAACCACATGTGGGAAGACAAGCCAATTCACATCTCCAATCTGATGGTTGAAGTGGTATGCCGACGACACGGTCCGTTCAACTTACAGTGGACAGGCCCCACATAACGTACATATCTTACCTCATCCCCCCATTCCCTCACCTCAGATATCAGTATGGTCGTGAAAAAAAGTAGGCTCGACTTTTCCCAAAATAGGATTGTGCGGCCTTTCCCAAAACAGGTTTGCATGATTTTTTTTTAAAAACTAGGGTTGCGTGGCTTTTCCCAAAAATTCAAGAACCGGGGTTGTGCGACTTTTCTTCAAGAAGGGAGAAGGGTGAGAGAGAGAGAGAGATAAAACATGTGAGAGACAGGAGAGGAGAGGAGGGGTATATATATAGGCCCCATACGTGGGTCGTGCTAGGAAGTAGGCCCCACTAAGGTTGGTCGGGCTTCTCATTCCTCTCCTTCTAACATGTGCTAGTTAGGTTTAGAAGGTAAGACAATAAAGGATCAAACCATGGATCACGCAGACACACTACACTATCTTTATGAACTTTACTAACCAGAGACTATTAACCATTTTCATTTCCTCTTGAATGAAATGAATCTCCGGAGTTTAGTTAGTTGTTTATCCAAATGTAGCCTTTGTTTGGTAATATGAAACAAACTACGATATGCAGAGAGAGAGGTCGATAATGTGTACCATCCAACCATCTCCATGAAGATTATCAGCTAAGCATCTTCTTTAATGAATTTCGTTAATGACACTAGAACGTGTCCATTGATAAAACTTATTTTCAGCATTTATCACTAAAATTTGATATTTTCAGTGATTTTTACTAATTCTGGTAGTTTGACAAATCCAACTTCTCAAGTTCTTAAATTAATTTTTATTAAAAATATATCTTTTTTCAGCTCTCCTCCATTCACTTAATACTCAAGGTTGAATGCTGAAAGTGGTGGTGGATTGATTTTTCTTTTGACTTTCTACTAAAATATTAAAATTATAATTTAGCACTTAAATTAATTTCATAGCTAAATTTTCAATTTATTAAACGGCACCTAAACAAAATGAAGTCAGAAAGAAAAGGAGGATGCTTTGGAGACTATTATTATTGATAGGCATTTTGGCCTTGAGAGAGGAATAATAGATGTGATGTTTTCATAACTGTAGTGGGGTAGTTTTGGATGTCTTTAGAAGAGCTAAATTGGATGTAATTGACTGAACCTCAAATATTAAGGCTCTTGTTGTGTGTCCTCTTGGTATGCCTAATAAAATTATTACCTTTCAAAAAAAATTAGACTCATTTATTGTAATTAACTTATGTAATAGACTATTAAATAATGTTTAATTGTAATCAACCAATGTAGTAGTCGATTACATCACGCCTATGAGAGTTTTTGTGCTCTCACTGTCGTCCCAAGCTTAAATAAAGGAGGAGGTTTGTGTCGCCGGCATAAAACTTATATCCGAGCAATAAGATGATGATGAATGTTTCAGAACTCAAAAACTCATACTAAAAATGTTTGTGGGTCTTTAGTGACTCATTTGAGGCCCGCACATTTGGAGATTATGGGATGATTTGGGCTGTCCATTTTCTCTTTGCTACCAGCAATTGGCTCTGATCCCATAATCACACTCCAATAACTAGCTTGGCCTTTGATTCTTAGAGTTAAACATGAGGTGTTAAAAGTTAAAGCTTTCATGTTTTAGATTTTGTGAAGGGCCACCACCAGCATTAGTATTTTAAAGCGGCCTGCATAGCATGAGCAACCCTATGAACATGGGCAATTTCAATCGGTTTATGAGACTAAGAATCACCAAACCAAGAGCTTCACTGGCCCCGAATGGATGATCGACCATGCTCTCTGTTGGTTAAAAGCTTTGGAAATAGGTGTTTTAAGATGATGATTTGATAGTTTTTTGTTTCTCTTTTCAATTTCATGCTATTGATTAGATGGTTGGGATCAGGCAATTCAGCGTTATTTTTTAATCACGACTTGTCCCAGATAGTAGGATTGATTGAATGGCACCGGTCATGCTCTCTCCCTTAGCTGAAAGCTTTGGGAATGGATGTTTTAAGATGATGATTTTACCTATTTTGTTTCTCTGCTCACTTTTGATGGTCCAATTTTCATCATGGATTGTCCATGTCAATGATTAGTTGCGGTCCCTTTTAGCTAAAAGCTTTGGTAATAGGTGTTTCAAGGTGATGATTTAACTTATTTTGTTTCTCTGCTCAATTATTAGTTGTCCAATTTTATGCTATTGATTAGATGATCAAGATCATTCATTTGGCATGATTTTTATTTTTATTTTATTTTCTTTCATCATGGCTTCTTCCCAATGGTATGATTAAATGGACTGTCCAGATGAATGATCATCGGGAGTGTGTGTTTTAAGATGATGCTTTCACCTATTTTGTTTCTCTGCTCAATTATGATAGTCCAATTTATACTACTGATTAGATAGTTAGGATCATCCATTTACTGTGGCTTTTCATCATGGGCTGCCCCTAATGGAAGGATTGAATGGACTCTCCGGGTCAATGATGAGCCCTGGTCTCTGTTAGATAAAAAGCTTTGGAAATATGCGTTTTAAGACGATGATATCACTTATTTTATTTCTCCGATCAATTTTGATTGTCCAATTTTATATTATTGATTAGATGGTTAGGATCATCCATTCAGCATGATGTCCCCCAATGGTTTGATTGAATCAATCATCTAGGTCTATTAGTAGTCGTGCGATCTCTTAGCTGAAAGCTTTGAGAAGGTTGCTAACATCCCCATGTAAGTGAGGATATTGGAGTATCAAGTTCTATCAATTAATTTTTCTTCTTCTTTTCTTTTCTTTTCTTTTTTCCCTTTACTTGTCAAGGCCACCCGAGTTTTCCGGCCATCTTAATCATGTCATTACGAAATATTCTTTAGTCTAAAATAAAATGCTATAGAGTCAATTCAAGTCGGTGGACTTGGCCAAGCCAATTCAAGCTTTTAAAGTGTGGGTATCAAAGGTCCAAGAAGCAATTCTATAAAGACATTAATGGAAGCTTCTATGCTGCCGAGCATCTTAAATGGATAAGAAAGAATAGTTTCTACTTTCTACAATCTTCAAAGGTGACCATGTGGACCTTTCACAGCCCTTACGATAAAAGGCAACCTGAGAAATCCCTACTGATGAAAATGAAATGGTGAACATGGTCCCCATAATCAACGACTTCCAGCATTCTGCCTATGCATCTCCCGCCTCACTAGAATTTTTTTTTTCTTTTATTTTTTTTGTCATTATCCTAGATGTTTGCTACATGTACAATACAGATACTAGAGGCGGCTTGTGCTGCCGTCTTACATGTCCCACCGTGCAATGATCCAGACCGTTCATCTAGTAGCTCCTACTACCTAGGATCATCACCATTCATGCAAAGGCTAATAATCATAATGGGTTCTACGGGGTGTGTAGATAGATGATCAGGAATAGTTCTTAAATTGGATATAAATGCAGGTTTGGACTTTCAATTATATAATTAACGATAATACTAGTTGGGTGGTAGTGTTATTGTCCAACTAGCGCGTATATGTACACCATCCAACCCGACCAGAAGGTTGGCTCCAGCATGAAGAACGGCTAGCGCAGAAATCAGGTCAAATCCCCTAGTAGAAAACAATGGACAAGTGCCCATTTGCTCCAAAGTAATATGGTGTGGCCCACCTGATAAGTGGATTAACCTGATTTTTGCACTAGCTGTTCTTCATGGCAGGGCCAATCTTCTGGACAGGTTTGATGTTGTCCACCCTGGACACTTCATCATGGCTGATACTATCGAAATTCCAAAGGGAAGTTCACCTTATATTTTGTTACCGCTCTGCAGTCAACACAGAACAATAATCACTTCAGAAATAAGATTGATTTTCTCCTGCTGTTCAACAAATGACAAGTGATATTAGGCGGTAGGTACCATCTCTGCAACAAATGCAATAAAATTTTTAGGTGTGTTTGGATGCAGTGACGTATCGAATTGCTATTACTAGCCTAATGAAGTTGAAAGAACAAAACTGCAATATCCTTCCTTGGCACTGATATCAAGAGGGGGCAGCCATTTCGTTAAGGTTTCGAGTTGGGACTTGAAAGAAACTCAACCCTCCTGATTAAATCTAGGGTATTCCAATTCAATTCACTTGTACATCCAAACACAACTGTTGCTTGATATAATTAGTGGAATTCATCATTGCAAGAGCAGAGAGGAAGAAATCATCCTGGTAGCATCCCCACTTAAAACTTGGGAGAAGATTGACCCTCATTAAAGCGTCTAAGCTATTTCTTTTTCAAGTGTCCGGAATCAGTCTTGAAAAGATTGGATCACCTTACAAGTAGGGGTGTACATCGAGTCGAACCGAGTCGAGCTGGCCTCAGCTCGACTCAGCTCAGCCACTGGCTGACCTCAGCTCGAACTCGGCTCGGCTCAGTCCTCAAGCCTGATTGGCCAGCTCGGCTCAGTTTGGTCAGCAGCTCGGGCCAGCTCAAGCCGAGTTCGCCATTGAGCCATTTCCACGAACACCTGAACTGCAACTTCAAAATCCCACTATTTTACAAACAGAAGCAATGGCACCTTCTAAGCAACATAAAAACCAAGAAAAACAAAGAGAAAAAGGGTATTTGTTTCATGTACAGACCTTCCTTGCCACAAGCCACATTTCATTGAGTTATTTTATCAAACAGCTGGTGAGCAACATCAATAGCAAAGTAACCGAGTCCGGATCCGAGTTCGATTCGAGCTTGATTCAATCCGAGTCGAGCTGGGGCCTGCTCGAACTCGGCTCTAACTCATTTTCGAGCTCAAAAAATCAGCTCAACTCAGCTTGAACTCAGCTTCGAACCAAGTCGCGAATCGAGTCGAGCGAGCTAACCGAGCTAGCTTGGTTCGTGTACACCCCTACTTACAAGGGATTTCTTATGGCAGTGAGCAGCCGAAAATAACAAGTTTCATCGGGTGGGTTGGGTGGAGAGTTGCAAACCTTCCATGAAAGGGGGAACAAGCATAAAAAAATCTGGCTAACAAAGCTTTGGTTGACAATACAGCTATGGAGGTTTGGTACAAAAGAGGGAAGCCAATGGAAGAGAAGTAATTGTCAAGAAAAATGGAGCAAATAAAAGGAGATGGGAACCCGGGGATCATGTTTTTTAAACAGAGCAACAGGATTGTGAAAAGACACTGCTAAACTCAGTAGGCAATTTTTAAAGTAGTCAGTTTGGCTCTTGCAGATGGAAAAATGATTAGATTTTTAGAGAATGTTTGGTTGGAGGATCGAAAGCTTAGAGACGATTTTCCACATTTGGCAAAGCATAGCCACAGATGGAGGAATTACAGTTGACATATGCTGTACTTCAGGGAATGAGGCAGTATGGATTCCGTTGCAGGAGGAAGAGTTACTTGTATCCTTTTTGAAACAATGACTTGGCTCATCGACAAGACAGGGATTTATAAGTTCAGTCCTTTCATAAATTGTTAGAGGGATATTCTTTAATCACAGATATTGCGCACACTTCCTTCTTGAGGTATTGTGGAGCACCTCCTAAGATCACACAGTCTTTGCAAGGTTGGTGGGATGGAACAAGGTGCTCACCATCAGTATCTTATGGAAGAAAGGGATGGTTATTGTTAAAATATGCTCTCTTTGTATGTAAAACGAGGAGATGTAGATCATCCATTCATTCATTGTCTTTATGCAAGGAAAGTATGGGAAAGCATTTTTTCCAGTTTCGAGGTGAAATAGGTAATTTCCTGCTCAATAAAAAGTTTTATATGCTTGCGGAGTGGAGGGAGCTCTGGCAAAAATGGCAAAGGATGTTGGAGGATGGATCTTTTGGAGATTTTTGGGAGTTATGGGAGGAGTGAAATAATCATCGTTTCCAGAACATTAGTAGGGAAGCTCCAGAGGTTTTTAGGAGGGCTACAGTGGATGGGGACCGATTTCAACAGGGGATGTCGCTCAGAATCTTCTGTATTGTTAGGCTCACTTGAGGGTTGTATTTCTTTGGCCCAGTTTCTGCCTTTTTTCCAATAAATTTTTTTATGTTCAATAAATATAAATATAAATCATCATTGGAAGACTTTTTTCTTTTCTTTTTTTTTGGTTTTGATTTATATTTATATTTATAAATATAAATATATTTATTCCTATATATTTATAAATAATTTTCTTCCTATATATTTATAATAAACATAAATAATTTTCTTCCTATATATTTATAAATAATTTTCTTCCTATACATTATTAATAAATATAAATAATTTTCTTCCTATATATTTATAAATAATTTTCTTCCTATACATTATTAATAAATATAAATAATTTTCTTCCTTTTTTTTGGTTTTGATTTATAAATATAAATATAAATCATCATGACAGTCATAATCACATTGACTGTCATACATTTCAATGGTCAACAAACACTAAGAAAAATGTCCAAACACAATAAAAAGTTGGAATCTTGTTTTAGAAAATATTGCCATGATACAAGGTGCATTCATAGGCTAGCGTGTGCAATGCTCACAGAAATATGATGAAAAAAAAAAAAAAATCTATTCAATCAAGGATTATGACTAAAAAAATCCAAGTCCTGTGGCTTGCATTATTCTTTTTTACGTGTTAGGGAACATACTATCCGAATCTGCAATCTGTTATTCGGAGGAAAGGAAAAGGAAAAAAAAAAAAGGAATGCATGTAGAATACCTATTACACATGAAGCGGTTCCCTCACCAATGTCATATATGTGTAGCAAACAACTATACAAAAGACATCGGATGTTTTCTCTTGCCCAAAGAATATGAACTGCCTCCAGTTCATGCAAAGAACTCCACTTTCCAAGTCATTCCTCTCCAACAATATCGGCAGCTACACAGTCCTCATTGACCATATGGAAATCAGCATTTGATGGAAGCAGTCCTGCAAAAAGATCATTTTTCAGAAAACAAGTGGTGAAGACCAAAACAGTACAGAATTGAAAAGCAATAAATAGGAGAGAGAGAGAGAGAGAGAGAGAGAGAGAGAGAGAGATGAACAAATCCTTGATTCAAACCTGGTCGAGCTTTTCAGGCTTGTATTCAAGCTATCAAAATCATTTTGCATGATTGCTTCAGTTTTGGACTTGTCAATGGCCCCCGACTCTAGGGTGTCAGTTATGAACTGAAGACCCTGGAAGAGGAAACAGACGTGATTACACATCAAATCAAGGTAAGGACCTTGTAATTTACTGCCTTCAGTCTTTTTTTCCCCCTTCTAATTTCACTTAGAGAGTGTTTGATTTTTCAATTACACATGAAAATAGGTTATATTTACTTACATGGGTAAATACATGAAATTGCAGCAGTAATATCACAGTTGACATTGACAGAGAGCTTGTTTGGAAAGCTTGGGGAATTCATCCATACGATTTTCACATTTACAAATTGTGGGGCCCACCATGATGTATGTATCTTATCCACATTGTCCATTCATTCCACCAGCTCATTTAAGAGCATGAGCCAAAAAACAAGGCATCTTTGAAGCTCAAGTGGACCACACCATAGGAGATGGTAGGAAACGCCAAATGTTGAAAATTTCTTGGGGGCCACGGAAGTTTTGGATCAAGTCGATATTTGTGTATACCCTTCATATCTATCAATGTGATCTTACGAACAGGTTGGATGATAGATACACATCCCCATGGGCCCTAAGAAGGCTTTAATTTTGAACGGTCAACGACTCAACGTAATTAACCCCCCTGTTTCCTGTGGTGTGGTCCACTTGAGCTTCCAATCTGCCTCATTTTTGGGCTCAGCGCTTAAAATGAGATGGCAAATTGGATGGACAGCATGGATTACACACATACATCACTGTGGGACCCACAGGTTTTAATAGCACCCAATCCATGTTGGATTCCATGCAGTAGGACACTATTTCCTAGGAGTAATTATGTCGGTATTTTCCTCCTAAACAAACACCCTTCAAAAGTCATTATTACCTGTTTACCCACAGTTACATATGTAAATGAAAAAACAAACACCCCCTAAAATCTCAACTGACAAATCAGTTAGTGTGTATATATACACACTAACATAGAAACAATCAACTGAATCCTTGCAGTTGAGATCTATGGGAATGATACGTCATGTTCAATGGGTTGGATGACTTGATTAGGGGCATGCTGATGAAAATTCCAGTAGCTGTAAACAATGCAAATACATGGATTTTCCAATGCCAACAACAATAACAGAGATTAATAAGAAACCTTTGGACTAGTGGTCTCTCCAAATCCAAGGAAAGCACGCTTGTTAGCAGGCTTTGGAAGACTCTGCAAGATCACGTTGATCAAATGAATTAGATTTTAACACAGTTGGGTGCACAATATGCTGATTTAAATTACTCAAACCATAGATTATACTAATGCAGCAATTTCCATAACAATTTCAACATGAGTATTGAAATAACCTTGACATCGAAATACCCACGCTCTTATTGAGTACTTAATATAAGGAAGAGCTAAATAACAATAAATCCCTTGGTTGACATTCTACAGATTTTTTTGCTTTTTTTTTTTTTCATTTACATTTCTCTTAGTTGGTGAATTTCTGTAAGAGATTTGGAGGTTCACAGCCAATATGATCATGGGTTTTTGCATTCGTAACAAACATTTCATCTCCTACCGAAAGTATGTTAAGTGTTGAACAGCAACCGGTTATCCTCTTTTTTCACTTCATGGTGAATTTATAGTCACAAGTTATGGACTCATCATTTCCTTAAGTTAGCAAAGGTACAACTTACAAACAGAAAGTCAACTAATATCCATGTTGACAATAGACGTGTCACAGTTTCCCATCACCCATCTGCCAGTATGATATTCTGTTAGTAGGCTGATGTCGGCCAACATAAGCACACTTGCATGTACAAGAGATTAAAGGAGACGCAGGCGTAATTCACAAGCCTTAAATAAGCAGATTGGTCAAGTACACACACACACACACACACGCACGCACACACACACACACACACACACACACACACACACACACACACACACACACACACACACAGGGAGGGAGGGAGGGAGAGAGAGAGAGATTCACAAGACAAAACAAGCAAGGAGCTGGAAAGCAGATTGGTCAAAGGACCTCACAATACAGGATATTAACAGAGAGATGACAACAAATGGACACAATCGATAGGTGAACATGTTTGCTTGTCAGGAACATCTAATCTAAAGAGAGAGAGAGAAAACAAATTGCACGCATGCACGCACACAAAGAGGATCTGACCAACCACAAGTCTACCAGCTACTGAACATCAAAACTTCAATTTCAAAGAGCAGTAATTTTGGGTATTTTGGAAGGGGAGTTTATGTCGCTCGTAATCTTTCAATAATAATAACAAGAGTTTATGTCGCACATAATCTTTCAAAAAAATAATAAAAAAGAGTTTATGACGCTCATAGAGGACATCCGCAAGAGATGCCTCGAATGCTTTACTCATTTCCCTGTCAAATGCTTCTGCTATTGGAGAGTTTGCCCCCATCAACCTCCTGGGTGTGCAAAAATTTATTGCACTAGGTTTTCACCTTGCACATGAATTGCCCCTAATCAAGGTCACTTTGCATGACAAGTCTTTGATGGGGTGTAACTGGAAAATGAAGTCATTGAGTTGGCACATGAAACTTCCAATGGAGAAACTGGTGGGAATTTTGGCTCAATCATCGGATGTGTATCAAGGTGTGGCAGGCAAAGAAAAAAATGCAAGTTATAATCAAATGCTTTTTTCTCTTTCTCCAAGATGCTGATGATATTATCTTCTTGCACTGAGTACTTGCGTTTGGAATTCTCCCCGGGTGCAGATCAGGAAAGCTTGCCCTATGGGACGAATTCCAAGGTTCACAGCATCAAGGGGATAACTGAGAACATGTTTCTCACACAGATGTTCATCCCAGAAAACCAAAGCGACGCAACTGCTTGTGACTCATGATGAGAACTACCAACCCAAGATGGTCAACAAAGCCATTTTGTAGAAACAGCTGCATCAACCTTCCAAACCCTAGAAAATACCTTCCTTTTGTCATTGATTGATCAGACCAAAATGTATCAACTCCGCTTCTTTCTTTTTTCCGAGTAGATCAATCTTTCTTCTTTTTTTGTGCAACGTTTAATGATTATCTAGTGATGGGTTCCCATAGATTCCATGAGCACTATTAAAACATGAATTCCTACGGATTCCATTTCTGGGGTTCTTGTTTGGATGGCAAGTGAATCAACGATGCTACAAAGACTACAAGGCTACAACAGGAGCTCAACACAGCTGGTGGCTCCGGCTGGGGCTGCTGACACTGCTGGTGGCTTGGGCAGGGGCTGCCAGCACACCTGGTGGCTCCATTTGGGGCTGTTGGTGGCTCCAGCCAGGACTGTTGGCACACCTGGTGGTCTCAGGTTGGGGCTACGAACACGCCTAGCGGCTCGGCTGAGGTTGTTGGCCCAACTGGTGGTCTCAGCTGAGGCTGCTGGTTTGTCTGGAGGCTTCAACCAAGGCTTCCGGCAATAGTGGTTGGCCTGTCTGAAATATTCAGGCAGATCTGATGCCTAAGATGAGAGATCTGGTGGATCTATGCAATTCTGGGGAGAAATAAGGACCCTGGAGGATCATGCGTCCAAGGATTTTGATGATGGAACTCTGTGAGAAGATGATGGGAGAAGGTTTATCCAGTTTTCATCTTCACACAGAGTTTTTGAAGAAAAAGGAGTAACTGTGGACCGACAAAATGAAGAAAAGAAGATGGGAAGGAAATATGAAGAAGAAGAAAGAGGGGAGGGAGGTTGATGGACATAAAAAAGAAAAGAAAAAATAAAATCAGAAGGGTTCTAATACCATGTAGACTAAAAAAAGTAAGTGAAAGAAGCAAGCTTAATGATCTATCCTCTAAGAGATAAGCTCAAAATGATATAATGAAATAGAAAAGCTTCACAATAATCTTCCAATGATAAGGTGCTCTGATGGAACATAGCGTAATGTGCACTCTAAAAGTTTTAACTGCTTAATTCATAGTACTCCAAAAGCAACTGCAACAACCTTCCCATAAGAGTTTGCTAATTTATAGACGCACCTGAAAACGAGAAGATGTAGTAGTTGCTTACAAGTTACAACCAAGATGAAGACTTTAATAAACAAAAGAATTGTAAGGGAGAGACTATAAAAATGGCATTCAATCCAAAAGAAAGTCCAAGGAAGATGCACAAATCTGACAGGAGATGAAGAAAAGTGGGAAAAAGAAAAAAGAGGAAAAAAGAAAAACCAGCCATGACATCGACAAATTAGCAATTGAGCTAGATGACTATTGTCACTTCATAATAAATCTTGCCATCCAACTTAATCAACAAATTAGTGATTGAGCTAGATGAGTAATGTCACTTCATTATAAATCTTGCCATCCAACTTAATCAAGATCCTGTTTGATGGATTTTGGCCTGAGATTGTATTTGGTAATGAAATTTGCACATGTTTAGGAGCTACCTAAAAAATGCTACGAGACACCCGCCAGTGAGTGACTCAGTTCGAGTCGCATCATGCATGGTTCTAAGACTCGCTGACTCGACTTGAAACTCGGCCAAATCAACTCGGCCCAACGAGACGTCTTTAAGAACCTTGGTCAAGATCTTGACTTGGTCTAGGCTTGACACAACTCATTGAGTCAGCTCAACAACTCAGCCAACTCAGTGTGACTTGAGTTGAGTCAGTCATCCAGTCCGCAGCCTTTTAGTAAATAAAATTAGTGATTGAGCTAGACAAGCATTGCCAATTTTATAACAAATCGTGCCATCCGATTTAACGAAGCTCTAGTTTGTTGGATTTTGAAGTGAGATGGTATTTGGTAATGAGATCTGCAAGTTTTTAGGAGATACCATGTGATCCAATTACCCTGCAAAATCTATTAACTACATGCAGACATATTCAGGAGAACAAGAACATCACAAACAGAAATTCCAAACAAGAACGCAAAAGCAGGACAATCCACATTCACCAAAAACTTCAAGCATGTGTTCAACATGTATGCGGATCGTAAAAAAGATAAATAATATATAGTACTGCTAATTCAAACCTGAAGAAATTCGCCCATTTTTCCATCTTTTCCACCAGCATACTGGCATAGGTACAGCACACCAGCATTTGCAAAATCCTGTCATAATTATTTGGTCAGCATTTCTGCAATATAGAGAATAAGAGAAATACAAACACAAACTACAGTCCTTTTAATGGTGGTGTTGACTTATTATCAACAAGAAAATGAAGTAGAATAACAAGTATGTTATATCATGATAAACAGTGTGGATAGCAAACAGCAAACAAGAACATCAAGTATGGCAACATGATGACATATTATATATATATATATATATATATATATATATATATAGGAAATGGTACCATGAGGTCGACCTCATGGGAACTTCCCATGAGGTCGACCTCATGGGAGGGGCCCACCGTGATGTCTGTCGAACATCAACACCGTGCAATTGATGGGTCCCCTTTAGGTTATGGGATATCTCAAAAATCAGCCGTATATGGAACTCAGGTGGGCCAAAACATCTGAAAAATGTGAAGCCATGCCTAAAACATATAAAAGCACTTGGTAGGGCTCACCTAAGTTTTGGATGCTGCTGAAACTTGGTGTGACCCCTCATGCAAGTGGGACACACATAATGGATGGGCTGGATTTGTGAACCACATCTAAGTGGGCCCAAAAAATAATTATGAATGTTTTAATGGGAGGGTAACCCCTCTCAACTGCTGTATGTGGTGTGGCCCACCAAAGCCATGGATTGACTTGATTTTTAAGCATGTGCCCCACCATGGAATGATGCATCTAACTGCTGGGGTAAATGTTCGACACACATCAGAGTGGGGCCCAAACAGCTCGACCTCATGGAAAGTTCCCATGAGGTCGACCTCATAGTACCATTTCGTGTGTGTGTGTGTGTGTGTGTGTGGCACGCACGCACGCGCGTATGTATGTATGTATGCATATACGTATATGTATGCGTATGTGTGTGTGCGTGTGTAGCAGATAAAAACCATAGAGCAGTGAGAATCATGATGTTATGGGTTGATACCTTAGTATCTGATTCAACCTTGGTAGAGGTGGAAGTCACGGTCCTGCTCGTGGTTCTAGTCATAGCATTAATTGTAGACAAAGACAAGGTGGCTTGATCTTGGAACAAAAGGATAAGCTTCAATTTACTCATTGTGGTTGTACCCGCATATGAGAAGGGCATGTTGAGATCTTTCAGTGAATCTTGCATTGGCTACTGCCCATTCTACTACTAGCTAAGTTGGAAATGTTCTAATTCCATATAGCACTCATACACATTGGTTTGTGCGTGGTGTGCCGAAACAGTTATGTAACGGTTTCAGTAGTGCCCATCATGCAATACAAGTGTGTAACAGGCGCCCTTTAAAAAATTACATTGTAACGGCCATTACGAGGGCCATAATGGCCGTTACTCCCATAACAGTTATTGGGCAAGTGAAGAGCTTGATTTTGTACTCATTGTGGTTGTACCCATATACGAAAAGGGTTTGTCGAGATCTTTCAGTGAATCTTGCATTGGCTATTGCTCATTCTACTACTAGCTAAGTTGGAAATGTTCTAATTCCATATAGACTCATACAAATTGGTTTGTGCATGGTGTGCCAAAACAGTTATGTAATTGTTTCGGTAGCGCGCATTATGCGATACAGGGGTGTAACGGGCACCCTTAAAAAATTACATTGTAATGGCCGTTACAAGGGCCGTAATGGCTGTTACCCCTGTAACGGTAATTGGGCAAGTAAAGAACTTGATTTGTTTTAGTTTAGACTTTAAGTTACTTAGTTTACATTTTTTTTCTTTTTTTTAAAGGTAACACTACCAGGGATTGAACCTTAGATCACTCACACACACTACACTGTCTCTACGAGGCTCATATAGTGATGCACATATTTAGAATCACCAATTCTACCTCTTTACGTTGTCCACTGTAAGAATTGTTTGTTGCAGCTACCCACACAAAAGCCTACATTCTAGGAGGGATGACTTTTCCAAACATAAGAACAGGGGCGGCTAGTAGATATGTTGCCACATAACTTCAGCAGAAATGACTTGGAAGAAAGATGCCCCCTTGGAACCATTTCCAATATTTGCAGTCTTTGCATGAGAGGTCAACATAGGGTTTGTTATTAGAAGCCCACTGTAAGAATTGCTTGCTGCCGCTACCCACACAAAAGCCTACACTCTAGGAGGGATGAGCTTTCCAAACACAAGAACAGGGGCGGCTAGTAGATATGTTGCCGCATAACTTCAGCAGAAATGACTTGGAAGAAAGCTGCACCCATGGGACCGTTTCCAGTATTTCCAGTCCTTGCACGAGAGGTCAACATAGGGTGTTTTTTTTTTTTTTTTGAAGACATAGGGTGTCCCCACCTCTTTTTGAAGTGAGACTAATCCATGCGGATACACGCAATCACCCACAACCACGTGTATCAAGTAAAGCCAAGGAGGGGAATCGAACCCTCACCTGTAGGGAGCAAACCTACGGTCAACATAGGGTTTGTTATTACAACAACGTTTGTAATTCTTCCTCTAAGGATCTCCATAGGGGTTACCTCATTATCAAAAATCGTCTTATGTCTCTCCTTCCAAATTCCACATGAATGCAAGTGGAACAGATTCCATACAATGTTTCCTATAGTTAAAAACTGTGATAAACCAACATTTTTTTCATTAAAGTTTATTTCACTTAACTTCAATGGTCCTGCATGGAAAATCATAGCAGGTGGATCTAGGGTTACAACTGCAGAACAAGTCTTCCACTTCAGCCGTTGAACTAGCAACCAGGATGGAGGAATATTCAGCTAACTCATGCTGAGAAAACCATGTTTACAAATAAAATCCCTCCATAATTCTTTGAATGACGCCTAACGAAGCCTCCAAATCCTATTGTTTGTCAATCACCATCACAAACTCATCCAATCAACTCCAAGAAAGACAAACCTTCATGACCTTCCGATCACCTTCCAGCCAGCCAACTGCCCTTTATTTTCCTCCCAAAAGCTCTCAAAGATTTATTTGCCTGTGAAAGAACGTGTGGCTATTTATTTCAATCCCTTCTTTTCTTTTCTTTTTGAAAAAAAGTCATTTCATCATGAAACCAGGTTCAGAAAAACATGTTTTACATTATGTAAAACCCTTCAATAAGAAAAAAAAAAAAAAAAAAAAATCCAACCTGAGGTTATTTTTCCATATTGGTCCATTACTACAAAGTACTCATGAAAGATATGTAGAAGGTGGAACATACAACTGTTGAGTTACTGATGTGAAATATGGCAGACTGCCACCTTCTTGTGATTGCCAAAGTAGCTTACTGCTACTTCCAAACAATGCGTGATTATTAGAGCCACCTCGCAAAGACGTGGGCTCAAACTACACGAGAATGGTTCAATCATTCGTTGAATAGCATTGAGGTTTTAGAGAACCTAAATTTGTGGGTCAATGACATCCCCTACACTCTGAAACCTCTTTGGGAGACAATTCCAGAGGAACAACAGCATCCTAGAATAGTGTCAAAGCAACCGTGTATCTCTAGCACCTATTAAAGTAGTCCATGCAAAAAAAAAAAAAAAAAAACAGACTTCCAAGATGCAAACTTGCTCTTTTTCAAGTTTTCTTTTGCAATTCATTAGAACCTCCAGTATCATTGTTGCAGTTTGATTTATGCCGCATTGAAGTGGTATCAGGAAGTAGATTGCCCTTGGTAAGAGTTCCATCATCAGAGGTAGCTGGAAGGAATGGGATTACAGTTTCAGAAAATTCTTCTTGCAGCTCTTGCTAGTAATTTGGAATATAAGGACTCCCATTCAAGGTTATAAATATCAGCATCAGTCCACATTGGCCAGCCCCAAAAATGATACACCATATGAATCAGACAGTATTGGTGCCCAAGGTATGAACCAGACCCAAAGTGACAAAATCAGTGAACCCTCAACAGGTACATAATGGTTTCTAATACTAAGAAACTTTGTACCAAGTGATATTCTGCACTTCATAGTAATAACAAGAAATTTGCCAGCGTTTGAATCAAAACATGAGTTACAATGCCAGCCTATTTTACTTGGACATGGAAGCATTTGAACAGAAACATGAGTTACAATACCAGCCTATGTCACTTGAACATTGAACACCAAAATGGACCAAGCTTCCGATAAAGACATTAGGACTTCTCACATGTTTAAATAGTTAAGAGTGTGTATTGGACCAAGTTTTAGCGATATGAAGAAAGATGAGGAAATGATAATGTTTCTCCTCTTTTTCTTTGCCGAGGACAAGAAAAGTCATGAGGATTAAACGCAAGTATGACACTTATTTGCAAAGTTTTCAGGTAGTGTAGAACCAACTACCATTCTGTAATGAGGCTAGGATCCTAGAACCACAGTACAGTCCAATCGAAACAGAGGCAAAGCCATAATCATTCTGATGCAGGACATGAATTTAAATATGATATGCAAGATTTCAGGCTTAGATCACGATAGTTCAGAAACAATTACACAAATTTCATATCCCACATGAAAGTCCAAACATTCAATTAAGGGGAATCTATGCGGGTCCAGGCCTACACATGCTAGGGTTGGATCAATAAAAATTATGAACCAAACGATACTCAAAGATAAGAAATAATCATCCACACATGCATAGTAATCAATCCCTAATCCAAGGGATTCACCAATTTCAAATCAAGGAACCCTAGGGTAAGAAAAAGGGCATATAACTTAGGGAAAACGTAATTTAGGGCTAGGTTTCATGAAAAACGGCTATGAGAGGATAAAAGAGGATAAAAACCTGAGCCAAAAGACGATCCCGCACGTGGACAACAACAATGGCCCAGACGGACGTGCGTGTGATCCCGGCCGCACGTGTGTGGGGGCCCACTATTCAGAAAAAGGTCACCTTGGCCCTGGTCGGCCAGGGATGAACTCCAAAACCCCCAAATCTCAGCTCGATCCGATGTACGGTTTGTGTGTGGTACTCCGCCGAAGTTTCAACCCTCCTGTAGGGCCAGATCAAATTCGATGTGGAGAGGAGAATTGCTGCAATAGATGATTGATTCAAAGTGTAAATGATGGGGTGAGATGAGAAGAAGGGATGATAGAAGATGGGTAGTAGAGATGGCGATGGATGGGGGCGAATCGGGATAGATGTGGCTTCGCACCACGGTAGTTAACCCTTCGATGAAGGGAGGGCTTCGCACCCAATTAGGCTTCACAACTCAGAGAGTGGAAAAACGCAGAATTTTTATTAATCTTCAATGTCTCAAAAAAGCTACAAGGGGTGCCTATTTATAAGAAAACCCTATACCCCAAAAACTCACACCATGTGCGTAACCTATTACTTGACGATTAAGTAAACTAAAATAAAAACCAAACACAGAAATCTAAAGCGTTCACAATGTTCTAAATAATAACAATAAGTAAAACCTAAAAATTGAAATCAATCCGACGAGTGGGCCACGATCATGAGATCCCATGATGGGCTTTTCTTGACTATCGGGCCCACTTTTTTGAACCAAAACTTGTCTTCTAACTAGGAGGCCCTCCCTGGACGTCGTCATCGAGCCAGATCGATGACGGGATCCTCCTTCTGCGTACGTACGTGCGTAAAGGTGGTGGTGTGCGTGCGCGTGTGCGCGAGATGTCCCCATCAATTCTCCTCGGCTGCGAAGATTTCGCCACTGGCGAAATAAAACTCCTGAACCGCTCCAGGATGTCAAGATCAAGTCTCTGAAGATCCTCCGCAGTTAGCCTCGTGTTGTCTGAAGCTGGGCGTGACTTCCACTTGACCAAGTACTTCTGAAACCTGCCGTCCGACGTTGAAACTATCTGATGGTCCAGGATATCCTCTATTTCTTCTCTGGGTGTGTGAAGGTTAGGTATGGGAGGGAGAGACTGAGAAGAAATGTCAGGAAGAATAGGTATGGGAGGTAGAGGCTGGGAAAATTGGTTGAGACGAGTAGGTATGGGAGGTAGAGGCTGGGAAAATGGGTCGGGACGGGTAGGTATGGGATGTAGAGGCCGGGGAAATGGGTCGGGATGGGTAGGTACGGACGTAGAGGTGGGGGGAAATGAGCCGGGAAGGGTAGGTATGGGAGGTAGAGGTGGGAAGAAAAGTTAGGAAGAGTGGGTATGAGAGGTAAATGATGGAAAAATGGGTCAGGAAGGGGCCATGGTTCAAGGGATAGATATGGGGAATCATGATGGGTGGGCGAAGGGCCAGACAAAGTATCAGTGGTCTCCTGAAAAGTAACTAGATCCTCCACATCGAATGTGAAACTAATTCTCATGGAAGGTGGAAGATCTATCTCATACACATTGAGACCATTTCGTTTTATAATTTTGAAGGGTCCATGCTACGCGCGTGTAACTTACGAACGGCCCTCGGAGGGTACCGCTCGGGTCTGATGCGGACCATCACGAGTCCCCAATATTGAATCCTTTGAAACGTTTATGTTGGTTCGAAGAAAATGTGTAATGTTCATTACTAGTCATGATCTTCCACCGATTTCTTGATGCCATGAATGAATGTGATGCGCGAAAAACTCTGCAGACTCGATGACCTCATGGGAATTGACATGGGACAAGATCAATAGATTTCCTAGGTTTATAACCGAACGACTTCACGAGGACTTAGACATGTGGACTATCGACAGAACTATTCAACGTAAAATTGTAGGTATTACGGTGTCCCATGTTCGATGTGCTCTATATCCCTCCCGGGGGAGACTCATCCCAGTAAATCATCGGGAAAGACATCACGAAACTCATCTACTACCGTAATGGCCTCAATGGGTAACTCTATACTAGCCTCCGGAGCACTCTCTCTAGCCTCCGGGGCACTCTCTCTAGCCACAAGGCGCACGTGTTGTGCCACTCAAAATAGTGGTTTTGATGCCCCTCTTGGGGTGGGTGCACGGTTGCATACCCGTGGTGAGACTACCTCCATTCATTGGTCTATCCTCCCGGCCACCGCCCGAGATTGGACATTTTCTTTAATGGTGGGGTTTGTCTGAGGAGGCCTCTACTTGGTTAAGGCGTTGATCTATGCTTTGTTCCATGCGCTTACCCCAAGACTCGATCTATTTGGAATGACTTGTTTATTGACTCTAGCAGTTGTTCCATGTCTAGTGTAGGGTGCCAACCAAAATTCAGCAATATAGTTGTCAAAATATAAGGTTTTTTTTTTTTTTTTTGTTAAAAAATAATAATAATAAGAAACAACCTAGTTTCTAAAAACGAAAAAGGAAAGTTTTTTTTTAAAACAAGTTAGGAAAGTTTTTTTTTTTTTTAAATAAAAAAATAAAAACAACCTAGTTTCTAAAAACGAAAAAGGAAAGTTTCTAAGAAAAACAAATTAGGAAAGTTTCTATAAAAATAAAAATAAATAAATAAATAAAACAAATTAGGAAAGTTTCTAAAGAAAAGCAACCTAGTTTCTAAAAACGAAAAAGGAAAGTTTCTAAAAATAGAAAGTAAGTTAATTTCTAAATAAATAAATATAAAAAAAAAAGTAAACTAGTTTCTAAAAAAAAAAAAGGAAAGGAAATTAGTTTCTAAAACAGATTAAGAAAGTTTCTAAAAAAATAGTTTCTAAAAAACAGAAAAGGAAAGTTTCTAAACCTAAAAATAGAAAGCTAAGTTAATTTCTAAAATAATTCAAATAAAGGGATAACAAAAAATTTCAGCAGCTTATGTCAGGGTTTATGGACTTCTAAACAACCATATATGATGAGAATTGATGCGTAATGGACATAAACAACCAAACCCTAAACATGTAATGAATTCCCCTACAAGAACCCTAGGCTCTGATACCAAATTTGATGCAGGACATGAATTTAAATATGATATGCAAGATTTCAGGCTTAGATCACGATAGTTCAGAAACAATTACACAAATTCCATATCCCACATGAAAGTCCAAACATTCAATTAAGGGGAATCATGCGGGTCCAGCCTACACATCATGCTAGGGTTGGATCAATAAAAATTATGAACCAAACGATACTCAAAGATAAGAAATAATCATCCACACATGCATAGTAATCAATCCCTAATCCAAGGGATTCACCAATTTCAAATCAAGGAACCCAGGGTAAGAAAAAGGGCATATAACTTAGGAAAACGTAATTTAGGGCTAGGTTTCATGAAAAACGGCTATGAGAGGATAAAAACAGAGCAAAAGACGATCCCGCACGTGGACAACAACAATGGCCCGGACGGACGTGCGTGTGATCCGGCCGCACGTGTGTGGGGGCCCACTATTCAGAAAAAGGTCACCTTGGCCCTGGTCGGCCAGGGATGAACTCCAAAACCCCCAAATCTCAGCTCGATCCGATGTACGGTTTGTGTGTGGTACTCCGAAGTTTGACCTCCCTGTAGGGACGTATTCTCAAATTCGATGTGGAGAGGAGAATTGCTGCAATAGATGATTGATTCAAAGTGCAAATGATGGGGTGAGATGAGAAGAAGGGATGATAGAAGATGGGTAGTAGAGATGGCGATGGATGGGGGCGAATCGGGATAGATGTGGCTTCGCACCACGATAGTTAACCCTTCGATGAAGGGAGGGCTTCGCACCCAATTAGGCTTCACAACTCAAAGAGTGGGAAAACGCAGAATTTTTATTAATCTTCAATGTCTCAAAAAAGCTACAAGGGGTGCCTATTTATAAGAAAACCCTATACTCCAAAAACTCGCACCATGTGCGTAACCTATTACTTGACGATGAAGTAAACTAAAATAAAAACCAAACACAGAAATTTAAAGCGTTCACAATGTTCTAAATAATAACAATAAGTAAAACCTAAAAATTGAAATCAATCCGACGAGTGGGCCACGATCATGAGATCCCATGATGGGCTTTTCTTGACTATTGGGCCCACTTTTTTGAACCAAAACTTGTCTTCTAACTAGGAGGCCCTCCCTGGACGTCGTCATCGAGCCAGATCGATGATGGGATCCTCCTTCTGCGTACGTACATGCGTAAGGGTGGTGGTGTGCGTGCGCGTGTGCGCGAGATGTCCCCATCACATTCTCTATGTATACTTCTAAATTGTAATTTGTAATTAGCAGACATCTTCATTTAGCAAGTTTTCACACTTTGAATCCGCAAAGAAATCACAGTATGTGCATTCACATTTGCGAATGCATTATTAGAACCCATACATGTATCAAACAGTGAATAATCATATTTTCTTCATAAACATCAACTGGTATAAGCAAACAGAATAAGCAATATATCACATTGTAGATAAAGCACCAAATAAGATTTTGGTTTCATCCTATCATTTTATACAAAGTACAGAGTCCAGGCCACAGCTCACCTGCTTGTCTTCCAAGGTACCGATTTTTCCATCCTGAAACAAGGGAAGTGAAATTAACATGAATTATCAATGCCACTAAGTAGGACTATATAAATTGAACTTATCTTCTCCAAAACAAAAACTCACCAGCCCACAGACCATCTTCTGCAGTGCTTCCAAGTCATACCCAATTTGAGAAATATCACCACGTACAAGAGTAACCTGTTTGACAATTTTTTATATTGTCACCTCAAAAACTGAAAACTCAAAAAAAAAAAAAAAGCACGCTCCTTCTCTGCGCTGTTGTGAACATGTTCTAAAGGTACTCCTATTCTTGTCCATCTGCATCAACATGAGGTCCTGATCCACTCACGTGAGCTTGGAACTGCAGGAAAATGGAGATAGTTATTAATGAAAGGTACCTCATTTTTAATCAGTGTTGACATTTCCTTCTGCTCATCCAGTTTCCCATCCAGGTTCTCGATTCGCTGCGTCAAATGCCTCTTGGTAGCCTGACCAGCAAAAGGGGTACATACCATTCCAACATTATTATGATGCTCGAAGAGAGAATTGTTCAAAATGAAGTACGTTTAGAAGTAAATATCTGGTCAAGTTTCCAAAATGTGCAATTAAGATATCAACTGGATAGTAAATCAACAAAAGCTGAAAGTAAAGACGGAAGAAGAAAAGTAAGTTTTTCTTCTGCAGTAATTGGTTTGAGAGCATGGAACCACAATTAAATTGTACTAACAAACTTCAAATACACATCAATTTACTAAATATAGGATTAACTTATGGGCAATGGTCCAATGCCCCTGGACCATAGGAGATGTTACTTGAAAATTGTGGCATATGTAGACAACATCTCGACGGTCAATATTGTGGGCTCCACTGTTGATTGGCCACTGACCAAAAAATTGCCTTGATCAAATAAACCTAATCAATGAACTTCTTTCCCATTTAATGTAAGCCATAGGCAACTGCTTTAGTGTCTATTTGCACACCATCGATTATACAGCTAGGATCATCCAATTGTGGTGATTCTCATCTAGGGTGCATCACCATGAGACCTACTCAATAAATGGTCCGAATCTCATCTGCTTCTGCCACATGTTTGCTAAATGATGTGGAGGCCAATGTTCAAAATATCGGTATTGCATTACGTATCGCATTCTTGGGATACAGATACGTGTCAGTTATCGCATGGAATATATTGTTTGTATCAGGTAATTGATCGCAATTTTTGGGAAACATGGGGAAACATTGGGGAAATGGTTGAATTTTTCAATGAAACTTCAAGGATTGTTAAAAAAAGACCTTAATTCACACTTTTAAATCATAACATCTCAAAAAAGAAATGCACATAATAGGTTTCGTTTGCATAGGGTCTTAAGTTATGCGCTGTTTGACTGAACTAATGCAACAATATTCAAATTGAATGCATAACATTTAGAGTGTATGTGATGATCATTCCATCAAACACTCCTAAATATTTCGAAATTAGTTTCAATTGATAGCTAATTAAAGGGAAATTTCGAAAAAAAAAATACTATATTTTTTTTATTAAATTTTAATTGTAAATGATTTTATTTTCCAAAAATTGACAAGGACTTGACAACTCATACATGCTTGATTTTATATTTGGAGTGCAACATTGCAAGAAATTTAGGAGAAATTGAGAAATTTTTGAATTTTCCCTAATCAGGCCACCTAGACTCAAATTTTGAAATTAGAGTGTATGTTATGATCATTTCATCAAATACTCATATATACTTCGAGAAGAACCAATGAAGGAAATTTTCAAAAAAAAAAAAAAAAAAAAAAAAAACATGGAGAACATGAAGAACCAATGGATATTGAAATCAAAGCTCCAACTCCGTGATATTTCATGCAAAACATGAAGAACCAATGAATTTATAACCATTTGACACTAATTTAACATAACTTCAACAAAAAGAAGGATTGGAAATTGAAAATGCTCACCGGATCGAACATGTGGAATATATCGGCAATACTTGTGCATTTGGTATCGCACAGGTGGGATACAAGATATATCGTGGGATATATTGGCCGATATTGTCGATATTTAAAACATTGGTGGAGGCACAGTTACTGCCCAGCCATCACAGGGCACAGGATCAGCCTCTCTTAACTAACGTAGTGATCACTTATATAGAAACTTACAGTGATTAGATTTAGATATTGCAAAGCCTTTTTTTTTTTTTTAGAATTCAACATGTGCAACTGAATGTGATAAATGTTGAGGGAGCAGTAGCTTCTTGCAACTAAGCCATATATGTTATTTCCAATCTAGAAATGAGTTTAGAACATCATAGACTGTGTAAACATTTTACATACCACGAGTAAAAAGGACAAAATGTTTGGCAAGCTGATTAATACAGTGGTAAAGAAGAGGAAATATGCATGCAGAATCCACATTTCATTACATCATAATGTCATCCAAATAGTCAGGAAGAATTGTAGTGGAGATTTTATGCATACGAATTGAGGAAACATGGATTATATTCACACAAGCTTTCCATAAAGGGTATATTTTGTTTCATTACTGTAACTGGAGAAAATGTCTTCTTTCTTGTTTTTGAGGCACAAGGCCCAAGGGTCAAAATTAATATCATGAGACAGACTGAATAAATCCAGATCTACACCTCTATAATCAGGTGATTTACGCAATCTCAAAGCTATCTGGCAAGGCAAAGCAGTGATGAAGCATCCCACCAAACACTGGAGGTCATGAATGGACGAGAATGTGGATTGAGGACAATCTAAAGTAGAATGTCTTCCAGCTAACTTGCTAACAGGTCATGTCTTGAAAGGGGATAACAATTCTTGAAGTGTATTCGGAGGACAGGTGTGAGAAAAAGAAAATGGAGAAGCCACTTGTGATAGGATTGATTGGTTAAACAGGATTCATAAACCCAAATGCAAAGAGCTGAGACAAGGCCGTGATGATGATGATGATGTGTTATGTGTGACATTGAAACTTACAGCAAGAGCAGCAGATACTTGCTCCAAATTCTTGTTCAAGCTTGCAACAGCATTTGCCATGTTTTGCTTGGTTACATACATAAGATCTGCAAAGGACAGCCCCTGAGAAATTTCAAACAAAATCAACGAACAAATTAGTGACACAAGTCCCTTCTTTGCATTGAGGAATCACAAGAACATGTTTACTTAAAAACACAAAAAAACAGGGTTAAAGTGATATAAGTTATGATGTTGATGCTCATAAAACATTTTTACTAAAGAGAACTGGTAAAGTCCCTTGATATACATTGATACACCATCCTCTAACGGCTACAGCTTTTAGAGCAACTGATTGTTTCACATGGTATCAGAGCGAAAGGTCAAGTGTCCAAAACTCAGGAGCAGCAAATATGCCTCCATAATATATTCTCCCATGAGGGGGCCAGGAAAATCAAGTTTGGCCCGGGGACCGGGAAATCAAACCCAATCTGTTTATGGTGTGTATCCCTCCACCCTTACCTAGTGTGTCATGTTCCCGTGTGGAGCTCCACCTTGCACGTGCGGGGGAGTGTAAAAGCCCCTTGATATACATTGATACACCATCCTCTAGGATGAATACACACAAAGAAATTTCGCGAAA
The DNA here is from genome assembly GCA_030180095.1 of Magnolia changhungtana. Taxonomy (NCBI): domain Eukaryota; kingdom Viridiplantae; phylum Streptophyta; class Magnoliopsida; order Magnoliales; family Magnoliaceae; genus Magnolia; species Magnolia changhungtana. The sequence goes on from JASAUF010000156.1 coordinate 2,109,351, forward strand.
GCAGTTATAAAAAGAATATACATGGAACTCCATCAATGGAAAACGGAGGGTGTTCATATATCAATCTTGAGTTAGAAAAGCTAATGAAAACATGGTGAGAAGACGTACTCTCCACCACATGTATCCATAGCCCAATGCTCCCAAGGCTGCAGCTGGCATCGCAAGGGATGTTATGCTTCCTGGTAAAAGAAACAGATCTACAGTTAATTTATTAAAACCAAATGTTACTCTGAAGGAGAGCACAACATTTGACCAATTCTTTGGATAAAAGATAAACCAACAATAACATCAAAAGTTGAAAATTTTGGAGGGTTAAGCAAGCAGAGATCTAATAATTGGTACGTGCAGTGTTTTGAATAACGCTAGTAGCATAGCGGGTAGTGTATGCTATGTAGCTGCGCCAACACGTAGCGCAACCAAAGAGCAAGTCTCGTGTTGTGTGCACTATTTGTAGCGTAGCACACGTTATGCGGCTTGTAGCGTATGCAACGGTTAATGCTCCAAAATTTTAAGATTTTGGCCCTATACATTTTTATTGATTGTACACCAACTGGAAGATGGTGGTGTCTCTTCCTCCTCACACATAGCACTAAAGTACAGCAATCCAAACCATTCAAATTGTGAGTCCTATTATGGATAGAGTATGTTTCTAGAATTACACCTATGAGGCAACTGTAGCTATCTCTATAAGTGTGACAAGTATACAGTTGAAGAGTCAAAAGGATATTTAAATGGTGCTAAACAAACACAAAAGCCTAGCATTTATAAAAGAAAAGTCTTCCAATTGTAAAGCCCTACCCCTTCAACTTCAAGCCCTGAGCTCTCTACTACACTTTAGATACAGCCCCAAAACCACATTTTCATTCTAGGAATCCACATAGTCATTGAAGAGGAGATTTTGGCCGATCAATCAGCCCTACAAGAAGATTTAATGCATTTTCAAGAGCATTGGTACTCAAACAAAGGAAAATATCAAATTTCCCCCTTTTCACGTTCGTACGTCTATGAAGCTCAAAAATTCAGTTTTTTTATTGATTCTCTTCTCAAGCCTGATAGATGTATGTTAACGAGTCCCTTCTCATTTTGGATGATGATTATGGTTTCTTTCGGGATTTTTTCTCTCCTTTTCTTCTTAGGAGGCCATTTCCTATGCAATGTTGTAGGATAGGATTGTTTTGCAACATTTTTCTGTGTGGGGCCTGTTGTGGTAAGCGTATGGCATGGCATGCAACCCATCCAACAATCACATGTGGCACCATGCCTCAGTGGAGGTGTTCAGGTGGTTGTGCATTGTTTTCTATGGAGTGACCCACGTGATGGTTGTGCATAGTGATTTTCTTAGAGGGCTCACAGTTTGCTATTTTTTTTTCTACGGTGTAGTACGCTGCCCAATCCAACAGGGGGAATCCAACCATCATGTGGGCCAACCAAGCTATTGCAAAGGCTTTTTGGGTGGTTGTGCGTTGATTTTTGTGGTATGGCCCACCTGATGATTGGATAGGCCAGATATTTAGAGCATCCCATCATCAAAATGAAGGCTTTTGCCATTTTTTGCACTTATTTTTATTTTTTGCTATATTTTGTCCTGTTATTTTAATTTTTTAAAAAATATATTAGTATCGTGTAGGTTAGGCTACACATTGTGCAGTGCTATATGCTACACGCAATTTAAATCATTGAATGTGTGTTAATGAAATAATATCCATGCCATCCACGCCCCATTGTTATCTTTTGAAGGAATAAATAATAAAGACACCTAAATATTTGTTTTAGATATTTCACAGAAGGTGGTAAAAGATACCCATTGAGCTTGAATCTCCATTTAGAATAGTTACTGGCCGTGCTGTGGCTAGTTGCCGGACTTCCATTGCTAACCGGCGCACCTACGAGGTAATCAAGAGAAATCCCAAAAGAAAAATTAAATCAAAACTGCATAAGATGATGCCCACCAGCATGTCTAAGTAAACTGAAAAATAATGTCCCAATTTATTCACCAGAACATTAAAAATATAAAACTTTTCCCTAAGGGTGCATTTGGTTGCACCAAATTTCAAGACAGGTTAGACTGATTAATCATGAAATTTCATGATATGTGGTGCAACCAAACACACCCTTGTAAACAACTATTACAGCATGCAACAAAAACAGCAAGGAACCAAGCACGAACTTCTTATCATGTATAATTACCTAAATTTCTATATCAGCACAATGTAGTAGGATTATAGGAATGATCACCACGACGAAAATTGTAAGACAGACCACAAAACGCTATAGTTTTGGCCATTATAAAATTATAATTCCATTGGTTTTACCAGATGTAATTTGGACAAGGACACAGCTATCAGTGTCAGGCATGGACACAGAGTGCTGGACCGGGTGCCCTTAAAAGTCAGGTTTTACAGCATGTCTGTACAAATATTGAAAACAGTAAATATTATATTTTGATAGTATATTATAATGGCTTCAAGCCCATGGCTCAATGGAAGGTGATCTTCACTTCTACATTGCTTACCTACCAAAGGAATTATATTGCAAATGTTTATATCATTATATGCAAAAGATTCCCCAAAAATAAACCTAAAATCAATTATTTATATGTAAAGAAGCATAAAAGATGATAATAATAATAATAATAATAATAATAATACATACAAAAGGTGCTTCTTATAGGAGTAGTAACCAGGAGTGATGGACACAAACATCTGTGGACATGGAACAATTTAAAAATAGTGTTGTATCCTTGTCAAAAAGCTTTCCCATTTGCACCAGTAATGTCTGCTCATGAGTAAGAACAAACAAGTTACCTGAGCAGCAAGAGCATCAGAATAGTCAGAATCAGTGTTCGCTTCATCTCCAGATTTATTCTTCAGTAATGCCTATGCCAACAAGACAGACGGAAAAATGTGACAGCTTGCCTATATGTAGTGATAAAAGCAAAGAGGCTTATTCATGGATAAAGAGGAAATATGTATAGATATGCATAATGCAATTTTTTTCTTTGCTCTACCACTCCACACTTACACATCCTACTATGTTTAGCATTAAGTGCAATTTTGGGGCCAAAAAGCTATTCGTTATTCTTTTCTACTAATGTGGAAAAATCTGCAGCTCAATAGATTGGGGGACAAGCCTAGTAGTGTGTACGTGAGTGTCAGAATATCAAGGTCAGGCCTCCAATCATCTGAAATAGTTAAGGTTCTTATTACTGCTAGGGGTGGCAATAGGTGGGCATGAATGACTTTAAGCCCGTTTTTGAACTGATCGTACCAGGTGTATCAACCCAAGCTTATTCAAAAATCAAATTCTGCCGATCCCAGGCCCAGCAGAAGTCCATTGCCCCAGCACTGATTGTGGCATCCACTATTCATTGATATCACGTGAAAATAAAATGGCCCGTCACCAACATAGTGTTGGAGTATGTTATAACTTTTTTTAATATATGTATGTTGTAACTAAGATTTAAATTTGTTGCATCGGGTATTGTATTATTCACCATCAATACGGCCCCTTATCGCTCTTTATTGGGCTTTTCCAGGCCGATACAGCCGTATTGCTCACGGATGATACCGCTATGTATCAGGCAATGCATACCGGTTCCAAACGATACTTTAAACCTTGGTTGTAGCTGAATTCCTAAAATTGTAAAAAAGATCATCTAGAATTTCTTTAAAAAAAGACTGAAGATGGCCGAACCCTAAACAGACAACCAAAAAACTTGTCTATTATGCCACATGAGTTTCTTATTTATCCTATCCAAGAACCCTTTGTTTTTTCTTTTCCTTTTTGAAGGGCAATCCATCCAAGAATCTGCCCTTCATTTTCTTTTTTTTCTTTTTTTTCTTTTTTTTAAAAAAAAAATCATTGATCATAAGAAAAAGGTAAAAAGAAAAATCAATAGTGATTCTGTTGGTGGTGGCAGGTGAGCAGGATAAGCCCCACAAGCAGAAGTTATCAAATATGCATTGGGAAGTAAATGATTTCTCCGTAAGATTTTACAGCAAAACAAGGAAACGAAAACAGTAAAGGGGGGGGGGGGGGGGGAACGGAGTTTCATTGGAAATGAATTGAATTGCAAAAACTCAGCTTAATCGAGAATAAGCGACAAGAATTAGCTATTTTTGGTTATTTCCACTCTTACCGAACTAATAATTGCAATTCAATTCAGTAGAGCATCCAAACGCGCCGCAATTAAAATAAAATTTCACGATGCAGTAGATCAACAAAACACAACACAAGAATTTCACAATTTCAGCTAAACGGGATCGAGGAATCGCCTGATGCAGACCTGAAGGTCGCCCAATATTTCCGATAATCGACCGTTCTTCAGCACGATTGAGCCAGTATATCCTACATATATGAACAAAAAGGGAAGAAATTAGACGAAATTACATGAGAAAAAAATCAAAGGAAGAGCATTCAAACTCCGTAGATCGCGGGCAATCGTACACAAAAAGGGAGGGATTGAGGTTACCTGCTCCGACCAAGATCAGGATCTTGGAAAGCCCTATTCCGGTTTGCATCGCCATCCCTCTCTCTCAAGCGCGCGAGTCGGTGGGCCCTGCCTCTCTGGTCCGAGTTTGAGTTCGACTTCGTGTTTGGCAAAAGCTAGCCAACCTGCCGCGAGAATTTATACAAGGGCCAGACTCCTTTCTCACCAGGGGTACCCGGTAAGACGCTCGTTGTTTTGTCTACGTCGCGACTGACGATCTAGCCGCTATCACCGCCCACTGTGGTCCACATGCTGACATGTTCCAGGATTTTAACGGTCCATATTCTTTTTATCATTGTAAATAACCTCCTATCCTAGAATCATACTCTCATAATAATCAAATCCTTTGATCTTTTAATTTGAATTTGAGCTATTGAAAATTTTAGTTTCAGAGTTCAAAATTCATGTATAGATAGTGATGGTAAATTCATCTATTCAGTATAATTTTATTAGAGTAGTCTTTAGAGAATATAGTCCACAGAATGGACGGTTCCGATCATCGTACCAATAAGCATGTGGGTCCCGGTGGGCAGCGACGTACGGTGGTTTGCGAGTCGTGACTGAGGCGAAACGAACTCTGGTCGGAAAGTAGGTGCAGGAATGGGCCAGGCGAGCTTTCGGTCCAGCTTTGTACTGGGCTTGGACTGTGGGCTGAGCTTTGTACTGGGCTTGTACTGGGCCTGATTTTTCCAACTACAGTTACTCTCATATTATTTTAGCCCGACCAGATCATGGCCCTACTTCGTGTCTACGTGTTTGATAGGGCAAATATATGTTATGACTATCAATTACGCAGCACATGCATCTTTCATGTGGACCGTCGATTTTCATTTTTCCGAATGTCTACTTATTCGTCCAAACGAATGGATGAGGAACATTAACCTTTGAATCCAGGGGTTCGATCAATTTTCAGATCGTGCTTGGACCGGGCATATGTTTTCAAGCTTGAGATTGTGCCCGTTTGTACTTAGGCCATTCTAGCAAGGCCATCTCACCATCCAAATCAACAGCTCAACTTGAAATTGACGAAGAGAAACGGTAACCATCCCATTTTCCTGTTCAAAATGGATTACTGGTTCTTTCTTTTTTTCCTAATCATTGCGGGAAATACTATGAATAATTAAATATTTTAAATATTTAATAATGGGCATGTAGCTGGTGAACAAATGACTCATAACTGAGTATACGCATGGCTTGTAGCTGGGTGTACACATGACTTGCTGATATATACATGGCTCGCGCAGCTTGGACCTATGTGACTCGTGGATGTACATATGGTTGTTGTGGCTTGTTGATGTGGAGATGTCCCAGATGTGGGACCTTGTATGGCTTGCTTATGTACATATGACTCACACCTGGGACTTTCACTTGCTCGTCGATGTCAACATAGCTTGGACATGGACACAAGGCTCGCCATGTGTACATTGATGAGACATGTGTCCCAATGCAAGCCATGTGTCCCAGGTGCAAGTCATGTGTATATCAGCGATCTAGATAAGGTCTCAATTGTGGCCATGTGCACATTGACGAGCCATGTATCCCAAGTGTGAGCCATGTGCACATTGGCAAGATAGAGAAGGTCCCAAGTGCGGGCCTTATACAAGGAAAAGAGTGCGGTCCACGTGTACATCTCCACAAGCTACATTACATGACCTCTCTTCCATAAACTCTGTTTAACAAACTCCATTTCCGCATACTCTATTATCTTCACGAACTCCATTATGTGTATAAACTAAGAAAAAAAGACATATAAACCGACCTTTCACCACCATAGTGTGGTCGGAAAGATGCCAGAGAATAGTCGGAGTTTTGTTGCATATTACGGTCTTTCCATACAGTTGTAACCAACCTTTCAAGCTTCCGACAATGGTAGTCCCCTCATTGCAAAAGACAACAAATAGAAAAATAAAAAACAAGGTTTAGGGCCCATCTATGCATACCCTTTATATGAGTAATTAAGGTACATTGTCTGGGGCCACCTGGCTTAGCATTAGGGGATTCATTATGTTTGAATGGAAGGGGTTTTAATTTTGTGGAGCCAACTAAGTTTGAAGGAAAAATGCATCACGTCAACCACACCAGAGGAAATAATATATGAACGAACATGAACTTCTAAGGATCTTGTGGACCATGAAAATGTGGATTGGTTACGAAAAGACCACTCTCAACTGATATTACAATTGTCCAGTTACGATCAATGGATCATATCCTTCATGAAATGGGGACATTTAAACACTTAGGGGACCCACTACCATTTCATAAAAAGGAGGGCCTTTACTCGTAAAGAAACTCAACCACCAGAAAAAAAGTCAGAATATCGTTAAGTGACTAGACTTTTTTTGAGAAGCGATTTTTTAAAGGATATTTTAGGATTGCTGGGGCTACTTTGAGGAAGCGGCTTGGTTGGTGTACCACACAATGGTGTATTGACGTCAGCAAGTTCTATGGCTCTCATCATGATGTATGTGATATATCCAAACCGTCCATCCATTTTGCGAGCTCGTATCAAGGCTTAAGATGAAAAATAAGACAAATCTAACAATCAAGTGGACTACACTACAAAAAGAAGTGGGGGATTGAACGTCTGCCAATGAAACCTTTTGGGGTTCACAGAAGTTTTGGATCAATATGAAATTTGTTTTTACTCTTCATCTAGGTCTTTGCGACCTTATGGACAGATTGTATGCAAAATAAACATTATGGTGGGCCCTACAAAATTTTTAACGGTGAAAATCATTATCTCCGCTGTTATTTGTGATGTGGTCCATTAATCTTTGAATATGATTCATTTTATGGATAGCACTCTAAAATAATCTCGAAAAATGGATGAACAGTGGATATAATAAATACATCATTGTGGGGCCATATAACTTTGATCTCCTTTGAATCCTTCGCATAACTCGGAGCTCGAGGAGTGTTGCCGCTCGTCTTCACACGACACATACATAGACTAGACATATAGTTGGTGTAAGGTGCTCATCTTCGCACGACACGTACATAGACTAGACATATAGCTGGTGTAAGGTACACTAGTCGATCCACTTCCCTACTTTACCTTAAACCCACTGGTGTTGCCTAGGGGTGTACATGAACCGAGCTAGCTCGGTTAGTTCCCTCGACTAGACTCAAAAAAACTCGATTCGACTTGGTTCGAAGCTAAGTTCAAGTCGAGTAGAGCATATTTTTTGAGCTCAAAAAGGAGTTCGAGCAAGCCCCACCTCGACTTGACTCAAATCAATCCAGCTTGAATTGAACTCGAATTGAACCAGTCTGGTGACTGGGTTACTTTGCCATTGATGTTGCTCACCAAGTGTTTGATAAAATGACTCAACGAAGTGTGGCCGGTAGCAAAGAAGGTATGTATATGAAACAAGTATCCTTTTTTTTTTTTCTTGGTTTTTGTATTGTGTAGAAGGTGTTTGATAAAATACCTGTAAAATTATTGATTCTGTTTCACATATAAAGAGATTTTGAAGGGTATAGTCTAGGTGTTTGTGGAAATGCCTCAATGACGAACTCGGTTCGATCTTGGCTCAAATCCGGCTCAAGTTGGCCTGAGCTACCGACCGAACCGAGCCGAGGTGAGGTGGCTAGTCAGGCTCGAGGATCGAGTTGAGCCAAGTTTGAGTTGAGGTCAGCCAGTGGCCGAATCGAGTCCGGACGGTTCGACTTGGTTGACTCAATGTACACCCCTAGTGTTGTCATCTAAGGCGGTTAGGGTACTATCTTGCTAGGTCCTAGCTAGAGACCAAATGACAAATGACCAAGTAGGGGCTCAAGTATAAAAGAGGCGAATATAAGGCTCATGCGGACCACACTACATGTAGAAAAGGAGATTGAATGCTTACTGTTGAAAACTTATTGATAACAACTAAGTTTTGGAACAAGCTAATATTTATATTTCCCTTCATACGGCCATATGAATGGGTTGGATGGCAAAGAAACATCACGGTGGGGCCTAGGAAGGTTTCAACGGTGGGTGTAACGGTGGGCGTCATTGTCAGCACTTCTTCCCGTGGTGTGGTACACCTGAGAATTCGATATGCCTCATTTGTGATGTTGCATATTAAAATGATTTTTAAAATTTGATGGACGGTGTGGATGAAATACATACATCAAGGTGAGCCCCACGGAGCCCCTACATGGACCGTCCATCTCTAGCTAGGTACTAATAGGGTAGTACCCAATCGGACGCGGATTTCCTGCGAAAGCCTTTCGCAGGAAGTTCCTACGCAAGGATGCTGGGTGGGCTCCACCGATATGCTTGTGTGAAATCTACCTCATCCATCTTTTTTGAGAGATAATTTTAGGATGTGCGACCAAAAAATAGATGTATCAGGCACTCAACTGGGCCACACGAGAGGAAATAGTTGTTATTCAGTGAGCATCGTTGAAATATTTTTACGGCCATAAAATTACTGTGCCAGGCTATATTTTTAGTGTTTTCACTTCATCCAATTTAGAATGACCTTATAAATGGTTTGGATTGCATATAAACATCAAGGTGGGGTCTAGGAAGGTTTCAACGGTGGAAATTTCTTTCCCCGATTTCCCCTCTCGTGTGACCCCTTTGAGTCTTGTATCCACCTCATTTTTGGTATGACGTCCTGAAATGTGTTCGCAAAACGGATGGACAGAATAAATTTCTCACATACATTACACTGGGCCCCACCTGACACCCTTGTGCAGGAACTTCCTGCGAAAGGCTTTCGTAGGAAATCCTCGTCCTACCCAATCCGCGTCCGTTGCCAACACCACCGATCGGGCGCGGATTAGGTACTACCTCTGCCCATCTGGAGCTCAGGACGGGCTAGACGTGTAACCCCTTGATTAGTGGAGAATGGTTACGTCATATGACAGAGGACACGTCAATAAATGGAGCCGTTAGCTAGCGTTTATACTCGGTCTACTAAGAACCCCAGCCGTCTCCTATTTTTTTTTTTTTTTTTGTTTTCTACCTTTTTCTGTGCGCAGAGTAGGCTACTAAAGTAACGTCGCCGAGTTTTGTGGGCCCCACAATGATGCGTGTGTTGTATCCACACCATCCATATATTTGGAGAAATCATTTTAGGGCATGATACAAAGAATAAGTCAGATCAAAGACTAGAGTGGACCCCACCACAAAAAACAGTGGGGAGAGTGATGCTAACCGTTGAAACCTTCCGAAGGTCCACCATGATGTTTATTTGAGATCCAACCTGTTCATGTATTAACTCAGACATGAAAGAAAGGAAAACACAAATAACATCTTGATCAAAAACTTTTATTGCCCTTATAACTTTTTAATGATAGGTGTCGCTCTCTCCACTGTTTTTGTATGGTGGGGTCCACTTGAGATTTGGATCTAACTCACTGTTTGGACCATGATCAAATATGATCTCTCCAAATGGATGGATGGTGTGGATACAAAACATATATTATGGTGGGGCCCATAAAACTGGGTTACGTCACTTTACAGCGAGTATGGCGGTTCAATCCGCGCACCAAATAGATTGCGTGCTTTCCAAGTAACCCAAATACAATTACGAAATCGGATTGTGTTATGACTACGCTCTAATAAACTATGTTGGGCCCACTATGCATTCATGTGTTTTATCCACGCTATCCCTCTGATTTTTCAGATCATTTTAAAGATTGAACCCAAATTTAAAGTATATCTAAAGCTTAAATAGACCATACTACAAGAAACAGTGGAATTATTTATTTCCACCGTTGAAACCTTTCTAAGGCCCAATGATGTTTATTTGTCATCCAAACGGTTCATAAGATCACAATGACATGGATGAAAGGAAAACACAAATATCAGCTTGATCTAAAACTTATGTTGCCTCTTAAGAAATTTTCAATGGTAGATGTCAATTCACACTGGTTCCAGTGGCGTGGTCCACTTGAGATTTGGATATGCTTGATATTTGGGTTAAAGCCGTAAATTTAGGTGAAAAAACGGATGGGCAGAGTTTATACAATGCATGAATGACAGTGAACTCAGTAAGCATTCCGCTTCCTGCAATTACCCGGATGGGATTGGTGAATTAGGCAATTAGCTACTAGCAGGTTGAGTAGCGAGATAGGCTACCAAAGTGACTTCACCAACTTCTGTAGGCCCATCATGATGTATGTTTTGTATCCACACTGTCCATACATTTTGAGATGTCATTTGAGGGCATGATAAAAAGAATGAGGCAGATCCAAGGCTGTAGTGGACCCCACCATAGAAAACGGTGGAGAGAATGACGCCCACAGTTGAAACCTTCGGAAGGTCCACCATGATGTTTATTTCAGATCCAACCTATTCATGTGCCAAAGTAGACATGAAAGAAGGAAAACATAAATATCTGCTTGATCGAAAACTTTCATGGCCCTTAGAACTTTTTCATGGTGGGCATCAATTTTCCCACTGTTTTCTGTGGTGGGGTCCATTAGAGCTTTGGATCTGCCTCGTTCTTTGTATCATGCCCTAAAATTATCTTTCCAAATGGATGGATGGTGTGGATACACAACATACATCGTGGTAGGGCCCACATAAGTTGATGACATCAACTCAGTTGTAGACGAAAAAAAAAAAGTGTGGAGTGTTTTTCGAAAACTCCATTCCGTTTGATGACGTGTCACTGTCTCTGACGTAACCACTCTCCGCTAATCAATGGGCTACACGTCCAGCCCGTCTTGAGCTCTGGACGGGCAGGGGTAGTACCGAATCGGCGCCCCCACCGATCCGCGTCGTTTTTACCCGCCACGGATATGAGGCGTTGTAGACGATTCCAACCGTCGCGACATACGCCGGATCCTAGCTCGTCTCCTTCGAGCCGGTCAAAGATGAGTTCAAGAAGGGAAACGAATCCCAAAGCCACCGCCATCGAGGCTGAGGAAAAGTCCACCCCGGCCAAATCTCCACCGTTGAAGGGGAAGAAAAAGGAGTCTGGCATGGAGATCGAAGGCTATCCGGTACTGGGCCACTCCATCGGAGGGCAGGAGACGTGTGTCATATTCCCAACCCTAAAGACGGCCTTTGATATCGGTAGATGCCCCCAGCGAGCCATTGCTCAGGACTTCCTCTTCATCTCCCATGGCCACATGGACCATATAGTAAGTAGTACTCGTATTAGGTCTGTTTTACGTTCCCTATGTTTAGAATCAAGACATTCGTGAGTGTCCAATGCTTCATCATTAACTTGTCGTGGAGTAGAAGTGCCCCTTTGCTGAGAAGAAATGCCTCTAGGTTGATGGGGCTCTGTTCTCAAGATGCACAAAACCGAGGCATTTGGTTTGATTGCATTTGGAAGTTTCTGGTGAGAGCTAATCAAGATGTTGATCTCCTTAACTTACTAGAGGAAAGGATTGTGGTCTATTACACACTGCTTACTTTCTCCTGAGATTGATATATTCTCTTGGTTTTCGTTAATTTGTAAACAAGAATCCTAAATTCTTGCAGTTTTGTTGGAGCTCCGCCCATTGCCTGATTCACCAGTAATAGGGAACGGTTTAATTCAGCGTTTCCGTTTTGGAGCCTACATTCAAGGACTTAGGCCCCGTTTGTTAAATCTGAAGTCTAAAGACCAAATCTGAAATCTGAAGCCTGAATCTGAAATCTGAAGTAAAAAAACTTGGTTAATAATTATGGCTGTAGTCTAAAAATTAAGTACTGAATCTTAAATGTCAGAAATATATTAATTTGACACATTTGCCCCTATTTGTCGTTTGAAAATGTTTTACATTATAAAGAAATTATTTTTTATTAAATGAAAATAAAATCATTATATTTAATTCAAATAAACTAAAATACTTAATAAAAAACTAAAATATCATCATAAGGCCCTCAATTCCTCTTAGCGGGAAGATTGTCACTATGTGTTGTATAGGATTGAACACCAGTAGCAACAAAAGTACAAAACCTTCAAATAAGGCCCACCTTATATTTATATGCTATCCAAACTGTTTATAAGGTCATTCCCAATTGGATGAAGTGAAAACATATTGATCCAAAACTTCTGTGGCCTATTTAAGTTTATTTTCCATCCAATATGTTCATAAGGTCACAAATACCTGTATGAAGATGAAAAAAAAAATCATATTGATCCAAAACTTCTGTGACCCTAAAAAGGGTTTCAATGGTAGACGTTCAATCCCCCGCTGCTTTTTGCAGCAGCTTGTTTTTCGTCTCAAGCTTTAATACGAGCTCGCCAAAGGGATGGATGGTTTGGATATAACACATACCTCATGATGGGACCCACAGAACTTGCTGACGTCAATATAGCAGTTATATAGTTGGTGCGAGGTACTCCAACCAATCCGCATCCTACTTTGGATGCGGATTAGCTATTGACAGGTTGAATAGTGATATTTGCTACCGAAGTGACGTCATCAAGTTCCATGGGCCTACTATGATGTATGTGGGCCCACTATGATGTATGTGCTTTATCTACACCGTTCATCTATTTGGAGATTTAATTTTAGAGCACGAGTTAAAGAATGAGGCAGATCCAAATATGTAGTTGACCCCACTACAAAAAACAGTGGCGAGATTGATGCTTACCGTTGAAACCTTCCTAAGGCTCACCGTGATTTTTATTTGAAATCCAACCTGTTCACAAGTTAACACAGACATGAAAGAAGGGAAAAAACAAATATCAGCTTGATCAAAAACTTTTGTGGCCTATTTAAGTTTTTAATGGTGGGCGTCACTCTCCTCACTGTTTTCTGTGGTGAGGTCCACTGGAGCTTTGGGTTTGACTCATTCTTTGGATCTTTACCTAAAATTATATTTCCAAATGGATGGACGGCGTGGATACAAAAAATACATCATGATGGGGCCCACATAACTTGGTGTCGTAACTTCAGTAAGCGAGTCTCGCTACTCAACCTGTCAGTATCCAATCCGCTTCGCATGAAACAGATTGGCTACTCCCCCGCCATCAGCCAATGGCTGATGGTTAGTGCTATGTGGGCCCCACCATGATGTACATGTTTCATCCATGCCGTCCATCTATGTTTCTAGATCATTTTATGGTATGAGACCAAAAATGAGGTATATCCCAATCTCAAGTGGACCACATTACAGGAAAACAGTGTTGAACGAACGTCGACCATTAAAAACTTTTTGGGGGCCATAAAGTTTTGGATCAAGCTGATCTTTGTTTTTTTCCATTCATTTAGGTCTATATGACCTAATCAACAGATTAGATGTCAAATAAACAGTACATTGGGCCTTAGGAGAATTTTAATGGTGGATATCCAATCACTATTGTTTTCCTGTGGTATGGCCCACTGGAGATTTATATTTCTCTCATTTTTGGTATCAAGCCCTAAAATGTTCTTTAAAAATGGATGGATGGAATGGATGAAACATATACATCATGGTGGGGCATAAAGAAGTTTCACAGTTAAAAGTTGATTTTGTATTGCGCAAACAATTTAAAGATAAGAAATTACTATAGCAACTTGAAAATGGGTAATTTTGGAAGCAAAAATTTTTGTTTAATGAAAAATTCACTGAGCGCATTTCGCATTCACCATTAAGACAGATTCTTATCACGGAAAGAATTCAGTGAAAAACCACTTAGCACTTTCCTTCTTCCGCATTAACGACACATTAACAAGCACCACTAAACACGGAACATTTTCCCAATTCTGTGTTAAGTGCAAAAATTCAGCGTTAACAAACAGGCCCTTAGTTTTTACAATGTTGAGATATACCTAACGAATTGGCGCCATGTGGAGGAACCATAGAGATGGCAAAGGAGACAGAAATGCTGATTTATTCATCCTGCTAGGGCAGATTCATGGAAAATGACCAATTCTTCTGTAGTAGAAATATAAATGGGGTTGAGACTCATAGCGTCACCTCTGGTGTCTGCACATGCACTCTGGCCATCTGGCCATCGATCAATCAAGTTTAAACTCGACAAAGGACTAGGAAAATGGACTAACTTGGCGTCTTTTGTTTGCATCTGCAAGTAGATGCTAATTTCTTGTTGCAATGACTTTTGATGGGATTTTCCATTCCCAAAATTCTACTGGGAGGTGGATCAAATTAGGCACCATTTTGTAGTAAGTTGTAAAATCTCAGAATGAAAAGGCATCATCCATTTACAAAGCGGGAAGGATGAAAATTCACCATTTTTCATGAAGCTTTTCTTTTAATAAGATTCACTGTTTTTTGAGGGATTCCAAAATTTTATTGCACAAAAGAAGCATGAGAAGGCATCGTCCATTTCAAAGCGGGAAGCCCCGGCAGCTTAGAAAAGACCATGACAATCCCCACTCTTGACTGAGAAAGAAAAAGCTGATGCTGATTTTTTATTTATTTTTTTTTTTTAAAAAAAAAAAAAAAAAAAAAACAAAAAGAAGAGTATGACACCTTTGGGTAGTTCAATGAAAGAGAACTCCCCTTTCATTTCAAGATGCATTTGAGTTTCTCCTTCAAATGCCATGGATTTAGTGGTCGTCCTAAGAGCTGTCCTTTGAGGCTACCCTCCTGTTTTCTCTGCTACCAAGAAGCTCTTCAAAATTGAAGATAACAATTATAGAGTCTTGCATCTGCGTTGTGTTTTCTTCATTTGCATTTACCTCTTCCATTTATTCATTGATCACACTAGCTCACAGGGGAGGTCGAAGTTCATGCAAGGGTATATCTTTAACTAATGTTGGTTGCTCTTGCTGGATGACCTTCCTTTTTCCCTAGATCCAAACAATGATGGGTCCTTTAGTGATAGCTCTCCATGGTAGCCTCTTCGCTATGGTTGTTTCCTCCTTTGGGTTCTTTATGGGATTTGCTATGGAGGTTGCTGGCCTGATTTCATCATGCTTTGTTTAGCCGTCCTAACTTTATGGTTATCCTAACTGTTAGAATGGGATTCCATGTTCAACTCGTTTCCTGGATTGAGACGTGCTATTTATCACTGCTATTCTGGTTAGGGTGTTGAGGGTGGTCCTTTTGAACTCCTCCAGAATCCATCTCCATTTTTCAGTACAGACTTTTTCAGGAATGTGAATTTTGATCTAAATGTTTCTTTGTCCATATCAGGGAGGACTTCCCATGTATGTTGCCACTCGATGCCTGTACAATATGAAACCCCCAACTATTTTTGTGCCAGTAGCTATAAAGGAACATGTGGAAAAGCTACTTGAGGTGCACAGAGCAATGGACCAATCCGAACTGAAGCACAATCTTATAGGCTTGAATGTGGGTAAAGTCCCATCTTTCTCATGTTGTTAGTTAGCAAGAAAAGTAGCTGGTCATAAGCTAAGCTTTTCTTTCCCCCATCTATATAAACTTATTATTGTAATTGCATTACAATTTGGATTTGAAGTTTCTATAGCTTTGTGTCTGCAGGAGAAGAGTTTCATTTAAGAAAGGATCTTAAAGTGAGAGCATTTAGAACTTACCATGTTATTCCAAGCCAGGTAATGGTGATTGCCATAAGCCTGTATATGAGTCCAAGTTTTGTATGAGATATACCCATGGAAGAACTCATTTGGCCATTCTATTCTCATAAAAGTTTCCTTCAAATCTATATGGCAGGGTTATATAATTTATTCTGTTAGACAGAAACTTAAGCAGGAGTATCTTGGCCTTTCTGGAAATGAGATCAAGAGCTTGAAGTTATCAGGTGTGGAGGTCTGTTTTTTTAGGCACATATATGCGATATGGTAGAAAAACATGAGGAATTATATGATCCTAGGCAGCAGATGCTCTCAGACTCACAGTATACTCAAATTTTCAATTTGTACAAGTGGGGCCCATGGCTCAATGATCCAGACCATTGGTCTCATGTGGCTTGCTGTGGATTGACCATGCCCCAAATATCTTCCTAATTGGAGATTCTACTTACCAATCATAGTCTTATTTTTCATTTAAACATTCACCATGTCTGTCTCTCTCTTCTTGATGATTTATTTGTGGACAACGAATTGAAAGCATAGGATTGTCATATCAACAAGATTTTGGGCATGGTCGATCAACACTGGAGCCAGTGGTCCGGAGGTTTGGATAACCGAACCTTGGACCCCCTCATACAAAGTGGATATTTGAGCATATCCTTGAGCAGATGATCCTATAATTCCTCATCAATCATATTTTATGCTTTCAAGGGCATTTACTTAATCAATTGGGTTCTGCTTGGTTTCTACCTTTTCTCCTTACGATATTTGATTGGTGTATTGGCAGATTACATATACTGTCACATCACCTGAGGTTGCTTTTACGGGAGACACAATGTCTGATTTCATAGTCGACCCAAACAACATTGATGTTTTAAGGGCGAGGGTTCTTGTAATGGAGGTGATGCACTATATCTCCTCCCTGCACTGGTCTGCCTGTTTAATTTTCTTGCATCTTAGCTCATATCATTCATCATTTATGGTCTGGAAATGAGCAATAAACCATGAGAACATGCCTTCCACCAAAAAAAAAAAAAAAACCCTGCTTTCTACATAGGTACCTGGTTTCTTCCATATTTTAATGAATCTTGGCTATTATTGCTAAGAATGCAAATTGCCAGGTTGTCATGCTATGCTAATTATCATTTCTTTTAGTTCTTTATGGCTGTATTTGATGCACAAGTGTAGTTAGTTGCAAACATCGAGTTTAAACAAGAGAAACAATCAAATCATAATGATGTTTCCAAGTATACATAATGAAACAGAGCCCTTAGATTGCATTCACAGCACTTCCAAATCCAACTTGAAAGTAATGTAATCGTTCTTGGAATAATACCTTAGTGTTAAGGCTAAGGAAGGGAATTGCAATTTGGTCCACTTTTTGTAACTATTTCTTGCAATTCAGTTCAATAGTGCATCCAAACACACCCTTTGCATATTTTTCTTTAATAGATGTAAAACATTTAGCATATGAAGTATTTGGTTCTGGAAAATATTATTGGTTACCACAAGCTTCTAAATAGCTCTTGAGACCTGTGTACTTAGCATACCTACCTAAATTACATGTTCATCTGTGCATGTATGCTGTAAATCATTACAGTATCCACATATGTGGGCAGTTAAGGGATTCCCCGATGTCTGATTTAGCTTAATTATTATAGGAGATTTTACACAAACAAATTATGTGATATGCATCGCATGTTGAAGACCGTCTTTTTTCTTTTTAATTTTTTTTTTCAAGACTTTGCTGGCCGAAATAAATCCATGTCCATCACCCACACTCCTTTGCATGGACTGTATGGCACAATGGAACTTGTGCCTGAAGGTGATTGAAAGATGGATTTTGGCTGAAAGATTCTTTTCAAAGAAGAAATCCTTTGTTGAAGGATGATTGAAATGGCATATCTCCTTTGGTGCCTGGTTTGAGAGTGTTTGACTTGTGCCAAGCCTATGACTATTCTTGTTCTCTAGCCATTTTGGAGCTTTTCATCACCAATGAAGGGGTCAAATAAAATTAATGTAGGGGCCAAATAAAATTAATGTAGGGGCATTTTCACACCTGGCTCGAGTGGGGTGTCCTGTGGGATGTAGGGGTACACTCGGGGTGGGCGGCCCGTATGAGGTGGGTGGCTCGTGTGAGGTGGGCCCCAGCCGTGTGAGGCGGGTGACTTGTTTGAGGCGGTACCCATGTGAAGTGGGGCCCACAAGGGGGGTTCGGCCAAGGTCCTGACCCATGGGATGTGGGCTCGGGCTATAAGATAAATTGATTAATTCGCCATGCTCTATCAGTTCAAGCTTTTAGAGCAAGTGGTTAATTGTCCTGCATAAAAAATCCTTTTTTTTTTTAATGGAATCTGAGCCAGTGGAGGCAAAGGGATGATGAAAAATTATCTCTTATGCTTCTATGCAACAGAGGAACAGAATGCCCAAAAATCAAAACAAAATATCAGGCATCTTGTACCCCTTGAAACGTGGGTTCCCTAATGCCCAATAGATAATCCTCTCGAATCCTGAAATACTGACTCCACCAAAGCCATCTTGTTGTTGAAAATCCTATTATTGCATTACATAAAGTCCTTACAAACTTTTCTTCTTCTGTGTTCCATAAACTCCTAACAAACTGGAGAATTCTTTTTCGAGCAATCTAGATTCCCTCCAATGTTTCAAATTTCCTCGATTCATATATCGCATCAGGAATTGGAGATTCAAAGAATACAAGAGCAATCCAGTTTCGGAATTGGAGATTCAAAGAATATGGGAGCAATCTAGTTTCCCTCTAATGTTATAATTTACTTCAACTCATATTTTCAATGCCGACTCATGGCACGGAACTGGATTGATCGAGTCCAAGTTGACTCAAATGGGTTTCCTTATTTTAGATCAAATAGTCAGGTCCTGAGCCATATGTGCCCTAGGTCTACATGTGGTGAACCAACAATAGAATGAGATGATTGTTGCCCCCATGGAGAACGAAGCTTAAGAACCTTCATCCATGCATGGATCCAATGCTTACCCACTGATACCACTTATAAATTCTAGTATTGGTTGATTGATGTCAGCTACCTAATACCTTTCAAATAAAAATTGTCGGTTGCTTAATGGCTCTTTTTGAGAGCCAAAAATTCATAGCACTCCTTTTATGGATATATCAGATACTTTTATGATGTTTTAAGTTATATCATCTTATCACCCAAGCCAATCACTACAATTTGAAAGCATTGAAATTTTGATGTAACAAACCACTAGGGTTTGAAAAAGAATCATGTTCTGATCCTATTCTTCATGATCCTCATGCAAAGTGCTTTGAGCTGTTTTTTAATGGATTTGATCAGAAAGCAAATGAGCATCGGCCTAATTTGAGGCCTCCTGATTTTTAATGGGAGAATATGATAGAGCCCTTACTAATGATTCTAATGATGACATGGCTCTGGTTGGAATTATACTCTCTCTGTGGCTCTGGAAGGGAGGCTGTGGTTAAAAGATTTTGGTATTAGCATCCAATCTTTTTAAATTGCATATGTGATCATATGCAATCGCATATGCCCATGAACATATGCGTCAGCACAATCACATATGCAACTGCATATTTTTTTTCAATTTTTTTTTATAAAAAATAAAAAAATATGAAAAAAAATAAATGTAAAAGGATATAAGAAATTAGGGAGAACTTTCCTAAGTTAATAGATAACTAATTTTACATATTTAAAATATATTTGAGAGAAATAAAATCAATTAAACAATGAATTAAACATCAATTTATCAACATTCAACAATATAGTTAACAAAAAGTAACAACAGAATCAACAAGCTATTTATTTATTATTGTAGAAAATATAAATATAATTTACAACGTATACACTAATAAAATAATATACTAAATACTAATAGTCTAAATGTCTAATGATATATACATTAATCTATTTGTCATCATGGCATTTGATCACTACCATCGTCATCATCGCTGTCATTTCTTTCCACATATACTTCATCTTCTTCTATTTATTCGTCATCTGTATGTACTAATATTCCATCAACATCCAATGGTTGATCTTCAGTTTGATCATTTCCTTCTTTTATCTCCTCAACCTCTTCCATCAGCTAACTACTACTGCTCGCCCCCCTTCTCTGCTTTCAAGCGGAAGTACCTTCTCCAAGTGCCTATCCATATGCGGCATCTTCAACTTGGGCCCATGTTAGTTCCTCGCCAATAAAGACTGGGTCCTTTGTCTTTACGAGTCACTCATTATCTGCATCCAACTCATCTAAATAGATAGAGCTAAAGAAATTATGCTTTTCTCATCTAGCCTAAAATCGTTCTTGCAACTTCTGATTGTATTGGACGAAGACCAAGTCGTTGAGCTTCTTTTGTTCAAGACAGTTTTTTTTTTTAGTGTGAATCTGCATGAAAGAAAATGCATTAGGTATTAACTTACTTAGACTTGAACTTATTTATAAATTATCCCAAAATATAACATTTTTATTTTTTAAACTTTCCGCCTCAAACATGCTCCAGTTGCGCTCGTAACCACTGGTAGAACACGAGTATAAGAATCCCCATGGCCAGCTTCTTTAGAGCCGAGTCCTTGTTCGGGTCCACTTCATATGCAATCCACCAGTCAGCTGTGAAAAATAATTTAAGTAGGTTAGACTTTGTAGATTAGAATCATTAGATATTTAGATTGTGAAAAACTATTTATAAGAGACCAAAAGTATAATACATTTATACTTATTGGGCAATTTCATTGTCTTATGCCTAATAACTATATCCCTTGAGAATATACCTTCACTCTTTGTATAAAGTCTAGTGGAGCTGAGATCCTGTCTTGTTCTTTTTTATTTAGAGCCATTCTTTTCAACAAATAAATCCAACCATATGAGTAGTCTGTGCTTCTACCGGATTGGGGGAAGTGAATAAATAAGCTGGGTTAAGGATATAGGCAACCGAATATAATGTAGATGACACTTGGCTGTTCTATCTTCTATCTATAATATCTAAAATGGGCCTGTAATCACCCACCCTATAGTTAAAGTGGTCCATTATTTTATTTATTGTGCTTTTCTCGCATCATAGATGTTAACCCATTGGTGCCTTCTCATCTCCGTCCACCAATCGCGACACAGTGACTAAGGGTTTAGGCGCTTTTAGTGTTGTTACCTTTTGTGTCCAAATTTTTTGTGGAAGGGTGGCTGGCTGAACTAGAGTCGTTTCAGCCTTTTTTGACCAAGGCTCATTTTGTCCAATCGGCCAACGCTTCAAAGCTTTCAAGTTTGGTTTTTTTTTTTAAAAAATTTTATTTTATTTTAAATGTAATCTTTGTAGTGTTAAGAAAGCTATAACGAAACAGGTGGCTACAGAATGTAGCAAGTTACACCTAATGTGTTTTCTCATTAGATGGAGAAGAATGGCGTGTTTGTATATAAAGACCGTGATTCTTTTAGCCATTGCAATCACTTTTAAGAATAATGTACTTATATCTTCTAACATAAGATCAACACAATGGGCTGCACAGAGGGTCCAAAATAAACAATGCCTCTTCTCCATAAGAAGACGACCAACAATTACATGTGAGGTTGCGCTGTTTGTAATTACCTGGACAACTTTTGTAATTACCTGGACAACTTATTCCCCTCCTACTTCCTCAACTACAATATCTAGTAATTCAAACAAGTAACCTTCAGTATGAGGATGGCTTGATGCATCCACAGACTTCAATAACATTGTCCCAGCTAGACAATTCGACGGAAAGTTTATAAGAATCAACTGGATCTATCAGTCCATCCAACGGCTATGAGTGAACAACAATAGATTTTATACGATTCCTTATACATGGCTATGAAAGATCGTGTATAATTGACCTCAACTTTGTGGCATGTCTCCCTCATTTCATGATATGAAGGAGGTTTAAGCTCAGGTCTAAATTGACCTAATGTTTCAATCATAACTTTGTAGCTCTTCATTTTAATAGTGTTGAAGGCAATACCGGCTTGGTAAAATCACTTGGCGATATATTGAATATTGGTTTTTTTTTTTTAAATTTTAAATCTATTTGTTTATATCAGTTTTCTATTGCTGTTTGATTGAGCCCTTTGCCCTGACCCCTTTCGTTGATCACATCCTCGAAGTGTGTTCTACACCATCTATTCAAGGCTGGTAGTCTAGATTAGACTGTTGATGTAAGGGGGTTAGAGCTAACTTCATATACATCAACTACATTTATATCCTTGTACGCTTCTTGTTATATAAATTCCTCTTGATGTAGGGCACTATCACATTTTTTTTTTTCTCGATTGTTTATCCATATACTCCATGATTTTTCATCGGATTTGTAAAGTAATTTTATCACATGCTCTTACATTTGACTCCGATATAAATGCAAGTGTTGCTTGTGCTACGCAACGCCACCAAAACTCACATACCCACATAAGTCACATACAATGTGAGTCTTTTCCATAGCACTACGATAGTGCCTCTTCCAACTTGGGACTAGAGAATAAATATGAGAGAGAGAGAGAGAGAGAGAGAGAGAGAGAGAGAGAGAGAGAGAGAGAGAGAGAGAGAGAGAGAGAGAGATGCACTTACACTTGGAGAACAAAACAAAGAAAGAAAAAAAAAAGAGAGAGGGAGTTACACTTAGAAGAGAGAGTAAGAGAGATAGAGAATAGAGACTTTCTTCACTCTAGTATTTAGTCTTGTAGTTGAGACCTGAGAGTCTCGAGAGTTGAGACTTTCTTTGCTCTAGTCTTGGGTCTTGAGTCTTGTATTGGATGTAGTAAGTTGTATGTAACTTGTAAAGTTGTAACTTGTAGGCTTGTAGCCATGGTATTCAAAATCGGTTACGTAATGGCCGTAATGGCCGTTACGTAATGGTAAGGGTCATAATTGTTACGTGTTACGAGGTCAAAACGACCGTTACAAAAAGGGCCGTAATGGCCTCGTAACGGTTCAGTAACAACATTTTTCAAAAAATAAAAAACAGCCATAACGGCCGATACAGGGGCTGTAACGGCCGTTACGGCTACCGTTACCATTTTGGAACACCTTGCTCGTAGCTTAGCCTACACTTGAAATAAAATTTAAGAGAGAGGGAAACAAATGTAGAATGTTGTATTATGTAGAGAATAGAGAGAGAGAGAGAGAGAGAGAGAGAGAGAGAGAGAGAGAGAGAGAGAGAGAGAGAGATTATGAACACTTGGAAGCAGTGTTCGAAATATCGGTATCGCGTTACGTATCGCATTCTTAGGATGCGGATACGTATCAGTTATCGCATGGGATATATTGGTTGTATCGTGTAATGTATAACTATTGTTGGAAACATGGGGAAACACTGAGAAATTGGTCAAATTTTTCAATGAAACTTCGGTGATTGTTAAAAAAAGACATCAATACACATTTATAAATTAAAACATTATAAAAAGCAAGTACACATAATAGGTTTTCTTTGTATTGGGGTCCTAATCTATTTGTTGTCTAACTGAATTGATGCAAGTATATTCAATGTCTATTCATATAATTTATAAATGTAATAAGACTTGTGGAAACACAAGTAATACACTCAAAAGCAAAAGAAAAATCACTAGATTAGGTTACATACATGTTTGATTTGATGTTTGGACACAGATTGCAAACGATTTGCAAGAAATTAGGAGATGTTTTTTTTTTTTTTTTTTTTTTTTTTTTCAATTTTCCGCAACTCGGCCTATTTCCTCCAAATC
The DNA here is from genome assembly GCA_030180095.1 of Magnolia changhungtana. Lineage (NCBI taxonomy): Eukaryota > Viridiplantae > Streptophyta > Magnoliopsida > Magnoliales > Magnoliaceae > Magnolia > Magnolia changhungtana. Next base: position 2,132,932 of record JASAUF010000156.1, read on the forward strand.
TCGAAATTAAAGCTCTCAATCCATGATTTTTCATGCAAAACATAAAAAATCATGGATTTGTAACAATTTGACACTAATTTAGCATGATTTACAGAAAATAAAAGGACTGAAATTCGAAATGCTCACCAGATCGAACATATGGGTTATGTAACACTACTTGTGCATTTCGTATCGCACTAGTGGGATACAAGATATATCGTAGGATATGTCGGCCGATATCGTCGATATTTAAAACACCGCTTGGAAGTAAGAAATGTAAGAGAAGAAGAGAGTAAGAGAATTCCGGAGTGAGAATATTGCAAATGGAGGAGGTTTTGATGCCTTTTATAGGTAAAAGGTCCTCTCTCTCTCTCTCTCTCTCTCTCTCTCTCTCTTTTGGCGAAAAAAAAAGAAAAAAAGAAGAAGAAAAAGTGCCTACAGTCAGATTTCTGACTGTTGGCCAATATGCGATCGCATATGCTGTATGTGATCGCATATGCGATTGCATATTGTCTCGCATATGCGCATATGTGATTTGCATATGAATATGTGCATATGCGGTCACATTTAACAACATTGCTAGCATCAGCTAGGAGGGTGGGAGGGAGCTCTCTCCTCTAGAAAGAAACTGTGGTTAAAGCGTTTGGGAGAGAGTCCATCCCCCCCCCCCCCCCCCCCCCACACACACACACACAAATCCAATCCCATAAAGAAAGTGACTGTGGTTAAAGGGTTTTAGTGCTTTAGTGCTAGCATCAGTTACCTTTTGTGAAGCAAATGAAATGTGCTGAAACCTTCTTCTCTTTCATTCATGTAGAGCACTTTTGTTGACAACGTGATGCCCATAGAGCATGCAAGAGACTATGGTCATACCCATTTAGATGAGGTCACTCTCTGAAGCAGATAACCAAATATCCCTTTATGCTTTATAACTATATTGCTCTCAGACAATCAACTGACTATCTGCCCCTTTTACTCATGAGTCTCTGTGCAGATTGTTAATTATGCAGACAGGTTTGAAAATAAAGCAATTCTTCTAATTCACTTTTCAGCTCGCTACCAGTCCGATGTAAGTTTTGTTGAGTTTTTGAATTTCATATTTCTGTCCCTTTTTTTTTTTTGGCACGGGGGCTTGATAATGTTTCTTTTACGCCATAATTTTGGTCGGTCTTGTCTATATTTGTCTATTTGTCAGGAAATTCAGGCAGCTGTTTCTGCATTGCCTCCAATTTTGGTGGATCGTGTTTTCGCACTTACAGAGGGCTTCTGATCTAAATTAAGATTATCGTCCATGCCAAACAATTTGCATATTGTGTAGGATTTTCCATATTTTCACAAGCATGTTTCTTATATCATACATGGTCACAATTTTGATATTCAGTTTTATTCATATGATAGACTGGCAGCTGATATGAATCCAAACCCCTCTACATATGCTCTTACATGCTTCAACATAGCACATCTAAGATCCAATTAATCCGTTAGGCAGGTCGCACCATGTGTGCCTCAGACCCAAGAAGCAGGGCCACTCATTAGGTGGACAAAATTAATGAAACGACTGGATGATTAGTGAGCATTTCTGCCCCTATGTTAGTTTCGTCCATTGGCCCAACCATCTCGTGCGAGTGCACTTGGCATTCCTCCTGATCGAACATTATATAATACCTCTTCAGTTAAATGCTAATACAGGGCTCATGCTTCATGTCTTAGAGTGATCAGGGATGTTGATTTTCTGTTTGACCACAAGGATGGGCCATAACCCAAAATTCAAGGTGTTTGCATTGTGTAGCCATCCCATCTGTGGCCTGATAAGGGGACAATTCGCTCAATTTAAAGCAGTGGTTCACTTCCAACTGGTTCTGGACAACAGCAAGATGGTCAGATTGTCCCCCCTTCTTCGACCTATAGCTGATCAGTTGCCCCTCCTCATAATGAACAGTTTCATTCATTGTACACAGTTGCCATTTTCATGGTATTGCATTGAACTTCTATGACAAAACCGATAGCATCTGTAGATCTTCGAGAAGAAGCATCCTGTCTGCAGCCAAATTACGTCCAGTTCCACTCGTCCATCATTTGCACTATTATGGTATACCTATAGTGTTCATATGCTATTCCCTACCTTGGATCAATGATTCTGCAAAAGTCTCCATCAACGTACAGCCTGCAACCTTTTGTAGAACTCGCATCAGATGGGCTGTTGAGCTGAAGTATTTCTTCTGTTGGTTCATGATTGTCCCTCTTGTGGGCCATATTATGGATTGTGCATGTTTCAAAGATTGCACCTATCAAACATTCCTGCTTTTTTTTTTTTTTTTGAAAGATAACAGAATCAGGGATTGAACCTTCTATCATTCACACGCACTATGTTTATTCACTTGTCTATTGCTTCACTTTCCCGCCATTGCTTTAGAGGCTAATGATCTAATGGCTAGGATCATTCATTCTCTATATTTCGAATCATGTTCCATCCACGATAAGGGACACTCGATTCGCCAATCCTGAATTTCTTGTCATCATACCACGTGTATCATGGTGATGGCTTTGTCCTACTTTACATGACCGGCAATTCTAATAAAACCTCTTTGCTTTGATGTTTGACTGATTACACTCAAAAGCTTGAATGCACGTACACACTGGCCAAGGGGCAGTGAGCCACACATGCATCACATGTGCCAACCTGATAGGTGCATGGGGCATTGAAAGCTAGGTGCGTTGGTGGTGACTTTAACGTTATCAGATTTGTTAACGGAAATCTTCTGGGGGTAAGTTAACGAAAAGCTAGGTGCATGAAAGCTTTTTCTTGTTGGATTGGCAGGCATCAGCTGGTTGATTTGCCAATGGTTAGAGGATGCTTCACGTGGTCGAATGGTCAAAGTAATGCCATTCTTAGTATATTGGACAGGTTCCTTCTTTCTCCTGATTGAGTTGATAGGTGGCCACTGGTTTACCAGCATGCGTTACAGAAACTTGTCTGACCATTGTCCAATTTTGCTCAATGTGGAGGAGGAAAATTGGGGTCCCAAACCTTTCGGGTTCAAAATTTTCGAGCTTGAGGTGGAAGGCTTCCCTTCTTTGGTGCGATCATGGTGGGATTCTTTTAAAGTTCATGTTTATGCTGGTTTTATCCTGTGCCATAAATTGAAGTGTCTTAAAAGTAAGATTCCGGAATGGAAAAAAGAAGAGTTGGGGATGCAAAAGGCGGAAACTGACTCCATGCTTTGCAAGATTCAAGCTCTTGGTTTAAAGGTGGAAGGGGACGCTTTGACAGAAGAGGAGAAATCCTTATGTTCCAAGTTAGCCTCCGACAATGCTAGCAGGTTAAAGGAGGAGATTAGATGCAGGCAAAGATCTTGTGCTACATGGCTTAAAGAGGGGGATAAAAATACTGTTTTTTTTTTTCCCCCTTCTTCCATGAAATCAAGTGTGCAGGCAAGAAACGACACGATTAGCACCATTGTGGTGGACGACATGAGGGTAAAAGAGAGAGATGGTTTGTTCAAAAGTGGTTAAATTCTACCAGCCCCTTCTAAAAAAAGGAAGAATGGAAAAGGCCTACCTTGTACAGCCTTCTCTTCAACTACCTATCGAATGAGGACTTGTCTTTGCTCGAACATCCCTTCTTGGAGGAGGAAGCTAAAGAAGCTGTCTTCTCCTTGGGGAAGGATAAAGCTCTGGGCCCCAATGGCTTCTTGCTCGCTTTCTTCTGAGTTTTCTGGGATACAGTTAAGCAAGACTTGATGAGATTTATGTGCAATTTTTTCTCTAGGGGTCACATCTCTTCGGATATGGGTGCATCCTTTATTACGATTATCCCTAAGATATTTGGCGCGGGGAGGTTAATGGATTTTCGGCCAATTAGTCTTATCACAACCCCTACAAGATTCTTGCTAAAGTTCTGGTTACAAGATTCTGTCGTGTTCTTGGTATCGTCATCTCTATGCATCAGGGTGCTTTTGTTGAAGGTAGGCAAATATTGGACAATGCCCTCATCCTCCATGAATGCATTGATTCTACATAGGGAAGGCTTAAAATGGATAGTTTGGAAGCTGGATATCGAGAAAGCCTATGGTCATGTGGATTGAGATTTCTTGATCTATATGTTTGGCAAGATTGGTTGCAGTGCGTTGGTTTAGTTGGGTTCTCAAATTTAGTGAGTGGATCCCTCAAAGTGCATTTCAAAAGCTCGAGAGGCATTATACAAGATGACCTGCTATCCCTGTTGTTGTTCTTCATCATAGTAGAAGCATTGGGCAGAATGCTTTCCAAGGGGCAAGAGGTTGGCTTGTTCAAAGGCTTCCAAGTGAGTTAATCGCTCCCCCTAATCTTCCATATTCAATTTGCGGATGATACGATTCTTTTTGCGAGGTGGACCATGTTAAGGTTGATAGTTTTGAGTAGAATTCTCCGTTGTTTTGACGCGACATTGAGCCAAAATGTTAATTTGGCCAAATGCAAGATATTTGGTATCCATTTGAATAGCGATGTAGTTGGTCACTTTGCCAGCCTTTTTAGTTGCAAGGCAAGATCCTTCCCCTCGTCTTATTTGGGGCTTCCCCTTTGTATTGGGAAACTGGCAAAGCATCTTTGGGACGGTGGTAAAAAGGTTCAAGAAGAGATTATTAGTTTGGAAAGGGAGGTATTTGTCTCTTGGTGGGCGGATTACCCTTTTTAAAGCAGTTTTATCCAATCTTCCTATTTATTTTATGTCAATTTTCAAATGTGCAAAGGTAGTTCTTTTCCACCTTAAAAAGCTTAGACGAGATTTACTTTGGGGTGACCCGGCCGAGAAGAAAAAACTTTCACCTATTGGATTGGGGGAAATTGTGTAAACCATATGACGAAGGCTATGCTAATATTTGCTCTTTGGGCTTGATGAATGATGTCCTCTTAGGCAAATGGTGGCAGAGGTCTGGAACAAAAGTCGGAGCTCTTTGGAGAGAGGTTATTGCCAATAAATATGGTTGCATAGTAGGAGGATGGTGGATAGAGGTCTCTTCCTTCTACAGAACCTCATCGGTATGGAAAGACATTGTTAGCATTAAGCACAAATTGTCCAACAACATTGCTTTCTACCTAGGGAATGGGGAGATGATTCACCTTTGGGAAGATGTTTGGAGGGCCTATATGCTTTTATCTGCCCGTTTCATGGATATTGCTTCTCTCGCCCTGGATTGAAGCATCATGATTGATAAATGCTATGAGCTTTGTGGTCAGGTGGTTGTCTAGTTTTTGGCTTGTCATCGCCCCCTGTGCGACAAGGAGGTGGACAAGTATGTTGCCCTTTTGGATTGGCTTCATCATTACATCTCCACGGTTGGTGAGAATGATAGCTTGTTTTGGACTAAAGACAAGTTTGGCCGCTTCACGATGAAATCTTTCTACTTTATGCTTCAGAATAAAGGGGAGAGTGTTGCGCACGCTTCTTTTCTTTGGCATTATGGAGCCCCTCCTAAGATTGGGGCTTTTGGCTAGCTAGCGGGTAGAAATAGAATCCTCACCATCGACAATCTTCAAAAACGATCCATGATCATCCCGAACACGTCTTCTTTGTATGGCCTATCGAGAGTCGGTCAATCATCTCCTTATCCACTGCTCCTTTGCTAGCCGAGTGTGGATTTCTCTTCTTGCTAGGTTCGGTTTGGTGTAGTCTATGCCTTTTGACATTGGGGGATCTCCTCCTAGCTTAGCACAAGGTGGCCCTTTACAGGAATTCTCATGTGATTTGGAGATTGTCTTCTTGCTGGCTTACGGGCAATTTGGGCAGAAAGAAATGGTAGATGTTTTAATAATGTTTGTTGTAGTGTAGATTAGGTCACTAGTCATGTTTGGGATATTATAATGGAGTGGGCTACAGGAAAGGGTTGGCTATTGCAATTTTCGCTTTCCTTTCTTTCCCATTCTCTTTTGTTTTTGTTGTTTTCCTTCTTAGCACTTCTTCAACATTTTTTTTCAATGAAAGTTTCAATTATCTTTCAATAAAAAAAAATTCATCTTCATGGTCATATTTTTTCAGATTCATTACAAAAGTTATAGTATAAGTTTGATGCTGGTGGTCAGGACCACCAAACGTAATCCTATTGGTGCATTGTAAGCTACTACATAGGTTGAGTACAACCAAGCGTTATCTAATAGTCTAGTACATAGGTTGACTATAGTGAACGGATTCCAATTGACGAGTCTCAAGTGGATATATTGACATTGTTAAGGATATATATGAGGGAGCAGTAACAAATGTGAGGACCACTAGTGGAGGGACAAGTGAGTTCCCAATTATCGTAGGCTTATATTAGGGTCGTCATTGAGCCCGTACCTTCTCGCACTAGTTATGGATGGGTTAATGAGGCATTTGCAAGAAGAGATCCCTCTGTGTATTTTTTTTTTTTTGCATATGACATAGTTTTGATTAACAAGACGAGGGAGTGTGTAAATACCAAGCTAGAATTATGGAGGAATGTTGTAAGAATATGAAGGATTTAAAATTAGTTGGACTAGAATAGAGTATATAGAGTGCTTTTTTTTTTTTTTTTTTTTTTTTTTTTTTTTTTTTTTTTATTTTTAAGGTTGAAAGAGAACGAAATTTTATTAAGAGCAAGCTTGTAGAATGGCCATTATAGGCCTCTTTTTTTTTTTTTTTCGTCGTAACAGATGTTACAACCTCGTAACGGTTAACAATTACCACCATTACAACAGTTACATAACCATTTTAGAATACCTTGACAAAAAACATTTGCTTGGAAGTTTGAACCCCTAACATCTCGCTCTTTAGAATGTTCACTTTCAGTCTAAATACCACTTAGAAGCACCTCGCAATTTTCCTTAGATTATCCACCTTGCAAACCTCCATATCATAGAACAAAATAGTGTCATCAACAAACTAGAAATGGAAATCTAGAAATCTATGTTCTCTACCAATGAGACTCACGACAAGCCTTTATTCAACACCTTACGAAGAACCTCTGTAACCATTACAAATGAAAGCGGAGTAGATTCCCCTGCTCAAGCCGTCTTGATGCATTGAAGAAGCCTTTTAAAGACCCGTTGACTGACATTGAAAATTTAGCCGATCAAAGGCACACTTGAATCTACTTTCTTTATTTTCCCCCTCAACCCAAACAACTCAACATACGTAGTCAATGAAATCACAATATATGTGGTTGTAAGCTTTCTCAATATCCAGCTTGTAGAGAACTCTCTTCTTACTCTTTCTATGCCTCGCTTTAATGCATTCATGAGTTATGAGAGTACTATCCAAAATTTGTTTTGAACTTCAGAGATGACCTTTGCAAGCACCATCTGGAACTTGGATGCTAAAATCTTGGCTAAGATCTTATAATGGCCCATGATAAGGTGTATGGGCCTTAATTGCCAAGGCAATCGACACATTCTTTTTTCAGGATGATGGCTGTGAATGAAGCACTGTGAAGTAATAATAAGACTGAAAATGAGTACCTAGTTAAGATTGTTGATCAATAAGTTTTTCAAAATGACCGCTTTTGATTCATTGGGTCAATGATTCATGAGAGTGGAGAGATTGAAATGGATATTAACTGTAGAATTCAAGTTGGGTGGAAGAAATGGAGATGTACCTCAGGAATTTTATGTGATCATAATGTACCACTTGAAAATTGAATGGGAGATTTTACAGGATAGCGATAAGACCAGCCATTCTTCATGGAACAAAATGTTGGACAATTAAAGAACAACATGTTCACAGAATGTGTAGGTGAAATGAGGTTCTTGGGCTGGATGAGTGGCAAGACAAGGAATGATAGAATTGAAAATAAATGCATTTGAGGGAACTTAGCAGTAACACCAATATAGTTAATAAGATGAGGGAAAGTAAACTTAAATGGTTTGGTCGTAGGAGTGAATTCATACAAGTTGAAGGCTCTAAAAGAGCAAGGGTATGGTCCAAGAGAACGTGGATGGAGGTAGTAAGAAAAATGCTTGATGACCGATGGTCTAACTAAAGGTTTGATCCTTGATAGATTGGAATGCTGGAATAGGATTAATGTAGCCGGCCACAATTACTCGGGATAAGGCTTAGATGAAGATGATGAATTATTTTCATGGTGTGGTCACCTTATGCACTGGTGTGATTTCTCTCACACTTGTTTGTGTGCAGCGGATACAGCTGCAGGGAGACAAATCAACCATCAATTATAGGTCAATTGAGACGGCCCATCTAATGCGCCTTTAATTGACAGCTGATCCCCTTCTAAATTCCCACTTGTCACACAATATTAGCACTCGTTTTACTTCATTTTTCAGAACTTCTATTGAACATTAACTAGTTTTGCTTTCTACCCTTGATTTCAAGGCTGCTGATGAGATTCATGGATCCTTCAAACCATGTGCATTTTTTTGTATGATGCCTACTAGATTGCTGGTTCTGATTTTAACATTGATCGTGTGTACTAAATAGGGATGGCATTGCCATGTTCGAATTTTTCCAGCTCAACTGACCCTTATCTGGCACTGTAAATGTGCTAGAAATCTTCCACTAATCAAGATCATTCAGCAGTACTACTTAATCCTGGTTGGGCTATGAATCGGGTCGCTCCAAAGATCCTATCTGTGGTCTTAAAGCTGATGTGTCACTTCAGTTGAACATCCGAACTGTGCAAAAAGTGGGCATCATCAAAAAGGTTACTTGGCATGAAAACCAGGTGGATGCACTGGTCAGGTGTCCTACATCATTTTAGTCAATGTGATACAGCTCAATCTCTGTGTGGTCCACCTGACGGGTGGTTTGTTCCAATACACATTCCATGTCATCTTCATGGTATGGTCCATCCCTTTCATGGTTCGGATTTTCAACTGTAGTGATGCATAAAAGTAAAAACGATGCTGAATTGTATACGATCATTTCTCTTTTTTAAGATCCGAGGCTGTCCCTGAATTTCCATAGAAAATTGTTTTTGCTGATACAAGCTTGAAACCTCTCTTTTAGGAAAAACTCTCTTTTGAGGAAGTGTATTTAAACAGTCCCAAAGACCGATATTTGAGTTGTTACAGAGGTGTGGAAGGGAGCCGTGCCAGGGTGAGGCTGGAAAGGCCGGGTTGTGATCTGAATACTGGGCTCAATGCCTGGACTGGCCCACTGGTTAACTATCTAGGACCAATCCTGGCCCTCTAAATAAGCCGGGCTTGGTCATGGTGCCATGTGGGCCTATATGCATATCCAACCCATTACTGGGCTCGATATCGCGCCTAAGTTCTGTCGATGAATTCCGGGCGCCTAAGTTCTGTCGATGAATTCCGGACTCAGCCAGTCCCATGCTAGGTGGCCCACTTTCATCCTAGATGCAGGGGATTATGGCCCTAACATCCTGCTAGATGGCCCACTTTCGTCCTATATACAGGGGATTACGGCCCTAACATGGCAGTAGTCATTCTCGCATGAGCAGGTTATATGATTATAGATCAGGATTATCCATTCTAATGACCACGTCTTGATTGGGATATAGGCCCATGTTTACATACTCACCCTGCCTGTACTGATGTCGCTACTGGTCGCTGCTTTGTGGGCCCCACCATGATGTGTGTGTTTTATACACTCCGTCCATCCATTTTGCCAGCTTATTTTAGGGCATGAGCCTAAAAATTGAGGCAGATCCAAACACACCACAGGAAACCGTGGTGATTAAAGGCCCACCATCAAAAAAAAAATCTTGGGGCCACGAAATTTTTGGATAAAGCTGATATTTGTGTTTTCACTTCATCTAGATCCGTGTGACCTAATCAATAGGTTGGATGGCAAGTAAATATTACAGTGGCCCTACGAAGATTTTAATGGTAGGCATTCAATCAATGCTGTTTTCCTGTGGTGTGGTAAAATGGATGGATGCCTTGGATAAAATACATACATTCATGGTGGGGCCCACAGAGCACTGACTAGTAGGAGCACTGGCAGGGTGAGTATAATCGTGGGCCGATGGGATGGGCCCACAAAGCTCCGATCAGTGGACTAAGAACTATGCTCATTTGATTATCTAACTATGAGATTAGTGGACATTTAGGATCCCATGGTATTAGGAGGGATGGGATCAATTTTAAGGTAATGATGATGGTGTCAGTGGATTGTCTTAAGATCCATGGGATTGCTTATATCCTGGGACAAGTTCACTGGGTCTGTTTGGCATGCCGTGCATATCCCGGGATTTTACCTTCCAATCCATCCAACCAAGGGATAGGATCAATTTTAAGGTAATGATGGTGATGTCAGTGGATTGTCTTAAGATCCATGGGATTGCTCATATCCCGGGACAAGTTCACTGTAACTGTTTGGCTCGTCATGCCTATCCCAGGATATTGCCGATCCCATCCCTCCTAATGCCATGGGATCTGCCTGGCCAAACGGGCCCTTACTGGATATTAAATAATTAAAGGCATCCAATTCTCATATTTCATAAAAACGGGTATTAGGGTTGTTCAACCATCCTGATGTTGAGACCCTCGTACAAAAAAACACCCTAGCTGTGGGGCCCACCATGTTGCACATGTAAAATTCACTCCCATCCATCAAGTGAGTTGGTAGTAGTGTTTGGACCATGTGTAGAGAAAATAAACTCCTTACTAAAATGGGAACTAACTTAAAATTGTCGCCAAAACTGCAAAGCGCGCAAGACGTGCCCTGCCTGAGTTTTTATATCATGCTGATTTTCGCATCTTTTATTCATTCCGGCGTAGAGATACTCCTGATTAACGGGCCTGATGTAAGATGCACATCGTGGCCCTACACAAACCCCTCTCCCATTGTTCCATGTGGTTTGGTCACGAGTTGGTGTATTTTGCTGATTTTTCGGCCTTGGTCAGTATAGAACCTGATTTCTCCATAAGATGATACGGACTCAGATTAAGTACTAACCCCACCAGGACCTACCTAGAGATGGACAGTCCCATCAAGGACTCCATGGGCCCACTTATATATATATATATATATATATATATATATATATATATATATGTATGTTTGACAGATCATTTTAGTGCATGAGCCCAAAAAAGAGGTAGAGCTAAAGCCTCAAGTGGACCACATCATAGGAAGCAGTGGGGATTGAAACCCTACGGTTGAAAACTTGTTGGGGCCATAGAGGTTTTGGATCAAGCTAATATATATGTTTTCCCTTCGTCTAGGTCTATGGGACCCAAGAACAAGTCCAATGGCAAAAACAGGCCTTATTGCAGGCTTTGGAAGTTTTTAACAATAGGGGTTCTTTCCCTACTGGTTCCTATGGTGTGGTTCACTTAAGCCTTTGATCTGCCTTCTTTTTTAACTATGTGCTAAAAATAATCGGTCAAAATGAATGGAGAAATTTCCGACTGTCAACCCCATCTTTTACCCACTGTCTTTTTCAAACGCTCTCAAACTAAATCATTCTGCACGGGCACACTATTTTCAGACAAAAATACCCTTGCATTCAGCATGGTTACACTCTCCATTTTGTAGACATATCGCTACAAATTATAACCGTAGCTAGTGGTGGCATAGCTCTGTGCAAAGGCCCAGGACCCATAGCTACGCTACTATTAGCTACATTTATAATTCGTAGCTATAGGTCCACAACATGCTTAATACAATGGCATTTTCGTCTGAAAATAGTGTCCATATAGAATGGTTTAATTTGGGAGCGTTTGGAAAAGACGGTGGGTAAAAGGTGGGTTTTACAGCTGGAAATTTCTCAAATGAATGGATGACGTGGATAAAATATATACAGCAAGGTGGAGCGTACAGAGACCCCAACAGGATCGTCTGTCCGTAGGTAGGTCCCGGTGGGGTAGTTTCCCATCCGCGTCCACAGATAACACATGCCACTTGTAAAATATATGAGGCACCTCAGTTGGCTGTAAAAGTGACCCTGAACTGCTCAAAAAAAATTTGCTTGCATCAGATGTGGCCCCTACAATGTGGTCATTTCATGCAGGGATTTCTTACTTTTCACAGTGGACCCACTTACGGCGCACAAACGTGGCACTTGGATTCCCCAGTGACTTCGCCATTTGGGAAATCATTGGTGGCAGGCGCTGTTGGGGCCCACCATCATGTATATGTTTTTATCTTGACCTGTCCATTCATTTGTCAGCCCATTTTACTGCATAGTCAAAAATGAAGCAGATTCAAAGGTAGGTTGACCACAACACATGAAACAGGAGGGATAATGGGACATGCCATTTGATTACCCAGCGCCACCCAGCTAGATGGTATCAAAGGCCCACAGTAATGCTTATTTGCCATCCAACCTATTAGATAAAGTCACGTAACTCCGTTAAAGGGAAAGCATAAATATAGCTTGATCCAAAACTTCTGTAGCCCCTAGTAAGTTTTGAAGGATAAGTATTAAATCCTCACTGTTTCGTGTGGTGTTGCCTACTTGGGGCTTAAATCTGCCTCATTTTTGAGCTTATATTCATAAAATAAGCTGGAAGAATGGGTGGCCCGTGTAGATAAAACACATATATCATGGTGGGGTCCACAGAGCTTTGACACATATATCTGGTGTTGGATTCACTGCCCAACCGCGTCCGATGACATCCACAGTTGAAACGTTATTAGGACCCACCGTACTGCTTATTTGCTACCCACAGTTTATAAGGGCAAGCGTTCAGGGCCACTTGAGCTTTGGATCTTCATTTTTGGTGCGAACCGGATGGACGGCATGGATAACACGCATACATCCCGGTGGGGCCATAGCACCTGCCACCAGGGATATGCAATCCGACGTATTGGCTACTCCCCTGACACCAGCCCTGTGGCTGGTGGTCGGTGCTCTGTGGGCCTCACCATGATGTATGTGTTTCATCCTTTCTGTTTGTCCATTTTTATGGATCATTTTATGACTTGAGCCCAAAAATTAGAGGTATATAAATCTCATCTGGACCACACCACATGAAAACAATAGTGATTGGACAAACATCATTAAAATCCTCCTAAGGCCCACTGTACTGTTTATTTGACATCCAATAGGTTGATTAGGTCATACAGCCCCAGATGAAGGGATAAAACAAAAATCAGCTTGATCCAAAACTTTTATGGCCCCCAAAATATTTTTAATAGTCAACCCTCATTCAACACTGTTTCCTGTAATGTAGTCCAATTGAGATTTGGATATACCTCATTTTTTTACTCACACCGTAAAATGATCCGTAAAAACAGATGAATGGCATGGATGAAACACATACATCATGGTGGGGCCCATATAGTACCAACCACCAGCCATTGGCTGTCGTGAGGGGGAGTAGCCAATCCGTTCCCCGTTCATGAGTGCCTGCGTGTCAAGCTTCACGATCCATGGGGGAACGGATTGGCTACTCCCCCTGACTACCAGTTCTGTGGCTGTGTTTGGTGCTCTGTGAGCCCCACCATGATGTATGTGTTTCATCCATTCCATTCATCCATTTTTAAAGATCATTTTATTATTTAATTCCAAAAATGGGAGGGATATAAGTCTCAGGTGGACCACGCCACATGAAAACAATAGTGATTGAATATCAACCATTAAAATCCTCCTATGGCCAAATATACTGTTTATTTGACATCCAATATGTTGATTAGGTCATACAGGCCCAGATGAAGAGAAAAAACAAATATCAGCTTGATCCACAACTTTTATGGCCCCCAAAATGTTTTTAATAGTCGACCCTCATTCAACACTGTTTCCTGTAATGTGGTCTAATTAAGATTTAAATATATCTCATTTTTGGATTCATACAGTAAAATGATCGGTAAAAAAAAGATGGATGGAATGGATGAAACAAATACATCATGGTGTGGCCCACATAGCACCGACCACCAGCCATTGGCTGGTGTCAGGGGGAGTAGCCAATCCGTTCCCATCTACTGGAGCATCAATCGCAGCTCCCGAACTTGGGGCGGTCCGGTAGTTCTCCGAACTTTAGTGGCAATTTTCGATTTCAGCAGTAGCTATTTTCAAAACAGCATACACCCTTCTGAAAGCGCTCGAAGCACGCAGCAGCAGGAGCGACGCATGTTGCGTATAAAACCCTCACTTCTCTCTTCTTCTTCAGCTCGGCTCCATCGCTCTCTGCATGTCTCTTCCGATTCATCTCACTTTCTCCCTTTCAGGAAGGTAGATTCGATGCATTTAAATGGTCTTTTTCTCTTCCTGTTTCGATAACAAGACTTCTCCTCTGTTCCCTTTCTTTTGTGTGTGTGTTTTGGTGTTGAGGTGGATTTACAAGGTTGTAGAGTACTGTTTTGGTTTTCAGTTTGTGAAATTGGAGGCGATATTTCTATGATCAAACCGTTGATATGATGGGCCTCATACCCGATTGCCTATTAATGCATTTAGATTCAAAGAACAGAAACTTGGTTTAGAATACTGTTTGGTTCTTCAGTTTGCGCAATTTGGGCCCATGTTTTTGTGATCCAAACCGTTGATACGATGGGCCTCACTGCCGGTTGCCTATTAGCACATTCAGATTCAAAGAACAGAAACTAAGTTTTAGTGTACTGTTTGGGTTTTTAGGTTGTGCAACTGGGGTCAATGTTTCTGTGATCCAAACTGTTGATATGATGGGCTTCACTGTTGGTTGCTTATTAATGCATTCAGATTCAAAGAACAGAGACTAAGTGCAAAATGGATGTGATAGGGACAATCTATGCTGCAGATCATGATGACCAAATGTCCTTGGTGGACATGTTATATTGCCTTTGTTAATTAATGATGTCATCTTAAACACATGACTATTGGTTGAGCAGAAGATCGCTTCTTCGAGATGTCCTTGACAACTTGAGATTGGATACATGTTCGTTGACTGGGGAGAGTTGTGACCTTTGGATCTCAGTACCCTGATGACCATGACCATTACAAGTACTTGTGACACACCTATGGACATCACGTTATGAGATGTACGGTCAGCTTGTTTGTTGAGACTGTCTTCAGTAAGGATGGATAGTCTCCACCATCGGGATGAACTTAGTGTTGATGTGCCTTCTTCCCTCACCCCACATACGAGTGTATGTGTGCCATGGATATAGGATGGACAGTCTCCACCATCGGGATCAACTTAGTGTTGGCATGCCTTTAAAAAAAAAAAATAGTAAATTTCGTCTCCACGCATTGGATGGTTGAGCTTCCATTGCAGCATCATTTGATCTTCTCGAATATACTGGAGTTCTCTTTTATCGAGATTCATGTTGGAACATTTTTCAGTTCCATAACTTTCTTACAGGTTTTACTATCATTAGCAAATTAGTTAGTATCAATTAATTGCATGGTTTGAAGATTGATATGAGTTTGACTTGTTTTCGGTGGTCATTAATGCTGGCTGTGCAGTGCTGACCATCCCAGAAGGTATTTACTTGTATTGGTTGAGTCATCCTTTATTGATCTATCATGGTCAAGGCACACCGGTTCCACAATGGCCTTAGGGGCCGTTTGTTAAACTGAAAAATAAGGTCTGAAAATTAATTTTATTACTGAAAACTTATAGTGCTGAATTTTAATATTTTTAAGTACTGAAAAATCTGTCTGGTAATTTGGTTGAAAAAAGTCCTGACATATGAAATTAAGTGCTTTTTCATAAAAATCTGTTTGGTGAGCACAAACCATAAATATCTGAAAATTTGCAATTTGTCATATTTCCCCCTGTAATTTCCATCTTTTATCAAGTATAAGAGAAAATATGTTATTGTCATGCCACCAAATTTGGCATACCTATTCCCAATTTATATACATCTCTCAAACATAATCTTTGAATTGATGGACCATGCATTGTCTTCTTCTTAATAGAACAATCATCACCCTTTGGTTAGTGTCCTTGAATTGGACCATTAAACATCTCATATTTAATTGAAAAATGCCAATTTGAAGGTTAGGATCATCTAATATTCATTTATTTATTATTATTTGCATGATCCATCCATAGTGGGCCCCATGTTAATAGCATTATTGATCATGAAACCAGTGGGCCCACCTATATGAATAAAATCTGAGATATGAACCATACTCTGGTGGAGCATCATATAACTCTCCTTGTTGAGAGATGACTCACAACACATGATGACGTGGCACACTAGCAAATATTGGGTCATTCATCCCTAGGGTCCCGCCTACAACATGCTTTTGGTCCAATGACCTTGAACAAAAAAACATGCTTTGGTTTGAAAAAAATATTCTTGTCTTGTTGAATAAATGGGCTACACATATACAATTTTTTGTATAGGTGCACCACGCCACCAAATATTATAATCCGTCATTAAATAATTACTAGGTTAAGCAATCAACCATCCGATTGATGGCATTCAATCACCACTTTTCCTGTGTTGTCGTCTACCTAAGATTTGGATCAGCCCCTTTTTTGGTCTCATACCCTAAAATAAGCTGGCAAAATGGATGGACGACGTGGATAATTGACGCAGGGATGAACGTGATGAGGATAACTACTCCGAATCCATGGAGCTTCTCTGGACTCCTCACAGAGACTTCTCGAATCCACGAGGAAAGAAGGCAGAAAATAGAAATAAATTCTAATAAATTTGAAGTTGATTAATGAATTCCTAAAAACGAGTTCACAACCCTTTAAATAGGGGTAACAAGCAATGAGAAAGAAATCAGAATCAAACTACAACTAAAACTCCTAGAAATCGCGACTTGCTATAAATAGTAAACTTACTATTTATACACGGTCGTGATGTCTACTAGTGCGCAAGGTTTTTGGCAAAAAAAGTAAGTGGCCTATTTGGCTTCACCAAACCGTTCTCCTAATTATTCTAAGCTCTTTTCACATTGGGCGCAACTCCTAAAGCCCAACGGATGAAGAGTTATAACCAAACTAAAACTTACTATTTATAGTACAAACGAAATTAAAACAGGGAAACGACCATCGATCCAGGGGTTTTTTGCAATTCTGGGCGTCGCAACCCAGCGTAGCAGGGTTGGTTGGCTAAAGTAGCTCGTTCTACTCCAAAATCATATATTTTACGTTAGGTAACTCATTTCGGATTGCGAGATATGCCCGATCTAAGGTTTGATGGTCCGGATCACTTCTGTCGTCGACCGGGCCTTTTCTGATCCATCTTGGCCATGAAACTGTTCGTGACCCGCTCTACATCAGTCCCCTCCACTTCGAAAGAACTCGTCCTCTAGTTCTCATCCTGCGCTGGCTCATGATACTCGGTCAAGTCCGCAACGTTGAAAGTCCGTTAGATCGCCATGTCATTTGGAAGATCAACAACATAAGTGTTGTCATTGATCTTTCAAATGATTGGGACGGGTCCAATCTTCTTATTTTTCAACTTGTTGTACGCCCCAGTTGGAAATCTCTCTTTGCGCAGACGGACCATAACGCGGTTGCCCACCTCGAACACTTTTTGTCGCCGGTGCTTGTCCGCTTGTTCCTTATACTTCTCATTCGAGGCATGTAGCTTGGTCTGTACTTCCGCATGGATGCCCATGATCTTGTCTGCCATATGTTCTCCTGCAATGCTTGTGCCTGGGTGCTTGGGCAGAGGGACCAAGTTAAGCGTGTGACGAGGCACTCGTCCATAGATAATCTGGAATGGTGATTTTCCTATCGAGCGGTTCACCATGTTGTTGAATGCAAACTCTGCTTTAGACAAGGCCAAATTCCACTGCTTAGGTTTTTCTCCTGAAATACAATGAAGGAAGTTTCCCAACGTGTGATTCACAACTTCGGTCTGCCCATCAGTCTGTGGGTGGTAAGCACTGCTGAATTGAAGTCGTGTATCGAATTGAGTCCACAAAGTCCGCCAAAAGTGGCTAATGAACTTCGTGTCACGATCAGAAGTAATGGTCTTGGGGACCCCATGTAGCCGTACGACTTCCCTAAAGAATAGATTCGCCACGTGTGTTGCATCGAGGGTCTTCTTGCATGGGATAAAGTGTACCATCTTGGAGAAACGATCTACCACCACGAACACCGAATCCATATCGTGTTGTGTTCGTGGGAGACCAAGCACGAAGTCCATTGATAAATCCTCCCAAGGACCGTCAGGCACATGTAACGAGGTGTAGAGGCCCGTATTCTGAGATTGCCCTTTGGAGGTCTGACAAACATGACAACATTGTACGGCTTTTCCCACATCACGTACTAATTGCGGCCAGTAATACCGCCATTCCACAAGAGCTCGCCTCTTGTCTCGCCCAATGTGTCCACCGAGGCCACCTCCATGTAGCTCCTAAATAATCTGCTCTCTAAGAGAACTTTGTGGGATGCACAATCGATTCTCTTTGAAGAGAAAATCGTCCTATATATGAAGGTCACTGGGGTCACCTCCTTGGCACTCAACCAAGAACCTTTGAAGTCCTCATCTTCGGCATACAGCTCCTTGAGACAGTCGAAGCTGACCACCTCGTTGCTCATTGTAACAAGTAGTGATGCACGACGACTAAGTGCATCAGCCACCTTGTTCTGCTGCCCTGACTTGTGTTTCAGAACGAACGTGAATTCCTGTAAAAATGCAACCCATCTAACATGCACATGATTCACGTTAGTCTGACTATTAATAAACTTTAATGCTTGATGGTTAGTGTAAAGAACAAACTCTCTTTGAATCAGATAATGCCGCTAATGTCGCAGCGCCTGAACAACTGCGTACAACTCAAGCTCATAAGTCGACCACTTCTTTCGAGCTTCGCTGAGCTTCTCGTTGTAGAAGGCTATTGGCCTGCCTTCCTGTGATAATATTCCTTCAATTCCGACGTATGAAGCGTCACACTCAACCTCAAATAATTTGTCGAAATTAGGAAGCACCAAGACCGGTGTTGCAGACTTCATGAAAGCTCTTGTCAGCTTTATCGGTCCACTGAAACGGTCCTTTTTTCATGCAATCTGTTATAGGCGGGACTATGGTGCTAAAATCTCGCACAAATCGATGATAGAAAGTCGCCAACCCGTGAAAACTCCTCACCTCATGAATGTTTGTAGGGATCGGCTATTCCCAAATAGCTCGCACCTTTTTATCGTCCACACGAATGCCTGTGGACATTACAACAAACCCTAGAAACAACAGGCCGTCAGTTAAAAAACTACACTTCTACTTGTTAATTTGTAGGACCTGTAGCACCTGCCTGAGATGTTTCCTATGCTCCGCCTCATCCTGGCTATATATTAATGTCATCAAAATATACTACCACAAATCTGCCAGTAAACGGTTTTAGCACTTGATTCATCAAACGCATAAAAGTACTTGGTGCCTTCGATAGGCTGAAGGGCATGACCAGCCACTCATACAACCCTTCCTTGGTCTTGAATGCCGTTTTTCACTCATCACCGGGTCGGATACGAATCTGATGGTATCCGCTCCTTAGATCTAGTTTAGAGAACACCTTGGCCCCTTCTAGCATATCGAGCATGTTGTCTAACCGTGGTATTGGGAACCGATATTTGACGGTAATTTTGTTGATAGCCGGTTGTCGACACACATGCGACAGCTTCCATCTTTTTTTGGCGTTAATAATGTTGGTACGGCACATGGGCTTATGCTCTCTCTCAAGAGACCCTTACGGATCATTTCCTCCACTTGCCCCTGAAGTATCTCACACTCCTTCGGACTCATCCGATAATGAGGGCGGTTTGGCAGGTTAGCCCCAGGGACGAGGTCTATGTGATGTTGGATGTCCCTCATGGGGGGCAATCTATCAGGTAAATCCTCAGGCCAGACTTATTTGAATTCGTTTAGCAATAGTCTTAAACTTGGAGGGATGTTTGAGGGTTCCTCTTCCTCGTCCTTCACCACTACGGCGTATATCTCGTCAGTTTCTTTGGATTCCTTCATGAAATCCCGAATGGTCAAGAGGGAACTCCCCTCCACTTTAGAAGCTTCAGGGTGGTTCTCTGGTGCCATAGGGGCAAGGATTATTTTTCAACTATCCTTGACGAATACGTAGACATTGTCTCGTCCTCGATGGGTCGCGTCACGGTCCGATTGCCAGGGTCGACCGAATAGCATGTAGCAAGCTTCCATGTCGACCACGTCACAAAGTATCTGATCCTTATAATTTTTTCCAATTGAAAATGAGATAGTGCATTGTTCAGTTACCTTGGTCTCATTCACCTTTTTTTTATCCAGCCAATTGAGTACGAGGAAAGATGTTTCGTCGTTGGTAGCCGCAACTTGTCCACCATCACCCTTGAGACGATGTTCTCGCCACTACCACCGTCTATGATCACATCACAGACCTTTCTATTGACAGTGCATCGAGTACGAAATATATTGTTGCTGTGGATGTAATTCCTTTCGTGGGGTATACAGTAATCGCCTTACAACTAGAAATTCGCCACGATCCTTGCCCTTCACTTCATCGCCACTTGTTATTTCTTCAGTGGTTTTTTCATGTTCATCATAGCCATGGCCTTCTTCTGCAGCCTCATCTTCAGTGCCCCCTTCGTTTATAGTCAAGTGTGCTGCGGGACGTTGAGGACAGGTGTTTGATAAGTGGCCTGGCTGACCACAACGGTAACAATTGTTCGACCTTGGCCGAGCATAAGGATTTGGAACCCTATTCGGGCCCGCTGTTGTGGGTGCTGCACGTTGAGGTCTGGATGAGCCGCTCCCCGTATCACGGTTTGCGGTTGTAGGAGGTTGAGGATGTTCTCCTACTGGATCTTTTCCTCGTGCCAGCATTGGATCCTGCGTGGGACCCGTCATGGGGGGTCGAGTTGAAGGATAGGGACGAGCAGGAACTCTTGCAAGTTGCGTTTCTACCCTACCCGCCAATTGAATTGCTTCATCCACGGTCCCGACTGGGTACATCTGAACTCGGTCCTGAATTGTCGGTCGCAACCCACCTATAAATCGTGCCACCTTCTGTGACTCAGATTCTGATAGATCGTTTCGTGTAGCCAACCGCTAGAATTCTTCAGTTTAATCTGTGACGGTTCGATTTCCTTGTTGGCAATTTTGGTATTGCTGGAATAATATCTGCTCATAATCACTGGGGAGAAATCGTGATCGAAGAAGACGTCTCATCCGTGGCCATGATGAGATGGGCGCCTTGTTCTGGCGGGCTCGTGAGAGTTGTAATTGTTCCCACCATGCAGAAGCACCAGATTTTAACTTAAACGCTACCAATTTTACCCTTTTATGATCTGACACGTCCATATAATCAAAATATCTCTCTACTTCGGCTAGCCAATCGAGGAAATCTTCTATACGTAATAAACCATTAAAACTAGGAAGTTTAGCCTTACCTCGATAGTCTCTTTCAGCACGATCTAGGCGATCGCCTCCATAGGCTCTACCACCTATGGTTGCGCCACCCTGGGTGGTGGACCAACCATAGGTGGTGGAGCACCGCCAAGGGCTCGGGACGGAAGTAGCGTATCCGCAAGACGGTCAAGGGTTACCTGCAGCCCTTGCATGGTCAACTGACTCTCCCGGTGGAAAGCTTCCATTCTTTCCGAAAGATAACGAATCCCTGGATCACCGTCCACAGGATTTTGATTCATACCTTCATTGTTTGCCATCGGCCCGAGGGGAATCCTCGCTTTGATACCAATTGACGCAGGGATGAACGTGATGAGGATAACTACTCCGAATCCACGGAGCTTCTCTGGACTCCTCACAGAGACTTCTCGAATCCACGAGGAAAGAAAGCAGAAAATAGAAATAAATTCTAATAAATTCGAAGTTGATTAATGAATTCCTAAAAACGAGTTCACAACCCTTTAAATAGGGGTACCAAGTAATGGGAAAGAAATTAGAATCAAACTACAACTAAAACTCCTAGAAATCGCGACTTACTATAAATAGTAAACTTACTATTTATAGACGGTCGTGATGTCTACTAGTGCGCAAGGTTTTCGGCCAAAAATAGTAAGTGTCCTATTTGGCTTCACCAAACCGTTCTCCTAATTATTCTAAGCTCTTTTCACGTTGGGCGCAACTCCTAAAGCCCGACGGATGAAGAGTTATAACCAAACTAAAACTTACTATTTATAGTAAAAACGAAATTAAAACAAGGAAACGACCATCGATTCGGGGGTTTTTCACAATTCCGGGCGTCGCAACCCTGTGTAGCTGGGTTGGTTGGCTAAATTAGCTCGTTCTACCCCAAAATAATATATTTTACGTCAGGTAACTCATTCCAGATTGCGAGATACACCCAATCTAAGGTCCGACGGTCCGAATCACTTCTGTCGTCGACCGGGCCTTTTCTGATCCATCTTGGCCATGAAACTGTCCGCGACCCGCTCTACATCAATAATACACATACATCATGGTGGGGCCCACATAACACTATCATGTACAATCCATATAACCTAAGTGTTCATGCCATCCCTTGTCCATCCAAAAAAAAATTGAGATGGCCCACCTTGATGTTTGTGAAATCTGTATCGTCCCACCATTTTACCAGCTTATTTTAGGGCATGAGCGCAAAAATGAATCTAATCCAAATCTCAAGTGGACCACACCATAGGAAATAGTGGTAATTGAATGCCCCACCTTGATTTTTATATGCCGTCCAAACTGTTTATAAGGTCATTAGCACTGGGATGAAATGAAAACACAAAAAGACTTATTTTGATACAAAACATCTGTGGCCATAATGTTTCAACAGTGGTCGTTCAATCCCCACTGTTTCCTCTCATGTGGCCCACTTGAGTTTTGGATCTGCCTCATTTTTTGTTTGCTGTCCAAAAATGAGCTCGCAAAAAGTATAGACGGAGTGTATTTCTCACAAATATTACAGTGGACCCAACTTATCTTCCCAGTGTAGGAACTTCTAGAGAAATGCTTTTGGCAAGAAATCCACCTCCGCAATCGTTGCCCACAATCCATGTCAGTAGCAACCTTGGCACAGTATTGTCGGCATCACCATGATGTATGTGTTAGATCCACACCGTCTGTCCATTTTTTAGATCATGAGCCCAAAAATGAGGCAGATCCAAAGCTCAAGTGGACCACACCACAGAAAACAGTGGGGATTGAATGCTTGACATCCAAAACTTCTTGGGTGACAGAAGTTTTGGATCAAGCAAATATTTTTGTTTTCCTTTCATCTAGGTCTGCGTGACCTTATGAATAGGGAAGCTTTTCAAAAAATTTTACGCAATTCAAGGGTAAAGTTGTATTTACAAAACTTTTTTCACTTACTGCATTTGCATTAAATCAGGAAAGGAAGCTTAAATCTGTATTTTTTCAGTGAAAATCGGAAGTAAGCACCTGGTTTTTTTTTTTTTGGTTTACCGAACAATCTGAATCAGGGAAAATGACTGAAAATAGTCCGTTTTAGCAATAGGGTCTGAAAATAAGTTTTACCAAACAGGCCCTTAGTTGTATGTAAGACAACCATTCGATGGAGACAGAAACATTACATTAATAAGCTGTCAGCATTATTAATCTTCCAAAAAAAAAAAAAGGCGTCAACATTATGGGTGAATTTATCGAAAGAATTGGTGCATGAATATTTCATAAATTCCCCCTTTTCTCTTTCATCCATGTTTCTTGAGATTTATTTCAGAAATTTTGTAAGTGGATTCCACATGGTTCAGCAGGGTCATATGAGCCAACTTGGTTTTGTTCATGGTTGAGTCAGCCACTGATTACAAAACTCAAAACTCAAAAGCTTGGTTGAGTGTGTTCCTTGGCACTAATCTCTCCACTTCCATTGCTCATAGTTATTAGAAATCTTAATAACCTAGGGTTGGAATTTCCACTTCCATTGCTCATAGTTACTAGAAATCTTAACAGCCTAGGGTTGGGATTTCCTTTTTGTCTCTTCCATTTAATGGAGGATTCTTCGTAGTTCTATAGTTTTTTTTTTTTATTTTTGAAAGATGAGATTATATTAACTAGGAAACAAAGGAACAACACAAAAGAGAATAGAAAGAAAAACAAGAAAAGAAAACCCGGACCAATAAACAAGTTCCCAGAACTCAAACCCCACAACAGAGTTCCTAGAACTCAAAACCCAATCCCAAACAAATTCAAGGAGCCCACTCTTTAATCCACTGAACCGTTTGACAAAGGACCCCGCCAGGAGGAGTGGATATATCCTCAAAACATCGACTATTCCTTTCAAGGCAGAGGGCCCAACTAGCAGCCAGAAAAGCAATCTTCCATCTCTTTTTTCCTAGCTTTCCTCCTTCCCCAACTTCCTAAGATCGAAGGTGATTGTGAGTGCGAGCCAACATAACCCAAGCCACATCAGCCTGCTGAAGAATGCCATTCAAGATGAGAGAGGAGAAAGGGTAGTGGATGAATGTATGGTCAACAGACTTTGCATTTGCCATACAAAGGGAGCAAACATTCGGAAGAATGAGGCCTCTCTTCTAGAGATAATCGATGGTTGGGACGCAGCTTCTTGCAGCCAACCAAAGAAAGGCAAGGTGGTGTAGAAGGTCTTGACAGAGAACACTGTAGGTCCAGACCTATAGTGTAGGAGGAGCTTCAGGGGAAGCCAAGGTGGTGTAGAAGGTCTTGACAGAGAACATCCCAGACATGGTAGAGGAACGGAATATTCAACCTTTGGGTTAATAACAAATTCCTGCAACCGGGAAAGGAGGGATATCAACTTCTCTATTTCATTGTCTCCGAAATTCCGACGAAACTTAGGGGACCAAGATCCACCTGAGCCATTCAAGGAATAACACGAAGCCATAGAGGCATGAAGGGTGGAAGAGATACGGGCCAAGCCAGGGAAGGAAGATGCAAGGGATGGGAGATCACACCGGGGGTCCAACCAGAATAAGACATTATTACCATTTCCCACGAAGAACGTGATGCATTGGAACACTAAAGCACCCACCCTGTGGATCTCTTTCCATCTATTAGACATTCTACATGTGGATGAGTTTTTTGATCTCGAACCACCTTGATCAACCCCATACTTGGCCCTGATAACAGCTTTCCACAAGGCCTCCTCACCCGAAGCAAATCGCCAAGTCCACTTGCCAAGAAGGGAAGAATTAACTAAATCTAATTGCTTTATACCTGCACCGCCTTCCCAGATAGGCTTACAGACCTCATCCCACCTAAGCAGAGGAAACTTTCTGGAGAGGGACCCTCCTTGCCACGGGATATTCCTCCGCAGCTTGTCGATCTTGTTCAATGTCGAATTAGGACAACGAAACAAATACAAAATAAGCAGAGAAATTGGGTAGGCAGTCTTTAATGACAGAGAGAATCTCCCACCCAAAGAAAGAAGGTTGCATTTCCACAGGAAAGTTTCTTCTCCATCCTTTCAAGGACAATATCCCAAAGATGCAGGGTAGGGTGGCCAATACAAAGAGGAAGCTCCATATAGGTGGAGGGTAGAGTTCCCACTCAACAACCAAAAGCAGAGGCGAGCAACGCCACTTTAGGCTTTTCGAGGTGAATTCCGAAAAATTCACTTTTGGCTATGTTAATCTTAAGTCCCAACACCACTTCAAATCAGCATACAATCATTGCTAAGTAGTCCACAAAGGAATAAATTAAGTGGCACCAAGGCTTAAGAGCAGTTTGGCTCAAAGAGGGAGATAAAAATACAAAATTTTTCCATGGAATAGCTAGTGCCCAAGCGATGCGTAACTCAATTTCTTCTACAGTGGTTGAGGGTGTGAGATTAACTTAAAAAAAATCATATCTCAGATGTTGTTGTGGACTTCTATTCTTGTTTACTCTCAGATGAAAATTTGGATAGACCTTTGGTGGACAACCTTTCCTTTGGCCAAATCTATTCCGAGGATAGAGAGACTCTCGAAAGACCCTTCTTCCTGGAAGAGGGACATAGCCGGGGGTCCCGACTGTTAGACCAAGAAAATCTAATGTTGCCCATAGGAAGGTTAACGAAATTGTGCTTACGAATCCATTTGGAAAACTTCCACATACTGGCCGAGACCCTGTTTTCGTTAAGTTTCTCATCAACAAAACGGGTGGCATTAAAGGCCCCTGCAATACACCAGGGGAGCTGCTATCTGTCCCAAACAGATGACAGCTTTGCGCAAAAGGAGGCACGGAGAGGGAGATGGTTGGGGCCATATATACCAGAGAAAATCCAACGAAAGCCCGAAGAGGATTCAGAAAACACTAAGTTAACTGAAAACTTACTTGACCAACTTTCTTCCTTTCTCTGGGTTGCAGGATCCCACATAACAAGAATGCACCCCGCAGAACCCGAAGCATTGAGAGTTTCCCACTCCACTCCCTTACGACTCCAGATAGATATAACTAACTTTCTGTCCACCGATCAAAGCTTAGATTCTTGTAAAATAATCAGATGGGCCTTCGATTTGTTACATGTTTCCTTCACTATTGATCACTTGAGAGGGCAACCCAATCCTCGAACATTCTATGAAAGGATCTTCATGGGGAAACCATCCTGCCCATTCTCCCTCTTCTGTCAGTTCGAGGAATGACATCTTCCCCAACATCAAGTTATGCTCCCAAATTAGTTAGTTCTCTATTACCTTTAATCAATTTGGGAGTGCCCTTTGAGGAACTGAATGAAGAGATAACAATCCCTCTTTTTGGGGTCATTACTCATGGCTTAGTGGTAGACTCACAAGAATTTCAACACGAGGTTATGGGTTCGAGTACCTATTGTGGTGAAATCCCACTGTGGTGTGAGTGCGTGGGTGTGGGTGCATGTGTAAAAAAAAAATCCCTCTTTCTGCCATCAAACAAGAGAGCTACGTAATCTTCATCCCTTTCCCCGAAGACAATTCCAAGAAGCCTTCCAATATGACGAATGGCGTCCTTTACCCAACTTTTCTCTTTAATGAGGGCCAAAAGATTATCTATCTGGTTTTGGGAGAGGCCTGGATGGTTGGGAGGACCCGGAGGGAGAGAGCCACCATTAAATTTGAAAGAAGCCTAAAAGGGGAAACTACCAAGGCTTTTGACAATAAACCCTGATGATACTATCCCAACTTTGGAGTCCGAGAATCATTCCTACCTCCCGGTGAACCTAGAGAGGAAAAAACCAATGGACAAGAAACTATAGCCAGCGGACCGACCTTCTGCAAGCCAGAGGAATCAGAGTTCTGAAGGCCTTTGGAGATTACTGGAATCACCAAGGGAGGAGAGGAGGGGATATGAAACATCTTTGGAGTGTAAGGGGATGTAGGAGATTGATGAGATTGTAGATGAGGAGAAGAGAAAGCATTACAGTCATCTAGTTGAGGTGATTGTTGGAAAATGTGGGACGAGCACGGTGATGTGGCATCATCCAGATTGTCATTGGAAATATCTTCTGACATGGAGGAAGACGTGTCGGACTGCGGAGTAGTGGATGGGGAGTTTTCGAGATCGGATTCAGATTGCCCCTGCCCTAACACGTGGAAGCCTGTAACGACAGTTGGCAGCTTCTTTGAATCTGTAGCATCATGCAGGGGGTATTTGTCAGCCCTATTGGAGGAGAGAGAACCCACCGTTTGAAGAGGTGAACCTAGATTATCAACACCTGTCTCCTCGAGCCCCCCCTCACCACTGCTTTTCTCATACGATGAAGGGAGGATAGTAGGACACGTGGCCTTCACATTTAAATCTGCCCGCGGAGGGATCTGAAGAGATCTCTCAAGCGGGGAATTTGAGACAAGCCTCAGGAATGCGACGCCCTCCTCATCCTAATCCAAGACTAGAGGACGATCCTTAAGCGTCATCGGGGGTAAAATCTCGTGCGACGATAAATTCCTGTTCCGAAGGTTCGGTTTAGATGATTAAGCTGCGGGTAGGACTAGCATCGAATGGGGAATATCCATTGTCCAATAATCCGCGACCTCGGCCGCTGGAGCGTCCGTGGGCTGAGGACAAAATTTAGGCTGGAAACAAGGGCGGGAAATCGTAGTTCTATAGTTAAATGCCTCAATTTTCAAGAGTTTCTGGTGGATTTGATTTAGCAGCAGTTTTAATGAAAATGTCTCTGTTTCTTCATCTACATTCTTGTTAGACTACCTGGATTAAATAGTTGGTATTCATTGTCGTTTTCCACTCTGCTGTTATGGGAAATTTCGGCTAGTTGTTTATTTCAAAGATTTTAATTTTGTACTTGTTTAGCATAATTGTTCCATGATTAGCTGTAGTTTCTTGTCTAGCCTGCAACACACTCTTATTTTCCTTATCTTAGCAGCTTGGTTGTAGATTTTTCCGAACGGGTCACATAAAAGCCATGGCTTCACATGTTGTTGGATATCCTCGTATGGGGCCAAAGAGAGAGCTTAAATTTGCTCTCGAATCATTTTGGGATGGAAAAAGTGCTGCTGAAGAGCTGCAGAAGGTTGCAAAGGATCTGAGGATCTCAATCTGGAAACAAATGGCTGATGCAGGAACCAAATTCATTCCTAGCAACACCTTTTCATACTACGATCAGGTCTTAGATACCACGGCCATGCTTGGGGCGGTTCCACCAAGATATGGATGGGCTGGAGGAGAGATTGGCTTTGATGTCTACTTCTCCATGGCCAGAGGGAATGCAACTCTTCCTGCTATGGAAATGACCAAATGGTTTGATACCAACTAGTAAGTCCATCTCATTTTCTTTTACTAACAACCTCATCACTCTTGTGCCATGTGATGACTGAAGTTTCCATTACCAGTGACTTATATGTGTATTTGTGTCTTGTGACTGTTGATGTACACTGACCTTCTTTGAGATTCCAAATTGGTATATCATGGAGTTTGGGAAATTTACTGTTGCACCGATCTCCTCTTTAATAAGATTCCTGTGATCCTACTGAGCTCATCTGGACTTAATGGGGCCTGCCTAGAGTCACTCACGCCTTTACTTTGTTAGTGGGCAAGGATATAGTGCTCATGATTGACAATCTTTGGAAAAAAGAACATGATGCTCACAAGTCACAAGTATGTGCATCATGTGCCTTTACGATGCTGAATTGGCTGACCATTTATTATTAAATGGATCTATGCAACTGCTATATGGGGGTGATTTCTTGATCTTTTCAATTGCTGCTGGATGATGCCCTTTTCCATTGGCCAGAATGGCATGGGGATGGTGTTGGACCTAAAGGGAGGTTTTGTAGAGACATTCACATCTGGAAGTATGTAGTTGATTTGGGCTGAGCATAATAATTGTTGCTTCAGCAGCTGTCTCCATAGTTCTGATGAGGTGTTTAGGAAAGCCAAGCAGGATGTGGTGGCTTGGGCCTCGTCTCTTAAGCCATTTGTTGGATGCTCTTTTGAATCTTTGATTCTTTGTGATCTGCTTAGATGAATTTTGCAGGGTGTT
Source organism: Magnolia changhungtana (assembly GCA_030180095.1). Lineage (NCBI taxonomy): Eukaryota > Viridiplantae > Streptophyta > Magnoliopsida > Magnoliales > Magnoliaceae > Magnolia > Magnolia changhungtana. The sequence continues at coordinate 2,162,070 of JASAUF010000156.1, forward strand.
GATTTCTCATCTTCATCCTTTTTTTCTTCTTTAAGATAGCCTCTCTCTCTCTCTCTCTCTCTAAAAACTGTTGCATTGATGTGCTTTTATCATAAAGAACAGTTACCCTTCTGCACAAATGCTATCGTTAATGCATGATGAATGTGTATCTCTGAACCAGCCATTACATAGTGCCTGAACTGGGACCTGACCTTAAATTCTCCTATGCTTCTCACAAGGTGGTGTCTGAATACAAGGAAGCTAAGGAGGTAGATTATGTGCAATTACTTCTTTTTTCTACCAGGCTACTAACATATGACAGCATTTTTCAGTCAAATTCTACACACTTCAGTGATATGCTGATGTTCTGTGGCCATTCTGCAGATTGGAGTTGAGACTGTCCCAGTTCTTGTTGGTCCTGTTTCGTACCTGTTGCTGTCAAAGCCGGCAAAGGGTGTGGAGAAATCATTTTCTCCTCTGTCTTTGCTTGGGAAGATCATTCCAGTTTACAAGTTAGCTCTCTCCTTGAAGTAGCTGTGGTGTTTTAAGTGAAGGCAATAAATTTGTTAGATTTAGGCAATTGATTCTTTTTCTTGTTTTCTACTGATCAATGCAGAGAGGTTTTGGCTGACTTGAAAGCAGCTGGGGCTACTTGGGTGCAGTTTGATGAGCCAACACTTGTGCTGGATTTGGACTTTCATCAACTGAAAGCATTTACAGATGCTTATTTACAGATGGAAGAGTCCTTATCTGGTCTGAAGGTTATTGTTGAGACCTACTTTGCTGATGTGCCGGCCGGAGCATATAAGTCCGTTGGCATTTTATATCCACTATTATTAGTTCATCATGATCTGCTTGATTTAGCCTTTCTTCACCATCTTGTTTGACCTGACCCAGTTCACTGACCTGGTTGTAGGACTATCACGTCATTGAAGGGCATCTCGGCTATTGGGTTTGATCTGGTTCGTGGAGAGAAGACCCTTGAATTGATCGAGAGTTTGGGTTTTCCTTCCAGCAAGTATCTGTTTGCTGGAGTTGTTGACGGTCGTAACATTTGGGCTAATGATCTCACAGCATCTCTTAAGACGTTGAAAGCTCTTGAGAGCAAGGTTGGCAAAGGTACACACATTTCATGAGTTCTAGATTTGTTAGAGATAAGCTGTCTATGATTTTGAAATCACTGAATATGTTGCTAACAAAATCAGTAAAATCATCTGTCACAATCTATGTTTACTTATTTTAGCACGGAAATGGTTTCTTAAGTCTGTTCCATCAAGTTGATGCCGTTTTTTCAGAATATCAGTTTTTATTTCTAATTTCTTTGGCCGTAGCCGCCTAATTACTACATATTTTGGGTTTTGTTTTCACGTCTTTGTAACTGTGACTTTTCTAGTCTGTCAAAATTGATACCTAAACTTTGCATAGTGCTTGTCAATTGCAGAAAAGCTTGTAGTTTCTACTTCCTGTTCCCTTCTGCACACTGCTGTTGATTTAGTCAATGAAATAAAACTGGATAGCGAAATCAAATCTTGGCTGGCCTTTGCTGCACAGAAAATACTTGAGGTGAATGCCTTGGCGAACGCATTGAATGGTCAGAAGGATGAGGTATGAATAATTCCTTAGACTGTCCTTTAGTGCTTGCAGTCATTGTTTATTCCACAACTGTTGTCATATGCTACATTTTCAGGCCTTCTTTTCTGCCAATGTGGCTGCCCAAGCTTCCAGAAAATCATCTCCTCAGGTGAATGATGAGGCGGTTAAGAAGGCTGTAAGTATTGGCGATATCATCTACCCTTTCTTTCTTCTTTTGTTTTATTTTCTTCCCATTCTGTCTTTGCTAAGCTTTTATTAGTATTTTCTGCTCTCAATGTCATAAACTGCAGGCATCTGCTTTGAGGGGCTCTGACCATCGCCGTGCTACACCAGTGACCACTAGACTTGATGCACAGCAGAAGAGACTGAACCTTCCCATTCTTCCAACAACAACGATTGGATCTTTCCCACAAACTATGGATCTCAGGAGAGTCCGCCGTGAATACAAAGCTAACAAGTGAGTTTTCCCTTAAAATGAAAATTTATCTTTAGTTATTTAAATATGGAATTTTATCATACATTTATAGAATTCAAGCTGGGTAGAAGAAATGGATATGCACCCCTGGAGTTTTATGTGATCGTTGTGTACCACTCCAACTGAAGGGGAAAATTTATAGATTGGCTATAAGACCAGCCATGCTTTATGAGACAGCATGTTGGACAGTTAAGGAACAACATGTTTATTTATTTTTTTTTGAAACATGACAACTTTATTAAAAACGGCAAAGCCGAAAGAAAAAGAACAGCAAACAACAACAAAATTACAAACAAAGAGAACAGAAAAATTTCAGAGGCTGCAGCCCAACCCAAAGAACTGCTTTAGCAAGGGCCGAAGAGAAAACACTCCTGGAGGAACCACATTTATCTCAGAAACATCTGTTATTCCTTTCGGCCCAAATAGCCCACAAACCAGCCAAAAGGAACAGTCTCCACCTCTTCTTTGAGGCTGCCACTAGGCCTCCATGCCATTGAACAAACAGGTCAGCTATCGACTCCGGGAGTACCCAACTGACTCCAAAGTGCTCCAGTACACTGTTCCAGAACTCCCTTGAGAAGGGGCAATGAATAAATAAATGATTCACTGTTTCTTCCTCTCTCCAACAGAGATAACATGCATCGACAATGATAAGACCCCTTCTCCGCAGGTTATCGATAGTTAGGATTCTATTCCACTCCACAGGCCAAGCAAACGCCGACACTTTAGATGGAGCACCATAGGACCAAATCGGAAAAGTATGAGCCTTTGCATAAAACTTAGACATAACCTGATAATCGACAAAATAGAGATTGGACTGAAAATTTTCTGGATTTTGAGAATGTCCAATATATCGAATCATCCTCATCCGTGAGAATGACTCCCGAGATATGATGAAACAACTCCAACAATTCACCCACTTCCTCCTTCCGAAGATCTCTTCTGCAATGAGGCACCCAAATACCTGATTGAAAATCAAAGCAAGATGCTACTGAAGCATCTAGATCTGAGGCTACCTCTGCTAACCTTGGGAATCGAGTAAAAATGGTTCGTTTCCTATCCAAATGTCCTTCTAGAATCTAACCTTGGACCCATTTCCCACTTGAAAGCCCACCCCACTAATGACCTGACCCAAAGGGTCATAATAGATCTCCACGCTGATGGCACTTTGTATAGAGGAATACTCTTTGACCACCACCCAAGTCCCCAACCCCTCAACCCCATATTTTCGAACCAATACTTCCTTCCACAAACCCCCATACTTTGCCCCGAACCTCCAAATCCACTTTCCCAAAAGAGCTTGATTCATAAATTCTAGTTCTCGTATACCCACTCCCCCTTCCTCCTTTGGGCGACATACATCAGCCCACTTCATGAGATTCTGTTTAGATTCCCCACCCTGCCATAAAAAAGTCCTTCAAAGTTGATCCAAAATCGAGAGCACTCCTTTAGGACACTTGAATAAGGGCAAAAAATAAAGAGGGAGATTAGATAACACCGTTTTAATGAGAAAAATTCTTCCACCCAAGGATAAGGATTTGCTCTTCCACGAAGTTAAATCTTCTTTGAAATCTTTCAACAACTAGATGCCATTGTGGCTTATTTAATCTTCCAATGCACAATGGAAGGCCTAAATAAGATGAAGGGAAAGATCCCACCTTACAACCAAGCAAACGAGCAAAAGATTCCACTTCCTCCCTGGATAGGTTGATACCTAGCAATTCCGATTTATGAAGATTTACCGGAAGACCCAAAATTGTTTCGAAGCAAAATATTGCCTTTTTGAGATTATCAACTTGATCAACCTCCGCATCACAAAAAAGAATAGTATCGTCTGCAAACTAAAGATGTGACACCTGAAAGTCCCCTCCGCCCACTTTGAATCTGCAAAATAAACTTTCTTGAACCCCCTCGGATAACATCATGCTAAGTGCTTCCGTCACCACAACGAAAAGAAAGGGGGATAGAGGATCTCCTTGCCTTAGACCCCTAGTGGATTTAAAATAACCTTGTGGAGAGCCATTGATTAGGATTGAAAACTTAGCTGAGCCCAAACAATCCTTAATCCAGCTCCTCCAGTTAACTCTGCAGCCCATACGATCCAACAAGTAGTTTGGAAATGCCCATTCCACATGATCATAAGCCTTCTCCAAATCTTGCTTACACACAACTCCCCTACTACTTTCCTTGTAACGCAAATTGACAACTTCATTAGCGATGAGTGTACTTTCCAAAATCTGCCTACCTTCAATAAAAGCCCCTTGCTCTTTGTAGGATGGCTGAAATGAGGATGTTGAGATGGATGAGTGGCAAGACAAGGAAGGATAGAATAAGAAAAGAATGCATTCAAGGGAGCTTAGGAGTAGCACCAATAGGTAATAAGATGAGGGAAACTAGACATGGATGTTTTGATCATGTGCAATGGAGACAATGAACTGCATCAATTAGGAGTGAGTGGGTACAAATTGGAGGCTCTAAAAGGGCAAGAAGAAGGCCTAAAAAGATGTGGGTGGAGGTAGTAAGAAAAGACCGACCTATGGTCTAATAAGCTGTGGCCCTTGATAGAGTGGAATGGTGGATCAGGATTCATGTAGCCGACCCAATTAGTTGCTATAGGGCTTAGATGATGATGGTGATTTACAAAGTTTTGTTGTTGCTGAGTTTCCTAAACAAGGACCACTTTTTCCCTCCCCAATCATCTCGTTTATTTTATTTCGCTTCCCACTATTATTCTTATCAGAATATCATGAGGACCAATCATATTGATCAATTTCAGAATTATTTATATTCTTTGTTTTAAAAAATAAATCAGATCCTAGTCCTAGCTTCTATAATAATGCAGGATCTCAGTGGAAGAATATGTGAAGGCTATTAAAGAGGAAATCAATAAGGTTGTCAAGTTACAAGAAGAACTGGGTATTGACGTTCTTGTGCATGGAGAGCCCGAGGTAAGAATAACTTAATAAACTGCAATCAGATGATTCAGTTGAGTTTCCTCACCTGATTTTACATGATGACATGTGACTGGTTGGAATGTTACAGAGGAATGACATGGTGGAATACTTTGGTGAGCAGTTGAAAGGCTTTGCCTTCACCGTTAATGGGTGGGTTCAGTCATATGGTTCACGCTGTGTAAAACCACCAATCATCTATGGCGATGTAAGCCGCCCCAACCCCATGACTGTTTTCTGGTCCACAGCTGCACAGAGCATGACTGCCCGTCCAATGAAGGGAATGCTGACTGGGCCTGTCACGATTCTCAACTGGTCATTTGTGAGGAATGACCAACCTAGGTTGGTTGCCTTCCCGCTTATATTCTATGTTGTTAATTCTCGGACTGTTCCCTCATGTTCTAGGAGATTCTTATTACTTGTCTTCAGGTTTGAAACTTGTTACCAGATTGCATTGGCTATAAAAGACGAGGTTGAAGATCTCGAATCAGCTGGGATTCAGGTCAGTGTCTTTATAGAATTTGGGTTTGGATCTCTATCTTGCCATTATTGGTAAGGGATATATCATATATGCAATAGATAAAGAATAAAAAACGTATCAAAATTAGATAACTTAGAGAACCGCCTTTGCTCAAATTTTGGGAAGTAATTGAAATTCGACAATCCCGTGGTCGAACTATCCAACGTTTTGCAGCAAGTATGGTAATTAAGCTGGGTACTTTCGTTAATGTAAGACATCGAAATAACCCCAAATTGCATTTTACCCATTGCAAGTGTCGAGTCAGACAAATGTCATTATCATCTGTGTAAATTGTCAGATTTGACTAGGGGTGATAACTGGGCTGGCCTGTCAGTTTCTGATGCTGGTCAGATAGGGTTTTTGCTCAGGTCTGTAATAGAGGCCTGTGGGTCTGGTATGCCCTAATTTAGAAGCCCAATTGATAAACAGGTCTTGCTGGGGCTGAGGTTTTGCAAAATTTTCTTTTAAGGCCTGTCTGACTTGGTCCAAGAAGTCCCCCCCACAAATATCCCGATGCTTGGAATAACTTAAATTTCTGTAAACTCAGAACTGACAGTAAATTTTCCATGAATATCCAGGTGATCCAGATTGACGAAGCTGCACTACGTGAAGGCCTGCCATTGCGCAAGTCAGATCAGGCCTTATACCTGGACTGGGCTGTCCATTCATTCAGGATAACAAACTGTGGCGTCAAGGACACCACTCAGGTTCCTTCTCTTTCTCCACCTTCGATCTCCACTACATAACTAGGACCTGCTACCATATAAAACTAGCTCATGTGGTTTGCACCTTTTCCATGTCGAGATGCAAATCAGGACAGCTTTAATCTGTGTTTCCCTTGTTTTGAGGGAGTTAATGTAGTAGTTATCCATTGCTCCAAGGATGCTGTAAGTTTCTCTCCTAGTTGCACACGGACACAGGATGGCCCACTATCTGGCCCATTTGGTACAACGTACTTTTCATGGGTCACTGAGAGAAATCATAGCGATTGGACAGTTCTAACCATACAGTCACTGCCTATGGCACAGATGGTCAAGGTTCATCCTCTAATCCTGATCCCAACTAGTTGGTGTCGGCAATACACCCTAGCATGAGTTTGGAATGTCATATCGTTCGGATTCATGTTTGAAGTTATGGTCTAAGTTTGACACTGACTGCCAACATGACACAACCCTCCTTTATTGGGGCTAGGGAACGGCATTGAGAGCATAAAACTCCCACACAATGTTTGTAATATTAGTATCGTTACATGTATCGCTGGCTGGGGGTAAGGCAACATGTATTGATATTGTTGATACCCAGAAGTGTATTGTTGACTGAGGGAAACATGGGGAAAATGGTGGGATTTTTTAGTGGAACTTAACGAGATGCTAAAATACATATATGTGCATAAGTGGAGAAAGGCCATATTGGCAACTCTTTGGACCATTTGGGGGGAGAGACAATCGTTGCTTTAGAAATGTGGTTGGGCTTGTTTCAGTAGCAAGCAGCAAGGTGTTCTCTCTTTTAAGGGACTGGGACCCTGGCTACAGTTGTATTTGGGTGTTTTCTTCCCACTTCCTTGCTGTATTTTTTCATCTTTCCTTTTAATATAAATTTTTTACCTCCAAAAAAAAAAAAAGAATAAAAAAATTGCAAAAAAATCCATATTTTTTTTTGAAAGATGAAAATTTCATTAAAAGGCCACAGCCAAAATATAAAAAGAATGGAAAAAACAAAACAGAGAGACCCGATACTACAACCAACCCTTAGGGAAAGAAAAAAGACCTATCTATGCCGAAAACCCAATTCATTACTAAAGATTTTGCCGTCCTGAAAACCAAAAACCCTCTTTCACTGTTGTTCTTAAACACATGCACGTTTCTTTCTAACTATAAAGCCCACTAAACCACTAGAGAGATCATTCTCGAAATCCTTTTCTTTGATGTCCCCGAACCCCCTCTATGCCATGAAAGGAGAAAGACGTCTATCGAACCCGGGAGCACCTAAGAAACCTAAAAAAGTTGGAAAAAAGAGACCACACCTCTCTAGCAAAAGAACAATGGAGAAAAAAGCGATTAACCGTTTCCGCATCACACAAACAAAGCAAACAGGCATTTGGAAGAACCATATTCCTCTTACGAAGATTGTCAATTGTGAGCAACGTGTTCCTGCCGACTAGCCATCCCAAAACCGCTATCTTCAACGGAGCACCATTGATGCAGGACAATTAACCACTTGCTCTAAAAGCTCAAACTGATAGAGCATGGCGAATTAATCCCTTTATCTCATAGCCCAAGCCTCAAATCCATGGGTTAGGTTCTCGGCCGAACCCTCCTCGTGGGCCCAAATCCATGGATTTTGCCTCACACGAGCCACCTGCCTCACACGGGCCCCAAATCCATGAGTTCTGCGGGCCGCCCACCCCGAGTGTGCCCCTGCATCCCACAAGCCACCCCACTCGAGCCCGGTATGAAAATGCCCCCGCATTAACCATATTGCCAAACAAAAGTTCTTGATGCAATTTCTTCGTCCCCCCCCTCGCATAGGAACCTATAAAAGGATTTAATTAATTTTTTTTTCCGATTTACCCTTTACCATCTTAAAGGATCCGTTCTAGTAGCAACCAAATACACCTTACCCAACCACTGCAAGAGCAAAGAAAATTCTTGAATTTCTTCCCCCAAATTCCTTGTACACCGAGGAGACCAAATTACTTCGTCTCCTCTCCATTAAAAACAACTACTAACCTTGACATTTACATCATTTGCTAACCCCGCTAATCTAGGGAACCTAACCCTCAAAGGAGTATCACCTAATCATATATCCTCCCAAAACCAAATATTTTCCCCATTCCCCGACTCTAAACCTAACCCTCCCAAACCTTCTGTTTTAAAGGTGCCACTGACCTCCATAAAGATGAAGCCATAAAGAGCAAAGAAGATTTGGTCCACCACCCTGACTCATCTAGGCCATATTTCTTTTCAATCATAAACCTCCAACGAGCTTCCCCTTTAGACCTAAATCTCCACACCTTTTTCTCTAGCAACACTAGATTCATCTCCTCTAACCTTCTAAAACATGCCCCTCCTCGATCCCACTGTTTACACACATCCCACTTTAAAAGATGAAACTTATGATACTCTTCTGAACCTTTCCACCAAAAATCTCTTCGGTGCTTTTCCAAGACATTTAAAACCGACTTTGGACACTTGAAGAGAAACATAAAATAGACTGGAAGGTTAGACATAGAGGCTTGAATCAAAGTGAATCTCCTGCCCTTGGATAGATATGACAATATCCATTTAGACATCATCCTCTCACAACGCTCTGTAACTGAATCCCACATCTTACCCGTTTGCTAATACATAAAGGAAGCCCAAGATACGTGGTTGGAAAAAATCCCTCCCTACATCTGAAAATGTACGCAGAAAACATGATTTCTTCTTTTGAAAGGCCCACTCCAAGAATCTCGCTTTTGCTAACGTTCACCTTCAAACTAGAAACTGCCTCGAAAATGACTATAATTGACCGAAAATTTTGCACTTTGAACTCATTTGCCTTACAAAACAAAAGTGTATCATCCGCATACTAAAGATGAGAAATCTGAAAATTTGATCTGTCCACCCCCAAACCTTCCGCCAAGCCCATCTCTTCTCCTCTCTCTAACATTTTACTTAGAGCTTCCATCACTGAAATGAAAAGATAAGGAGATAACGGATCACCTTGTTGAAGCCCTCTAGAAGCAAAGAAGTGACCCTTAGGCAAACCACTAACTAGAATCAAGAATTTTTCCAACGTAACACGCTTGGATCCAAGCTCATCGTTTAACCCCACAACCCAATCTCCTCAACATGTAATCAAGAAATACCCAATCCACATGATCATATGCTTTTTCGATATCAAGTTTGCAAACAACTCCTCTTTCCCCTCCTGTTATAGGAATCTATGCATTCATTTGCTAATAAGGGCCCATTGACAATCTGTCTCCCATCAACAAAAGCTCCTTGAGATGCCAAAATAATCTCCCCCAACACCAAATGAAATCTAGAAGCCAACACCTTTGCCAAGATTTTATAAGGACCACCAAGCAAACTAATAGGATGAAAATCTTGAAGGCTTTCAGCTTCTTCCTTAGGAATTAAGGCAATGAACACAACCCTTATTTATGTCGCTATAAAATCCTTTTCAAAAAATTCGTTCATAAATTGAAGCACATCCCCTCTAACCAACTCCCAAAATTTCTGATAAAAGGCTAACTGAAAACCATATGGACTCGGGGCTTTATCACCACCCAGCTCTGCCACTGCTTTCTTCACTTCTTTGGAAAAGAGTTGCTACAAAAAGACCGTCTTATTTGTCGAAATACGATAAAAAATTAAATCATCAAGTGGGGGCCGATTCCAACCATCTTTTGATAAAAGATTCTTGTAAAACTGTACTATAGCCCCACACATTTTCTCCTTCCCCTCTAGTCTCACCCCATTTTCCAATAAAACTTTAATCTTGTTTGAGTGCGCTCTAGCACTAGCAACTGCATGAAAAAACTTTGTATTTTTATCACATTCTTTAAGCCACAAAGCCCTTTATCTTTGATGCCATTTAATCTCTTCCTTCCGAAGTCTAGCATCTTACTTCGCATCGTAAACCTCCTGCCATAATCTCTCCTCCTCCAACAATTGCCCCGATTCCTCTTTGACATCCAATCTATGAATTTCCTAAAGCCGAAGAAGGGATTCCTCCCCCCGACATTACCACACCTTTTTCTTCCTTTTTGGAAAAGGGAAAAACCTGCCCACCATTCCACTATCTTCTCCACGAAGCCTTCCACCTCTAACCTAGCGAGCTCAAATCTGAAGGGACTAGGACCACAATTTTCTTCATCAATCTCTAACAAAAAGATGCATATATAATAAGTTCCTATTTAATGGGGGCTTAAAAGCATGCAATGTCATAAGAAATCAGTGTAATAGTAACTAAAATGAGTTTATATAATACAAATGTAGATACGAAACAATAACTAAAACAACTAAAGACATCTATCTGACCCTCTCTCATATCCACATGGAATTTCGAGGTGGCTTAAAGTTGTCATCTCCATCCATCCATCCATTGACCCATGCATGAATTCATACATGCATAAAATGACACACACACACACACACACACACACACACACACCTTCATGATCCAGGCACACACGAACACATGCATGATCCACACACACTTACACACAATTTTTCTTTACCAAACTCAATGCACTCCCCATCCATACGCACAAGGGTTCCATAAATCTATCTAGATAAGCACTTAATCCAAATTTGTGATCTCCTTTTGGGCAATTACTTAACAGCTAAATGCTTTTCGGTATGTAGATCCATACTCACATGTGCTATTCCAACTTTAATGAAATCATCCATTCCATCATCGGCATGGATTCCGATGTGATCACGATCGAGAACTCAAGGTCGGATGAGAAACTCCTTTCAGTTTTCCGGGAAGGCGTGAAGTATCATGCAGGCATTGGACCCGGGGTCTACGACATCCACTCACCCCGTATCCCGATGACGGAAGAAATTGCTGATCGGATAAAAAAGATGCTGGCTGTCCTTGACATGAATGTTCTCTGGGTGAACCCTGACTGCGGTCTGAAGACCAGGAAGTACACCGAAGTTAAACCGGCCTTGACCAACATGGTGGCTGCAGCAAAGCTGCTCCGATCTCAGTTGGCTGAGTGCAAAGTGAGACAGTTGCAAATAGAGAATGAAAATCATTAGGAAAATAGATTTTTTGATCACTGTACGATGCATTTTCTTTTGCATAGAGAATGTTTTTGGTTCAGCCGTGTATTCAGTTTGATGTGGCCCAGCTTGCTTTGTTTTTATTTTTATTTTTTATGTAATTTTATTTTGCAAGGGAAGAGTACGACTTGCATATGCCTGGCTCTGCACTCAATAATTCCCTTTATCTTGGCATACATATAACTCAAATTAAACTAACCAATTTGTGGGACTCATATGTGGGTAGGTTATACTCCCCAAATCAGATGTTTGGATGATCCTAACCTCTGATTGGTGGTCATTTGCATTGAATTTGTACTGTTAACTATTCTTTTAACCGTTCAATAGATGTCCACTGATCAGCGGATATCAAGTGTAGCTTTGGTTCATGGCGGTGGCGCAGATGATTGGGATATTTTAATTCGAAGTTACGTGTATATTCGACTGACGATTTCTGATCTCATACTTAAGAACTATCGGATGGTACCAAAATATCAGATTGTTTTAATAATCTAAGGGGTCGGTTGGCAGCATGAATTGTGAGTGATTTAGAATCAAAATCACAATAAGCATGGAATTCAGAATCTTCAGTTGTGTTTGGTAGTACGTGCGTTTTGAGTGTCATGATGTAGACTAATAGACCTAGACTACTAATAGGAGAATGTCATGTGGAGACACTACGTGTTTAGCATATGCAGAATTTGTACTCGCACTCAAAGAGACTTGTGTCTGATCTTTCTTAGACGTTACGTATTATGTCATTAATGTGATGGTACGGACTCTTATTAGGCCTTTTATGGGATAAATTATCACATGCCATGTGGCCACAATCGACATGTCCATTAAATGAGGTAACATTCCACGCACGTATATAAAAGACTCGCCGAGCTAGTGCATCCTATCTCACAACTGAATATAATCAATCTCATTTGTGAGGCTCTCTCACAATCCTTCCAAAATGGGGGAATTTCCGGAGAGATTCGGAGAACCATCTATGATTTAGAAGATTCTGAAAACTAAGAGGTCGCATTGACATCCGAGCCAATCCAGATACAGTTCCAGACCCAAATTGTAAAGGAACAGTTGAACCTATATTAGGTCCCGTTTTATACAATGATCACAATAAAGAGACCCAAATTGTAAAGGAACAGTCGAACCTATATTAGGTCCCGTTTTATACAATGATCACAATAAAGAGAACGGGAGATGTTGTTTGTCTAAAGGGCATATTAGTGTCAAGGGAAAATCCCTCCAAAACTCCAAACCATCACTGTTTTGATGGTTAAAAAAGTCAAAGGTGGTTTGATTCGGATTGTCCAACGCTTCAAAGTTGACAAGGTGGGTCTTCAACAGAGATGTTGACTGGCTATGCTCAGTCCAGATCTAGCTCTTGAAGTTTCCAAACTTTGGCTTGGTTGTCTTCATCAGAGAAACTTTGGTGATCACATGCCAAATCTTTAGTGGGCCGTGGAGATCTTCATGAAGGATGAGCTACAGAAGAAGAATCGAGAAGCCAACAAGTTTAGAGTCATTTCTTTCCAAAGCAAGTCTTGGTTTACTAAGGAAAAGATTATGTATTCAGAAAGCCCGCACGAAGGACCCATAAACCCAGCAAGGGGTTCTCACCGCCTCAAGAAAGCTATAAAATGAGCACAAGAAGAAGAGCTCATGGCTCTACGCCAAACACATCCACCTTCTTTTACATCTATCCAGTTTACTACTACCCTGCAGCTCCCACCACAATATATTTATCTTAGGAATATGCTAAATATCTGCGACCTTAAGTTGCCAGATCACCATGTTCATTTGAGTTCCGATTCAATTGTTCATACTCCAGTCATATCCTAATGACAACCTGCCTTGATTGTCTATTCTGATAGGCATATAGGTACTTCTTTTGTTTCTCGTTTTTATTTATATACGGTTGTAGAGTACGATGGTTGTAACAGGTCCAAGATATTAATAAAATCGATTGTGTTTAGTCTAGCTTATATTCCTTTTTATGCATATCTTCCATTCTGATTAAGAAATACCATACTAAAGCGCTGGGGTAATAAAGTCCTTAAGCCGGTTGATTCTGCATCTGTCGGCACAAGGTGAAAAGAACACATTCGTGAGGGCTAACCCCTACCCTTGTACAAATCGCCCGAGTACAGAGCGAATCAATCGATGGTCGAGAGGACCCTGGATCCCTATCTAGTCTCCCCAATCTATCCATCTTTGCATGGGAGCACCAAAAATTCAGTCAAGAAAAGAAAACCTTGAGTCAAGTAGACTCTGGCACGCTCGCACAATCATATACGCACACATACATCTGATATAGGTCCTCGATCACACCAGCGGCCTTGATTGGTTGAATTGAGGGCAATACCCTTTCCTGGCATGCCTGGTGGGACCCAGTGAGTGTGTGTATTTCTCAATTGAAAAGATATGCCACCAAAATTGAAAAATGCTAGTTTTATGGCCTATGCTGCGGAAGAGCAAGAAGAACGGACTCAGCATTATGAGCCGTCATCAACGTTGACACAGGAACATCCTCCCAACATGCCTCGTGTGATTTTGTTGCATTCCACGATTAGTTCACGAAGTGTATACAATAAATCACTAGGGAGGCCTGGTCACGATTTGAGATAAGCGAGAGAAACGCTTAGAGTTATTTCCGAAGACACAAAGTTGTTAATAGATGTTCTCCCATTCTTCATCCCGGTGGACATGAGATAGAGTAACTCGCTGAGCTCCCGAACTGTAACGCCCTAAAAATCGGGGGTTGAGCAAGGCTCAGCTCCCGAGTTCCAACGCATCACTTATGCAACATAGATAATGATGATTATGATGAGTGCATTGAAACATGAATGAGATTATACCAAAACAGCATATCATACTCTAGAGACAAGTGAAATTGTAGCGGAAGACTGTGATAGATAGATAAAATATATAAATTGTGGTAAGTCTCCAGAGTGTGATAATGTTACTAGGTTAAATAATTACATGTACCATTCCAAAATATACAAAAGGTGTAATGTCATCTAGTCAACATCCCAGAAATCTCCGTCGACCAGGACACGACTCACATGAACCCGCCCGAAAACTGCATGCAGGAGAATGTCTCCTCGTCATCCTCGAAGTCCGGCTCCGCCTCGTAGGCATCGCCACCACCTGCAACTAAGACAGGGTCTGGTTGGTGTGTACAACACCGTCCTGTAACGTGGGAGTGAGTGATCAACTCAGTGGAACTATAAAGCAAAGGTTAACATGTTATCAATTCAATCAAGCAGTAATGATAAAGTAATAAATCAACCATCCCTAAGTACTCTGATTAATGCAAACATGATATGTATTAATGATGCATGCCCTCGCCTACACTCCCTCAGCGTCTTCATCTCACGGCGAGCATGACAACCTCCCGAAAGTGCTCTTCCTTGCCAAAGCACATGCAATGCGGTGAATGCACGTGATTAACCAGGTTCTTACTTAGGTTTATTCATACAGTAGGATTGGGAAGTTAAGGTACCTCCCTTATATCAATTCCCAAACAATGATCCATTCTAGGGTCGTCAGTCCTAGTAAATATCATACGATGTTGCGGTTCTAGGTCACTACAAAAGACTCGTCACTTGATCAGTGTAGGCCTAGTTTATACTATAGATGCTATGGGAAGGCTCGTCGCCTCAACGCAGTCTCAGAGTACGCTCGAGTTCACTACAAAGGGCTCGTCACTTGATCAGCGTAGGCCGACAACTCGAATACAGTGTCCCATACTACCATATTCGGTTCACAAGTCTGGGTTGCTCACTGGACACCATGGGGAGACTCGTCGCCCCAGCGTAGGCCGACAGCTCGACCACGGTATCCCATACCACCATGTTCGGCTCATGAGTCTTAGCGGATCTAGATACCAAGGTTAACAGGATTCACTGGTGAGTTTGGTACCTTAGGTTCAAGCAATAACGTCCATACATGGTGAACATATATAAGGCCAATCGAGTTACTTGACGAGCTCGACTAGTACGAGCGTACACTGAATTAATCGACATGGAGCGCTAATCATTGTCGACAATCATCGTACGACTCGGATTCACCAAACGCATCAACTGTTGTGAGACTAGCTCGGCCACTCAAACAGGAATTGTTATCGATTGCCTGGACTATGTCGTAGTCCCAAACACATTATGTTGTAAGAAATATGTACATGTGTTAATCATACAACACTTAACAACCATTTCAACCATGGGTAACATTTGAAAATACAATGAAACACATATAACATGCCATGTTACATATACATATTCTACTCAAACACATCATATAGAGTTACAACTACTTGAATGAATTTATGTACATAGCTAAGGTGGTTGAGAATCCTATCTCAACTATCTTATTAACTATAGTTTATCTAGCAACAACTCATTCAAGCCTTTTGTCAAATACTTAGACTACACATAACCGACATGCATGACATATGTTGATTTCAACATATAATAGGGCAAATCCTTTCACCGAGGAGTTGTCAAATACACATTAATCATGTTCTTACATTCCATACACATGGTAGACACAAATCATGAATCCATATTCATTCAGTCATTTCAACAAACACTTGGAATACACTATATTCAACGTAGTTCATATATATGTATAAAACGTGGGAAACATCGTATCTAAGCATGTGATAGTAATCAAGTCAGTCATAAATCATTAACTAACATTGAAAGCCTTGAAAACTATAACCTAAATGTTTATAGCCTGCACCTTTCGCTGATAGACGTGAAACGAAATCAGTTTAAATGCTAAGTCTTTATCTACGGCACTAGAACAACTTATAACAGGGAATATGTTAGCTATTCTATCAACTATTCTATTTAAGTTGCTACAAAAGGTTAGGGTTAGGATTTCTTACCCAAGTACGTTGTTGAAAATGCCGGATTTGCGATACAGACATGGTAAACAAGTGCGTGGAGTAGCGGGATCGAATCCCAGGAAGAAGCACCTACTCTCTCTCTCACTTCTCTCTCTTTCCTTCCCTTTTTCGCTCCTCTCTTTCTCAGGGTTTCTAAATTCGTATGGAATATGAGAGAGAGGGTTTAAGGCCTTTATATAGGTCCAGAACTGATGGGAATGGCCCCAGGGCCAAGGTATACTTAGGTTATAGCCAAAGATCGGCTGTTCCGATCCAACGGAGCACTTCTGGAGGCCCCTTTTCTACGTGCGGTCAGACTTAAGCTCTCTAACATTGGATCTAGGTTGAGTTAAGTTTTCGGTCCAATCGGATTTATAGATCGACCGTGGTGGACCAGTTTCAGTTTGACGGTCACCGGTATTCGATCAGGCCACAAGTACACTGACATGTGTGAGAAATTTCCTCTTATCCGAGGGTGTAATTGGGTCAGATTCTGACGGTCTGAATTCTTAAATTTGGCCTGCAAGCGAACCGACTCAATTCACTTAAATCAGAGTTCAATCTCTTAAGATATTTGCGTTTCTCACACACTTCGCTCCGGGCTCAAGTTGTGCGTTTCTGGACACTATCTGGATTTGATTTCCGAGATGGTAGTCAAGCCCAGTAAGGCGGTCATAGTCGTTTAGTTTCGCGGTAATCGGACTTTCGACGTGCGGTACAGGTCTGATACGGAGCTTCGTGATACTCCCGAGAGCAACTGGGTAATGAGATTGATCGTAGATTATAGGGTAATGTAGCGTCGATGATTCTGCAAGTTTTGGGTCTTGCAGTTCGTATTTAAAGTGGTTCAAGCGAATTTCACAACTAACCTAGTTTAACACTTAGTTAATTCCGTCTAATTTCTAAAGGATTTAGTCCTGTATGATTTCTGCCTGAGGTAGTACTCGGGCCTTTGTAGTTTGTATAGAAGGTGATTCAAGCTATTACTACTTAATTAAATTACGCCCTAAGATTGTAGAATAAGGTCCTATGGCAGTTCCACGTCCAAGTTACAAAAAATCCGGGGTATTAGAATTTACCCCCCTTAAAAATAATTTCGTCCCCAAAATTGGACAAGACTTCTATTGGGTTTGTATTCAACGAGCACATTGTGGATACACTGACCTCGACTATTATAATTTAGCCTGTACCCATTGTTAGGCCTATTCTTTAGTACGAATTGGTTTAGCACTTGGACCCTAATTGCTTTTATTCCAGTAACTTCAACATTGACTTTCTAAAGAAGATTTAGACCCTATTTAGTGACCTATCCCTACGCACCACCTGGATCAATTTGCTTTGATCCTGGACCAGTGGGGTGGGGGCCCACCACGCTTCCGCTGTGCAACTTTGATCCAATGGATGTAACGCCTGACTTAACTAGATTGGGCTCATAATGTTCTACCCCCTTAAAAAATAATTCCTACTCTTCGGGCTCAAGAATCTATATCCTGATCCGTATGTCAGAACGATGTTTAATTTAGGACCTATCCTTGACGTGAAATGGGAAATACATTGGTATGCCTTTCGTCTATGATGTGTACATGGCATTGATACCTATGGTTATAGAAAGGAGCTAAAAATAATGGATGTTGAGGTTGATTTTAAGAACGGGTGTGAGTTTATCGCAAGATGCCTAATTCTACCAAAGAAGGACCTTTGCCACGCTCCCGACTTACTTTCTTTAATCACGTCTAGTTTAATACGATAAGATAATCTATACATCATTAGTACATAAGGAATTTGGACAAACTAGGTTAATGGACAGACTATCTTTCTAAGTTCATATACATAATATACATGCCATAATCGTCCGTGATTCGGGACCTACTTCCTAACTGTCTGTTGCCCATTTGAGAAATTTCTTGGGCCAAAAATAAAAATATGCCTATTGGCTATATGTTCCTAACACTTCTGAAAGACGAAGTAATAAACTTTTAGTTGTAAGTAGTCAGGCTAACACGGAAGGAGGGTTGTGTAGTGGGTCTGAGCCAGATACATAGACCTTCTGCCTAGCTAGGACAGATAATTTGTCGTATTAATTCTTAGTCCTAGTTGATCCCGATCTTCTGCTTGATCAGAGCATTGAGTTCATTGGTAACTACCAGGATTTAGAATTCGATTCAAACTGCGAATACTTAGCTCTTATATAGTGTTCACTCCCCAAGTATAGGGTTGTGATGTAGTAATAAACTCGGTAAGATAGAGGTCGAATCCCACGAGGATGGTCGTCACAACTCAATTCTATGATTCTCCTTAACTAATCCAACAAAGAATGGAATGAACTACTAAGCACAATTCTATGAAAAACAATTAAGAACAGGGAAGAAAATTCAATCAGAGAAAGAACACTAGGACTTTCGAATCCACCCCTAACTATCCTAACCCTTGTTTTGTTTGTTGATTCACCTTGATATAGATTGATACTACTTATTTAGAGAAAGCACAATCTGTGTCCTAAATCGGGCATACAGACTGTCTAATTCCTTTGAGCAATGCCATGAATAACAGATCCCATGTCCTTGGTCGGGCACATGGAATGTACATTCATTAAAGCACCCTGTTTCTTCCTCTATGAAACCTCGTTCTTGATCGACCCAAGCACTGTAATAAGCATCCAAACAACATCCATCTATATACTTTGATCAAGTTCATAGATGGAGAAGTATGGAATTTAAACCCATAAAGCCCACTCAGAGAAAGAAATAAATTAATTAAAATTCAAAGTAAATCACCAATACAAGAGTGATCAAATTAGGGGCTTCATCTCAAATAATCTATTCTACCGAGAGATTAGTGACCCATAAAATCCATAAAAAATATTAAATAAAATTCATAAAATCAAAACACCAAACCGAACAATCTCTCTCTCTTCTTCCTTCCCTTTCTTCTCTTTCCTCTCTCCCTGGCTCTGGATCTCGAATTCCCTAGATCTGAATGCCTCTCTCACTTCCAAAACTTCCCTTTTATGGCTGCTGGATGGCTGGAATCGGTGGCAGAGTCGTAGACGGACTCGAAGTGTAATTTTTCGCAGCCGTGATCGGTGGGCCCCACAGAGGTATTTTCTGAAAAATCCACCCTGTCCGTTGGATTCAGGACAAAATTTCAGTCAAGAATGGGTGGTTTTGAAGGTCCATTAACGTGGCCCATAGAAGAAATCTCAAAAAGATCAAATTTGAACGTCGCCAGGTAGCCCTTTTGTGGCCTCTGTACCGCACACGTGTGTACGCATGGGAGAAGAATGTTAACATGGTTTTGTAGTATTAATGGCCCTCTACGCGATGGACGGATCGAATTGTCCGGAAAGACCTCGTGTGGGGCCCACCACTTTCGCAAACGGATCGGGCCGGCGTTCGTTCTACGTGACGGTGGAAACGGAATGCCGACGCCGTCTAAAATCTTGGTGGGGCCCATTATCATAGTTATTTGTAAAATCTGGCCGTCACCAGAATTCCTCTCGAATTTCGGTTGGAAATATATGATTTTCATCTATTGTTGATGAGGCCCACATGGTTTTTCTGTTTCCACCGTCCAACCGACGTTTGAACGGTTTTAGATCTGATCTCCGCTTTTATTTGAAATACGGCCACCTACACCTTGGTAACATGGGCCTTAGAGAGCCAATGGTTCCAGGATTGTAGATATGGACAATAGGTGGGGCCCACAACACGTCAGAAATCAAGCGTGCGATTTGTTTCCAACAAGCGTTAAGCTTTTGCGGAAGAAGTCGGTCAAACCTGCTTTTGACCGCATTTGGTTCGGTCCAGTGCACACCGAGTGCACTTGTGCATTGTGCACTCTCAACTCATGTGGGGTCCACCTTGATAGTTATCAAAAATCTAATCCGACCATTTATTTTCTCACCTCATAAAACGGGATGAGACCAAATTTGAGGCATATCCAGATTGTAGGTGGGCCCAAAATCGATGGTTTGTGGGCTGATTTATCCGTTGGGGCACTTCCCGAGATATCCAGAGATTGAAATTTAATATGTACGGTTAATTTATGGCCCTCATCCCATGTATGAAGTTTCGAACTGATCGGATGGCGGGAAACATGTGATCTTGCATTCTGGACCAATTTCGGGCCTCTTGAGCTTCAGTTTCTTGATCCCAAGCGTGTAAAATCTTCATTATCAGTTCTCTGGAGTCCATCCCATGGTCTGGTGACTTCGGAACGTCAAATCCACGCTTTTAACATCAATTTCCAATTAACGCTCCTGATTTCATCCTGCAATAAAAACACGGGTAAAATCTCCATTAACCCTTGTCATGTACGTAAAATTAGGCAATTACTGGGGTCTGGTATGCAACATTCGACACTCATCATATAGTTCCTCTACTACGTATTCCCGATTATAATAAATCCTTAGGAAGGCAATTCTAAGGGGTGTGTTAACTTGACATAATGTTCAATCCGAAGGATATATGAGTTTTCTCCGAACGTAACTAGTTACTAATCAAAACAACCTTCCTAAGAGTTATTAAAAAAGCCTATAGGTATTGAGGGGATCCAACGAAGGAATGAGGTCTCACTCCAACCTAATCAAGTCAACTAACTAAGTCTATCTTTTAATTATCTTAGCATAATCAGTCATTTACATTCCTTAGTATAACCAGTAGCCTAGTCTCAACTTATGAGTAGCGGTAATCTACTAGTTGTAATCTAAAGTCTATGCTTATACACTAAATGATTTTATATCATTTCTAATATAAGAAATTGTTTTTATTGCCTAGGGTCAAAAGTTGTCTGATTGGAATTGAGTTGCTCGAACTTAAATTTAACTACGCTCGAACACATCACATATGCTCATACCAGCTAAGGAGGTCATAGGGTTCACATTATCAATTTATTGGATTTCCCATACTGTCAGGTCGTTCGAAATCTAGGAGCACCACTCTAGGTCCAAAACTCTATGGGCCTATTTGGCCAGTGGTCTTAAGTTGTATTAAATGAGATTGCATTGCTAATCCCACCTCATGATTGGGAATGACATGTTTGGAAGGAGAGTGGGATGAGATTAAAATTAATTTTATAGGTTTTGAAACTGAGCCTTGTGTTGGAAAGTGTGAGATGGGATTTCCAAATCCCATGATGATGAATTTTCAAGTGTAATTTGAAAGGAAATCCCGAGATTTACTTTTAATTGCATACATTCCAAACATGGTATTGGAAAACATGGGATACACCCAATCCAGGGACAATACCTTATACATGCATTTATTGTTACTTTTCTAATTCTATCCACCTTAAACTCACATAATGCAGTTGGTCGAATGGGCCCTAAATGTCCCAACATTTTGAGGTTTGTAAAGAAGACGGTGAAGACGAGTATGTAGAGAAGAAGAAGAAGAAGAAGAAGATATGAGAATGGAGGGGAGATTTGAGAGGGGAAAACCAGATTTTCAGGGAGAAAGGAGAGCTTGGAGTAATGGTTTGTGAAGGAGAGGCAACATAGGAGGGGTTTTAATCGAACCCCCATGCGTCAGTGGGCCACACAACACCCATGAAGCGTCAGCCCGCCTGGCCAGGCCCGTTTGGCGACGAGGCCTCACCGACCTCTGGAGATTCCGGTGAGGGGTCGCCGATGGGGCGAGGTCCTCCTGCCCCCTGGGTCTCAAAACGAGGGGTCGCCGATGGGGCGACGTCCTCCTGCCCCCTGGGTCTCAAAAATGTGTGGGTCCCATCCTGGGTCCTCCCGAACATGGTCCGTTAGGCCTCGACTCCGTTTTAAGCCGTTTCGGGTCATTTCGGGTCCTATGCTGATGTATATTTGCATTTATCGATTTTTAAGGGTTGGGATGAGGTAAATCGTGGTCTAAACCCGTCGATTGAAGGTCTAAGGGCAATCTGGGGTCGTCTCAAACGATCACGGATGTGTACGAACCTGATCTCAACGATCGTTTTCGGTAAATTTCGCCAATTGGCGAAATTGGGGAACCTAAGCTTGTTTCTACATTTTCTCACACCCACCTAGGTCTAAATGCGTCAGCATACGTCGCGTGACCATAACCCAGGTTCGGTTTAATCTAAATCATGCTTTGATACCATCTTATAACGACTTGAAAATTAGGGGTCGAGCAAGACTCAACTTCCGAGTTCCAACGCATCACTTATGCAACATAGATAATGATAATTATGATGAGTGCATTGAAACATGAACCAAAACAACATATCATACTCTAGAGACAAGTGAAATTGCAAGCGGAAGACTGTGATAGATAGATAAAATATATAAACTGTGGTAAGTCTCCAGAGTGTGATAATGTTACTAGGTTAAATAATTACATGTACCATTCCAAAATATACAAAAGGTGTAATGTCATTTAGTCAACATCCTAGAAATCTCCGTCGATCAGGACACGACTCACATGAACCCGCCCGAAAACTGCATGTAGGAGAATGTCTCCTCATCATCCTCAAAGTCCGGCTCCGCCTCATAGGCATCGCCACCACCTGTAACTAAGACAGGGTCTGGTTAGTGTGTACAACACCATCCCGTAACGTGGGAGTGAGTGATCAACTCAGTGGAACTATAAGGCAAAGGTTAATATGTTATCAATTCAATCAAGCAGTAATAATAAAGCAATACAATCAACCATCCCTAAGTACTCTGATTAATGCAAACATGATATGTATTAATGATGCATGCCCTCGCCTACACTCCCTCAGTGTCTTCATCTCACGGTGAACATGGCAACCTCCCAAAAGTGCTCTTCCTCGCCAAAGCACATGCAATGCGGTGAATGCATGTGATTAGCCAGGTTCTTACTTAGGTTTATTCATACAGAAGGATTGGGAAGCTAATGTACCTCCCTTATATCAATTCCCAAACAATGATCCATTCTAGGGTCGTCAGTCCTAGTAATATCATACGATATTGTGGTTCTAGGTCACTACAAAGGGCTTGTCACCTGATCAGTGTAGGCATAGTTTATACTCTAGATGCTACGGGAAGGCTCGTCGCCTCAATGCAGTCTCAGAGTACGCTCGAGTTCACTACAAAGGGCTCGTCACCTGATCAGTGTAGGTTGATAGCTCGAATACAGTGTCCCATACCACCGTATTCCGCTCACGAGTTTGGGTTGCTCACTGGACACTACGGAGAGGCTCGTCGCCCTAGCGTAGGCCGACAGCTCGACCACAGTGTCCCATACCACCATGTTCGGCTCATGAGTCTTAGCGGATCGAGGTACCAAGGTTAACGGGATTCACTGGTGAGTTTAGTACCTTAGGTTCAAGCAGTAGCGTCCATACATGATGAACGTACATAAGGCCAATCGGGTTACTTGATGAGCTCGACTAATACAAGCGTACGCTGAAATAATCGACATGGAGCGCTAACCATTGTCGACAATCATCGTACGACTCGGATTCACCGAACGCATCAACTGTGGTGAGACTAGCTCGACCACTCAAACAAGAATTGTTACTAATTGCCTAGACTATGTCGTAGTCCCAAACACATTATACTGTAAAAAATATGTACATGTGGTAATCATACAACACTTAACAACCATTTCAACCATAGGTAACATTTGAAAATACGATAAAACACATATAATATGCCATGTTACATATACATATTCTACTCAAACACACCATATAGAGTTACAACTACTTAAATGAATTTATGTACATAGCTAAGGTGGTTGAGAATCCTATCTCAACTACCTTATTAACTATAGTTTATCTAGCAACAACTCATTCAAGCCTTTTGTCAAACACTTAGACTACACATAACCGACATACATGTAACACCCTGAAAATCGGGGGTCGAGCATAAACTCAACTCCCGAGTTCCAACGCATCACTTATGAAACAAAATGAATGATGATTGAATGTTGTCTGTATTTAAGTAGTGAACATGAGTGAGATTAAGCAAAAACAACATATCATACTCCAGAGACAGTTAAATTGCAAGCGGAAGACTGTGATAGCTATATGTAATATATAAATTGTGGTGAGTCTCTAGAGTGTGATAACAATACCAGGTTAAATAATTACAAGTACGTTTCAAAATATACCTAAGGTGTAGTGTCATCTAGTCAACATTCCTGTAATCCCATCGATCAAGACACGGCTCAAATGAAGCCGTCATAAACAACATATACGAAAAAGCACCCTCATCATCACAAAAGTCCGGCTCCGCCTCAAGAATAGTGTCGCCATCTGCAATCAGACAAAGTCAGGTGGGTGTTCGGAACACCGTCCCGTAACGTGAGAGTGAGTAGCTAACTCAGTGGAACAATAAAGCATAGGTTAACATGTTATTGACTTAGTTAAGCAGTAATGATAAAACAGTACAATCAAACACTCCTAATTACTCTTATTAATACAAATATGAATGCAGTCATGATGGATGCCCTCACCGACATACTCTCTCGTGCGACACCCTCTTCGTTCGCGGCATACTTGCATTCCTCAGTGCTCCACATCTTCCAGGCACATGCAATGCATGATGAGCATGATTACCGAGTTGTTATTAGTCCATTTCAAACAACAGGATTGGGAAACTAAGGTACCTCCCTTGTATCATTCCCAAACATGATCCATTCTAGGGTTGTCAGTCCTAGACAATCTCATACGATGGTGTGTTTCTAGGTTACTGCGAGGGCTGCCAGGGCTGTTACATAGAATCGTTGCACTCCCCCATCACCTTATCAAAATAGCCCTAGCTTATACTCTGTTACTACGGGAAGGCTCGTCGCCTCACCGCAGATTTAGAGTATGCTCGAGGTCACTAACGGGTATGCACGGTCAGCTGCCCGGAGAACATTACACGGAATCGTTGCACTACTCCTCCATCACCCATTAAGTAGTGTATGCCGACAGCTCGAATATAGTGTCTCATACCACCATAATCGGCTCACGAGTCTGGTTGCTCACTGGTCACTACGGGGAAGCACGTGGCCCTAGTGTAGGCCGACAGCTCAACTATGGTGTCCCATACCACCATGCCCAGCTCATGAGTCTTAGCGGATCGAGGTACCATGGTTAACGGGATTCCACTGGTAAGTTTGGTACCCTAGGTTCAAGCAGTAGCGACCAAACATGGTGAACATACATTAGACAAATCGGGTTACTTGACGAGCCTGACTAGCTCGAGCGCACAATTAACTGAACGACATGAAGTACATAAGCACTTCGCATGGCCTAAGCACTGTCGCTAACTGAAGTATGACTCGGGTTCGTCAAACACATCTTACGTGGCGAAAAGAATCTCAACCACGAACTTAAGTCTGGTACCGATTGTCTGGACTATAAACATAGTCCCAATCATAATTAATCCATATTTAAAGCATGTGGAGTAAAGCATAATAGACAAAGTAATTCAAGCATGCTAACAAATGTGCCATAAGCATATATAAAGCATGTTATAAAGCATGTCATAAAGCACCATATAAAAAAGAATATAAACACATATATTTCACAAGTAAGCGGTTTAAGTAAACAACCTCATGGAAGAAATCATACATGTCTCTAAGGTAGTTAAGAATCCCATCTTAACACCTACCTAAAGCATCATCATCCAAACACTTACTCTCACAAGCATTTGCACAAACACTTAGAATACACTATTTCAACATACATAGTGTATGTTAGCAAAACATGTATTAGGGCGAGTCCTTTCGTCAAGCAAGTATTTTACGCACGTATGATATATTCATACAGCAAATAATCATGGCAAACACATTTCCAAAATATATACGTATACGGTATTTTCTAAAATACACTATTCCTACATACATAGTGTATATTAGCAAAACATGTATTAGGGTAAATCCTTTCGCCAAACAATTATTTTATTCATATATCATATATTCATACAACAAATAATCATGTCAAACACATTTCTAAAATATATACGTATACGGTATTTTCTACGAATACCTAGAATATGTAAAATTCCATATTCTACGTCTTTAATCGAAACGGAAAATAGAAAGCACTTTATACATGTGCAATTGCATGCAGATCATGAATCTATCATTATCTGACATTGAAAGCGTTGAAAACCATAACCTATACACCTAAAGTCCTCACATTTTGTCGTAGAATCGTAACGGAGTCGATAGGTTTGCTAAGCTTCCGTATTCGGCAGTTTGACAACCTATAGAATGAAATAGGTTAGCTATTTCATAACCTACAACTATCAGCACCCCAAATCAGATTAGGGTTAAGGTTTCTTATCTAGAAACAGAGCTGGAATCGCCGGAAAAGTGATTAGAATGGAGTGGTGGAGCATGGATAGTAGCAGGGAAGAAGGGCAGGGAGACTCTCCCACATCTCCCACACTTTCTCTCTTTTCTCTCTTCTCTCTCTAGGATTTTTCTTAAATTCGTATGGTTGTGAGAGAGAGGTTTCTAAGGTCCTTATATAGCCTAAAAAGTCACTGAAATAGACTTAAGGTGGGTTTTGTCCAAAGGGCATCCGTTTCAGCTCAACGGAGGACTTCTGGCTGCCCCTTTTCTGTGTGCAGTCGGACTTAAGCTCACTAATACTGGATCTATGTTTAGTCAAGTTTTCATTTTAGTCGGGATTCCAGGTCATGCGTGGCGGACCAGTTTCAGTTCCACGGTCAGTGGATCTCGATTGGAGATTTCGAGTACATGGATATGTTTATGAAAATTTTCCTAATCTGAGGGTGTATTTGGGTCAGATTCTGGCGGTCTGGTTGCCTAAAACTGATCTGCAAGCGACAAGTCTCAGATTACTATTTGAGATATTTATTTTTAAAGAAAATCAAGTATTCTCACACTCACACGCTCCGGACTCAAGCGAACAGCCGTCGGACACTGTCTGGATTTGATTTCTGAGATGATTGCCAAGCCCAGTGTAGGGGTCCTAAGTCCTTAACTTCGTATTACTCGAACTTTCGATGTGCGGTCTAGATCTGATACGGAGTTTCAACGTGCTCCCGAGAGCAGTCGGGTAATGAGTTTGATCCTAAATTTTAGGGTAACCTAGCGTCACTGATTTTACAAGTTTTGGGTCTTGCAGATCGTATTTAAAGCGATTCTGGCGGATTTCATGGCTAATCTAGTTTAACACTTAGTTAACTTTGTCAAATTTCTAAAGGATTTAGTCATGTAAGATTTTTATCTGAGGTGGTACTTAGTCCTTTGTAGTTTGTATATAAAGTGATCCCGGTTATACTACCTAGCTAGTTTAAGATAGTATCTAGGGTGAAAGTACTTAGAAAAATTGAAAGATCAAGGTGGTGAAGGGTGGGATTTGTGAAGGAAATGGGTTTAAAAGCATTTTAGACTTTGGGATTGAGTTCTGATAAGTTAATAAGGTATTAGGATCGACCCATTGCCTAAGGACATCTAATTCCAGATTGGCAAAAATTCAGGATGTTACAATACATAACATATGTTGATTTCAACATATAATAGGGCAAATCCTTTCACCAAGGAGTTGTCAAATACACATCAATCATGTTCTTACATTCTATACATATGGCAGACACAAATCATGAATCCATATTCATTCATTCATTTCAACAAACACTTAGAATACACTATGTTCAACATAGTTCATATATATGTATAAAACACGGAAAACATCGTATCTAAGCATGTGATAGCAATCAAGTCAGTCATAAATCATTAACTAACATTGAAAGCCTTGAAAACCATAACCTAAATATTTATAGTCAGCACCTTTCGCCGATAGACGCGAAACGAAATCAGTTTAAATGCTAAGTCTTTGTCTATGACACCAGAACAACCTATACCAGGGAATAAGTTAGCTATTCTATCAACTGTTCTATTTGAGTTGTTACAACAGGTTAGGGTTAGGATTTCTTACCCAAGTACGTTGTTGGAAACGCCAGATTTGCGATACAGACATGGTAAACAAGTGCGTAGAGTAGCGAGATCGAATCCCAAGAAGAAGCACCTACTCTCTCTCTCTCTCACTTCTCTCTCTTTCCTTCCCTTTTTCGCTCCTCTCTTTCTTAGGGTTTCTAAATTCGTATGGAATATGAGAGAGAGGGTTTAAGGCCTTTATATAGGCCCAGAACTGATGGGAATGGCCCCAGGGCCAAGGTATACTTAGGTTATAGCCAAAGATCGACTGTTCCGATCCAACGGAGCACTTCTGGAGGCCTCTTTTCTGCGTGCGATCGGAGTTAAGCTCCCTGGCATTGGATCTAGGTCGAGTTAAAGTTTTTGGTCCGATCAAATTTACAGATCGACCGTTGTGGACCAGTTTCAGTTCGACGGTCACCGGTATTCGATCAAGCCGCAAGTACACTGACATGTGTGGGAAATTTCCTCTGATCTGAGGGTGTAATTGGGTCAGATTCTGACGGTCTGAATCTCTAGATTTGGCCTGCAAGCGAACCGACTCAATTCACTTAAATCTGAATTCAATCTCTAAAGATATTTGCGTTTCTCACATACTTCGCTCCGGGCTCAAGTTGTATGTTTCTGGACAGTATCTGGATTTGATTTCCGAGATGGTAGTCAAGCCCAATAAGTTGGTCATAATCGTTTAGTTTCGCGGTAATCAGACTTTTGACGTGCGGTCCAGGTGCGATACGGAGCTTCGTGATACTCCCGAGAGCAACTGGGTAATGAGATTGATCCTAGATTATAGGGTAATGTAGTGTCGATGATTCTGCAAGTTTTGGGTCTTACAGTTCGTATTTAAAGTGGTTCATGCGAATTTCGCAGCTAACCTAGTTTAGCACTTAGTTAATTCCATCTAATTTATAAAGGATTTAGTCCTATATGATTTCTGCCTGAGGTGGTACTCGGGCCTTTGTAGTTTGTATAGAAGGTGATTCAAGCTATTACTACTTAATTAAATTACGCCCTAAGCACGGCAGAATAAGGTCCTAGGGCAGTTCCACGTCCAAGGACGTCCATTGCCAAGTTAGGGAAAATCTGAGGTGTTACACGAATAGAGCTAGCCAAGGCAAGCCGCTAGGCCATCCTCTACTACCTTCATTGGTGGCAAAGGAAGAACGTGACGACCACAATTATGACTAGTTGAAACATCTCGGTCGGCAAAGTTGCCACCCTTTTGGGAGTCATGTCCTAGCCGGCTTTAGTAACCTTGTTGGCTATACGAATGCTTTACCATTATTATATGGCCCAATGACCAACCCATTTGGGGGGTAATCACACCTAGATATTGCATATTTATCCTCTCAATTGCATTAGTTTACATGCATTCAATTGTTAAATTGATACACTAATGAGTGTTTTCTGCATGTGAGGTAATTTGAGAACTAAGAATGAAATGTGTTTAAAATGGAAGAATTGAATAATTTAAAGATGAATTTAAAGACTTAAAGATCCAAAGATCAAGGAAAACAAGGACTAAAAGTAAAGAAATTGATTAAAGAACAAGTGCAACCAAAAGTGAAAAAAGTCAAGACAATGAAGTCTTGAAATTTCAAGGCCAGAAAGACAAAGTCATAAAACTGCAGTGTCAGATCGACAAATCATGTTGATCGATCAACAGAGTTACCGATCGATTGACAGATCCATCGATTGATCGATAGACAGAGTCCAAAAATCAAAACTCCCCTGATTTATTCAGATTGCTTGCTGGATAAATTTCACCAACTTCGATTGATCAACAGAGCCATCGATCGATTAAAAAGTAACAGTTTTTTTAATTCTGGTCATTGGAAGTTATTGGGATCTAAATCGATCGATGGTGGTAGTGACTGCATAAGTTCACAATTTTCCAAGGGCAGTCTGAAAGTGCAGACATTTAATCTATTTAAATGGTTATTTTAGACTTTCTTAGGTATCTTATAGGGTTTGGGAGAGAGAAAGCTCGTGTGTAGAACGCTGACAACGTCATTCCGATTTGATTTCTTCATGGGTTCTAGTAGATTTTTTGTTTTTCTTTTGTTTTTGAGTTAGCTATGTCTAGCTAATCTCTTAGCTAAGGCTAAGGGGTGAAGCTTATAGTTAGTTGTAATGTTCTAGTTTATTGATTCATACTTTTGCATTTGAATGATGATTAGCTAATTGAAATAGATTTCAATTTACTTTAAAGCTTTTGTGTTATTTCATCTTTAATTCATTTTCGAATCTGATTACTATGGATGCTTGGAAGTGTAATTACAAGCTTGGTTAGAGAAGGAATCAATTTGAAAAATTCCTTGATATATTGTAAACTCTGGGCATAATAGATGCTTTGAATTCCCTGCGATTGATGTCAGAGTGCTTCATGAGAGAAATGTTCAATTGAAATCATACATTGTTGGATTTTGATATTCCGATTAGAACAAATTGGAATTCATTTCTAATTGAGTTATAGAAGATGAATCAATGATCTATGCATCAAGATGGCTAGAAGTGAATCCATGGATCCTTAATGCTTTATTTTGATTGTTATTACCCTCAACCTATTCGTTGGATTTCTTAAGTTTATAACCTTAGCTTTAGACTAGTTTTAGTTGTGTTCTCACATTTCCTGTGAATCGATCTCGGTCTCACTGAGTTATTACTATATCACAATCCTACACTTGGGGTTGTCAACCCTTGAGTTCGATCAAGGGGTAACCTCATAATGGATTAGTTAACTATAATGGACCCCAAAGGGTTTCATACCTCCGAGGACAACCCCTGGTTATGCAGGCGTCGTACCAAGGGCAACACAGTGCACCCGCGCTCGTAGGGCAACCTTCAGCCGTTCCCTAGTTGTATAATGGCTTGTATAAGACCAAAATACTCGGGAGTAGCCCTCGAACGCGGGCCCAGTCTACCAAGAATTGTGTAGGATTGCATCGCTCAAGGGGGCAACCCTTGACCGTGGCCCCAGTATTCCAAGAACCCAATAGGACAGAGGTGCTCAGGGACTACCACACATTCCACCTTTGCCTCATAATAGCTATCAGAGGGTTGATGCACCATGCGAACTT
This sequence comes from Magnolia changhungtana, assembly GCA_030180095.1. Lineage (NCBI taxonomy): Eukaryota > Viridiplantae > Streptophyta > Magnoliopsida > Magnoliales > Magnoliaceae > Magnolia > Magnolia changhungtana. The sequence goes on from JASAUF010000156.1 coordinate 2,193,179, forward strand.
CCACCGATTACACCACTCCCTATGGTTGCACCATATATGGCACAAGACTTTGACCATGGCCAGTCATCCGTAACGATGTAATAGGGCTCATCCAAGAGTACAACATCCAATCAATTGATCAATTATTGCCTTTGTAGACTTATAGAAAACCCTACCTTGAGTGGATCGACGATACCATGAATTCCTTAGAGGCTTTAGATTCCCCGAGTTCACCCTGCTCTCAAGGGATAATGAAACCTCAACCTTTGAACACATAGGCCGATTCACCATGTAATATGGCGAGGCATCCTGAAGTGATTTCCTGAGGCTCTGGCTATTCGGGAACTCGTTAACGGGAACTGTGTTTATGTGGTATATTAACTTACCGGCCAATGCGGTCCAAACTTGGGCCGAGATGGAGGAAATGTTCCACATGCAATTTCCATTGAGTTAAGCTAGAAGTATTCGTGGTCGACCTCTCTAGATTGAGACAACTGCTGGAGAAGTCGGCTGAACAGTTCATTGCCTATTTTAAGGGCATTAGGAATCGCTACCCAATCATTCTACCTAAGGTTGAATTTGTTAGGTTGGCCCTATAAGGCATGCACTTTAAGCTTCGAAAGAAGTTCGAAGACACCCACTGTAGAGACCTGTTCGAATTGTTGACCGGGGTTACCATATACGAGTGAATCCTACCGGAAGATGAGTTCATCTAAGAGAACTTATTATAGGGACCCGAACTATGATCTAGCCATAACAGATGTAGTTCTCAAGTGGTCAAACGAAGAATATGACACATACTTTGAGGCAGTTTTGCTGAGATAGTCGGTACATAACTGTGTGAGTGCCCGACCCCTGAGGCCGATGGGTTTTATACATTCAACATCTCCCAGGCTAAGGAAATATTTAATACCCTTCTTAAGACTAAGTTCAAACTTCCTACCAACCAAAAATTTTCCTCGGCTAAGGAACTAAAGAAAGGAGATTATTATAAATGGCACGACACTAGGCGACACTCGACTAAAAATTGCATTGTGTTCAGAAACCTAGTGCAAGAGAACATCTAAAAGGGATTACTCAAATTCCCCAAGATAGAGAAACGGGTGATGGAAGTCAAAACTTTTATAGATCAGGAAACGGTCGATGCCAACATCGTTCAGGTGGATGTTGCAGGGGTCAACCATCCCAACAAGAAGCAGATTGAATCGCTCCACTACCCATCAAAGCAAGGTAGCCCGATCAAGGGGTCAATGATTGTCATGACTGAAAGGGCTACTAGTCCAGTCAGATCCCTCGGGAAAGCTATAAAAGGAGCACATGAAGATCTCGTGGCCCCACGCCAAATACATCTACCTTACTTTCATGTATATCTGGATTTTCTTAGTCTAGTTCACTACAGCTCAGCAGCTCCCACTACAGTACATTTATGTTAGGAGTTTGCTAAATATTTGCGATCTTAAGTTGCCAGATCACCATGTTCATATGAGTTCCAATTCAGATGTTCATACCCTGGTCATATCCTACCAACCACTTGGCTTGATCATCTATTCTAATAGGCGCATTGGGTATTTATTTTGCTTTTCTCTTTTATTTATATATGGTTGTAGAGCACGATGGTTGTAACAGGGCCAAAATATTAATAAAATTGATAGTGTTTAGTCTAGCTTATTTTCCTTTTTGTGCAAATCTCCCATTCTAATTGAGAAATACCACGCTAAAGTGCTAGTGTAATAAAGTCCTAAGTTGATTGATTCTGTATTTGTCGGCACAAAGCGAAAAGAACACATCTGTGAGGGCTAACCCCTACCCTTGCACAAATCGCCCCGAGTATGGAGCAAATCAATCAGTGGTCGAGAGGACCCTGGATCCTAATCCAGTCTCCAATTGGTCCATCTCGGCATGGGGCACCAACAATTCAATGAAGAAAAGAAAACCTTAAGTCAGGTAGACTCTAGCATGCCCGCACAATCATACAGGCACACGTACATTTGATCTAGGCCCTTGGTCACACGAGTGACCCCAACTAGCTGAATTGAGGGCAATAGTAGGTAGATGGAATCCATTAGAATTTTTTATTTTTTATTTTTTATTTTTATTTTTTTGCTTTTAGCATGTGGAGGCATGCATAGGATAGATTCTACTAATTGTCCCATATGGGACACTGTGATGTTTATGTGAAATTGTGTCATTAAATTTTAGCCGTAGCGCTAAAAAATCAGCTTGCTACTTGATTTAAGTGAACCATATGAAGGGAACCAATTGGCCACCTTTGATTTTTATAGGGCCCATCGTGGGGAATGAGTTTGAGTCCTAAGTTCCCCAGCATCCCGAGCTGACCAGGTTGACCACTGCCAGAGAGGTAGTATGAGAAATTCGGAGGGAATCTTGCCCCGGATCTGAAAGAGAAGGATCCAACCTGATCTCGGCCAAAGATCACTCTGAAAGATGTGGGCTTGGCCGGAGATCACTCCTACATATTCGGACTCGAGCGAATATCACTTTGATAAATCTGAGATAAGAATCTTATCAGAACAAGGACTCTCCTAGCACATTTCATAACCTCCTCTAACACCCTATATATATATATATATATGACCACTCTAAACCAGAAGAGAGGGAAAAAAAATCGGTCACCCCCCTGCTCATATCTTCTCTATCTTTTGCAGGTCCATTGGAGGGCGTGGTTTTACATCATTTTCGTTTGTTTGCCAGAATCCGACAACAACACTTTTCATTCACTTCCAAGTAATAGAAATATTCACACCAATGATCTAATCTAACCATCGGACTTTTGCCCATTGAATTTAGATCATCGATGCTTTACTTTCAAACCCATTTAATAATTACATGGTTTGATTTTTGTCTGATGTTCAATCAACAATGTAGCCTACAATTTGAATGGTCTGATAGTTGTGCATACGGGTACCCATCGATAAAGAATGGAGGTGAGCTCCCACCAGATTCTCGTCCGTTTTAAATGACATTATATCACAAGGTATAGGAAGTTGAATTGTTCTCTAGTCGTGATATTTGGTTACTTTTGGCTTGAACCATTAGTTTGCTAGCTTAAACCCCACTGGTTAACTGATCGGGACTGAAAGTCAGCAGGTAAGAAAAAGCCTGGAACCCACGCGGTAGCTAAGAACCTCCAGCTTGGTTCCGACCATACTCGAGTGGTGGGAAGAGTTTGCAGTTTTTCTTCCAATAGCTTGCCAAATGAATGAGATACTAAGTACTACGCACCCAATAAGAACATAGAAGATGCTAATTGTCACTCCCAGATGTCTGTGTCAATCGGCCACAACATCAAAATCGTGGGCCATTGGGCATGGACCATGCCTGAAATTTACAAAGATCAGGCAATCCGGTCCACCTGGTGACCAAATGCATCAATGGTAGAAAACGATCAACATTCATTGTCAGATGGTTAAGATTGATTGGTATTGTCAAATATCTTTAATCTGTACGTGGAACAGTCAATCAATCGAGTGAATTCTGAATTATACAGATAGGTCTTTGGACAGTTTTGGACAGTCTCGATCAATCGAATTGTCAGGTTAATCGATCGATAGAATTTGGAAATACTTGTAAATTCTTTGGACACCTTTGAGCATGTTCAAATGATCGAACATGTGGTACTCGATCGATCGAGGACCGCTTGATCAATGTTGATCGATCAAAGGTTAGATCGACGGCGCACACAATTTTGCATAATTGTGCGCTTAGTTTCTTATTTTGGGTGTTATGCTATATATATGGGTGTAATTGCAGGATTAGTGTATTCCAATCGGGGCTTAAATGTTTCTAAGGTTTGAAGAGGAGAAAATGAGGGTTTTCTGATTGTAAGTTCATCCATCTCTTATAATTTCATTTTCACAGTGATCGTTGTCGCTTTAAGCCGTTGTTTTTTTCCTGTGAGAATTTTTCCACGTTAAAATTGTGTGTTTTTTTACATTTATCTCTTTCTTGTTTGATTCAAATCAAAGTTTTCTTCCATGATTCCCAACAAGTGGTATTAGAGCTAACGTTGGGTTTCGAGCTTGAATCTAAAACCTGTCGTCAAAGTGATCAAACATTGGGTTTCGAGGTTGAATCAGAGCTAACGTTGGGTTTTGAGTTTCGCTTCCATGATTCCCCAACAAGTGGTATCAGAGAAGTTCATTGGAAGAAATAATTTCAAATAATGGAAGGTGAAGATGATAAGCATTCTAGTTCAGCAAGGATTACAACAAACACTCCTTGGTAAAGCGAAGTGTCCTGAATTTACGGGCGATGTAGAGTAGGAGGAACTTGATGAGAGAGCTATTACTTCAATCCAATTATGTTTGGTGGACAATGTAATCTATAATGTATTTGACAAAAAGATCGCCGCAGAGGTTTGGATGAAACTAGACAGTTTGTACATGAAGAAATTCTTGTGCAATCGTTTGTATCTTAAGAATCAATTCTATAATCTTAAGATGATGGAAGAGTCTGATATTAATGAACACATTAGCATGTTCAGTTGATTGCTTTACAAATTGATGAATGTGGATGCGAAGATAGAAGATGAAGATCAAGTCCTAATCTTGTTGAACTCTCTTCCATCGTCTTATGAGAATCTCGTAGACATTATGTGTCACGTTAGGGAGACCATAGACGTCAAAACTGTCATCTTAGCCCTTCATGCGAAGCAGTTGAGAAAGAAAGACAAAGGCGAGGGTTCTTCTACGAATGCATTGGTCACTAGGGGGAATGAATTCTGATTGGAAAAAGGGAAACTCACAATCGAGATCGAAATCAAAGGGTAAAGCCAAGATGAAGCATTGGAATTGTGGCATGACTGATATATGAAGAAGGATTGTCGGAATACCAAAGCTTAGAAGGGAGATAAATCAGATAATATGCCAAAAAGGCTAACACAATAAAATCCAGTGAGGAAGTTGATGGTGGTGATGTTCTAACTGTATTTAAATCCGATATATCTGCGACGAGTGGGTTTTGGATATGAGGACCTCATACCACATAGTTGTTCAGTGAGATTGATGGTAGACAGGTGTTTATTGGCAGTGGCAATGCATGTAAGGTTGTTGGTGTCTGATTAGTGTGCATTAAGATGTTTGATGGGGTGGAGCGTATTTTGACGGATATGAGACACGTTCCTGACCTAGGGAAAAATCTGATATCTCTGGGTACATGCGAGGCACTTGGATATAAGTTCATTGGTTTTAATCAGGGTCCTAAAAATTTCAAAGGGGGCATTCATTGTCATGAAAGCACAATGGAGTAGTAACCTTTATAAGTTGATCGAAAGTACTGTATCAAGTCAAGTTGCAGTATATGTAGCGGAGTCCAAGTTGGTACGTTTGTGGCATGCACTTCTAAGCCACATGAGCGAGCGCTACATGAAGGCACTTTCTGATCGTATCCTTATTCCCATATTTAAAAGTGTTGATTTGAATGCATGTGAGCATTGCATATGTGGTAAACAATCACAGTTATCTTTTAAGTCGAGAAAACATATAAATAAGAGTGTGCTTGATTATGTGAATTCAGATGTATGGGAGATGTTGCTCATGGTTGCTGGTGGAGGATCATCATTCTTCGTCACATTCATTGACGATTACTTCAGAAAAGTGTGGGTTTATTTTTTTTAAAATAAATCCGATGTTTTCACTACCTTTAAGGTGTGGAAGACAATTATTGAAAAGTAGATAGGGTGAAAGTTGAAATGTTGAGAACAGATAATGGTGGTGAATTCGCTTCTAAAGAATTTAATCAGTTTTGTAAATATGAAGGAATAATGAGGCACAATACGGTAAGGTACACCAGGACAGAATGGTGTGACAGAACAAATGAATCAGACTCTTTTAGAGAGAGCACTAGGTATGCTAAGTAAAGTTGCATTGGCCAATGAACTATGGACTGAGGCCGTCAATACGGCTTGTTATCTAGTAAATCGGTCATTGTCTATGGCTATAGATTGTAAAATTACAGAAGAAGTATGAAGTGGTCATGATGTAGACTACTTAGGGCTTCACGTATTTGGTTGTGATGCTTACTCTCATGTATCGTTATTTAAGAAAGATAAGCTAGACCAAAGGGTGAAAAAACTTACCTTTGTGAGCTATGGTAATGGTGTGAAGGGATACAAGCTGTATGAACGGGTCACATGGAAGATCACGATTAGCCGTGATGTTAAGTTTGATGAGGATTCATTGTTTCATAAGGATGAACACAAGGAATAAAAGAATCAGTGGTGATTGACTTTGAAATAGAAAAAGGTCAGACATAGGTAGAAGTCGAGCTACAGGAGAAGGTATAAGAGTAGATGGAGCAGTCACCTCTCAGAAGAAAGCCGCCAAGAGATTGTAAATTACCGGCTAGATACAGAGATAACTCGAATATTGCATTCACCCTCATTACGGATGAGGGGGATCTATTTACCTTATAGGAAGTATTAGACGATACTGATGCTGAGAAGTGGATGACGGTCATGCATGACGAGTTGGATTTTTTGTACAAGAATGAGACATGGGAGCTGGTGGAGCTTCTATCTGGGTGTAAAGTGATCGGGTGTAAGTGGATTTACAAGAAGAAACCTGATACGTAAAAGGCAAGATTAGTTATGAAGGAATATGCTTAGAAAGAATGCGTCGACTTCAGTGAGATATTCACACCGGTTGTCAAGTAAGTATTTATCGGATTTGTGTTTATGCTTTCCTACATGGGGAATTGGAAGAGCAAATTTACATGAAGTGACCGAAGGGGTTCAAAGTACAGGAGTCAGAAAATAAGGTTTGCAAGTTAAGGAGGTCATTGTACGACCTGAAACCATCGCCTAGGTAGTTGTATAAAAAATTTGATACTTTCATGATGGGTCAACGATTTACCGGAAGTGAATATGATCATTGTATTTATTTCAAGACACTGAATAATGGAGAATTCATTGTACCAATATTATATGTTGATGACATTCTCATCGCCAACCATAGGATGTTAGAGATTGATACATTAAAGACTTAGAGCCTGTTTGGTAACGCTGAAAAATTTTACTTAATGCGAAATTCAGAAAGCACCCGGCGTTTAGTGTTGTTTGTTAACACCGAACATGGAAAGCGCTCCGTAGTTTTGCTAAAAATTTTCAGCAATGGAGGTCTAGCTTAATGGTGAATCCAGAATGCGCTCCATGGATTCTTTTTTTTTTTTTTTTGAAAGTCCAAAATTGCGCTTTCTCGTAATACACAACCCAACTTTTAACGTGTGACACTTCTCTGGGCCCACTATGATTTATGTGTTAGATCCACACCACCCATTAACCTTTCTATATCATCCTAGAGCATGATCCCAAAGAAATGAGACACATCCAAAGCTCAAGTCGATCACACTATAGAAAGCAGTGAGAATGGAGCGACTACCGTTAAAACCTTCTTATGGTCCACTGTGAAGTTTATTTGCTATCTAACCTCTTCGTAAGGTCACACAAACCTGGATGAAGGGAAAACACAAAATCAGCTTGATCAGAGGCTTTTATGGACCCAAGAAATTGTTTATAGTAGGCACCTAACTCCCACCGTTTCTTGTAATGTGGCCCCCTTAAACCTTACCTCTAGCTTGTTTTTGGTCTTATTTCCTAAAATAATATGGAAAAATGGATGGACCGTGTGGATAAAACATATACATCAAGGTACACCCCATAGAGTGCTTTGACAGGACCATCCATCTCTAGCCAGTTCCAAGTGGGGTAGTACATAATCACCAAGGTGCCGACTATGGGCCCATTGTGATGTATGTAACAACATCCTCACCGTCCATTCATATTGAAAACTCATTTTAGGACATGATTCAAAAAATGAAGCAGTTCCAAATCCCATATGTACCATGGTATACGAAACAGTGGTGATTGACAATTAAAAATTTGTGGTCTATTCATCTAGGTGTTTGTGTCCTTATCAACAAGTTGGATAGCATATAAACATTTTGGTGGAATCCATGAAGTTATTAATAGTGAGGATTAAATCATGACTGTTTCCTATGGTGTGGTCCGCATGAAATTTACGTCCGCTTCGTTTTTGGAATAATGCCCTAAAATGAACTCTCAAAATGGCTGGATGGTAAGGTACACACATCATTGTGAGCCCCACAGTCAAGGGTCCCACCCACGTTGGTGGATACGGGATCTCACGTAATCTGCTATAGGGGGTTTAAGCGGAATGCGTGTGGCACACCATGCCACCGACCCTGGCTCTTAACGTGGGGCCCACCTTGTCCATCTATTTTTTCAAATTATTCTAGGGCATTATACAAAAAATGTAGCAAATCCAATTATCAAGTGGGCCATACAGTAGGAAATATTGGTGAGTGACCATTAATGGGCCAAGTACGTTCCAAGCCCAGTGAGATTTGGATCAGCCTCATTTTTGGAATCAATCCCTAAAATGATTTGGAAAAATGGATGGACAGTGTGGATAAAACACATACATTATGATGAGGGCCACACAATATTGTCCAATAGGTAGGGGTATTGATGTCATTGGTATGCAATCCGGATCCGCCGAGGTGAGTGAGACCCCTTACTGTGAGGTCCACCGTGATATATATGACTACATTCATGTTGTCCATTCTCATTGAAAGCTCCTTCTTGGGAATGATCCAAAAAAATGAAGCAGATCCTCAGATGGACCATAGTACAAAAAAAGTGGTAAATTGGCAAATAAGCATTCTGATAGAATCCATGAAGTTTTTAATGGTGGGGATTCAATCATTACTGTTTCACAAGGACAAATGTGTCAAATCAACATATTCCAAACATTTCATACGTTTAGTTAACAAACAGATTGTTCTAGATTTAATATTAGGTTTCCGACTTCGATTCCGGCTTTAGATTCGGGTCCTTAGTCTTACTCGGGTGGTAGACTCCGAGGAGTTTCAAAACCGGGTCAAGGGTTTGAGTACCCACGGTGGTGAAATCTCACGGCGTGCGTGTGTGGGTGTCGGCATGCGTGTGTGGGGCGTGTGTGTGAAAAAAAAAAGATTTTAGATTTAGACTTCGGACTTCAATTTTAACAAACATGCTCGTGTTTATCAGGGACATTCGAGATGAAAGATCTGGGGGCTGCAAAGAAATATTTTGGCATAAACATACAAAAGATAGGGAGAGGAGGAAGCAGTTAGCACAACAGAATACTTTGAGAATGTATTGGTTTAGTTCAGAATAGACAAGGCGAAACCGCTTAAAACACCCCATGCTGCTTACTTTAGGCTTTCTTTAGAGCAATGTAGTATTACAGATGAAGAAAAGCAAGTTATGTTTCGTGTGTCTTATTCGAGCGCAGTTGGCAATTTGACATATGTCATGGTCTCTATGAGATCAGTATTTCAGATGTAGTGGGTATCGTAAGCATATACATGTCAAATTCCAGGAAGCAATATTGGGAGGCAGTGAAATAACTACATTATCTACGAGGTACAGTGGACTACGTCTTGACATTTAAAAAATCAGACGGAAAGCTGGTAGGTTATGTGGATTTAGATTATGAAGGAAATGTAATCAACAGGAGGTCGACTTCCAGCTAATCGTTTGTACTAGCGGGTGGAGTGGTCAGTTGGATGTCGAAGCTTCAGTATGTGTTTGCTCTTTCCACAACCAAATTAAAATATATGGTTATGATAGAGACATTCAAGGAATGTGTCTGGTTGAGAGAAATAATGAACGAACTCGGGCTTCAGTATAAGGCCGTGCCGATTAATTATGATAGTGAAAGTGCGATCAATTTGGTGAAAAATTCGTTTTACCATTCTAAAACTAAACATATTAATGTCCATCATTATTTTATTCAACAGGTGCGTGGTGTTCTCTCAAAAATATCCATACGAGCATGAATCCAGCGGACATGCTTACTAAGGTGGTTCAAGTAGAGAAGTTCCGATTTTGTTCGACTTCTTTGAGTCTGGCGAAAGTTTGATGAAGACGGAGTGTGCATGAAAAGCAAATGTGATAGTGTAGCTATGATGGAGGCGATTAGAGATGGAGCAATGGTTTATGATCATTGAAGCCATTGTGTAGATTGTTGTCAGATGTCTTCAATCTATACATGGAATAGGGGTTTGATTGATTGACCACCTTGCTTGATAAATTGAGTAAACTTTGAATTATACAGATTGATCTTTGGACAAAATCAAATCACAGAATTCAAAAATATTTGTAAACTCTCTGGACACTTTTGAACGTGTTCGAGCAATCGAACATGTAGTGCTCGATCGATTGAGGACTGATCGATTGACTGATGCTTAGATTGACAGCGCACACAATTTTGCATAATTACGCGATTAGTTTCCTGTTCCGAATGTTATGCTATATATATGGGTATAATTGCGAGATTAGAGTATTCCAATTAGGGCTTAAATGTTTCTAGTGTTTAGAGATGAGAAAACGAGAATTTTCTGAATGGAAGTTATTTATTTATTTATTTTTTTTATTAATACATGCACTCACACCCCACACACACCCATGCACTCACACCACAATAGTTTTTCACTACAATGGGTATTTGAACCCATGACCTTGTGTAACTTCATCCTACTCTTATGTGGCTTTTTTGGCTTTTTTTCCTGCGAGGGTTTTTCCACGTAAAAATTGTGGTCTCTATGGTACTTATTTACGTTTATTTCTTTCTTGTTTGATTCAAATTCGGAATTTGCTTCCATAATCCCCAACAATTGGTTCAAATTTCCAGCTAGGGTTTTTGGCATATTGGTTATGTAGGTAACCTTTTGTATAAGAATCAAGTACACTATACACACCCCTTGTTCAAGTCACGGTCAGAGCAACTTATCAGAAGGCCAACCTGGACCAGAGTGAAATTCGGCACAAGGTGGAAAGGGCTATCTGGATATAAGCCAGAGGGACACCCGACACAAGGACAAAAAAGGCTACGTGGACATAGGCAGGAGTGAAGCTGCCGCAAGGTGGAAAGTGTTACCTAGATAGGCCAGAGTGCCACCATAGTGGCAGCTTCAGTCCTGGAGCTTTCAACCTATTGGTTTGGGTCACAATGCATCAAACCAAAAAACATCCTTCCTTTACCTATACAGCATCAAACGAAAAACAAGCCATGATTAACAAAAAATCCTCTGCAATAGACGCGCCCTTGTGCCTTTTGTTTTAGTTAATACAATAGTAAAAGGGGATCTGTTCACAGGGTCCAACTCCTCCATGAGATGTGTCACCTCAAGAAATCCCCATATTCCAAAAATTAGCCTGATTTAAAACTTTGATGGGTCACAGAACATGGAGCATATTGAGAAAGAACGCCCACTGTTGATTAGCATAGAGCCCACCATGGAGTTAATTTATAATCAAGACCATTAAGACCCTTCATTGGGATGAAGGGTCAAACCAAAATTCACGCTGTTTCGAGTCTCAGGTGGGCGCTAGTGAAAGTCAAGTGTAGGCACCCCATCCCAGACCGTTCCCTTTTCTCTGGCCCACTTTAGTTTTGGATTAGGCCGAGTTTTTTTTTATTTTTTATTTTTATTATTATTTTTTTAATTTATTTATTTAAATCCTAGGGGTTGTCTGAGGTGACGCATTGAATAGATAGGTTTGATGGTGTAAATACCTCATGTGGGCCCTGCATCTGCCCAGTACCACTGGATCACGCCCCATAGTAAAAAGTTCCACTGTTGCATTTCTAAAGTAGAAAAAGCATCATGTCAGTTCTCCTCTTTTCTTTTCTTTTGAAAGGCATCAAACATGGCAAATATCATTTTACAAACACCTGGCCACTATTAATCAATCAACAACAGTATCCAATTAGGTTTGGTCTATATGAGACATCAAGGTGTGTCCATCAAATCATAGTCTGTCAGCCATTGTTTCTGTTTGGACATGTCCTAATGTTATGTCCTTTTACCGAGCATAAGCTGCAGGAGTAAGTCCTACCTTTATAACTTAGAAGCACCTTGTTTGGAGTTGAACTGCTACTTTTCAAGCTTGTTCCTTGAGGGCATGTCCTACGATTGTGTCCGCTGTTCCCGCATACCCTGCAATGCTGGTGGTGCCTTTGGTCCCACCTTCTCCTCTGTGGTTCACCTAACCTTGACTTGGGACATGTTCGTCGGTTGTGACCCTTTTCCCCACATAAGCGACACTTGTGCCTACCTCCCAAGCTCTCCTCTAGTGCTGGACAATGGTTTCTTCTGTGTCCTTCCTCTCCACAGTTACTGCAGTAAAATTTTATTCCTGTAATGGAAAGAGGAAATCAATCGGGTATCTAGTGGATAGAAAGCAATATGAGAAAGTAGCACCTCATGGTTGTAACTAGAAACTGGTGCAATATCTAGTATTGTTTGTAGATACGTGCTGAATAAATGAAAATCGTCATTTCAAAAAAAAGCTGGGACATGGTACTTATTCCATGGATCTGCTAACAATGTGTTTGCGGCAAGTCACCAGGTTGCCGCAACTCATCCGTTGTGCATGTATGATGTATCATACACATGCATACCAATCTAGACCATCCAAATTGTGGCCCTGTTGTGGAGGGAGCATAGATGAAAACCACAATGATCACCATCTGATTTCGCCATTGAATTTGGACGCTGATCAGTTCCTTTCAACTGCTCATTTGATGGTTGCCAGTGGATGGAGCTATGATTTGGACAGTCTGGATTAATGTGCGTGTGGAAAGTGCAAGGTAGATGAATTGTCGCAACTGAGTTGTGGTAAATGCATGTGATAGTGAAGCTCTTATATCTGAAGGAGCCTTTCGCAATCTAGGAGTAATGGAGAGTGCTAAACATCATCACATGACCTCATGGTGCAAAGGTATTTTTGGTATCGTCCAAGTTTGATCCAAGATTAGAGCAAACAGAGGGTTGTCATTGAAAGTAGGTTTAGAGTTTGGTTTAATTATGTCTTGAGAAAGGTTCTAGGAAGTTTATGTTTTTCTTATATCATCTTCTCAGACCTGCAAACCTCATAGAGATAACTGAAGAGTTATCAACTGAATCTTTCAACTTTTATTTCCGTTATGTTTCCGTTGGTTCTCTTGGAATTTTTTAATATATCAGCAAGATTTTCTTAGAGCTTCAACCTATAAATAGAACAAGAATTCCTTTTGTTCCATTATGAAATTTTGATGCCAGTAATCAACAAACCTTCCCTCAGGGTCATGGATTCCTTTTACATGCTAATGGTCCTAAACTCTCAGGGCCATGCATTTTTTGAAGAGCCACGCATTTAACTAAAGCACAGGAAGAAGTCATGCAATGGGAATTACATCATTGGCATATCCCATCAATCACACTTTTCTGATCAAATGAAGAAGGAAGCCATTCATTAAATCAACAAGATGCTGCGTCCTTGACAACTTCACATGTTTTCTTAGAGATTCACCTTATCCATCATGGTTGCCCCCTTTTTACCTCATTCATAAACGCATATTGATGGGGTTTTTTCCCCGTCTTCGACCGGTCGTGGGAGGTGCTCGACCGGTCGTAGGTTCGAGCCCTGGCACGACTCGAAGTCCAGCGAGTTCGTGCTGTTTTTTACTGTAGCTAGGACTGGTCGTGGAGAGCTACGACCGGTCACCCGGTCGTAGATGAGCTACGACCAGCCGTAGGAGGTTAGGACCAGCCCCTGGAATTTCCAGACTAGTCGAAGGATTACATTGCAGATTGTTCCGCGATTTTGCATGAAATGGCAAGGATTTGAGTCCTTTCACCGGGATGCGGAAAGGAGTTTCCCAAAACTATAAAAGGGGTTGCCTAGGGTTTTTCTAGGTATCACAAAATAGCAAGAGGGTTTCCTAAAGCTTTTGCAAGGATTTGCTAAAGGGTTTAGGGCTATCAAAGGTGAGAGAGAGAGAGAGAAAGAGAGAGAGGAAGCTTATAGAAGGGAGGTTCTGCTTTCGTGGAGGTTCTCTACATTGCAATCTACATCTCGCCGCTTCTATGTCCTCGTAATCGGTTAGATCTCTCCGTTTCTCTATTTCTCTTATTGTTTATCCACTCTGCGTGAGTGAAGAAGATGTAACGTTCTACTTCATAGTGGATTGTTGATCCAACGAGGTCCCGTGGTTTTTACCTCTTTGAGGGTTTTCCACGTAAAAATCTCTTGTGTGGTGTGTGATTGATGCTTTGATTTATTTCATTGCTTTATCCATAATTCTGGTTTGTTCTAGAGGGCTAGATCCTAAGGTTTTGTGCAAGGCCCCCAACAAAGTGGTATCAGAGCTAAGTTCATTGAACGGATAGGTTCGGTTACAGGTTATGGGATCCAACCGAGAAGAAGCTCGTCAGGAGCAGAGATGTGGTTTTCTTTGAAGATCAGTGTATCGAAGACATTGGTAAGCCAGAGAAGAACCAGCCTAGTTCAGGTGAGCTAGAGGACATGGATCCGATTACTCCTCCGTGGTGCCCGATTACAAGAAGTGCAGAGGACAGGGAGTTCCTTCGAGAAGATGGACCGGGGAGCAGCCCAACACTTGATCCACTGTTGAGCCACGGGTGAGGAGGTCATCTAGGGACGCATTACGGCCCAGAGGTACTCACCGCACGAGTACATTATGCTAACCGATGAGGAGAGCGAAGATTATTCTCGAGGCCCAGCCGACGAGCATAAGGAGGAGTGGTTGAAAGCTATGCAAGAGGAGATGGAATCTCTGCATAAGAACCACACCTATGATATGGTGAAACCGCCTAAGGGCAAGAAAGCTCTCAACAACAAGTGGGTGTTCAGAAAGAAGATTGAGTGTAAGAATTCAGGATGAGGTTCAAGGCCGACTTGTGGTTAAAGGGTTTGGTCGAGGAAAGGCATAGACTTCGAGGAGATATTCTCACCGGTGGTGAAGATGACATCCATACGGGTGTTGCTTGGGTTCTAGCATGGATCCTGAGAGATAGAAGGTTAGATGTTAAACCGCCTTTCTCCATGGTGACCCTGGAAGAAGAGATCTACATGCACCAACCGCAGGGGTTCAAGTCAAGGGCAAGGAGCATATGTAGGGTAGGCCGAGGAAGAGCTTGTATGGTGAAACAAGCTCCACAAAGAATGGTACAAGAAGTTCGATTCTGTTCATGTTACAAAGATGGGCATGACAGAACGGAGTCGGACCACCGTGTGTTCACGCGCAAGTTCTCGATGGTGATTTCTTAGTTCGCTATTATACGTTGATGACATGCTCATCATGGGAAAAGATATCAAGAAGATTGACAGCCGAAACAGAGTTGGGCAAGTCTTTGCGATGAAAGACTTGGGCGGCTACAGACAGATCCTAGGAATGGAGATAACCCGTGATGTAGAAAGAAGAAGCTTTGGGTCATCACAAGAGCGGTATATTGAGAAAGTCTTAGAGCGGTTCAATATGAATGCAAAGAAAGTCTGGCCAAGATCTACTAGATGGTCACTTCCAGTGATTGAGCGACATGTGCGTGTCCCAAGACGAAGGCAGAGGTGGAAGAGATGCAGAAGATACCCTACGCGTCAGCTGTAGGAAGTTTGATGTATGCTATGGTGTGTACACGCCCAGACATAGCATATGCAGTTGGTGTTGTCACCGGTACCTTGCCAATCCCGGCAAAGAACATTGGCGGCGGTAAAATAGATACTACGGTATCTAAGAGGCTCATCCAGTTGAGCCTATGCTATGGTGACGAAAACCCGTGTTAGAGGGCACAGATACGAGATATGGCGGTGACATAGATTCCGTGAAGTCTACATCGGGGTTCATGTTCACGTTTGCGGGGGAGCGGTTTCTTGGCGAGCAAGCTACGAAGGTCGTAAAGCATTGTCGACGACAGAGGTGAATACATTAGGTCACGAAGCATGTAAAGAGATGCTTTGGATGAAGAGGTTCCTACAGAACTTAACGAAGGGGAGGAGCACGTGGTCTATTGCGATAGTCGAGTGCTATACACTTGAGCAAGAATCCAAGTCGGCATTCCAAGTCGAAGCACATAGAGATTCTAGATACCGGATCGGGATACTTTGGAACAAAAGGTGTTACTGCTTGAGAAAGTTCACACGGACGATAATGGGTCGACATGATGACAAGGCTTTGCTCAAGGGCAAGTTTGAGGTTTGTAGAAACCCGTCGGCTTGAAGAAGGTGGATCCCTCCCGGTCAAAAAGGGGAGATTTGATGGGGTTTTTTTCCGTCTTCGACCGGTCGTGGGAGGTGCTCGACCCGGTCGTAGGTTCGAGCCCCGGCACGACTCGAAGTCCAGCCGAGTTTGTCTTTTTATTGTAGCTAGGATGGTCGTGGAGAGCTACGAATGCCGTAGGTGGCTACCACGGTCGTAGATGAGCTACGACTGGTCGTAGGAGGTTAGGACCGATCCCTGGAATTTCCGGGACTAGTCGAAGGTTACGCAGATTGTTCGCGATTTTGCGCGAAAGCGCGGATTCGAGTCCTTTCGCAACCGGGATGCGGAAAGGAGTTTCCCAAAACTATAAAAGGGGTTGCTAGGGTTTTTCAGTATCACAAAATAGCAAGAGGGTTTCCTAAAGCTTTGCAAGGATTGCTTAAAGGGTTTAGGGCTATCAAAGGTGAGAGAGAGAGAGAAAGAGAGAGAGGAAGCTTATAGAAGGGAGGTTCTGCTCGTGGAGGTTCTCTACATTGCAATCTACATCTCAGCGCTTCTATGTCCTCGTAATCGGTTAGATCTCTCCGTTTTCTCTATTTCTCTTATTGTTTATCCACTCCTGCGTGAGTGAAGAAGATTGTAACGTTCTACTTCATAGTGGATTGTTGATCTGAACGAGGTCCCGTGGTTTTTCCCCTTTTAGGGGTTTCCACCGAAAAAACTCTTTGGGTGGTTTTGATTGATGCTTTGATTTATTTCATTGCTTTATCCATAATTCTGGTTTGTTCTGGAGGGCTAGATCCTAAGGTTTTGTGCAAGGCCCCCAACACATATTAGGTTCCTCACATCTTTGTCAGCAATCTTCCTACAAATGCTTTTCAGACTCGGATTCTTAGTTGCATGAAGTGAGAGCAGGAGCGGATTTGGGTGGGCTGGGAAGCAATTGTTTTTAAAAAATCAGGATGGAGCACATAGGAGCATTTTATTCAGAACAGTTTGAAAGAACTTTAAATCTATATCTATATTTTCTCAAAGCAGCAGCATCATATCCTTGTGCCAAATCCTATTTCTACAGTCTTTCCTATTAAGGAACTATCCTAGACAGCCGTTCTAGGCCTTTTTCTCATCCTCCTTTCAAGCTCTTCAACCTCAATCAATGTTCCTCAAAGGAACCAATCCTAGTTTTTCTAGCACATAAAGAATAATCATTATCTACTCCCCATTGTTTTATCCCTTACTAGGGCTACTCAGTTGCTGCCTTGCAGGATCCTCCTAACTAGGTACCACACCCTATTCGAATTCTCGCTTTGGCTTCCTACCTATTTATAATGCTTCCTCGCTCCTGCACCTTGATTTGTTGCCACTTCGCTTCACACTTCGTGCAACCATAGGCTACTCCTATGCTACTCCAAATGACCTCATTCTTGCTTCCATCCTTCCTAGTCTTCCCACACATCCATCTCATTTCTCAACATCCTCATCTTTGCAATGCTCATTCTTTGTTCATGTTGCTTCCACATAGCCCAACTCTGGTCCATATAGTATAGTTGGTCAACTAATAGTCTTATAAAAAAAAAATCTCCCTTAAGTTTCATTGGCATAACATGATTAAAACAATACTCCAGAGGTATATCTCTACTTCATCCAACCAGTGTTCCTAGTATCGGTATCAATGCATGTATCGCACCCTTGGGATATTGAAACTATTAACGGATGTAGACGTGGGCCGTGACTCAGGGAGGTACAAAAGATTTGTCGGGAAATTCTTCTATTTAAATATCATTTGGTCAGACATATCGTATGCTGTGAGACAAATAGAACCGCACGAGGGCGTCCCCCCGTGATCCCTTACCGGAAATCACCCGTCGGTGATGAACCGGTATGCAAGTCGGGATACCACTTCGGGAGAGTGAGATCCAGGTGGCATATCTTAAATGCTTATAAAAATCGCCACCATACGAGACTTGCAGGGCATGCCCACAAGCCTTCAAGTAAATCGAGGTGTATAACCACCCCGACTTACAGCTCCCACGCCTTCTGAAGAAGCTGCTTGCTGCTCGTTTCGTGCTTATGCACTCCACTCATCACCACTGCCTGTCATCAAGCCTTGGAACTCCGGAGGGATTGGAGCGGATCCCATGGGAAGAGACACGTCCCAGTCAACACCCACGGTATTTATCATGCACTTCTCGAACCTGAGACTCTTGAAGAAAAGTCACCAGTGCCTAGCAGTCAATTGCGCCTGCTACCGCTAGCCGAAAGAGTTTGGTGAGCCAATTTATGAGTTTTCCGAGGGTACCTAATATGGATGCAGTTGTTCAGATTCTGTGGTATCTTAAAAGAGCACCAGGTCAAGTTATTCTGTACAGATGGAACAATCCTTTTTAGATTATAGGGTGCTTTAATGCAAACTGGGCAGATTCTTTAGCAGATTGGCAGTCTACTATTGGGTATTGCACGTTTGTGGAAGGAAATCTAGTCACGTGGAATAATAAGAACTAGAGTGTTGTGGCTCAATAAGTGCTGAAATAGAACATAGAGCAATGGCTCATACTACTTGTGAGTTAATATGAATCAAGAAACTGTTGCAACAAATGGGGTTCGCAGTGAATCTAACTATGCAGGTTTTTTTTTTTTTTTCCTGATAGCAAGGCAACATCCCACATTACAAAGAGTTCGGTCTATCATGAGAGAACAAACATACTGAAGTCGATTGTCACTTCATACGTGAGTTCTCTAGTGGTGAAATCTCTATACCATATGTTCGGTATCAAGATTAACTTGCCGATGTATTCACCAAGGCCCTTAGGCATAGTCGGTCTACAAGTTTTCTGATAGCAAGGCAACATCCCACATTACAAAGAGTTCAGTCTATCATGAGAGAACAAACATACTGAAGTCGATTGTCACTTCATACGTGAGTTCTCTAGTGGTGAAATCTCTACACCATATGTTCGGTAACAAGATTAACTTGCTGATGCATTCACCAAGGCCCTTAGGCATAGTCAGTCTACAAGCACATACTCCAAGATTTGCATCGTCAACATCTATGCTCCAACTTAAGGGAGTGTTAATGGATGTGGAGGTCTATGGCCCTAGTCATAGTCAGTCTACAAGCATATACTCCAAGATTTGCATTGTCAACATCTATCCTCCAACTTAAGGGAGTGTTAATGGATATGGACGTCTATGCCCTAGTCATAGTCAGTCTACAAGCATATACTGCAAGATTTGCATCGTCAACATCTATGCTCCAACTTAAGGGAGTGTTAACGGATGTGGAGGTCTATGGCCCACCTAGCTTTGTTTTTAGTCATTCTCTTGTTAAGAGGGTTTTAAATTTGGTTTTATTATTACGGGCAGTTTTCTCATTTTTCTTTTTATTAATGAATATAAGGGGAGTGGGTGTGGACGTCCAACCCAAACTCTCTTTCTTCGCATGTATCAACAATATGAAAAGTGGTAGTGTGATATTTTGCAATATATCCATGTATCGACAATATATCGAACGATACATGTGATATTTTCGTCAATATGGGGGATTTTACAATCCCCCATTACATTTCCTATTGGGCCTATGCATATTGATAGTGTTGGCCGATACTATCAATACTATGAACACTGCATCTAACCAACTGAAACTCTATTGAAACGTCCTCATCAATCTTTCCATCCTCTTGAATTATAGAGCCAAGTAATGAAATCATCAATTTTGAGAGATCTCCTGGAGATTGGTGTTAACAAAACCTTGCCTTTGTTGATACTTAAAAAAAAGAAGGTAACACTACCAAGTATTAAACCTTGGATCACTCACACACACTACATTGTCTCTACCAACTCATCTAACGAGCAGGAGACACCTTTGTTGCTACTATTAAATTTGCATTCCAAATACTGTCTCAGTTTGCTAATTTTAAACCTTTGGTATCTAGACCCTTCTTTCTCCAATTAACCATTTGCCTCATGTCGGGTCTCACCAACCCACACCATATCATTGAAAAACAACATAAACCAAGGAGCCTTTTCTGGAGCACTAAGCAGGTAATTCAAGAATGACAAGTGCAAAAGAGATACGAGCTTAGTGTTGACCCCTTGTGAAGATCCACCGCCACCGCCAAGGGAACTCATTTGTTTCATCACAAGCCATTCACACTTTTATAGAAGTACACTTTAAGGGAGGGCCAAAAGAGAGAGAAACTCCAAGATTACAAAGGAAAAACTTCACATTTCTCCTCCTTCAACGGATTTAGCCTTCTTCTGAGTACGATGACAACCTCTCCTGGTCGCTTTCTTCTTCTGGTGTGTTTTCACAACCAAGTCCTACAGCTCCATCAACGGATCTTCTTCGAATTAAGCTCCCGACTTTTCATCCTTCTGGCACTATCAAGCCTCCCTAAAGGTTGCAACTTTCGTCTAGCTTCTAGCCAGAGGAAGAGTGCTAACTGTAGATAATTTGCAAAAGCATGGAATGACCCTTTCTAACATCTGCCTCCTATGCAATAGAGATGCAGAGTCCATTCCTCACCCTTTCCTTCCCTGTCACTACATTGTAGAGATCTGGGCTTCCATCTCCAGCAGGTTCTCCGTTCCTTGGGTGATGTCAAGTATGATGAGGACATCGTGTACACGCACGGCCGTACACCACCACCCCTACGCACGTACGTACGCAGAAGGAGGATCCCATTATCGATCTAGCTCGATGACGATGTCCAGGGAGGGCCTCCTAGGTAGAAGACAAGTTTTGGTTCAAAAAAGTGGGCCCGATAGTCAAGAAAAGCCCATCATGGGATCTCATGATCGTGGCCCACTCGTTAGATTGATTTCATTTTTTTGGTTTTGCTTATTGTAATTATTTAGAACATTGTGAACGCTTTAGATTTCTGTATTTGGTTTTTATTTTAGTTTACTTCATCGCCAAGTAATAGGTTGCGCACATGGTGTGAGTTTTTGGGGTATAGGGTTTTCCCTATAAATAGGCACCCCTTGTAGTTCTTTTATTGATTAAAGTTTGATAAAAAATTTCAACTTTATTTTTCTGCTCTTTTCGTGAGTTGTGGAAGAATTCAAAAGTGGGTGCAAAGCCTTCCCTTTTCGAAGGGCTGACTACCGTGGTACGAAGCCACATTGACCCCGAGTCATCCCCATCTTCCATCATCTCTTTTCTTCTATCTTCCACCACCATCCATACTTCACGTTCGTCCTTGGTTGCATCAGTTTCCTTTTATTACAGCAGGTTCTCAGATTTCGACTCGCAGGGGGGCTGAAACTTTTACGGAGCACCACGCCCAGATCATAGCTCGGATCGACATCAAAATCGGGGGTTTTACAGCCCAAGCCTAGCCGACTAAAGCCTAGGAATCCTTTTCAGGATGCTCTCCCCCCTCACACGTGCGCCCACACCTGGCCCGCTGTCCACACGCTGGGATCATCTCGGGTTCAGATTTTTTCTATTTTCCTCTTTTTTTATACATAATTGCATAACCATATACCTAAATTACATTATCCTTCACTGATTTGCCCTTTTACTCACCCTAGGGTTCCTTGAATTGAGATTAGGGAATCCCTTGGATTAGGGACTGATTTTTATGCATGAGTGGTTGATTTTATTTCCCTTTGACATCGTTTGGCTTATAATTTTTATTGGTCCAAATTTCTAACTGTATCGGCTTGATCGCATAGATTCCTCTTCTTAATTGAATGTTTGGATTTTCATGTGGGATGTGGAATTTGTGTGATTGTTTCTGAATTGGTAGGATCTAAGCTTGAAATCTTGCATGTCATATTTAATTTTCCATGTCCTGTATCAAATTTGGTATCAAAGCCTAGAGTTCTTGTAGGGGAATTCACCACATATTTAGGGTTTAGTTTATTTGAGTCCATCATGCATTCAGTCCATCATATATAGCTGAATTTTAGTAACGGTGTGTAATCGCCTTGATATAGAGTCTCATAGGGTCATTTAGTTTCTTTTTAGATGCATATAGTTGTCATAGCAGGTCCTTAGGTTGAGTTAGCCTGTGTATGCCCACACGTACGGGTCGCGGTTTTGGTTTGCACCCTACTCTAAACATGGAGCAACTACAAGAATCAATGACCAAGTTAACCCAGCAGTTTGAGTCTATGTCTAAGCGCTTGGAACAACGCATAGATCAACGCCTTAACCAATTTGATGATTGCGTTACTCAAATAGAGGCCTCCCTCAAGGCAAACCCCACCATTGGGGAAGGTGCCCATTCTCAAGCAGGTGGTCAGGAGATTAGACCAAGGAATGGAGGTGGCCAAGGAGTTGGTCATGGGCGCGCACCTGTGCACCTACCCGTGAGGGACATCATGACCAATATGACCCAGATGCGCAACTCCTAAAGGGAGTTAGAGTAGATGCCCCTACTTTTGATGGCCACTTAGACCCTAAAGCCTTTTTAGATTGGTTGGCAGATATGGACCACTATTTTGACCGGTATGATATGTCGAATGCTCGACGAGTCCGATTCGCCAAGATGAAGCTTGTGGGTCAAGCAAAGAGGTTTTGGGCGACGGTTGAGCGAAAGAAAGAAAGAGCGAGGGAACTCCCAATAGTCCATTGGGGTAAAATGAAAGAAACACTTAAAGAGAAGTACCCCCCTTTCTCTTATCGCTTGCGGTTAATTGAGGAGTGGCAGTCTCTTCGACAGGGTTCCATGAGTGTTGCTGACTATATTGAGAAATTCGAAGAGTACTTGACCCGCTGTGAGGTTGATGAGGACCCCGTACTCACCCTTGCTCGTTTTAAAATGGGCCTCCGTCCTGACATTAGGAGAAAATTGCACGCCAAAGGCATAGACGCTATCGAACAGTTGTACCAAGTAGTGTTACATGTCGAGCAATACCTTAAAGCATCTGTGGGAAGGCGGTTTGACTTTCGCGAATTCGGTGCTAAGGCCAACCCCTCTGGGGTTAGACCTAACACGGGATTCCAAAACAAACCTTCCCTTAATGTTCAGCTTAGACTTAAGGATAATAAGGGTAAAGAGATTGTCGGGTCTAGTTCACGTGGAAGTGGGGCCAATAGGTGTTTTAGGTGTCAGGGGTTTGGTCATTTTGCTCACCAGTGCGGCACGAGAGAGGGCACCAAAGTACTCCTTATTGATGGGCAAGTAGAAGTAGTGCCCTCGGAGAGTGATAGTGAGGAGGAGGAATGATGCGGACACAAGCGCATTCAAGGTGTACCAACGAAGAAAGCGCCAACCACAAGTGTCGTCCTTGTAGATAAGCGACTATTGAGGAGCTGAAGACCTTTCACATGTGATTGGACATATAGAAGACCCCACTCAGGAAAAACACATGTGAAGGAAGATTGGAGAAAAAAGACCGAGCGCCCGAACTTTCCCATACTTATGTTGTTTGCACGTTTTTGCTTAGTTAGGGGTCTTTTAGTAATTTTATGTCTTTATTTGCTTATTCTAGGGGTATTTTAGTAATTTTATGTCATTAATTGCGTATTTAAGTGGGTTAAAGCCCTAAGCTCGAATTTTTAACTATTGATTAATGAAAAACAAACCCTTTGGTTGCCTCTGTCCTCTCTTCTCTCTAATGGTGCTTCTTCTCTTCCCTTGATATTCCTCTTCTAATTTCTTCTTGTGCCCCTCCAACTTCTTCAAGGTAATTATTTTATTCTTTCTATTTTTCAGTTTTGGCTAATCTTTCTTCGATCAAAATCTTGAGAACCGATCTAAAAACCCTAAACCCCCAAATTCTCAAATCCCTAATCCGAGAAACTTCTTGGTTCTTCGGACTAGTGATCTTCATTGATCGATTGGGTGTGACCATGCAAGATCGGGAGGTCTCATCCCTCGCCGGATCCAACCTAAGTAATAATTGAATGCCATACTCCATGGTTGTGATGATGGCCCGCTCCATTGCATGTTTCATTTATGATTTTCTCAGTTATGATGATTACTGCTAGAATTTTAGATCATTTATTCATTTTATTTCTGCTGTTTAATTATGTTCATGAGCATGTATCATAATTAGGGTTGTCCTGCGTCAAGGAATATGAGCCAGTCGGAACCCCTAGTGATGAGGAAGAGGGAGCACGAGTCTATGACCCTCGCAATTATGCGTTGCGCCCTGGCTCAAGCCAAGAACGCTGATGACTGGCGCCGCAACATGATCTTCTACACTTATGCAAAATGTGGGGAAAAAAACTGTAAGATGATCGTGGATAGTGGTAGTTGTGCCAACGTGACATCGACTAGCATTGTGAGTCGTTTGGGCTTGAAGCTGGAAGCCCATCCTCAGCCCTATAGTCTCCTGGGTTGATGAGACATCCATTCCAGTCTCGCACCGCTGTCTTGTCCCTATTCAGTTTGGATCTTATAAAGACAATTTGGTGTGATATTGTTCCTATGGATGTGGGTCATATCATTCTGGGTAGGCCGTGGCTCTATGACAGGGATGTTACCATATTTGGTCGTTCAAATGTGTATACATTCTAGTTTGAGGGCAAGAAGGTCAAGTTAAATCCTCTACCACCCAAGAATACAACTGGAAAAGAGTTCACCACACAGAGTAGTGTGAGCGGCCCAAAAGAAGTGAAGGAGTCGAACTCCAAGTCCAAACCGCTCCATATTTTGAATGCCAAAGACTTTGAGCGTGAAACGGAGGCGGACTCGATGATATACGCACTTGTGGCTAGGGAGAGTGTACCAGAGACTAGCGTAGAGTTATCCACCGAGGCCATTCAGGTAGTACATGAGTTTCGTGATGTCTTTCCTGATGATTTGCCGAATGAGCTTCCCCCTATGAGGGATATATAGCATGCCATTGATTTAATCCCTGGGGCAACCCTACTAAACCTCCTGCATTATAGAATGAACCCGAAGGAGCACGCTGAGTTGAAGAGGCAGATTGATGAACTCCTAGAGAAGGGTTTCATTCGAGAGAGCATGAGTCCGTGTGTTGTGCCTGCCCTTCTTACACCTAAGAAGGATGACATATGGAGGATGTGTGTTGATAGTAGGGCCATCAACAAAATCACAATCAAGTATCGGTTTCCCATACCGCGTCTTGATGACATGCTAGATATGATGGTCAATGCTAATATCTTCTCAAAAATTGACCTCAAAAGTGGGTATCACCAAATCCGTATACGCCCTAGCGATGAGTGGAAGACGGCCTTCAAGACGAAGGATGGGCTATATGAGTGGCAAGTTATGCCTTTTGGGTTAACTAATGCCCCAAGTACTTTCATGTGTGTGATGACCCAAGTGTTGAGACCCTTCATGGGGAAGTTTCTAGTCGTATACGTTGATGATATCTTGATTTATAGCATGACTAAGGAGCAACACCTCAACCATTTGAAGCAGGTTTGTGAGATCCTTAGGGTCGAGAAGTTGTACGCCAACCTAAAGAAGTGCGCGTTCTTATCTAGTAGTGTGATCTTCTTAGGTTTTATTGTGTCAGCTGAGGGCATATCGGCGGATCCCGAGAAGGTCAAGGCCATTATTAATTGGCCTGAACCCCGCAATATTCATGAGATGCGCAGCTTTCATGGCTTAGCCACTTTTTATAGGCGGTTCATTCGAGGCTTCCATCACGGACTGCATAAAAAATGGAGAGTTTCAATGGACAAAGGCCGCCTTACAGGCCTTCAAGGAGATAAAGGTTAAGATGACCGAAGCTCCAGTCACGCGACTTCTAGATTTTTCAAAAGCTTTTAAAGTCGCATGTGACGCGTCAGGAGTCGGCATAGGAGGAGTACTTAGCCAGGAAGGGCACCCTGTCGCCTTTTTTAGCAAGAAACTAAATGAGGTGAAGCAAAGATATTCCACCTATGACAAGGAATTCTATGCGGTAGTGCAATCACTACGCCATTGGCGACAGTACCTATTACCGTAAGAATTTATCTTGTTCTCAGATCACGAGGTCTTAAGATACTTGAACTCTCAGAAGAAATTAAGCCCCAGGCATGCTAAGTGGGTTCAATTCCTTCAAGAGTGCACTTTTGTCCTTAAGCATAAGGCCAGTGTAGAGAATAAGTCTGCCGACGCGTTGAGTCGTCAAGTCGCATTACTCAACTCCATGAGCGTTGAAGTTATGGGCCTTGAGTGCATCAAAGAAGAATATTTTGAGTGTCTAGATTTTGGGGTTGTGTATACGTCTTTATTAGAGAGTCCATCAGTAGCTAACAGTGAGTATTTGATTTTGGATGGATATTTGTTTAGAAGTGACCGCTTATGCATACCACGCACCTCCTTTAGCGATTTTCTTATCTGGGAGTTACATTCAGGGGGGGTCGCGGGTCATTTCGGTTGTGACAAGACCATTGTCCTAGTGGAGGATAGATTTCATTGGCCAAGCCTCAAGCGGGATGTGGCCAAAATTATAGGGCAATGTCGTACTTGTCAACTGGCAAAGCAGAGGAAACAGAATACAGGATTATATACACCTTTGCCAGTCTCATTCATCCCTTGGCAGGACATCAGTATAGACTTCGTGCTTGGACTTCCCAAGATTATTCGAAAGCATAACTCCATATTTGTTGTTGTGGACCGTTTCTCTAAAATGGCCCACTTCATTCCTTGTTCTAAGACCTCTGACGCCTCTCATGTTACCAAGCTGCTCTTTAGTGAGGTCATCAAATTGCATGGGTTACCAAAAACCATAGTGTCTGACCGTGACGTGAGATTCATGAGTTACTTTTGGAAGACACTATGGCACATGATGAATACTAGGCTCCAATTTTCTTCTGCCTACCACCCACAGACCGATGGCCAGACTGAGGTGGTTAATAGGAGCCTAGGGAGTTTACTTGTTTAGTGGGGGAGCATACCAGGACGTGGGACGCCGTACTACCCATAGCCGATTGCATACAATAGTTCTGTCAATAGGTCCACAGGTCTAAGTCCTTTTGAAGTCGTTACTGGTTACAAGCCTAGGAAGCGTATTGATCTTATCCCCATGTCATTATCCCATAGGCAATCAGAGTCTGCAGAGTCTTTTGCGCATCACATACATTTATTGCATCAAGAAATCAGGCGAAAGATCACTACTAGTAATGAGCAATACAAATTTTCTGCAAACCAACATAGACGTTTCAAAGAGTTCAATATTGGGGACTCTATGATGGTCCGCATCAGGCCCGAGCGATATCCTCCAGGGGCCATTCGTAAGTTACACGCGCGTAGCACTGGGCCCTTCAAAATTATAAAGCGAAACGATCTCAATGCGTATGAGGTAGATCTTCCACCCTCAACGGGAATTAGTTCCACATTCAATGTGGAGGATCTAGTTGCTTTTCAGGGACTCACTGATACTTTGTTTGGCCCTTCGCCCACCCATCCTGATTCCCCAGATTTACCCTTTGATCCATGGCCTCTTTCCGACCTTTCATCCCAGCCTCTACCTCCCATACCTAGCCTTCACACTCCAAGAGAGGAAATAGAGGATGTCCTAGACCATGAGATAATTTCCACGTCGGATGGCGGGTTTCAGAAGTACCTCGTTAAATGGAAGTCACATCTAGCTTCGGACAGCACATGGCTCACTGAGGAGAAGCTCCAGCGACTTCATCCTGACATCTTAGAGCGGTTCAGGAGTTTTATTTCGCCAGTGGCGAAATCTTCACAGCCAGGGAGAGTTGATGAGGACATCGTGTACACGCACGGCCGTACATCACCACCCATACGCGCGTACGTACACAGAAGGAGGATCCCATCATCGATCTGGCTCGATGACGATGTCCAGGGAGGGCCTCCTAACTAGATGACAAGTTTTGGTTCAGAAAAGTGGGTCCGATAGCTAAGAAAAGACCATCATGGGATCTCATGATCATGGCCCACTCGTCGGATTGATTTCATTTTTTAGGTTTTGCTTATTGTTATTATTTAGAACATTGTGAACGCTTTAGATTTCTGTGTTTGGTTTTTATTTTAGTTTACTTCATCGCCAAGTAATAGGTTGCGCACATGGTACGAGTTTTTGGGGTATAGGGTTTTCCCTATAAATAGGCACCCTTTGTAGTTCTTTTATTGATTGAAGTTTAATAAAAAAAATTCCTGATTTATTTTTCTACTCTTTTATGAGTTGTGGAAGAATTCAAAAGTGGGTGCAAAGCTCTCCTTTTTCGAAGGGCTAACTACCGTGGTGCGAAGCCACATCGACCCCGATTCATTCCCATCCTCCATCATCTCTTTTCTTCTATCTTCTACCACTATCCATACTTCACGTTCGTCCTTAGTTGCATTAGTTTCCTTTCATTACAGCAGGTTCTCAGATTTCGACCCGCAGGGGGGGCTGAAACTTCGACGGAACACCACGCCCAGATCAGAGCTTGAATCGACGTCAAAATCGGGGGTTTTGCAGCCCAGGCCTGGCCAACCAAGGCCTAGGAATCCTTTTCATAATTCTCTCCCCCCTTACACGTGCGCCTGCACCTGGCCCGTTGTCCACACGCTGGGATCATCTCGGGTTCAGGTTTTTTCCATTTTTTTTTTTTTTTTTTTTTTTTTTTTATACCTAATTGCATAACCCTATACCTAGATTACATTATCCCTCACTGATTTGCCCTTTTATTTACCCTAGGGTTCCTTGAATTGAGATTAGGGAATCCCTTGGATTAGGGACTGATTTTTATGCATATGTGGTTGATTTTATTTCCCTTTGACATCATTTGGCTTATAATTTTTATTGGTCCAGCCCTAACCTGTGTCAGCTTGGACCCGCATAGATTCCCCTTCTTAATTGAATGTTTGGATTTTCATGTGGGATGTGGAATGTGTGATTGTTTCTGAATTGGTAGGATATAAGCCTGAAATCTTACATGTCATATTTAATTTTTCATGTCTTGCATCAAGGTACCATCTGTCAATTCCTCCATGTCTGGCATACCCCAATCTTTGAAAAAGGCTTTACCTCATTATGGCAGTTGTCAGGCTTGACCACTCTTTGGGGTATCTGGCGTGAGAGGAATATGCAATGCTTTCAGAATGTTTCCTCTTCCTCAGCCACTATTGCTCAACACATCTTTAGGGAGCTAAAGGAATGGTCTATTTGTTTATCACTCCTGAGTTAGTTGTTTGTGTTTTGAGGTCTTCAGCTTCAGCATATTTTAGTCGAGTTGTATAGTTGTTTCCTAGTTTTTTCTTTCTTTTTTGGTTTTCTCTTTTTGCCCTGTTGTGGGTTGTCTTCTTTTTTTTGTTTTTTTCCCCATTTGGCTTTAATATATTTCTCATTCTTCAAAAAAAAAAAATAATAATAATAAAATCCTTCACATTTATTTTTGTAGGTAAAGTATCATGAAAACATTTGGGTCATCAAACTAAAAAACATCTTCCCTTTAACTATTTATCGTCAAGCAAAAATAGAAGCTGCCATTTAACCCACCTTCACAATGGACACACCCTTCCGTTTTATGCTTTTTCTAACCCAATACTAAATGTTGGTACTATTACATTCCTAAGGAGAAAAAGGGTCTTTCTATCAAATATGGCTATATAAATTGTTTTTTTTTTTTTTTGGTGTGTGCGCGCGCACGCATATGGACCCTTCCCTTGCATATAGAATCCCTCTATTTACATATTTATATATAAAAATTCCTCCCTTTACCACATAAGTGCAAACTATACCCTTAAGTTACTTTTTTTATGACAAAAAAAGTTATGTTATTAACCAAATTTTCGAAAATACAATTTTACCCCTATGCATAAAGTGAGAAGTCATCAGGTGGGGCCTACATTAGAGATCCAGACCATGCATCTGGTCTTCTTCTCCCTCTTGCGACAGAAAGCAACAAACATATTGAGAGAGAATTTGAGAGATTTTGGGAAGAACTAGAGAGCGAGATTTTGGAGAGGGAATCTAGTGATTTTGAAGGAGGGGAAGATCAAGATATTTTTTGATTTTGGGTGTGAGGTAGGGTAAAATATGTTGTTTAAAGTGGGGCAAAATATTCTTTTTATTTTATTTTTATTATTTTTTTAAACTTTAAACTAACTTGGGTTAATTAAAAAATGATGGAAGAGGCATTTTATATAGTGTCAAAACATACAGGGGGTTATTTACAAATACATGAAAAGGAGGGGGTTAATCACATAATAGCAAACATGACACAGATGTTAAGCTATTACTAAAGTAAAAATACATTCCAATTAGCATAGGTCTACATGAGATCTCATGGTATGTTCCTCTTCCCAAGCATAAGCTGCAGGAGGAAGTCCTACCTTTAGAAGTAGTAAGAATCTTGTTTGGAATTGAACTGCCTCCTTTCATGCCAGCAGTCCCTCGAGGACATGTCCTACGATTATGCCCACCTTGACCACATACCGTACAATGGTGATAGTGCTTTGGTTCTACCCTTCTCCTCTGTGGTTCACCTGACCTTGACTTGCGACATGTTCGTCGGTTGTGACCTCTTTCCCCGCATAGGCGGCACTTGAACTTGTGCTTTCCTCCCAAACTATCCTTGACTGCTGGACAGTAATATCTTCTGTGTCCTTCCTCTCCACAGTTACTGCAGTAAAATTTCACTCCTGTAATAGAAAGAGGACATTTATCTAGTGTATAGGAAGTAATACAAGAAAGTGATACCTTATAGTTGTAACTGGCAAACAGTGCCAGACTCCAGTATAGTTTGGACTTTGGAAAGGGCCGAAGAATAGAATTTTTCATTTTAAAAAACCTGGATATAGTGCCTTTGTTTCTCGGGATCTGCTGCAGTGTGTTTGCGACAAGTCACTAGGTTGCTGCAACTCATCTGCTGTACAAGTATCATATACATGCATAACACTCCATAACATATGAACCGTGGTCCCTTTGTGGATGGAGTGGAGACGAAAATCAAAATTATCACCATCTGATTATGCCATTGAATTTGGATCAATGATTATTTCCTCCTAACTGCCATTTGATGGCCACCAGTGGATGGTCTGGATTGTCTGGTCATTGCAATTTTGGGCCGCACTCAATCCACAACAGGGCCTGTGTTTTGGATGGTGTGAATTTGTGTGTGTGGAAAGTGTAAGGTGTCTGATTTTCAAGCTTATCAGCCGAACCCTTCAAAATATCTTTATGCCCATTGTGTTTTTTTTTTTTTTTGTTTTTTTTGAATGCTGATAAATTTTATTGATAGAGGCTGTAGCCTTAAAAAAATACAAAAACCGAAAACTACATAAAAAGAAAAATTACAGCTTGACCCAATTATCCGGAAATTGATCAATGACCTTTAATGCAAACACCCATTACATAATATGAGATTTCACCTTTTGAAACACCTCCATAACATTCCTTTTCCGATTTCTAAAGCAGCGACCATTCCTTTCTAACCAAGGGAACCAAATACCCGCTAGTAGACTTATGCACCAAACATATTTCTCAGCCTTTCTATTTCCCCCACCATGCCACACACCAAAGAATCAATCAATAGAACTTGGTACCACCCATTCCACTCCGAACAATTAAAAAAACCATCCCAAAAACTTTTTGCAAATGAGCAATGAAGAAAAAAGAGATGATCCACTGATTCCATATCTTGATAACACATCACACAAACATTCGGAAGGATCATCTTTCTGTTTTGAAGATTATCAACTGTTAACACCTTCTTTCTTCCCAACAACCAAGCAAACGCCGCAACCTTTGGAGGAGCGCCATAGTGCCAAATGAAATCTGTAGAGCTGAACTCTTCATTGATATCAATTCCTCTTTAAACCTTATAAAGAGACTTCACTGAAAATTTTCCTGATTTATCATGTAACCGTTTCATCAAATCCTTTTTTGAGACTCGCGGATGCACTTTGAATAACAACTCAAGCAACCCAATAAGATCTTCTATCTCTTCATCCTCTAAATTCCTTCTACACGGTGGAGTCAAATGACTTGCTCCCTATGAATGGAAAAGCATTTATCCACAAACAAACCACCCTCCAAAGTGATCCCCGCTAATCATGGAAAATTTTTGTTCAACTTTACCTCCCCCACCCAAATGTTCTCCCCAAACCTAATGACTTTCCCATCCCCCAAATAGAATCCTATCCCTATCCAAACTTTACTCTTCACCAACGCTACCGCTCTCCAAAGATATGATGACCTATACAATGAAGACAACCTTATCCACCTACCCCTTTCATTAACTCCATGTTTCCTACCTATCACTTCTCTCCAAATAGAGCCCTCTTCCATTCCAAATCTCCAAACCCATTTCTCGAAGACAGTCAAATTCATAATCTCCAAACTCCTTAACTCAGCTCCCCATTGATCTCAAGGCTTGCAAACTTCCTCCCATTTCATAAGATGAAATTTGCGTTTTTCTTCCGCCCCCTGACATAGGAAATCCCGCCTTAAGCTTTTCTAATCTATTTTGCACAGATTTCCGGCATTTGAATAGCGGCATATAGTAGACTAGAAGATTAGACATTGCCGCCTTAATCAGAGTTAACCCCTTCCCAGAGATAAGTATCTACTCTTCCATCGAGACAATTTGTTTTCGAATCTCTCCACCACTTTATCCCATAAGTGTTTCGCAGGTCTTCCAATACATAAAGGAAGGACAAGGTACATACTAGGAAAAGATCCCTCCCTACATCCGAAAGTACTTGCAAAAACTCCCACTTCCTCCTTGAAAACGCCCACCCCCAATAATTCGCTTTTACTGATATTCACCTTCAAACCCGATACCACTTCAAAGCATACTATAATCAAACGAAGATTGTTCACTTTTAAAACATCTGCTTCACATAATAATAATGTATCATCAGTAAATTGTAAATGCGTAACTTGAAATTTCGAGTTATCCACCCCATATCCTTTCATCAAGTTAACCTCAGCTCCTCTTTCTATCATTCTACTAAGGGCTTCCATTACCACTACGAACATATATGGGGAGATAGGATCCTCGTGCCTTAATCCACTTGAAGCTAAAATGAAACCATTGGGATAACCATTAACCAAGATTGAAAATTTGGCAGAAGTAACACATTCTGAGATCCAAGACCACCACTTTTGACCACAACCCATCCTACCCAATATGTAGTCCAGAAAGTCCCAATGCGTGATCATAACATTTTTCAATATCCAACTTATGTACAATTCCTTTCATTCCCCGCCTATTGTATGAGTCAATGCATTTGTGAGCCACTAATGCAGAATCCACAGTTTGTCTTCCTTCCACAAAAGCCCCTTACAATGAAGATATAACTTCCACGATGACTGCGTGAAATCTAGACGCCAACACTTAAGCCAATATCTTGTATGGGCCACCTAATAGACTAATGGGTCTAAAATCTTGAACACTTTCGGTGCCTTCTTTTTTAGGAATCAGCGTGATGAATGTGGCCTTGAGCTTAGAAGCCATGCTTCCTTTTTCGTAGAATTCACTAATGAAACCAATCACATCTTGCTTGACAAGCTCCCATTACTAATGATAAAACGTTATTGGAAATCCGTCCAGCTTGAGAGCTTTAACACTTCCCAAATCTGAGATTGCTTTCGCAATTTCTTCCTTTGAAATAGGATTTACTAATGATGCCGCCACTTCTGGTGAGATAGAGTCAAATAAAGATCATCTAATAAGGGCCACTTCCACTCGTTTCTCGACAAAAGATCCTTATAGAATTTAACTATAGCATCACACACTTTTGTTTTACCTTCAACTCATTCCCCTCCATCATTAATGACTTGTGATCACTCGCCATAACATGAATGAATTTCGTATTTTTATCTCCTTTCAACCATAGGACTTGTGATCACTGTCTCCATTAGTGAATTCACAATGTGTTGATCTATTCCCTATAGCTTGGTTTCTTGAAATGTTTCTACCTAAACTTTATATCTCTTACATATGTCCTTGACCTGAGCTTGCTTTTGCGGACACCGCAAACCCCTCATGTTCTAGCTTAAAATCTTCATTGAGGACTTGCTAAACCCATATTGCCCTCTTCTGCATTGGCTACAAACCCCTCTACCTCGGTGTCATCTCTATTATTGCCCTCTTCTGCATTGGCTACAAACCCCTCTGCCTCGGTGTCATCTCTAGATCGTAAGCGTACCACCTATTTGCTTCTAATTTGGATTTGCCCTTGTGTTTCTTGAGGATTTAGCTGCCTACCCCTTGCCTCCACGAATTTGAAAAGAGCCATATAGTCCTCTGGCTTGTCTTCGAACGTAACCCTCACCAGTTGTGTGATCTCCATCATGACCACCCCAATAAGCTTCATCCCTTGTGCCATAGAAACCTTCTTGTTTTGTAGTTGCCTGAGGGAAATATCATCAAATACCTCAATTGCAAACTGTGGCAAGTTCCCTATCTTCCTTATTAATCAGCTGATGATAAATTGCTAGCAGGACAACGACTTGTGTTGCTGATAGCTCTAACGATCCTCCCAATAGAGCTTCATTTCCTTCATTAATAGAGTTTGCTTCCATCTCAACCAAAGTTTTGGATCAGGTTAAAAGTTGGGCCCTGGGGGTTTCATGGAGTGTTGAATCATGTTGACCGTTCAGATTTTGGCTCATATCATGGGAGATGAGTTCTCAAAAGGTTCTTACAATAACTCGTGAGAACTAGTGAGCAGGTGATCATTCCTCTCTCTCTCTCTCTCTCTCTATATATCTCAAATCTCTCTACACTACGTAGCGTAGCGTCTCTCGTAGCGTCCCTCTCACAGAGCGCACGCTACAAGGGTATATATATATATAGCGTGCCAGAAGCGTATAAGCTACAATGTATTTTTTTTACTATTTTAGTTTTTTATTATTTTTTCATGTTATCTTTGTTTCTAATGTTGAGGAATGTGACACTTGTATTATACTTGATACTTTTAACCTATGGGATTTTTATTTGTTTTCATAATTGTGACTTGTGGTTTCAATTAAACATTATTAATTAAAGTGGTTTTCTTCGAAAGTTGTTAATGTGATAATTATTTGATTTGGCTTAGATATGTGGATTGGCTTTTGATAAATGATAACTAATAACTTTTTTTAACATGCTTATAATTGATAAAATGAATCATCTTTTAGACATTTTTATATTTTTTTCCTTTTTTTTTTCACTATTTATTATATTTGTCCTATTTTTAAATTTAAAAATAGAAGAATCGTGTAGCTTACGCTACACGCTACGTATTTACACTACACGCTATAGAGGGCTGAGCATTATGCATCACGCTACCGCTATTTAAAACACTGATATATATATATATATATATATATATATATATATATATATATATATATATATATCAAGTCTGTTTTGGTCATGCTAAATAGGCTTAGAGAGACTTTTTGTGGAATAGGACCTCCAATGGCCATAAGTTTCATCTTCTCAATTGGTTTGAGGTGTGCAAGTCTTTCTTAGACGGAGATGCTGATAACTGGGATTTGGCTGTGATGAACTCAACCCTTCTTGGTAAATGGATCTAGCGTTTGGCTGGAAGGTCAATAGTTGATGGCGAGAGATCATCACCAGCAAGTATGGGACTGGGGATGGTGGTTGGTTTTCCTAACCCTCTTCCCTTTGCAGAGCCTCTAAAGTGTGGAAGGCCATTGCTAAATTGAAGTCCCACATGCAGGAAGGGCTTTTATTTGCCCTTGGTAATGGCCCTTACATCCATTTCTAGATGGACCGTTGGATCTCAGACAAGTGTCTCCTCTCTTTTCCTTAGCTTGACTTGAGTCGCTTCGAACTAGTCCATTTCTGTAGACAATTGTTTCTTTGATGTGGGGTCTTGGATTTGGTGCCCTCCTTGCAGGAGAAACTTGTTGGGTTTGGAGTTAAAGAAACTTCTTTAGACTTCTAGAGATTTTGGGGGCAGTTCAACATTCCTCAGAAGTCAAAAACTCGATGATGTGGTCCTTAAATAGCTCAGGCAAGTTCTCGGTCCACTCATTGTTTAAGCCTCTCAATGGCTTCACTTCTATTGGTAGGCACAACTATCCTTCCTTTGCTTGGTCTTATCGAGCTCCCCCAAAAGTTGTTCCATTTGTTTGGCTTCTCGCTAGGGGGAGAATTCTTAGCTTGGGCAACTTGTGAAAAAAGTGGGGGTTCTGCCCAATATCTATTTACTCTGTTCGGAAAGTGCGGAATCTACCACCTCTTCGTCCATTGCCCCTTTGCTCATGGGGTGTGGTCTTGTATTCTGGCCTTTTTCCACACCTAATGGGTCATGCCTTTTATTGCTGAAGATTTGTTCTATGCTTGGCATGGTGGAGGCGTTGGAAAGGATCACAAAGTAATCTGGCATTTAGTTATCATGGTTGTTCTTTGGGCCATTTGGAGAAAGAGGAATAGTCCCTGCTTCTAGAATTCCTCCTCTTCCATATCTCGAGTGGTGGCCTTGATCTCAAGGGACTTTGTGGAGTGGCCGTTATGTCTTTCGATTTCTGATTGCTATATTCTTTCTTCAAATTTTTGGTTGTAGTAGGTTGGGCTCGTTTATCTGCCCTAGCATTTTGCTTTGTATAGTTTTTAATTAGGAGGTTTTGTTTTCATTTTTCTGTGCTGGATTATGGTTTTTCTTGTTTCTCTTTTTACCCTTGGCATTTTCTTTAATAAATTTTGTTAATCTAAAAAAATAAGGCTTTTCACAAAAATCAATTTCATTTCCAGGGTTTTCCATGTTTCCAAAAAGGTTTTAAATCAGTGTATTGAGTATCGTATCGTTCACACCAAAATGGCTATTGTCCCGTATCACTCAGATTGCGCTGGTGCAGCTGTACTGTTCATGGATGATATTGGTATATGTTGGGTGATACATATTGGTTTCAGATGTTACTTTATTGGTTCCCAAAAACCAAATTATTAAAATTGCACAATGGTGCTCTTTTGTGTTTTATCTAAAAGAAAGAGCTCTTTCATACCAGTACCACAAAAACCACACACGTACTGTTTCTTTCTTTATTTTTATTTTTTTGGAAATTGTGCTAAAGTGGAGAAACCCCAAAAACAATGAATATTTTCCTTGTTGTCCAGTCCACAGGTAGCCTAAACTGTTATGAAAAATTAAAGGAATTAAATCATCAATGGTGTGACAATAAAATAGATTCACTGACCTATCATGGACATGCTCCTCTTGATGCGATTCTCTGGATGACGGAAAAAAGTTTTCATAGTTTCAGATGCTTTCTTCCTGGCTGCAGCAGTCCCTTTTGCTTTCTGTAACAGATAATAATCATAACTCTCTTTTCATATAGCGCTTAAAGTGTTAACATACATGTAAACATCATCTATGGGACCAGGGAACTATATGCTTGGTCTTTTTGTCATGAAGTACCATATTAAAATCAGAAAGAAAACTCCAATTTGCCAGATGTAATGATGTTCGTAAGTACTAAGTACAGACCTTTATTGCAGCTACTCTTTGAGCATGAAGTGTAGGATCACGATGGAGAATCTTCATGTGTTTACTAAACAGTCCTGTTTTGGCATTGAGACTCTGCAAGCATTCAACTAAACAAAAAAGGTTACATTTATGAACCCCTTCTTATGATATATCAACTCTTATATTATCTTCCTACAATTAACTAAAACAAACTAGAAATTATATGGCACTCACTGAATAACAAAGATGTTCTAGAACAATTTGGATGTTGAAGTAATGTCTCAACGGAAGAAATACAACCAAGACAATCCATCATAGTTGAGGGTTGTGAATGAGCTGGGCCCAGGCCAAGCATAATCAAAATCCTGAATAGGGCAGCCGACAGGCCCAGCCTGACCAGTTCAGAATCTGAGCTGAACCCAAACCCAGGCCTGGCCCATGGACAGCCCTACATGGTTTTCTTGAATTGCATCCAATAAATATTGTGAGAAAATGGCTGAGGACACACATGCTTGCATGCAAGTAACACACACATGCAGACAAGCATAGAACACTTCTTCAAGAAATGGAACCCCAACCAATTGGAAATAGCAGAGAAGTTGCTAACTAGAATTTAGTATCATCACTGTTACACAGAAAGGCTTACCTGGTAGAAATGGTATTTAATGTTCAATGATGTGCTCTCAAAGGATAAAGCTCTGTTAAGGTATGGCTTAATTCACTGATAATGAGTTAACTGCCCCACCTAGATATCCAGAATGCAAGGATGTTCACAAGCAAAACAAACTTCTTCTTCTTTTTTTCTTTTTCTTTTTCTTAGTCCCTTTTTTTTTTTTTTTTTTTGAATGGTAAACGAAACTAAACAAACTATTTTCTTCCACCTTTTTCCAAAATGCTTACATATTCTCGTAGTTTATTTCTTCCCATTCCCAGATGTTTTAATACAAAATTCTCTTTCGAAGCACAAAGACGCCATTTTACTACAAGAGTGTAGATATTGAGGATCTAGAAACTTGGGACTTCTGGAAAGGGTGAGGCGGAGGAGTTCAGACTCAACAATACCCCTCCTTCATTGTCACTCGCTACACGAGTTCAAACATGTAGTAAGCCTTAGTTGTGCCAGTAGTCATAGATATATTGGTGGAAACCTATCAAAATAAAAAGTATTCAAATAAGCAGATGAATCATTCAGTCACGTGGCATGGCAGGAACCCATTGCCAAAATACATACGTTTATGTTTGTTCTTGAATTGTTTTTGGGTGGTCCTGATCTTGTGGAAGTTTGTACCGGCTAATCTCAATCTGACCCACAATATTAGTAAATATTATGTGCATTTCTTGTACAGGTCCAGTGATGGACATGATCTTCCACTGGATGTAGTCCAGAATGAATGCTGTAAAAAGCTGATAATCGTAAATAAGAGAAATAATTTTCTTGAAGGATCAGCACCAAAAATTCCCTTGAGTTCTTGGATGAGAGGGAGGGAGGGAGACACGAAACCTTTGGCTGACCCGTTAACCCAAGCATTGTTTTAAATATCGATGACATCGGCCGATATATCCCACGATATATCTTGTATCCCACCAGTGCGATACGAAACACACAAGTAGTGCGATATATCCCACATATTATCTAGTGAGCATTTTCGAATTTCGATGCTCTTATTTTATGTAATTCATGCTAAATTAGTGTCAAATTGTTACAAATTCATGATTTTTCATATTCTGCATGAAAAATCATGGATTGGGAGCTTTGATTTCGAGATTTGGAGGAGATGGGCTGAGTTGTGAAAATTTGAAAGAAAAAAAAAAATCAAAATTTTCCAATTTATAGTAAATCGTCTGCAATCTATGTTCAAACATCACATTAAAATGTTTGTAACCTAATCTAGTGATTCTTCTTTTGCTTTTGAATGTATTGCTTGTGTTTCCACACGTCTTCTTACATTTATAAATTATATGAATAGATATTAAATATACTTGCATCAATTCAATTAGACAACGCATAGATTAGGACCCCATACAAAGAAAACCTATTATGTGTACTTGTTTTTTGTAATGTTTTGATTTATAAGTGTATATTGATGTCTTTTTTAACAATCACCGAAGTTTCATCGAAAAATTCAACCAATTTCCCAATGTTTCCCCATGTTTCCAACAACAGCGATACATTACACGATACAACCAATATATCCCATGCGATAACCGATACGTAACGCGATACCGATATTTCGAACACTGAACCCAAGTACATGGATAAAAGATACCAAATGAAAGAAATGTTGCCAATTCCATAAAAAAGTAAAAGAGAAACTCCAAGTTCCTTGTTTGAGAGAGAAGCACATTTGGTTGCATTAGCAAAGATATTATTATCATGGAGTTAATCATGTCATTAGGTCCAAGTTATGGTCGGTGGTGGCTTGGGCACATGCTGAAGTCTAATTCCGAAGTCATTAACAGCGTAAACCAACACTTAATACAAACTGGAATGGTCTGCAATCCTTCAAATTCATTGAGTATATCTCCATTATCTCAAAACTAAATATGAGATTTCCATCCTTAGGGAATTGGTACGTTAGTAGTGTGGAAGCCTGTAGCATTTTAGCATTCTTGCGACCCCTCAAATTTTATCCGATTTTATACATAGTTATGAAAAAATCATCTCATTTTCATATATGTAGATTCAGTTTGCAAATATTGAGAACACGTTTTTGCCTCACACTAAGCTTGAGAAGCGTAAAAAGTCGAGCAATCTAGCTAAATGGGTTAAAGAAAACTAACTCTCAGTGATCGGCTGATCTTTAAACTAACTTCTGGAGATGGTGATTGATATACGCGCTTTGACTTTCTTGTAACGTCGAATTTTATATCTAGTTTGTCAACTTCATCATCTTCCTTGACTTTAAGGGGTGAGCTACAAACACAATTAACAATGAAGATCAGTATAGTTTTAACCCTATATACCATTTCCAGCTACTTTATGGTAATATCCAATGTCTCTAAACTCAAAAGTACAACACATGGAAGGCCACTTTCATCAAAATGTTATATGACATCTTACCATTCTATATAATGCATCAACAAAAGAAGAAGATAAGCATGATACACAATTGTTTGAATTATTAGTCTTTTCACTTTTGTGTTTTACTGAACATGTTCATTGCAAAAACAACAAAGTTATTCAAAAGGGAAAGATTTTGGATCTACGCACGTCACGCACATACACACACACGCACACTGATGCAAACATCAGTGGTGCACCCTTTAGAGTGTACCAGAGGAGTAGGCGTCGCCGACAGAGTACTAGAGCGGAGGAGTTTATGTGGATGGATACTGGGTCCATCGAACCCATTTTCTGATGCGCTATGAGTGCAGGAGCGGCATGACCGCACCCTGACCATAGATCCATGGGTCGGATTTCACAGCCTACCACACGAGTTTTTTATTTTTAGGCGTTTTTGTTCTTTTTTCTTATTTTAGGGACTTTATTGCAATTTCTTTAATTTTTCATCTTTTTTTTGTTATTTTTCTTGTTTTCAGGAGCTTTAGTGCACTTTTACTTTTTCCATAGCTTATATATACGTTGTGAGAACCCTATTTTCATTATTATTGAATGAATAGAAATTCATCTCTTTCTTTCCTCTTTATTCAAGAGATTGGGGTTTCAGGATTGGCCCTTGCGTGTTGAGGATTCTACCCCGATTTTAGGTTTCTTCCTTTTTAGATTTTCGAGGTGTAGGAAAAGGTAAGAATCATCATCTTTCTTTTCTTTTTACGACAAAAAGGACATGTACTTTCTTCATCTCGAACCGTTTATTCTTCACCCATTTTGTTCATCTCTGGATATCCCCTTTCTAGTTTGAACAGAAAAGAGGGATGGTTAGTCAGTAGAATCAGATCCAAACTTGACCGTGGACTAACTTATGCTAGATCTAGGATATCCTCATATCCCTAGGTCCTCCTTTTTTTATTATTTACGTGATCTTATGCTAAGGGGCATGATCCTTACGGAATAACCCCATCTTTGTGTTGAGACTTATCTAATCCCTTTGATTGGAAAGGGTTAGTTAATTGATGTATTTATTTGAACATTAATTAACCTGATTATACATGCATCTAGGGTTAAGTCATCATATGTCCCTACATCACACACACACATATACACATCATCGAGATACATCACTAGACTTTCCATAACAAATGTGTGGGCATCCCATAATCGAAACATAATTGCAGCATTATCGAAATTCAACCACTCTTGAATGGCCAAATTTATAATTGCAGAATGAACACATAATTGTAGCATATACAAACTTCTGAGTGACTTTTATAGGAAATGGATAAATGATTGAGATTTCACTTACCTAAATGTTGTACTGTTGCAAAAGCTATACACATAGTTTTCCACTGAATTTACATTTCTAGAAAGAATCCTAAATGCATGCTACTTAATTTTGAAAGTGAATAGAATTAGAAGCAGCTATCCGGTATCGTCATTAGGTCCTCTTTAAACAGTTGGATTCTGTAATTTTGGAAGTGGATCCATAGCAGGCTTTGACATTATAAATGTAGCCAATGTCATTTTTTGAGCCTTTTAAAAAAATAATTAAAAAATTCTATAGTTAGAAAATATTAACTTTGATTCATTGCTGAGACAAAGGCATTAAAATGTCCCAAAAATATCTTATTAACAATTTACGCTGATTTTCATCTTTCAATGGCATTAATTTTTTATGCTATTTCCTATGCACCTGGTCATGTCTGTTTGCTTTCACTTGAAATTCCTATTTTCAATAGCTAGTGGTACTCTGTGGCTTTCATTTGTTCTTCATGCATGTTTGATGGGTGTTGGATATTCCACTATGTTAATATGGACACCAAAACCTTCATATGTGTATTGCCCATTGAGAATTCTAGCACTAGCCTGAATACTGGTTTAGAAGTTGATGGCCAGGTTTCTGTTATCAGATCATTAAAATGGACACCGTTGAGCAATCTTGGTTGTCAGATTCCCACAACTTACACATGAATATGGCTTTAGAAAGCTGAGGGGCACAGGTAAATCCATCAACTTTAGTTAAAATCTTCATATGATACAGATGGCTCGCAAATACTGGGACTAGTGGCTTGGCCAGCGAGAGATGAACTTAAGTGCTTCTCAGGAAGTTTGTTAGGAAGCACAAGCAAATCTCAAGTAAATTAACAAGTTGAGGGGCACAACCATATCTTTGCAGCATGAGCTGACCCAGATTGTTTGCAAGAGTTTGTCGCCTGTGAGTCTGGCCCAGTCTGCAATAGCAGTCCGGATGCTTGCAGTAGTAGGAATACAAAACTTCTGACATGTCCTGCAGATTGAATACATTATGCTTTCAATTATAAATCCACGTCTGGAACCCTGAGTAATTGCATGAACAGATTCTGCAGATCCTAGAGTAGGCGAAAATCAACTACCACATTATAAGGCTACACAAGTCTCCAGAGAAGTCACATTAAGCCACAGGCCCACAGATTTCTCCACAATGGTTGGAGGAACCCAAATAAGAATACCTGACCCACGAGGTTTGCCTACCAATCTCAATGTCTTAGAAATTTCCAAGGCACTGCCATCCGTGCATCATTTGACTACTGAAATGGCAACTTTAATTGATCCTTTTCGTATCAAAAGAAAAGATTTATTTGCTAGGAGTATGCCAGTGCATTGACTTTAATCCTTGTTGGCACAGCATGTCTACTAAGAAATGCTCACAAACTAGGATCCAAATACCCATATATGCTTAGTCTACTGGTGTCAACACAATATGCTGCTGGTATAAAATACCCTATATTCTAAAATACTTGTA
Source organism: Magnolia changhungtana (assembly GCA_030180095.1). Classification (NCBI taxonomy): domain Eukaryota; kingdom Viridiplantae; phylum Streptophyta; class Magnoliopsida; order Magnoliales; family Magnoliaceae; genus Magnolia; species Magnolia changhungtana. The sequence continues at coordinate 2,236,358 of JASAUF010000156.1, forward strand.
GGGTATTACTTAAATGTACCCTGGCATGCAAGGTCAGTAGTTGTTGAAACTCCATGCAGTTTTCTTTTTTCCTTTTTTTTTTTTTCTTTTGTCTTTGAGAAGCAATGCAAAACTTATTGCAAGGAGCGAAGATTAGGAACCATAAAGAATCTTACTATACAGATTTAAACTTGACAGTTCCATAAGATTTAGTAATGTTAAAATCTTTAAAATGTTTAGTTTGATAAACTAAAATTATTAGAAAAGTTGCAAATCTTTCTAACAGAAATCATTAACTCAAAATGAGTTAGCATGTTGTGGATGGGAAGCCCAGACCATATCCGCCACCTGGATTTCAGAAAATGTGAAGTCATATACCACCCCCATGTCAAATATACTTTCGTGCAAATATGATTGCAGATACAAATATTGTTTTGTATACATCAAATGTGTCATGTTCGTGATGATGAAAAGGATAATAAGACTTCGGGCTCAGCAAACATGGCACTGCAACTGTCATAGTGTGTGCATCTGAAAAAATAACAGAAAGATAAAGCATAACTATTCTAGAAAAGAACCACAGTTACACATATAATAGCTGATTGCTCAATAATTACATTAACAAGTTTCCGTATTTATCTGCTTTATTCTAGAAACCAATTTAAAAGGTCACTTGAATGCCCGATGACTCTGCTACCAAATATTGGCTACAACAAAGGCCATGATGGCATGACTAATAATGATACTGTGGTGCCAAAAACAAAATAGAAGACAACGGTCTGAATATGGAAAACCAATAAAGGAATTGAAACGGTTGAGATTTACCTAGAACGAGCTTTTTCCCATGGCCGTTCATCGATTGACTCTTCCCATATCACGCAGTCCCCTAAGCATTGTTTGCAAGTCCTTAGACCCTGTCAGCATTCAGACAAAACTACAGTTTTGCTACTTGTAGAAGTAGTGCCACCTTTGAAGAAGGCTTGTTTTGCAGTCAAATATATGAAATGCTCTGAGGCATAAATGACGATTAATGTTTGACCGGTAAAGAAGAAGCCAATTCCCAAGAACGCAACGTAAAGTGCTCCAACAAACTGTAACTAGTCTGACTAATTCAGTAATAATAAGTTTTCTCACAAGACATGCATATTTATCTAATCTGTGGTACAAACCGATAACCTTTTCCTTGGCACATCCACATTTGTTTCATTCTCTAGTACATTCTCTACATGTTAACAGTTAGGGTTTATTAATTGTGGCATGATTCCTGTACATTGGACTCGACCCTTAAGCAAGTCCGAGATTTGGATCTCCCTCCGGCCGGAGGAGAATCTGGCCGGCATTATCTTGGTGAGCTCGATGTTCAGAGGGGAGCTGGTGAAGTCCATCAGAAGGTGGGTTGAATCTTTGTTGTTCAGGTGGGAAAACATGTGGATCCAGATTCAAGAGTTGCCACTGGAACTATGGCTTGTGAATGTGAGGAGCTGCCGGAGAGGATTCCTATAGCTGTCAGTTAAGTAAGGGTGGAGATAAACACCATCAAAGAAAGTGTGGAGAGTCAGAAATGGGGTGAAGAGGGGTAGTAATGGAGGTGGCTAGGCGGAGGGGATCATTGCTCGGAGGAGAAGGGAGCACCGGCAGCAGGAGGGGATTTGTGCCTTGCTGGGAGATTTGAGCAGGTAGTGGGGGGGAGCTTCTCATTGGTTCATGCTTCAGGAGTCGTGTCTTGGGAGGCCGAAACAGTGGATACCAATGCATTTGTGGAGTCGGGTGGCTCGGGCTCTAAAGGCAATGGAAGCTTTCATACTCTCATGACATGTGGTCAGATCCCCCTAACGAGTGTTAGCAATGCTTAGGCATTCATGCAAGTGGAGACACGTGAGGATCTTTTTATGTTAGAGGCTGTTGCATGTGAGTGAGTTTTCTCCCCAGCGTGTGAAGCCATACCCCCTTATATCACAACGATAGGGTTGCTTTTCTCCCGAGTTGAGAGAGGTGGCTATGATCAGAAAGGTGAAGGCTGGCAATGGGTCTGGACTGTCAATTTCTTCACTCCAGAATCCTTGTGGTGACTCCGTCTTGAATGTCAACAAGGGGAGGTGGTAATCTGCAGTGGAATTGCTAGGCCAAAGTCTATCATTCGAAGATGATTACAAGGAGCAGCCGTTGGTGGCTATTCCTGATGGTGATGGTTCTATCACCAGTCTCCACAATGTGATGCTATTCCCGGGGGAAGTGCTGTGAGAAGAAGACAGCTCTAAAGCACTCGACATATCACCTCTGCAGACAGCAATTGAAATAGGTGAAGATCAGGGCCTCATCTCTAATTCCTTTGTTGAAGCTATTGTGCTATCTGAAGCAACAACCAAAGGGCATACCTCGACAGCTTAAGGAATGCAATGGGACAAAGAGGCCACAGGCCATGTTGGGAGACTAATCGGAGTCACCTTCGGCGAGTGTGAGGAGGATTATATAGCCCTTTTCCAAATGGTAGAAGAAAGGGGCCAACAGGGGGAAGGTTCTGAAAGCACCACTAGGGAGCAAGGAGTTGGCTAGTTTAGGCGTGATTCTATGTTTGAAGAAGGAATTAGCTCCACGAGCGTGAGGACGGGCAGGGGTGCAAAGATAGTGAAAAAATGAAGATCGTTTCTTGGAATATAAGAGGATTGGGCTGTATTCAGAAAAAGAGATCAGGTCAAGGAATTTTGGAAGCGGTATAAGGTTCAGGTGTTGGCTGTCCAAAAGACTAAGCTTCAGGTTATGGATCAGAAGATTATTGACATGGTGTTTGGAGATGGGGGGTTGGGCATCCATGCATTAGTCTCAGCGGGGGGTATACTTATCATCCGAGGTAGCAAGGTTTGAAAGCATGTAGAGAGTTGAAGTGGCAGGTTCTCCATTTCTGTGCATCTGAAGGAAGCCTCTTCAGATTTTTCCAACGTTTTCACGTCTGTCTATGGCCCAAATTAGGCGTCGTACACTGTTGTTGTGGAAAGAGACTCTTAGATGCAATTGGCAGGTGTCGTGATGTATCTAGGGTGACTTTAATGTGGTGTGGTTCTTGTTCGAGAAGTCCAAGGGTGGCAAAATTACCCACAGCGTGAAAGAATTCTCGAAATGAGTTGTTAGGAATGAATTAGTGGACCTCCCAATGGGAGCTGTAAAATACACATGGTCAAATGGTCAGGAGTGTGTTAATGTCCAGGCTTGACAAAGGGGCTTGTTGAATCCTGATCATTCGGTATCATGGGTGGAAAAGTTTCCCTTGGTCTCGCAAAGGGGCTTTCCACATCCTATTTCTGATCACTTCCGGTGCTCTTGGAGGTGGTAGAAGACAACTGGGGTCTGCACCCTTTCCACTTTGAGCTCCTCTGGTTGGAGGTGGAAGGGTTTCACGGGCTGGTCAAAGAGTGGTGAAAGTCCTTTGAGGTCAAAGGTTTCAATGGATTCAAGATATTTCAGAAACTTAGATTGCTTAAAGGGAAAATCAATGAATGAAAGAGGTCTGTGTTAAGGAAAAGGGAAGCAGATATGGACTCCATTTTACAAGGTATCTAATCTCTAGATGTCAAGGAAGAGGATGGGGAGTTGTTGAAAGAAAAGACGACTATGGAGGCACTACCATTTGGAATACAGGAATAGGGTGAAAGAAGAAGAGATTAAGTGGAGGCAGTGGTTGAGAGCAACCTGGCTGAAAGAGGGAAATCGGAACACTAACTTCTTCCATGCCATAGCAAGCGCAAGGGCGAGAGATGGCACAGAATTTTCAGCTTATCAGTGGATGGGTATAGGGTGGAAGAGAAAGAAAAGGTTTACATGGCAGAGGTAAGCTTCTACAGGGAGTTACTGTGAGGGGAGGATTGGGTTCGGCCATGTCTAGATAATTTGGAGTTCAATTGCATGTCCAAAGCTGATGCAAGCTCCTTGGAAAAGTCAATTACAGAGGATATGGTAAAAGTTGTGGTGGATGCATTAGGGAGTGATAAAGCTCCGGGTCCAGATGGCTTTCCCATGGCCTTTTATAAAAAGTTTTGGGAGGAAGTTAAGGGAGATGTGATAAACTTCATTGTTGAGTCCCTCCAAAGCAGCTGGTTTAACGTCAGAGTTGGAGAGCTCCCTCATAGCCATCATTCCAAGAAAGAGGGAGCTAAAAGGGTGAAGGATTTTAGGCCAATTAGTCTTATTGGGAGCCCATATAAGATTCTAGTGAAGATTTTGGCTTCTAGGTTCCGCGCAGTCCTCTCGAATATTATTTCCAATACCAAGAGTGCCTTTGTTTCAGGGCGTCAAATATTGGACATAGCGCTTATTACGCATAAGTGCGTGGATTCGCATCACAGATCCGGGGAGAAGGGCTTAGTCTGTAAACTGGACATAAAAGGCTTACGACCATGCGGACTAGGGCTTCCTAGATTACATGCTTGATCGGATGGGGTGTGGACTATGTGGTAGTATGTGGAGAGGGTAGAATCAAGAATGTGCGAGGTCGGCTAAATTTTGTGTTCAACTCAACAACTACTTCAAATTTACGAAGGGCCTTTGCAAAGGGGATCCATTATCCCCCTTCCTATTTGTTGTTGTTGCCAAAGCTTTAAGTAGAATGTTGGCGAATGGAGAGAAGGTTGGTCTCATTAAGGGGTTTGTAGTGGGAAATTCAAAGTCTATAGATTTCGCACCTTTTGTTTGCCTTTCGTGCTTTGAAGCAGTCTCTATCCTATAAATTAATATTTAAAAGTGAAATGTTGGGGATCTGCATGCAAAGAGAGAGTGGAAACGTTAGCGAGCATGTTTGGTTGCAGTATTGGGTCATTTCCGACCACCTGTCTTGGGCTTTTGCTTTGTGTGAGGAAGCTGACGAAGCATCTTTGGGACCGGGTTAGAGAAAATGGAAAAGGATCTATCTACGTGAAATATTAGGCACTTATCGCTCGGTGGGAGATTTATCCTACCCACCATCCCAAGCATGCCCCTATATTTCATGTCCTTATTCAGATGTTTAAAGTCAGTGTTGGATCAGTTGGAAAAGCTAATGTAAGACTTCTTATGGCAAGGTGCTGCGGATTCTCAAAAGTTCCATCTCTTGAAGTGGGAACAGGTACGCTTGTCATATAGGGAAGGGTTGCGAGTATTAGAAGTCTTGGCCTGATGAATCAAGCCTTATCGAGGAAATGGCTTTGGAGGTTTGGTACGGAGGAAGGCAACTTTTGGAGATCGGTGATTGCTAGTAAGGAGTTAAGGAAGGGTGGTGGTGGGCCTAGGAGTAATCTCTGTACAAGGCATTAAGTTTGTGTAAAGAGAAAGCATAGCCCACAAATTCAAGGAGGGGATGTCATTCTTTGCTGGGGATTAGAAAAGAGTCTAGTTATGGGAAAATGTTTGGGTAGGAGATTTTCCGCTTCAAGTCCCAAGGTTGGTAAGCATAACTTTGCAAGAAAACTTAACAATCGCTCAATGCCTTTTTGTGGCGGGCGGGAAAGGGTTTGGGCTCCTCCATGTAGGAGGAATTTGATAGTAGCGGAGCTAGATGAGTTCATTCATGCCCTTCAACGCCTGCATGGAGTCATCCCTCAGGCCGAGTAGAAGGATCCTATTAAGTGGAGGAAAGATAAGATGGTTAGATTCTCTTTGGTCCTTCTATGGTATGCTTGTTCAAGCTCAAGCGGTTTGGTTCAAGTTTGGCATTATAGAGCTCCCCCTAAGGTTACGACTTTCACTTGGTTGGTAGTGAACAAAGTCCTAACAATCGATAATCTCCAAAAGCAATAGATGTTAATTCCCAAAGCGTGTTCTATGTGCCTTTGTGATGCATAATGGGTAAATCACTTGTTTATCCATTGCCCATTCACAAGGGAGGTGTGGGTGAGATTCTTCGATTTATTCCATGTTCATTGGGTGATGCTGGGGTCCATTGATGGGTAACACATTATGGAAGTTAGCACTTCTAGCTGGGTTATAGGCCATTTGAGGGGAAAGAAATAGTTGGTGCTTTAAGGATGAAAGTGGTATAGTGCCAAAGGTTTTCTAGGGGGTAAAATTGGATTGGATATGTTGGATTGGGTATCGGCCTTAAGGGTTCCGATCGACTCTTTCTTCTCCTCCCTGGGTGGGGTGTTGTAGTTTCCCTATTTTTTAAGCTTTTACCACCTTTGGGTGCTAGTCTAATAAAATTTCTCTTTTCCTTTCAAAAAAAAAAGAAAAAGAAACTATTTCTACATAACAAGCTTCTAGCACCATTTAATATCAAAAGAAGATGAATATGAGGGAGTTGGAATTCTACCCCATTCTGCCCTTGCATAATGGTTTTTGAGAATTGTGTAGAAATATTGTATGAGAGCGGTATGCAAGGTTGTAAATAGGAAATTGTATAGACATTTAAATAAGTTTAGAAGAGTGTAAAAGAATCTAGAGAAGAGTAGAGTATGGAAGCACTTGAAGATTCTAGAAGAATATTAAAGCAAATAGAATTCTCTAGTAGTTCCTAGAATAATCTTGCAGAATTATGGAGAAGTATTAAGAGTTTTATATCAATTAAAAAGAAGGTATATATATATATATATATATATATGTGTGTGTATATATATATATATATATATATATATGTGTGTGTATATATATATATATATATATATATATATATATATATATATAGTGTTCGCAATATCGATACTATCGGCCGATATTATCGGTATCGCGGTTTAGCGATACGATACCCTTCGGAAGACACTAAAAAATTGAAATTTTTACAGAATACTTTGTATCAATCGAAATATCGTCAAATATCGTTCGATATCGCTAAATATCATGCGATATCAACGATACTATCACTTTTATAGGGATTTTATTACTTTTTTCAAGAAATTTGCTATACAACACCTACCGAGGCTACTGTAGCCAACTCTGGGATGTTGGGAGAGCATCATTATCCGAAAAAAAAAAAAAAAAAAAAAAAAAAAAACTTTCAACGGTAGATTTCGGTACCTGTGAAGAAGATCGCCCTGATCGGAAGCTGTGTTTGATGGGCCATTCGAATTGAATCCTTTGATTTGGAGAGATTTGGGTGCGAAATCCGTCGAAATCCTTGAAATCATCGGCAATTAGGAGAGATTTTCCAGAACCCTCTCTGCTTCAAAAAAAAAGGGCCCCGAGCCCTTATTTACAAGAAGCGGATCGACTGGTGTATCGCACATCACCGACTTGGATCGTGTGTTGACGTCACCAAGTTATGTGGGTCCCATCATGAGGTATATGTTATATCCAAACCGTTCATCCATTTTCCAAGATCGTCGTAAGGCTTTAGCCGAAAAATAAGACAGATCCAAAGATCAAGTGGACCACACTGAAAAAAGTAGCGGGATATTGAGCGTCTACCATTGAAACCCTTTTGGGGGTCACAGAAGTTTTGGATCGATATGATATTTGTTTTTCCTCTTCATCAAGGTCTTTGTGACCTCATGAACAGATTGGATGGAAAACAAACGTTATGGTGGACCCTACGAATGTTATAACGGTGAGAATCATTGTCCTCGCTGCTATTTGTGGTGTGGTCCAATTGAGCTTTGGATATGACTCATTTTTGGGCTCATGATCTAAAATGATCTCTCCAAATGGATGAACGGTGTGGATATAATAAATACATTATTGTGGGGGCCCATGTAACTCTGATCTCCTTTGAACTATTTGTACAACTCAAGCTCTGCGATCGTCATCGTTCATATTGGCGGCTTCGCACGAAGTTCATGCGCTGGAAACTTAGGTGGGGTCCACCGTGATGTTTGTGAGAAATCCACCTCGTCCATCCATTTTTTGAGCACATTTTAAGACATGGGGCCAAATATGAGCCGGATCCAAGACTCAATGGGCCGAAAACGTGAGGATTGAAGGTCCACAATTGAAATATTCGTGAGGCCACAGAATTGTGAATCAGTCTAATATTTGTGTTTTCAATTCATCCCACTAGTAATGACTTTATGAACAGTATGGATGGAATGTAAACATCCCTATCGACCCAAGGAGGTTTCAACGGTAGGAATTTCCCTACCCACCTTTTGTTTTAGTGTGGCCGACTTGAGTCTTGGATCCTGCTCAATTTTTGCCTCAAGTCTTAAAATAAGCTCACAAACATCACGGTGTGCCCCACCCTGCGAAAGGATTTAGCAGGAAATCCACTTCGCACGACACATACCCACACCTTGCTGGTGTGTGGTACACCAGCCAATCCAAACCCTCCATCCATATTCATAAGTCATTTTAAGGCATAAGCCCAAAAAGGAGACAAATGTAAGCTCAAGTGTACCACACCACAAGAAAATGCGGTGGCAATGATGTCCACCATTAAAGCTTTTTAGGGCCCACCGTAATATTTATTTGCCATCTAATCTATTCATAAGGTTTGACAAACTTGGATGAGAAAACATAAATATTAGCTTGATCCAAAAAATTTATAGCACTAAAAAAGTTTAATGGTGATCATTCAATGACCACTATATTGTGTGGTGTGGTCCACATTTACCTGAAATTTGTAACTGCCTCATTTTTTAAGCAAACCCCTAAAATCAGGTTGCAAATCAAATGGACAATGCGGATACAATGTGCATGCATCGAGGTGGGCCCTATTGTTTTCCACGGTAGCATTAATTTATTAAGGCATTTTATGGCTCCAAGAAGTTTTCGATGGTAGCATCAATTGCAACTGTTTTCAATTGCGTGGTGCACAAGTTTGAATGAAGGGAAAAAACAATTATCAACTTGATCCAAAACTTTTGTGGCCCACTAATGGTCAATCACGATTGTTTCTTATGGTATGGTCCCCCTGATTATGGGATATGCTTCATTTTTTGGATAATGTCTTAAAATGACATAGAAAAACGGATGGACGGGGTGGATATTGAATACACACATCATTGATAGGTATGTTTTCTAATTTCTAATATATCTTTTGCTTTTGAATGCACTACTTATGTTTTCATACATATCTTTATACATTTATAAATGGTATGCATCATATTTGAATATATTTACCTTTATTCAATCAGATAACGCATAACTTAGGACCTTATACAAAGGAAATTTATTATGTGCACTTCTTTTTTGATATTTTATGATTTAAAAATGTGTATTAAGGTCTTTTTAAATAATCCCTGAAGTTTCATAAAAAAATTCAACCATTTTGCCAATGTTTCCCAAAAAGTGCGATAAATTATGCGATACAAACGATATATCCCGTGCGATAACCGATACGTATCTGTATCCCAAGGTTGCGATACATTGGGCGATACCGATATTTCGAACACTGTATATATATATATATATATGTATATATATATATATATATATATATATATATATATATATATATATATATATATATATATATATTAGAATGCACTCAAAGCATTGGATGATTGTCACATGGCACAATCTATGATACCCAAGCACTTTAGAATAGCTTAAGTGTTTGTATCATATCATGTCCAACACTTCGATTTTATGTGCAAATTATGTACTCATGTCATACCCATACCATACCCATGTTGTATCCTTGTTGTATTTGGATACCAAAGGACACGATAACAAACCATTCATGTAAGCTTATGTGCTTAGAAGGATCAGCCCCTTTTTGGAGAAAACCTCCAAAACAATCCAACCTCTTCAAAGTCTTACATGCCATATCTTCTCTTGATGTGTAATAAAGAGTTACTTCCCCATCACCTTTTTGTTGCGTCTCTTGCATCCAATGTCACTCTGACGAGGGTTGATCTGGGGCTGGGGTAGCATTGAAGGACTATAAATTTACACATAGGTCCAAGACAAGGTTTCTGTGAGCCCATCAAATTCCACTATGATAAAATGACAGGAAAATGAAGTTATGGGTTTGATTGGAAGATAACAGTCCAAGTGTTAGCTTGTGAGCACATAATTCATTGCAATTTACAATGCACAAGTGATTCAATAAGATAGAGGACAATAGCATCCTGCATACTTCAATCAACAAGTATTAGCAAACATGCACACAGTTTAGAACTTCATTTCTGGCATCCACAACTGCATTGGATTTGACAGCACAAGAAATTGGTGACAATATGCACACCTTTCCGTTACACTCTGAACAATCCAATCTAGATCTTTCAATTCCACACTCTGTACAAGGGGTGTATCCCCTACCCCTGCAACTAGGGCAAGGTAACTCTCTGATATATTGGCCGTTTGGACCAAACCAGGACCTTGGTTTGGGTGCACCGGAAACAACATTCCTGCAAAACAAACTGAAAGTCATTGAGGATATAAAGGCAATGAAAACTAAAAGAAGTATTATAGATGCATCTAGGACACCGTCTACAAAATCATCTCATCAGTAAAACAAAAAAATGAAAAAAAAAAAAAAACAAAAAAACAAAAACAAAAACAAAAACAAATGAAAAAGATATTTGCTAGCATGTAAGAGACCAAGATTCAGCATTGAGTAAGAAGTCGTGGAAAAAAAAAAATAACGAAAGGTTGCAAAATGGAACTCTATTTTAACTTTTAATTATGTGTTTCATCATTGAAATACATTGAAAAGATAAAGGAATATCCATGCATGTAACTTGGTCATGCACAAATACTCAAAAACCTCAAATTATTTATAGCGCATTGGAGTATTTCATACAAATAAAATTTATTGATAAACAGTGTTGTACCTAAATCAGTGGATTTCATGAACAGAGTTAATAAATTCACAAGAGTGGGTCCAGTAAATGGGCTTCTGCGGGTATTGGGCCCAGCAAAGCCTTACCTACTTTTAATTATTTTGTGTGAGAAAAGTTTAGTAAGCTCTGCTCATGTGGTCCTCTGTCATGTGCCAGAAAATCAAGATCCTTCTCTTTTGTCTCAGCAGCAATACCCAGCTATTACATGACAGAAGGAGAGCAAGGAGTTCGTCTGTCTCAAAGACGGCATTGAAGCAAGATATAGTGATGGGGATGGAAGACTAATCCCTCCTTTGGGGTTGGGCTCTGCGAATGGTCCGAGCAGGGAGGAAGGTGAATCTTAGGACTGTTTTACTACAGATTATGACTTTTGATCCTGTGTCAGAGAATGAGAAGGGTAATGACCTATAGCCAATGTTTTCCTTATCATTATCATGTAATGTATTGCACCCTTGGGATAGTGATACATAATCACATGGGATATATCAGTTGTATCGCGTAATGTATCGTTGTTGTTGGGAAACATGGGGAAAATTAGGAAATTGGTCAAATTTTTTGATGAAACTTCAAGGATTGTTAAAAAAGACATTAATATACACTTAGAAATCAAAACATTAAAAAAAATAGATAAATAAAAATAAATAAATAAATAAAAACAAGTGCACATAATAGGTTTCCTTTGTATAGGGTCCTAATCTATCTATTGTCAGGATGAACTGATGCAAGTATATTCAAAGTCTATTCATATAATTTATAAATGTAAGAAGATATGTATGAAAACACGCAATACATTTAAAAGCAAAAGAAGTAGAAAACTACAAATATACCTATGAATAATGAATGTGGCTATCGCTCAGACCCACATAGAGCTATGGCGGTGGCTCAAAATCATCATCTCCATCTCGAAGGGGCTGGACATAATACTATTGCTCCACAAACCAACGATATTATGCTCAGGTCATGGTACAATGATACCAGTGAAGAGTCTCTCTAACATACCGCTAGTGCTAATCCTCTCCAATTTGAGAAATTTCTGAAAATTTCCAAATTTTCTGCAACCGGCCCATCTTCCTTCAAATCACAAAATTAGAGTGTATGTGATGATGATTTCATCAAACACTCCTGAATGGTTTGAAATGGGGGCCAATTGACTACTAATCAAAATGAAATTTCAAATATTTCACATTTTCAATTAAAAAATATTTTTTTTTCCAAAAAATCTCCAAATTACCAAGAATCACTAGATTAGGTTACATGTTTGGTTTTGCATTTGGACACAAAGATCGCAACCGATTTGCAAGAAATTGGGGAATTTCGATTTTTCTTTTTCCACAACTTGGCCCCATCTCCCCCAAAGCTCGAAATCGAAGCCCAAATCTATGACTTTTCATGTAAAACATAAAGAATCATGAATTTGTAACCATGTGGTATTGATTTAACATAATTTATACCAAAATTATTTTTTTTTATTAGAAGTATTGAAATTTGAAAATGCTCATCAGATTGAACAAGTGGGATATCTCAGTATTACCTGTGCATTTTGCATCATACAAGTGTGATACAAGATATATTGGCCAATATTGTCAATACTGAAAACATTTCCTACAACTTGCAGATTTGGAGGTTGAACGTATCATAGTTGAACAAATGGGCTAAAGATATGTTGGAAATGGTGGGGGTCTAGTTGGAGGGATTGGTGGAATCCATTAAGAAAAAGAAATGGGTTAGAGATGTGGTTTGCCATGTAGGAAGGCTTTTGGGGGTGGTATTCGAAAATCGAGAAGAAGATTGCATTGCTCTATTTAAAATGGTGGTAGAGAGGGGTATCAGAGTTTCAACGAAAGGGGTTCCCTCGTTCGACTCCCAGAGATCCCTTGTCGGCAATATAGAACTCCTTAAGCTAGGGGCTAACCCGGATGGCCTCCAGGAAGCCATTCCCATGAGTACGAGAAAAGGAAGAGGGACGAGTAAAGTTCAATAATGAAAATCCTCTCTTAAAATGTGACAGGGTTGGGTTGCCCCTAGAAGCAATATCAGGCCAAGGAGATTTGCGCTCGTTCCAAGGCTAGGTTGATTATTCTTCAGGAATCCAAGCTTTAGTCTGTCGACAAGGGTTTGATTAATTCCATTTGGAGCAGAAGAGGTAAGGATTGGTTATCTTTGGATGTCATTGGTTTGGCGGAAGGTATCCTGGTTCTTTGGGATACTTCCAACTGGGCCAATGAAGATAGTTGGGTGGGTTCCATACTTCATAAACCTAGTGTTTTGTGAAGTTGCCTCTAGGTTTTGTTGGGTGTTTTATGGAGTTTATGGCCCATCTAAACCATCTTTTTTGCCTTAGTTATGAGATGAATTATTTTCAGTTAAAGATAAATGGTCCCTCCCTTGGTGTGTGGGAGGTGGTTTTAGTGGTAAGATTTTCTTAACTAAAGTTGAACGGGAATAGGGCATCCTCGTCTATGAAAGGCTTCTCCATCTAGGTGAGCAAACACGAGTTGTTGGACCTTCCAATGAGGGTTGTTAAATTCACTTGGTTGAATGGGAGATCTTCCCCTGCCGTGTCCTTATTAGACAGATTTTTGGTATACAATGATGTAACATCCCGGATTTTTGCCACTTGGAATTAGACGTCCTTCGGCAATGGGTCAATTCTAACACCTGATTAACTTCTCAAACACTCAATTTAAAGGTCTCAAATTTCTTCTTCAAACCATTTTCCTGAAAACCTCATTTTTCCTCCACAAATCTCATCTCTCACTATCTTATCCTTCAAACTTGTTTAAGTGCTTTCATGTTAGAAACAAATCTTGAAGTTTAGGTGAATATAACAACTCAGAAAAATTAGGTTATGAAATAACTACCCGAAAGCATGTTATAGGTTACCAAACTGCCGTATACGAAAGCTTTAGCGAATCCATCGACTCCGTTACGATTCTACGAAAAAAGGTGCGGACTTTAGGTGTATAGGTTATGGTTTTCAACGCTTTCAATGTCATATAATGATAGATTCATGATCTGCATGCAATTGCACATGTACAAAGTGCTGTCTGTTTTCTGTTTCGATTAAAGATGAAAAATATGAAATTTTACATATTCTAGGTATTTGTAGAAAGTACCGCATACGTATAATCTTTGGAAATATGTTTGCCATGATTATTTGCTGTATGAATATATTATATATGAATAAAATACTCATTTTTGTATTTCCTGTTTATATGGTGCTTTATAACATGCTTTGTAACATGCTTTATGACATGTTTGTTACCATGCTTGACTTACTTTGTTCTCCACATGCTTTGGAATATGGATTGATTGCTTTTGGGACTATGATTTTAGTCTAGACAATCGGTACCCGACTTGAGATCGTGGTTGAGATTCATTTCGCCACGTAGGATGTGTTTGACGAACCTGAGTCGTACTTTAGTTGGCGACAGTGGTTAGGCCACACGAAGTACTTATGCACTTCATGTCGTTCAATTGATTGTGCGCTCGAGCTAGTCAGGCTCGTCAAGTAACCCGATCTGTCTAATGTATATTCACCATGTTTAGACGCTACTGCTTGAACCTAGGGTACCAAACTTACCAGTGAAATCCCTTTTAACCATGGTACCTCGATCCGCTAAGACTCATGAGGCGGGCATGGTGGTATGGGACACCGTGGTCGAGCTGTCGGCCTACGCTGGGACCATGTGCCTCCCCGTAGTAACCAGTGAGCAACTAGACTCGTGAGCTGATTATGGTGGTATGGGACACTATATTCGTGTTGTTGGCCTACATTGATAAGGTGATGGGGGATGGTGCAACGAATGCGAGCAACAGTCCTGGCAACCCTTTGTAGTGACCTCGAGCATACTCTGAATTGCGGTGAGGCGACGAGTTTTGCTGCAGTGTATAGAGTATGAACTAGGCCTGTATCTGCATAATGATGAACCGTTAAAGAGGTGATGGGGGAGTGGTGTAACCATTGTGCGTAACAGCCCTGGCAGCCTCTGCAGCGACCTAGAAATACATTATCCTATGAGATTAACTAGGACTGACGACCCTAGAATGGATCATGTTTGGGAATGATACAAGGAAGGTACCTTAGTTTCCCAATACTGCTGTTTGAAATGGACTAATAACTACTCGGTAATCATGCTCATCATCGCACCGCATGTGCCGGGTAGATGTGGAGCACTGAGGGAGGTATGCATCCGCGAACGTAAGATAATGTCACATGAGGGTGGTTTGGCAAGGGCATTCATCATGACTGCATTCATACTTGCATTAATAAGAGTATTTAGAATTGTTGCTTGTATTGCTTTATCATTACTGCTTGACTGAGTTGATAACACGTTAACCTATGCCTTATTGTTCCACTGAGTTGATCACTCACTCCCACATTATGGGACGGTGTTGTACACACCAACCAGATTTGTTGAGTTTCAGGTGATGGCGATGCCTATGAAGCAGAGTCAGACTACTACTATGATGTTGAGGAAGAGTTCTCTTACATATAACCCTCTGACAGGTCTATGAAGACCTGGTAATGTATTGATGGGGCTATGGTACTTGGGATAGAAGACATTATACTTCCTCGCATTTGGTAAATTTTAGAATTGTACTTGTAATTATTTAACCTGGTAACTTTATCACACTCTGGAGACTCACCACAGTTTTTATATTTTATATGTCTATCACAGTCTTCCGCTTGCAATTTAACTGTCTCTGGAGTATGATATGCTGTTTTGGCTTAATCTCACTCAGGTTCAATGCATGAATACAGTCAACATTCAATCATCATTCATTTTGTTGCATAAGTGATGTTCTGGAACTCGAGAGTTGAGTTACTACTTGACCCCCAATTTTCAGGGCGTTACAAGATGGTATCAGAGCATGATTTGGATTAAACCGGACCTGGGTTATGGTCACACGACGCACTCTGAGGCACTCTAACTTAGGAGGGGGAGACGAAACATCTAAACCGACTTAGGATTTTCCAAATTCGCCGAACGGCGAAACCGACCGAAATCGACCGCTGAGATTGGGCCCGTACACACCCATGCTCACGCGAAACGATCCCAAATGACTTCTAGACCGTCAGTCGACGGGTTTGAGTCGTTCCCTAAAAACGAATGTCCTTAGGTTGTGGGTCAACCACAACACCTTACACTTCATCTCAAAGCCTAAAACCCCTTTTATCCAATTCCTTCAAATTCTCTCCTTGCACCACTTCATTCTTTAATTTTTTCTAAATCCTTTCATATCAGATATAAATTCTAACATATAAATGATGAAGAATAATACTTAAACAAAAAAAAAAAAAAAAAAAATTTTTTTTTTTTACTATAAATAGTGAATATATGTAGAAATTGGACTTTTGACCATTCAAATTATGGAATCTCGTGAAATAAATGGGTTAGTTGGATAGATTAGCAACTCCTACCCCAAAATCATATGCCACATATCATATAAACTCATTATGGTTTGTAAATTGGCTCCGAAAATACCTTAAATGGAGTCGGGGGCCAAACGGAGCACTTGCAGGGGGACCCAGGGTGGGACCCATATTTTTTGGGGCCTAGGGGTCACGAGGACCTTACCCAAATGGCAAGTCATCGCCAACCACTCCAAAAGTCGGCGAGGCCCTCCCCAAGTCGGCGAGGCCTCCCCGGGTTTCGGGCCCGGCCGAGCGGGCCAGTCGGGCTAATCATGTTTGGGGCCTAGGGGAACCCCCTGGTATATGGGCCGTCCCTTAAAACCTTCCCAAACTAGTACTTCTTTCACAAATTAGTACTCCCTTAAAACCTTCCCAACCTCTCTTTTAATCGCCCATTCCATTGTTTTCTGTTAAAACCCACACCCCTCCATCGTTCATAGCAACACCTACCCTCTACCCTTTTCGTTTTTCCTCATTTGAGTTCCCACACCCCCTCATTTGAAGCTCAAAACCGTGTAAGCTCTTAACCCATCCTATTTCTTCATTTCCTTTCTTCAAACCCTATCTTTTGGGGCTTTTACAATCCCTGTTGAGGTTCAAACTCGTGGAGAATCAAAAGTTCCAACCCCTATATTAGGATCTTTATGTTTTCATGTTGATGGAATGTGTCGAATGTTTGGCAAGTTAAAGTTGTACGCGACGATTGTGAATTCCTTCCACCCCTCCACCATTACTCCTCTTGGCCTCACCATTTCACACCCATATAAACACAAAATCCACATTTTTTTGTGTCCCATAACTTTCATAACCTCCGAATGTTAGGACGTTTAGGACCCGTTTGGCCAATTGCATTAGGTAAGATTAAGGTGGCTAGAATTGTAAAAGTAACAATAAATGTATGTAAAATGTATGTGTAAGGTATGGTCCCTAGATTGGGTGTATCCCATGTTTTCCAATACCATGTTTGGAGTGTATGCAATTAAAAGTAAATTCCGAAATTCCCTTTCCAAGTACACTTAGAAATTCATTATCCTGGGATTTGGAAATCCCATCTCACACTTCCAACACAAGACTCATTTTCCAAAGCCTATAAAATTAATCTCCTCCCACCCTCCTACCAAACATGCCACTCCAAATCTTGAAGTGGGATTAGCAATGCAGTCCCATTTAAGATAATAGGCCCTAGAGTTTTGGACCTACAGCGGTGCTCCTAGATTTCGACAGGCCTGACCGTGTAGGAAACCCAACAAATTTATAATGTGAACCTTAGGACCCTCTTCGTTGGAATGAGTATATGTGAAATGCTCGAGCGTCAAGTACAGGCAACTCAGTTCCAATTAGACAACTTTGACCCTAGGTGATAAGACCCTTTCTGTATTAGAAATGATGTGAACTCATCTAGCGTAAGAGCATAGACTTTGGACTACACCTATGGATTTCCACTACTCCTAAATTAAGACTAGACCACCGGTTACATTGGAAAATGCAAGATACCGATAGATGTAGCTAGGTCAAATCAATACACCCCTTTGATCTGGGTGGCGCAGCGAAAGCGTGGTGAACCCTACCCCACTGGCCCAAGATCGAAACTGTGCTCGTTAAATACGAACATTATAGAAGCCCTAGCAAGTTCTACTATGAGAAACCGTTTTAGGATGATCTAGTAAGATTTGATTCACCATTTCCTTGGACATAGATAATAACGAGGACTCTCTTAGACTAAAACCAAAAGGGCAACCTTAGAAATAGGCAATTTGAGCCTTTCAATGATGGACATTCCCTAAGTTTTTAGAGTGATCGGTCTACGAAGATACTGAAATATAAACTGCGAAGCATTCGCGGCTTGACCCAATTCTCAATCCTGGGTGACTACCAATGGACTCACTGCTTGGCCGAGCAGAGGACCAGGATCCACCAGGATTCGGAAGGGATACGATGAGCTTTCTACCCTGGCCCGGTAGATGATCGATGTATCGAGATCAAGCCTACTATAACCGTCTCTCCGTGTTGGTCAAACAATGAAAACAGCTATCTTACTTTAAATAATTGGGGATTGTCGTCAAGACTCCAAATAGGTAAAGAAATAAATTGTAGCAAACCATCAGGGTATGAGAAATGGATAAAGAAATAAGTTTTAAGGAGGGTAGACTAAAATTAATAAGGCTAGTATATACCCTACCACGCGTAGAAACTCGAAATCAATAAAACTTAGGCAAAAGAAATAAGTAAATCTTTCCTTATTACCCTTAGGCAATTTCGGGGACGAAATTTTGTTTTAAGGGGGGTAGATTGTAACATCCCGGATTTTTGCCACTTGGAATTAGACGTCCTTCAGCAATGGGTCAATCCTAACACCTGATTAACTTCTCAAACACTCAATTTAAAGGTCTCAAATTTCTTCTTCAAACCATTTTCCTGAAAACCTCATTTTTCCTTCACAAATCTCATCTCTCACTATCTTATCCTTCAAACTTGTTTAAGTGCTTTCATGTTACTTGAAGTTTAGGTGAATATAACAACTCGGAAAAATTAGGTTATGAAATAACTAACCGAAAGCATGTTATAGGTTACCAAACTGCCGTATACGAAAGCTTAGCGAATCCATCGACTCCGTTACGATTCTACGAAAAAAGGTGCGGACTTTAGGTGTATAGGTTATGGTTTTCAACGCTTTCAATGTCATATAATGATAGATTCATGATCTGCATGCAATTGCACATGTACAAAGTGCTGTCTGTTTTTCGTTTCGATTAAAGATGAAAAATATGGAATTTTACATATTCTAGGTATTTGTAGAAAGTACCATATACGTATAATCTTTGAAAATGTGTTTGCCATGATTATTTACTGTATGAATATATTATATATGGATAAAATACTCATTTTTGTATTTCCTGTTTATATGGTGCTTTATAACATGCTTTGTAACATGCTTTATGATATGTTTGTTAACATGCTTGACTTACTTTGTTCTCCACATGCTTTGGAATATGGATTGATTGCTTTTGGGACTATGATTTTAGTCCAGACAATCGGTACCCGACTTGAGATCGTGGTTGAGATTCATTTCGCCACGTAGAATGTGTTTGACGAACCCGAGTCGTACTTTAGTTGGCGACAGTGGTTAGGCCACGCGAAGTGCTTATGCACTTCATGTCGTTCAATTGATTGTGCGCTCGAGCTAGTCAGGCTCGTCAAGTAACCCGATCTGTCTAATGTATGTTCACCAAGTTTGGACGCTACTGCTTGAACCTAAGGTACCAAACTTACCAGTGAAATCCCTTTTAACCATGGTACCTCGATCCGCTAAGACTCATGAGCCGGGCATGGTGGTATGGGACACCGTGGTCGAGCTGTCGGCCTACGCTGGGACCATGTGCCTCCCCGTAGTGACCAGTGAGCAACCAGACTCGTGAGCTGATTATGGTGGTATGGGACACTATATTCGTGTTGTTGGCCTACATTGATAAGGTGATGGGGGAGTGGTGCAACGAATGCGAGCAACAGCCCTGACAGCCCTTTGTAGTGACCTCGAGCATACTCTGAATTGCGGTAAGGCGACGAGTTTTGCCACAGTGTATAGAGTATGAACTAGGTCTGTATCTGTATAGTGATGAACCGTTAAAGAGGTGATGGGGGAGTGGTGTAACCATTGTGCGTAACAGCCCTGGCAGCCTCTGCAGCGACCTAGAAATACATTATCGTATGAGATTAACTAGGACTGACAACCCTAGAATGGATCATGTTTGGGAATGATACAAGGGAGATACCTTAGTTTTCCAATACTGCTGTTTGAAATGGACTAATAACTACTCGGTAATCATGCTCATCATCGCACGGCATGTGCCTGGTAGATGTGGAGCACTGAGGGAGGTATGCATCCGCGAACGTAAGATGATGTCGCATGAGGGTGGTTTGGTAAGGGCATTCATCATGACTGCATTCATACTTGCATTAATAAGAGTATTTAGAATTGTTGATTGTACTGCTTTATCATTACTGCTTGATTGAGTTGATAACATGTTAACCTATGCCTTATTGTTTCACTGAGTTGATCACTCACTCCCACGTTACAGGACGGTGTTGTACACACCAACCAGATTTGTTGAGTTTCAGGTGATGGCGATGCCTATGAAGCAGAGTCGGACTACTACTATGATGTTGAGGAAGAGTTCTCTTACATATAACCCTCTGACAGGTCTATGAAGACCTAGTAATGTATTGACAGGGCTATGGTACTTGGGATAGAAGACATTATACTTTCTCACATTTGGTAAATTTTAGAATTGTACTTGTAATTATTTAACCTGGTGACTTTATCACACTCTGGAGACTCACCACAGTTTTTATATTCTATATGTCTATCACAGTCTTCAGCTTGCAATTTAACTGTCTCTGGAGTATGATATGTTGTTTTGGCTTAATCTCACTCATGTTTAATGCACGAATACAGTCAACATTCAATCATCATTCATTTTGTTGCATAAGTGATGTTCTGGAACTCGGGAGTTGAGTTACTACTCGACCCCCGATTTTCAGGGCGTTACAAATGAGTGGATCCAACAGTTCCTATTTGTCCGCCATAGTGGTTTGCCAAAGCCAATCTCAAATCATTGCCCTATTATGTAAGAATCTGGCGAGAACAAGGTGTGCCAAGACGGTTGGATCAGCCGATTTTAATTAATTTCTAATTAAAACCACAAGTCACAAGTCACAAGTATGAAAAGAAATAAAAATCCCACAAGTTAAGAGTATTAAGTACAATATAGATGTCATCTATACAAAGAAGGTTTTCCAAAACCCTTTTTTACTTTTAAGTTTAGTTTTAAAAGTTTTTTAGTGTGTGAGTTTCACACCAACTTTAACGAAGGATCAACAACATTTTAAGTGAAAGTAAACAAATAAAGGTTTGGTTTTAACTTGACGTTTTAAGTTTTTTAGTATGTGAGTTTCACACCATTATAAAAAAATTTTAAAAAAAAAAAAAAAAAAAAACAAACAAACATTGTAGCGTACGCTACACGTTACGTAGCTATAGTGTACACTATTTAGCTATTTACACCATTTAGTTACGTTATGTAGCGATACAGCAACGCTACGCTATGAGCACTATTTGAAACACTGCTGATGATACATTACTCTTCTGTAAAGCAAAAGAATCCATGGTAGACCTTCTCAGTATGACCATATGCTTGTTTCAGGTAGTTTTTGGGTTGAATGTGAACCTTTCTAAGAGCAAACTTTTTGGTTTAAATATTCCCTCTAAGCTTTTAGTCAGGTTGGTTGGGTCTCTTGGTTGTGGTGTGGGGTCCCTGCCCACTTCGTATCTAGGCCTTCCTCCAACTGTGGGTAAACCAACATTGCATGTGTGGTTTAAGATTATAGAGAGAATGAAAAGAAAACTAACCCCCTTGGAAGAGTCAGTTCATTTCTCTTAGGGGTAGAATTTCTTTGATTAAGGCTTCCCTTTCCAATCTTCTGATCTATTTTTCATCTTTGTTCCATTGTCCTATGTCGATTCTTCTCCGTATTGACAAACTTCGCAGGGATTTTCTATGGTGGGGAGGTGCTGCCTCAAGGAAGTTTTCGTTGTTGAACTGGAAGGAAGTTTGCTCCCCCTATTATGAAAGGGGAGTCAGAATTAAGATTTTGGAATTAGTCAATGAAGCCCTATTGGGCAAATGGACTTGGAGGTTTGGTTTAGAGGAGGAGAGTCTCTGGAAAAGGGTGTCTTTTGCCAAAAATGGGTTGGTTTTCCATGGCTGGTGGACTAAATCCTCTTCTCTATATCGGGTTTCCAGTCTTTAGAAAGGAATTTCTAAGGTCGCTCCCATAGTATTTGATAGGACAACTTTTGTAGTAGGAGAGGGACTAAGAATCAGATTTTGATTAGATCCATGGTGTGGTAATTCCCCCATTTCCAGAGATTTTACTGCTCTAGTCGCTGTGAGCTCGGTGTCGGACATCGCAGTGGCTGATTATTTTATTGGAGAGAGCGAAAATGGTGTTTGGATTCCTCCTAGGTGGAACCTGTCGAATTCCAGAGTCCAGGAATTCACATCTCTTTTACTTCGAGTGCAAGGCTTCTTCCCTTCTTTGAGTTCGAAAGATCGGAGGATCTAGACTCTCGCAAGTTTGGGCTCCTTTTTAGTGTGGTCCTTCTACAGCTCAATTTACTGCCCACTTCACATCCATTAATAGATACGATAGCCCAATACATTGATCTAAAACCTTGCTAATCAATGAACTTTTGAGTTTTATGTTTCAAATTTCCCTTTTTTAGGGACTTCAACATTTTGGAAATGGTGAGCATTTTTGAAATTAGCTCAATTGTGACCAACGTTGTCAAATGGCATAAGCGATCACATGTGTGACCTAAGGAGGCTATGTGCATATGTGATTGCATAATCACATATACGATCGCACAACCTCTAAAACTTTTTTATTTGAAAATTTATGTAAAAATACCACAAGTGTAGGGAATTTTAAATATATATATATATATAGTTTTATTACCAATTTCATTAAAATTTTGTTATATTTATTACGTCTAACAAGTCAACAAATAAGTACTCAAATGAACACATATATTAAAAAATGTTGAAAAAAAAAAAAAAAAACATAGAAATTTTATTGATGCGATTTTGAACAGAATAAGAGAGTTAAGAGAGAATGAGAATATTAGAGAGAGAGAGAGAGAGAGAGATAGTGAGAGAGAGATTAAGAGAGTTGAGAGAGAATGAGAGTGTTAAAGTGAGAGAGTTAAGAGAGATTGAGAGAATTAGAGTATTAGAGTGGTAGAAAGAGTAAGAGAGTAATAGAGTAATAAAGGAAAATTGAGGGGGGGAAGAAATCTAAGTCCCAACGGTCAGATTTGCCATCACATATTTGTGGCTTATGCGGTCACAAACTTCTTTTTGCGACTGCATAATGCCTAACAGTACAAAAACCGCATATGCATAATCAGTGTAGTCATATCATATGTGATCACAATCAGTGTAGTCATATGTGATCACATATGCCATTTGGAGACCATAGACCGTGTATGCCACTATGGCATTCTACACACTTTAAGTAGAGATTGTAGCTACTTGCTAGGGGCCTTGAGCCCCTTCAAGAGACTATGCATTATGGAGCATGGGGGTGTGTGCCCTATGCAATTCTTAACAAGCGCATGCACATGCCAAGCCAAGCTAGGCTCGGGCTCAAACGTGGGTGTGTGCATGTATGAAATCTTCTTCTTCTTTTTGAGAGAGAGAGAGAGAGAGAGAGAGAGAGAGAGAGAGATACTGAAATTTATTAAGAGGCCCGGCAAAAAGCAGGGAAAGAATACAAGGACACTTTAATTTTGAAATTAATATCTTTTACCATTTCTCTGCACGTGCAGGGGAGTGTTAAAGTCCCTTGATATACATTGATATGCCGTCCTCTAAAGGCTTGAGCTTTTAGAGAAAGTGGTGATTTGACACTTTCCATTACAATGTGTTTTAAAAATCCTTTTCAGTTTCCCTTGTTTGAATTTCGAAATTAAAGTTTAAACCATTTTTATTTTTTCTCTATTTATGCAACACATATAGATGTTGCAAGCAAAGAGAAAAAAATGTATTCTTTTCTCTACTTCTTTTCATCTCCTACAGACAGGTCTTTTGCTCCATTGAATTGACTTGCTAGTGCAAGCAAGGTTAATTTTTCTGACACTATTGTGCGGCCGGTTTTTGGTCCTGCTATTAACCGGAGCACCTTTGAGGGGCAAAAACTGTCCTAAGCTATGACCACAATCTTTTGCAGAAAAGTACCTTAAGAGAGTTTCAGCCCAGCTTCGAAATCTGTGAGTTCCGAATGAGTATTGTGTTGAACCCCCATTGTAGCCTTTTATTCAACAGAACTATATGAGAAAATTACGGCCCTCTTTGATAGACACCTAAAAGTGAGTTGATCTCATTTCAGTTAACAGTAATACATAATGAGTTCATGTTAACAGTGATATGTATTAGAGATCAAGATCCCTAATACAAATTTATTGTTAGCTAAAATGAGATCAACTCAGTTTTAGACATCTACCAAACTGTTAGACAGGCTCTCATTCCTTGTATAGCCCTTTCCATGTATTGCTTATATACCTTGTATAGTTCGTAGAGGATTTTGGTTTTATTATTTTTCCTTATATACATGACTGTAATTTCTATATATTCAACCCTTTTGGGTTGTCTCAAATACACAAAAAAGAAGAAGGAGAATCATTCTCTTCAAAACCTCCATTGTTCTTGGTTTGTTTACATGGTATCAGAGCCAAGTTGATCCGAAACTGCTCCTGCATCATCCGGTCACCATCCCTGCTGCGTCGCCCCCATTCTGCTTTGCATCATCCGACCGTCCTGCGTCGTCCGGCCACCCCTACTGCGTCGTCCGACCACCCTTGCGTCATCTGGCCGCCCTTCCTGCGTCGTCCGACCGATCCTACGACGTCCGGTACCTCTTCTGCTTCAGATCCGCTCGTCCCAGCCCGGATACTGCTCGTCCGACGCCCTTCTGCTTCAGATCTACTCGTCCGGCGCCCCTCTGCTTCAGATCTGCTCGTCCCTGCTCGTCCCTGCTCCAGATCTGCTTGTTCCCGGATCTATTTTTGCTCCCAGATCTGCCGAGTCCTGCTCGTCTAAACCGGATCTGCATCGTTGTTGTTGCTATTTTTTCCATCTTGTTCCGGATCTGCTGTCGCACCTTATTTCATGCGAACCCGTTCTTTGTTCTGTTGCTCCGGATCCGATCTTGTTGCTCCAAGATCTGCTCTTATTCTTTATTCTTTGTTGTTATTGCATCAGATCCGGAAACTAAAATTGCTTGGGTATATCCTGTTGTACGGTACACCTAATGCCTTCTGTTGCATCTCTGTAAGTACTTTACATTACTTTAGATCAATGGACAAGAACTCATCAAGTATAGAGGCCCCACGTTGTAGTTTTGATGGTACCAACTATTCTCTATGAGCCACCCATTTTCAGAACTTTCTCAAGGGTCGGGGTTTGTGGGGACTCATTGATGGATCTACTCCAATCCCCACTTCCACAGATACCGACAAATTAGCTGACTGGGACATGAACAATGGACGGATTATTACCTGGATCCTCGATTCGGTCGATCGGTCCATTGCTATTGGCCTCACCCTCATCGCACCTTGCTAAGGCAATGTGGGAGCATCTCAGAACAATTTATCAACAGAGTAATGCGGCCCGATTATATCGCCTGGAACAGGATCTCGTTAACCTTACTCAGGGTGATGATAGTATACAATCATTTTACTCCAAAATTGTCACTATTTGGACAGAAATGGCTATGATAGATCCAACCTTTCCTCATGATTTTAAGATATTCCAATCTATGCGTGAGAATGCGCAAGTACGACAATTCCTTATGAAGTTGCGTCCAGAATTTGAGCATTGTCGGGCTGCTCTCTTGAACCGTAGCCCTCTTCCTTCATTGAATTCAGTTATTAATGATTTATTGGCTGAGGAACAACGACTGAAAGTTCTCTCTCTTCCTTCCTCAACTCCGGGATCATCTGATATGGTGCTTGCTGTGTCTACCACTACACCAACACGTGGTTCCACTCCTTTAACTTGTCGTGGCTGCAACAAGGTGGGTCATGTTGTCGCTCAATGCAAAGAATGGTGCGCGTATTGTCGACGGACTGGTCATGGTATTCAGGACTGCCGTACACGTGCCTATGCTTCTTCTTTCGGCCGTGGACGTGGTGGTCGTGGTCGTGGCCGTGCTCTTGCTGCTACTACTGCCACTATTTCTTCCGAGCCTTCTGTTAGTGATTCTCCATCGATAGTTTCTGCTGAAGGTTTTTCATCTCCGTTGACTCCTGCGATGCTCCAACAAATCGTTCAGGCCCTTTCTGCAGCCGGTATGTCAGATATATCTCCATCTTCTACATGGTTCTTCGATTCGGGTGCTTCCAATCATATGACCGGTGCCGTATCCCATCTTCGTGACATTCGTCCCTACACCGACAATCAGGCTGTTTCCACTGCGAATGGCACTAGACTACCTATTCAGTCTGTTGGATCATTGACTTTCTCTCCTTCTACTCATCGCCAGTTCACCCTTCGTGATGTGTTTCATGTCCCTAACCTTTCTTCCAATTTAATTTCCGTTGGTCAACTCACATCCAATAAGTGCTTGGTCATATTTCTTCCCAACTGTTGTTTTGTGCAGGATCTGGCAATGGGGAAGGTACTTGGGAAGGGTAGGCGGCATGGTCGTCTGTGACGTCTTTGGACTTTGATCCATCTGTCACTCGGCTCGTTGTTTCTTTTCTCCATCTTCATCAAATATTACTTCAAACAAATAAATTGTGGAAAGCGTGGCACTTTCGCTTTGGGCCATCCACATTCGATCGGTTACTTCATTGATTTCTTCGGCATGTTAGGGAATATTTCTCTTAATAAAAATGATTTGGATTATTCTTGTTCTTCCTGTTGTCTTTCAAAAAGTAAATGTATTCCATTTTCTCACGAGTACTACAAAATCATCTTCTATGTTTGAACTTGTGCATACGGATGTGTGGGGTCCATCACCAATTATGTCTCTCTACGGATTACGATATTATGTTATATTTATTGATGATTTCACACGTTACACTTAGATTTACTTTCTGCAATCAAAGTCACGGGTTTTTGAAAAATTCAAGTTATTTCACTCTATGGTGGAAACTCAATTTCGGGTTCCTGTTCAAACTCTCCGCTCTGACTCAGGGGGGGAATATATCTCAACCGAATTTCGTACATTTCTTCAAGGTCATGGGATTATTCATCAGACCACATTCGATACTCCACAACGAATCCGGGAGGGTAGCGAACGGAAAAATCGTCATATTGTTGAAAGCGCCAACACCACGATGACAACTATGAGTGTTCCTCGTTCTTTCGGGCGAAAGCAATGTTACATTGATCTACTTGATCAACCGAATGCCAACCAAAGTTACTGATGAAATCTCCGTACTTTGTTCTCACTAGCTTACCTCCTGCATATTCTACATTTCGTGTTTTTGGTTGTATCTGTTATGTTCACCTGGCTTCACGTAAACGTAACAAACTATCTCCAAAATCAGTCAAATGTATGTACTTGGGATATGGGGAAACTTAGAAAGGTTTTCGATGTTATGATCCTGTTTCTCGTTGTGTTCGGGTTTCACGAAATGTTGTTTTTCTTGAACACATTGCCTTCCATTCATCTCTTCCTCCTCCGCCAACTCCATACTCTCCTGGTCTAACCACCTTTCTTGAAATTCCGTTTGCCTCAAGTACTCCTCCTCGTCCGTTGCAGGTTTCCTCACGTCGACCACGTATAGATCCATCACCTATTACTCAACCCGAATCTCGTGCACATTGCGGATCCGAACCTACCTCGATACGTTTCGCTCGTGAACATCGAGCGCGTGATCGCTTGATATGCTCTATGTCTGCCATGAATGCTACTCTGGATACTTGTTTACAGTTCCTACTTCATACTCTCAGGCAGTCACTCATGATTGTTGGAAGAAGGCTATGGCAGAAGAACTTGCGGCATTGGATGAAAATCATACGTGGGACATTGTCACTCGACCCGCTGACCAACAGCTAATTGGTAGCAAATGGGTTTATTCTGTCAAGCTCAAGTCTGATGGATCGTTGGATCGATACAAGGCTCGACTTGTTGCTCAAGGATACAAACAGGAATACGGAATTGATTACGATGAGACTTTCGCTCCTGTGGCCAAGATGAAAACTGTTCGTACGCTTCTGGCTATATCTTCTGTTCGCTCATGGCCACTCGCTCAGATGGATGTGAAAAATGCCTTTCTGCATGGAGATCTTCAAGAAACCGTATATTTGAAACCTCCTCCTGGCTCTTTAATTCCTGACAATAAGGTATGTCGCCTAAAGAAAGCCCTATACGGCCTCAAACAGGCACCTCGGGCATGGTTCCAACGCTTTCATAATGTCGTTACTGATGCTGGCTTTACTCAAAGTAGTCATGATCCATCCTTATTTTTGCGCACCACTGCTCGAGGAATTGTCATTGTTCTTGTCTATGTTAATGACCTCCTTCTGACTGGTAGCAATGCTACTGGTATCTCGGCTTTAAAAGAAGTTCTGCAATCCTCCTTCAAAATGAAAGACCTCGGTCATCTCACATACTTTCTTGGGCTTGAAATTTCACGTTCTAAGCGAGGGATCCTGGTCAGCCAGCGTAAATATACCAAGGATCTTCTTGCTTTGGCATCATTGACGAATCAGAAGACAGTTCAGACTCCCTTAGAACTTAACGTTCAATATGGTCGTGACGATGGTGATCTCCTTGCACAGCCCGACTTATACCGTCGTTTGGTTGGGAGTCTGGTTTACTTAACTATGACTCGCCCTGATATTGCCTACGCTGTCCAAGTCGTCAATCAGTTTGTTTCTGCACCTCGGACTCTTCATATGACTGTCGTGTTGTGCATCCTAAGGTACCTTCGTGGAACTCTTGATCGATCCCTGTTCTTCTCCTCCACGGCAACTCTGGACCTTCGTGCTTATTCGGATGCGGATTGGGCCGGATGCGCTCTCACACAACGGTCTACCACTGACTATTGTGTTTTTCTCGGCACTTCTCTCATCTCTTAGAAGTGTAAGAAACAGACCACTGTTTCCAAATCAAGCACCGAAGCTAAGTATCGGGCGATGTCCGCTGCGTGTAGTGAGCTTGTCTGGTTACGTGGACTTCTTTCCGACTTGGGCGTTCCTCTACAGAATCCTACTCCACTCCATGTTGATAATCTAAGTGCTATTCAGATTGCCTCTAACCCGGTTTTTCATGAACGGACGAAGCATATTGAAGTTGACTGTCATTTTATCCGCGAGAAATTTTAGTCTGGGCTCATTTCTCTTCCACATGTTGCATCTCATGATCAAATTGCAGACATTCTCATCAAGTCCCTCACTTCTGCTCGTCACTCATTTCTAGTTAGCAAACTATTACTTATCGATGACCCGCATTAGTTTGAGGGGGGATGTTAGACAGGCTCTCATTCCTTGTATAGTCCTTTCCATGTATAGCTTATATACCTTGTATAGTTCGTAGAGGATTTTGGTTTTATTATTTTTCCTTATATACATAACTGTAATTTCTATATATTCAACCCTTTTGGGTTGTCTCAAATACATAGAAAAGAAGAAGGAGAATCATTCTCTTCAAAACCTCCATTGTTCTTGGTTTGTTTACACAAACAAGTAAATTGGACTGCAAGCGTTTTTGTTTAATCAAAGAAGAAATGAAAAAAAAAAAGGAAGATATTTCCCGGCATTGAAAATGAATGAGCCCTTAGCCCTTAAATTGCAGTTACATCTCTTTTACATCCAACTTGAATGCAAGGTGCCATTAGTATCAACGCTAAGGGAGTTTATCAGGAATCAAGCAACGCTCAAGATGATAGCTCATATAGTAACCTCAGGTTTCTAGTTTGTAGAAGTGAACCCCACACCTCAGTGATCCAATCCATTGATATTATGGGTCCAGCTGTGGAAAGACCATCTGCCAACAGCCTCCCAGATGGGAAAATCCTGACCCTTTGAATTGATGGCAAGAACATAGTCAATTGAGAAAGAAAATACAGCCATGTTCCAAGCTCAACCCGAAAAACGACAAAATATTCGATGGCTAGGATCTTCCAATCTGGGGAAGTTTTGATGTGTGGCACATCACATTAACAGTTTTGATAAATGAACCATGGGACCCCCTTGTACAAACTGAAAACCTGAGTGTCTTTTATGAATTCCCACCCCAAGCATTGTGCAATACCTTTATCTAATTTGGTTATATCTATTTTGTCAGACTAATAATTGCAATTCAATTAGATAGTGCGCAAAAACACCCACAATATAAAGTATAAACCAAAACAAGAAAGATCGATGGATCAAAGGAAAAACCTCGGCTGTAAGTCTACATCGAGCCCAAAGAGGTCCTCAGCAGGATCAAAATCAGGCTGTCAAAAGAAAATAAAATTAGAATAACTACAATGAAAATGGGGTAAGTGCACTTGCTCACTCGCCTCACACATGGAAACAATGTACGCGTGTGTGATATCGAAGCTGTTCATCATAGAGTAGATGCCAGATGTACAACTTAAGGCCAATAGATCAGTTCAACCGCATGCATACAGAACAAATGAACACTTAAGAGGAACTGACGAACGGTCTAGATTCGATCGACAACATGTGGCCCACCTGAGAATCATATCGATCTGATTCCTAGGCAAGGTGTCTAAACACCTGGGATCACCTGATGAACGGATCCAATATGACACACGTATGGCGCATTTCCACGTGTGAGGTGAATCCACTTCCTTCAGCAAGTGCAATCGGCAATACTCGTGAAACACGGAAATGTAGTGAGAATTCTGCCGGAATTCGACGGCATGCTTTTTTATTTTTTTATTTTCAATAATTCTTATAAAACTGGAATACGGCACTTTCCTGATTGATTTTCATACAACCATTTTCCGTAGTGGGAAGTGGAAAGGTACCAGAATGTACTTTTTCAATTCGAAAAGAAATGGAAAATGGTTGTGTAGAAATAAAAAAGGTGGGTGTAAATATCAATTCCATATTCATTGTAAGAAATGAGAAGGAAAGAAGGGGAAAAGAGCTTTGCCTGGCTCTGTTTTCGAAGGGAAGCTGAGTCTTCGTTCATGGAAGACGATGAAGCGATCCGGACCGTCCGATTTGAATGGAAAAGAATCCAGAAATTTCCACTTCTCCGTCTCCATTGAGGAACCAAGCATCGAAGAGACGAACAGACTGAGAGCATTTGGAGAGACTGAGAGCATTTGGAGAGAGAGAGAGAGAGAGAGAGAGAGAGAGAGAGGGAGGGAGTTCGTTTTGCCTCTGTCGCGACTGAGGTTTTAGGGTGTGTCGCTACCCACTGAAGACCAAATGCTCTGTGCTCAGATGTTCGGATAATTTGAACCGTCCATATTCTCATTGCTACCATCAATTAGCTATTTTCCTATGATCACATTTCATTGAAGATCCTAAACTTTTATTTTTATAGTGAATGCAAGCCGTTGGAAAATTTATTTTCGTTGTTTTAAATTTATCAAGATACCATGATGGACACAATCATCTGATCAGAAGAATTTTATTTTGGTGGTTTGTATAATATAGAGTCACGAAATGGACGGTTCTGATCATTTAACTACTCAGCATGTGAGACGCAGTTATGTGGCGACACACGCTGCAATCTGAGTCGCGACGGAGGAAAAACAGGCTCAGGTGTAGGCCAGAAAGACTCCTTGGTTAGTTTACCACCGTTTTGAACATGGAGGTGTCTAATCATCTTCACATGTGGCACTCATGTATTGATATCAAGTCCATTCAAATCGTGGTTCATATTGTGTATTAATCATATCTCTAAAAATTAAACTGATCGATAAATACTAAGAATCCAATTGATGACTATTTAATGGACGGTTAAAATTAAATAGTGAGTGATCCATATTGGAAGTTAAGAATCAGATGATTACTGTTATATTATCAGTGAATTTTTGGATTATGTTCCATCACAGTTGGGTCAGAGGTTTGGACGGTCTGGATTGCCGTAATACTAGTCCATGTGAGCGTTTGAAGAGTCACCACCATTTTTTAAAGGTGCTAAACTAACGTAAGAGCGTACGCCGCACGTGTCAAAATAACGAGTGTGGAGGACACTGAAGCCGTATAGCATACTGAACAGACGGTGTAGATGGTTTGGCCAAAGACAAAAGGCCATAGGATGTTGTACTGTCAGATGGGCCGCGCGTTTGCTTTTTTTTTTTTTTTTACTTGAATTTTTTGGATGGTGTAAGGAGGTTTGCTCCAGTACATCCCGACATATTACAGGAGGATACGTCGGGACTTTAGCCTTTAAATCTGGGTTATCTTGCAATGATCCAGACCGTTTAATATGATAATCTCACCCTCTACAGGAATGATGATAAAGAAAACGACCCATATTGGATATTGGACGACCTAAACCCTCGATTTTCGGCCTACAAAATTATGATAAAGGAAACGACCCATGTTCGAAAGAAGGTTGTCTAAGGAATAAGTGATTTCAATAATCCAATATGTTGGATTTTTTCATGGTCCAATATAAGGTGAGGCCCATCATATAAACGGTTTGGATCATTGTAACGTTTATTCATATGTACTGAGTAAAAACCAAGATGCACGGGACTGTACAATCCTCTCTTGTGGTCGAGAGAGGGACAGAAAGGCGCCGTTTTCGGTTGTTCTCGATAACTGTTATTTGCGAAGGCTCCTCGAGCGAGGAAAGATAAAGTGGTCATTCGCGGCATCGTGACAACATTCTCCATGTTTGTACGATAGATCGGGGTACTTCATCTTGTGGGGGCCACTGAGAACATATCCTGGCCTAATAATCAAGATGAACCACTTCTCAAGCGGACGAAGCGTGTACATTGAATACAGACCGTTCATCGTCTTTTTCAGCCATTCATTTTCTTCCTATTGGTTGCGCCCTTGATGAATTTACTGAACTTATTTTTCGACCAAAATAAGTTCGCAGTGGGACCCAACCATTCTCATAAGTGTGACACATTAGAGCGCGCGTGTTGCTGGTGCGAATCTCCCTGCTACAGTACGTTTCTGGAACGGGTCTGACAAGCATGGCCCATGGTTCAATGATTGAGCCATTCCACCCTTGATGGAGCACTTCCTGAAAATCCACCGTTGGATGATCCTTGTTGTAAAATCTCCTAGGACGGAAGAAGCTAATGAATGTATGCTTCTCTTCAATAACCATCCTTTAAGAAGCTGGAAACTGAAAGGTTAGGATTATTCTACTGAGAAGATTTTGGAAGAGTGGTCCATCGGTCATGACAAAACGTCCCAGATCACGTAATCATAGAGCCCACTTCTGCAAAATGAAAAATTCCTTGCGTGCTGTGTTGGATATGGGCCCGTAGATCTACTTATTGGGTGGAGGTGTTAACAAATCGAACAAAGTGGGGCTTGCCTTGGATCGGCCACTAGCTAACCTTGGTTTGAATTTGGCTCGGCTTGGTCCTCGAGCCTAACTAGCTAGCTCAGTTCGGTCGGCAGCTCAGGCCAATTCGAGCCAAGATCAGTCTATGCGACATTTTCATAAACGCGTGAACTTTCAATTTTTTATTGTCAAGCACCTTATAGGCAACATCAAAATTAAGAAAAGACAGAGTATTTGTTTTACTTACATACCTTCTTTACCACCAGCCGACACTTCATTGAGTCATTTCATCAAACACTTGGAAAGCAATATCAATATCAAAGTAAATGAAGTCATTTCATTGAGTCACTGAACTGGTTCGATCCGAGTTAAGTCGAGTTGAGCTCGAGCAAGCTCGAACTCAGTTCAAAATTTTTTCGAGCTCAAAAAATCAACTCAACTCAGCTCGAACTCAATTTCAAACTGAGCTAAATCAAACTTTTTCGAGTCGAATCAGGCGAGCTAACCAATCAAATTCGGTTTGTGTACAACCCTACTTATGAGTAACGGAGGCAGATTAGGTGGTGGCCTTGTGTGTTTATGTGTTGGGCACCGAATGGCCCAACATGATGTATGTCTTTTATGTCCTGGCTGTCCATCCATTTTTTCCACCTCATTTGGGGTAAGAACCAAAAAATGAAATAGATTCAAAAATCAAGTGGACCACACCGTAAGAAATAGCGGGGATGATGACAACCACCGTTGAAACTTTTCTAGGGCCCACCATTACGTTTATTTGTAACTCAACCTTATCACCCTAGGACATGGGGACCACTTGTACAAGCTCTAAGGCATGTTAAGATTGGTTGGTTCACGTATCAAATATATTTTGGTGGATTTATGATCAAAGATAAACAGAGCCATGAGAGCCCTATTTCGTTGCTTGGACCCTTGATCCAAGGGCCATTATATTTGATAGATCACTTTAAGAATATACAAAAATCCTTTCCCGACCACATGCATAATAATATTGGAATAAAAATAAAATAGGAATAAAGAATACAAACCATAACATAGAAATTTACGTGGTCTTTTCAGTATGTTAATCGATTTATACTAACCTACTGTGCTAAAAAATAAAAAATAAAAAAATCTAAAAAAAAAAAAAAACGGAAGCAGCTCTCAATGCAATAAGAGCTCTCTCTCTCTCTCTCTCTCTCTCTCTCTCCTCTCTCTCTCTCTCGACAAAATATATATTACCCAAGGTGTGCCAAAACGGTTACGTATAACGGTAACGGCACGAACCGATACGTAATACGGGGTCGTATCGGCCGATACGATTTTTTACACTCGTATCGCCGATACTGGCGTGTCAGATCGGCCGATCTGAGCGCAACGATCTGTTGACCAGTAATGGTGACCACCAGTAACGGTCGAAAAACGGTCATTTTTTTTTCCATTTTAAGCTCTTTTTTGCTGTTTTTCTTTTTTCAAATTTCTTGCTTCCAAAGTACTTCTCACCCCTTCTACTGCCAATTTTGACCAACCTTGGTTGAGTTTTTGTAATAAAAACGCATTGTATTGCGGCTTTTGTTGAATCGAAGCTCGGGGGGCCATTTTTTAGAAATTCCGAATTCGTAAAAAATAGGTATTTATACTTTTTTTTTAACATGTTTTGCTGTTTTAATCATGCCATATGATGTGTTAATCATAGTAGAACATATTAATGTGCATTTTGCAGATTTGGGGTGCCATTTAATATTTTTTTAATATTTTTTTCTATCTATGCATGTATTTTTACCCTTTTTTAAAAAATTCAAAAAATCAATTTTTAATGGTTGTTTTGTTGTTTTAAACATGTCATATGATGTGTTAATCATAGTAGAACATATTAATGTGCGTTTTACAGATTTGGGGTGCCATTTAATATTTTTTTATTATTTTTTTCTATTTACGCATATATTTTTACCATTTTCTTTAAAATTCGAAAAATCAATTTTTAATGGTTGTTTTACTGTTTTAATCATGCCATATGATGTGTTAATCATATTAGAACATATTAATGTGCATTTTACAGATTTGGGGTGCCATTTAATATTTTTTATTATTTTTTTCTATTTACGCATGAATTTTGAACCTTTTTTTTTTTAATTCGAAAAATCAATTTTTAATAGTTGTTTTGCTATTTTAATCATGACATATGATGTGTTAATCATAGTAGAACATATTAATGTGCGTTTTACAGATTTGGGGTGCCATTTAATATTTTTTTATTATTTTTTTTCTATTTACGCATGTATTTTTATCATTTTTTTTAAAATTTGAAAAATCAATTTTTAATGGTTGTTTTACTGTTTTAATCATGTCATATGATGTGTTAATCATATTAGAATATATTAATGTACATTTTACAGATTTGGGGTGCAATTTAATATTTTTTATTATTTTTTTTCTATTTACGCATGAATTTTGAACCTTTTTTTTTAAATTCGAAAAATCAATTTTTAATGGTTGTTTTGCTGTTTTAATCATGCCATATGATGTGTTGATCATAGTAGAACATATTAATGTGCGTTTTACAGATTTGGGGTGCCATTTAATATTTTTTTATTTTTTTTTCTATTTACGCATATATTTTTACCTTTTTTTTATTCAAAAAATTAATTTTTAATGGTTGTTTTGCTGTTTTAATCATGTCATATGATGTGATAATCATAGTAGAACATATTAATGTGCATTT
This sequence comes from Magnolia changhungtana, assembly GCA_030180095.1. NCBI lineage: Eukaryota > Viridiplantae > Streptophyta > Magnoliopsida > Magnoliales > Magnoliaceae > Magnolia > Magnolia changhungtana. The sequence continues at coordinate 2,272,167 of JASAUF010000156.1, forward strand.
TACAGATTTGGGGTGCTATTTAATATTTTTTTAATATTTTTTTCTATTTACGCATGAATTTTAACTCTTTTTTTTTTAAAATTCGAAAAATCAATTTTTAATGGTTATTTTGTTGTTTTAATCATGCCATGTGATACGTTAATCATAGTAGAAAATGTTAATGTGCATTTTACAGATTTGGGGTGCTATTTAATATTTTTTTTTGTATTTTCGAATTAGTGACTTTATATTTTTATTTGCATATATTGGATAGGTTTTGGAGCTTCTTAGGGTTTAGTATTTTAGTTAGAACATAAAATCATCTTTATTAACATAGGTCATACAGACATACACTCATCTACCTAAACTTAAAGAAATGTCTGGGTCTGGCCAACAACAAGTAAGTGAGGATATTGGATGGCAACATTGTGAGAGGGTTGGTGGTACTAGGCACCAAATGAAGTGCAACTATTGTGATAGACATGTGACTGGTGGAATTACCCGTCTCAAACAACATTTAGCACATCGAAAAGGTCAAGTTGCGCCATGTGCCAGAGTACCGAGAGAGATAATGCTTTTAATGCAAGCTAGTCTGGATGAGTCGAAGGGTAAACGTGCTGCTGTACAAAAGAAGAAAGATGATATTTTGGATGCAGCTCGACAGGAGGTGTTTGGTCCTGAATATATGAGCGTTCGTGATGAAGATATTATTGATTCTGACGAAGATTCAGATCGGGAATTAACTATAGCTGGGAGAGAGAGCTTGCGTGTAGCTCATGAAGAGGAAGAACGTCGCCGCATGTTTGGCACGCATGGGTCAGTGCGTGATAGAGGGGGGGCAGTGGGAGTGGGAGTGGGAGTGGGAGTGCAACTGGAAGTGCAACTGCTTCTGCAGGTGGGACTGAGGGTCCGGGGGGTAGGTTTGGTGGGTTACGACGTATGTTTGGGAGCCGACGACAGACATCTTCACGTGATGCCCCTATACGTGAAGATAAATAAGTAAATGAGTCTAGGAGACCCTCTATTGATCCATTCCTGTTTAGGAAAGAATCAACTAAACAAAAAAAAAAAAAACAAATGTGGAGTAGAACTTCCGTTGAGAAATTAGGTAGAGCAGCAGCAAAGTTATTTATACATGCTAACATACCTCCTAATGCGGCCAATTCTCCATATTGGCAGGTGGTAATTGATGCAGCAGCAGAAGCAGGTGAAGGAATAAAAGCTCCCACGGCTAAGGACATTAGGGAGAAATGGACAAATGCAGAGTATGCGGATGTGAAAGCATACGTGGCTACTTTTAAACCTGTATGGCAAGCCAGAGGATGCACGATTATGTGTGATGATTGGACTAGCCCAACCAGACGCAGCATGATCAACTTCATAGTGTACTGCCACTTAGGAACTATATACCATAAGTCAATTGATGCGTCAGAGGCAACAAAAAATGCTACTTATATTAATGAACTAATGGATAAAGTTGTGGACAAGACTGGAGAGGAGAATATAGTGCAGATTGTGACAGATAACGAAGCAACATATAAGCTTGCAGGACATATGTTAATGGATAAGAGAAAACATCTTTTTTGGTCACCATGTGCTGCCCATTGTATTAATCTTATATTGGAAGATATTGAGAAGAAGAAGAATGTTAAGGAAATGGTCGAAAGGGCAAGGGAAGTGACGACGTTTATTTACAACCATAATCAAGTAGTCGCAATAATGAGAAAATTCACGAAAGGACTAGAGTTGTTGAGGCCTGCGGCGACTAGATTCGCAACAAACTTTATAGCATTAGAGAGTTTATTCCAGCATAGGGGAGAGTTGAGTGAGATGTTCACTTCCCGAGAATGGCTCAACACAAAACATGGGAAGAAGACATCAGGGACACCGGTCGACGTTGCGAACACCATACGGGACAACAAATATTGGAAGAAGGTTAAGGCAATCCTAAAGGTGATGGAGCCACTAATGAGGGTATTCCGTCTTGTTGAAACCGATGAAGCACCTACCATGGTCTTCCTATATGATGTCATGGATAAGGCAAAGCTTGCAATTCAACGTGATTGTAGAAGTTCGGAGACTTATCGGAAGATGATCGACAGGAGATGGATAAAGCAACTACATCACGATCTTCATGCAGCAGGTTACTACCTAAATCCTAGGTATAGATATGCCCAATCATTTATTGAGGATGATGAAGTTCGTGTCGGGCTAAAAAATGTGATAAAGAGATTAGAGCCTGACTTAGATCTACAAATAAAGGCGTTGAATGAATTAGATACATTTGGAAATCGCCTTGGTAGCTTTGGAGATGCTCTTGCACAGCATGCAGTATCTAGGTTGCAACCGGCCGAATGGTGGATTAATTTCGGAGAGAGTACGAAGGCTCTCCAAAAAATTGCAGTAAAAGTTTTGAGCCAGACAACGTCTTCCTCTAGCTGCGAAAGGAATTGGAGTTGTTTTGCGCTCATTCATTCAAAGAATAGGAATAGATTGCAGACTAGAACATTAGATAGACTTGTCTTCATGCACTACAATATAAAACTAAGAATGCGACGACATCATAGGAGCATTACAGCTGCTGATGACGGAGACTACTGTCCAATAAACTTGGACAATATTTATGATGAGAATGACCCACTTCTACCTTGGTTGGAAACAAGGGAAAAATAAATTGAAGAGGATAGTGAAGAATTGGAAATTGATGACCCAGAAATACGCAAAGCGCAACAAGAGAGTCGTGTAGATGTGTTGGACCCAATAAGAGGGGTAGTGTTTATGCCACGTACGGATACGGCTCAAGATCAACAAAATAGTACGAGCAGTGGTAGCGTGACCGTGTCGGATGATGACGACCCCCCTGTGCTGGCACTTCTGGTGTTGCTTACCCCTATACTGCCCGTCTACGGATCGCGATGACGATGAACATCGACGACGTTGTACACGAGGTCGGACTTACGAGTGTACCGGGTCACGACTGACCCGCCCCGGAGGAGGGTACATCTAGTGGTGCACGGGGTCGGGAGGTCACGGAACATCGTGCAGGCTCATGGTCTTGGTTATTATGATGGATATTCTTATGGTCAATTGGATTATGATTATGGTGGTTATACTGAGCCTGTTCCATCACATTCATGTTGGAGTAGCCCTCCCGATCAATATCCATATGATTATAGATATCCAGATCCAAATCCAAGTTACTCATCAGAGCAGACGCACTCTCAATCTCAAGATTCTCAACAGCCTGAGTATGGGCACCAGTATGACTATTCGACGGGCACTGGTGGATATCCTTACTCGGGGTCAGAGTTGTTGCCTAGTCAGGATCTTGAGAATCTCAAGATTCTCAACAGCCTGGTTTCGTTGATCTAGTATTTCCTTCTGGCACTGGATATTATGGATATGCAGCACCTACACCTATTGGACAACCTCAGCTTGATGGTGATGATGACGATGATGTGGAGGTCGAGCAACCACAAAAAAGCAGATTTTCATTTTGATGGTGACTGGTGACTTGTGATTGTGAGTATATATTTGTATTAAAGTAAGTATTTGCAGTAGACAGCTCACATCAGTATTATTGCAAGAAGCCATGCAGTCATGCACACACTTGACACTGCCAAACTTATATTTAAAATAGCTCCCCTGACAACCAATCAAGTAATCCTTAATCAAGTTATATGGGAGTATATCAGACACTACTAATTTTATTTTTTTTTAATATTCTTGACTTGAGGATGACAGGTTATAGACAGGAATCACAGTCACGTGCACAACAGCACAGGTATGTTCAAGAAATTCCTCAAAAATAATTGCAAACACCTAATGTAAGATATTTTCATATTACATTCATTCTAATATATCTATCATTGATAGTAGATAGTTAGAAAATTAAATATATGAATTTTGTAGTCAAATTTAGGTTATCTGGTTCATAAATTCATCAGACAGTCCGATACAACTTCTCACCAAAGAGTAGACTGTTACACCACCATAACCATGTTCCAATTTATAAATGAATGCATATTTGGAATGCTTAGAATATTTCGGATTTAATCCATATTTTTTCATATTTTTTTGGCAAAAATTTTTTTTCATACGTTACGGGCCGTTTACCCGATCGCCGTTACACCCCCGTATCCGTATCGGTTTTGGAGGTCACCGTTACGCCAACCGATACCGATACGGGACACCTTGATATTACCCAAAATGAATTAAAATTTAGAGTTTACATCAAACGCTATATGAAATTGCGAACTGAATGATCAATGCACCTTTGATGATCAAGCTCCATGGATCCCAACAACTTGACCCCAACTAGCCAACATGTGGCCCTTTACAACTTAAATGAGGATGGTTATTGTATTTACTTTCTCAATCCTGCATGTGTGCCACTAATTATGTAGTTAGGACTGTTCATTGGCCAAGACATTCTCTAGACAATGAAGATGTTATGGACTATTAACTGATATCGTAATAATAAATGCAACAGAACAATTGAAAGATATTCAAGTAGTTAAAAGAGCTAGCCATGTTAAAGTCATGATAACAAGTAATATATCATCTCATTTGTTATGGCTTTTGTGTCTTACTTCGGATATCATCCTTTTTTGCTTCTCTAAACTACCTCATGGTTGGATAGATAAAAAATTTCCAAATAGTCGCTTTGGTATTATCAATTCATGGTTCGGCCATTAGTTCTAAAGTCTTAATCATCGAAGGTTCTGTTTAGAGGTGCAACTCAGGTGGATTGGGTTAACCTGACCTCAAGCAGACCTAAACCACCACCCGATCAGACTCAAATTCCAATTCCAACCTGCTGCACTTGTATACTTGACCCAACCCAACTTAACCCAAATACATGTGACTATTCCCAACCCGACTCAACCTGACTGGTATTTGCTCAACCCGAACCAAACATAATTTCAAATCGGGTTGGCATGTTCCAACCCTTGGGTGAATCGGGTTTGGGTTGACAAGACCCCAAGTTGCAGCCCTAGACCCACTTATAGAAACCAAAAACCTTGCAATAAGATCAGGTCACTTACAAGCCTGGCTTTGGCAAGAAATAAATTAGAAAATCCAATCATGTTTATTGCTATTTAGTCATTCGTGTTCCATAGAGACGAAAGGATGAATAAACCACCTTACTAGCTGGATAAAACATCGGATGTATTAGATAGGGGGTTAGATCTTTATAGTTGCATCTTCTTTCTCAATACGTATTTGGAGACTGATCTCAGTAGCGTCGGGGAGAGACGGGAATGCAGGTGTTTCTAGGCACATGGATGGGGAATAATCTCAGCCATTAATTAAATTGAACTACTTTTCATAGGCTGCCATGAAAAGTTGACACTGACCAGAGGAACCTTTCCATTTGGCTAATGCCACATAAAATGGATGTATGGACCAAAGCTGGTTCAGTAATTAGTATGAATAGTTCATTTAATAGATTCAATGTTGGATAAGATGCTTTTAATGAACCATTTTGATTGGATGACAAAAAAATGTTTTGATAAGGGATAAAGGCATGTTCAAAAGTTTTCTCTTCATCTACAAACTTCCACACACTCAAAAGAGTTTAGTTAAAAGCTAATGTATGAAGCCCAAACATATCACTTACCTGTTTTCAAATTTAAAATTTAACCACATGCACTAAAAATATGATTCAACATTATTAAGAACCTGATCAATAGGTCAAAAGCCACAAAACCAATGGAACACGTCAAGTTAAGCTATGAAACTCTTGAGATTATAACATTTCACCACTGTTCATAGCTGACATCCACGACGGCCCACTTTATGGTGGCACTTACTCTAGCCTCTTTTCCAGGTAGCCCTTTCCACACATGGAGGCTGCACTCTGGTTGTCCAAGTAGCCCCCTCCACTTATAGTTGTTGCACTCTAGTTGTCAAGATAGGCCCCTAGCCTTCACTTATGGCCGCTGCACTCTAATTGTCCAGGTAGCCCTCTCTAGATTGTTATGGCTTCCACTCTGGTCAAAGTTGCACTTTCCATAGGTCGCCCCTTCTATTATTCAAATACAGGACCTGGTGTTGGCTCTTATATCAATTGTTAAAAACCTAACCAATACGCCAAAAGCCCTAGGACTGATGGATCAGGTCAAGTTAGGCGATTAAATCCTTAAGATCCTAACAAACATCAATGTAGTATTTTCATCATCTCACCTATTTTCAATTTTAAAATTTGACCATATCTGCTAAAAATACAGTTCAATATCTACATATGGTTCAATTTCAAGCGAACTTGACATCGAGGGAGAAGTTAAATTATGTACTTCAGAGCCATTTTTGTAATTAAAGTTTAATTATTGTAAATTGTATAATAATAATAGGCCCAAAATTGAGTTCATCGCATCTTAGTTAATAATTATATATTAGAAATCTTGATTTGTAATACATAATAAGTTCATATGAACATTTATGGTGTAATGGAGATCAAGATCTCCAATACATAATTAGTGTTAACTAAGATAAGATGAACTCATTTTTAGGCGTCTACCAAACAAGGACCTAAGGTTAGGCCCAAAACAAGTGTTATCAAACCCTTAATTCATACTATACACACAAACAATGCCATAAACAATAACATAGTGCAAAAGAGGTATGATGTCGATTTCACGCAATCAACAAAGTGGCCCCATAGAGCTTTTGTTACACCATCTCTACAAGCATAGAGTTGAAAAGGAAAAAAAATAATAATAAAAACTACTTGATTTCTAGTAAAATCTAAAGTATTTGCAGGCTTTTTGCAGGTGAAATCTGAACCGTACGTTGGATAACAACAACATTTTTTCTGTTTCCAAAAATCCCTTAGTTCATTTTTAATGTCTTCCCGATTCCTTTGAATATTCAAAATTTTCTACCCTACGAAACTAATTGCTAGGGCAAAAAAGTCCAAAAGTAGCTCATATTATATACAATATATAGATTATATTGTATATAATATGAACTGTACGTTGGATAACAACAACATTTTTTCTGTTTCAAAAAATCCCTTAGTTCATTTTTAATGTCTTCCTGATTCCTTTGAATATTCAAAATTTTCTACCCTACGAAACTAATTGCTAGGGCAAAAAAGTCCAAAAGTAGCTCATATTATATACAATATATAGATTATATAATAAAAGGTAATAACATATTTGGATTATTCAACAGTGATCTCAGCTTTCATGTACGTCTACTTTTTCCCACTAATATGTCACCTATCTAGGATGTCTGTATTGTGAAAAAAGTGAGCCTGACCATGAAGATCACCTAGCAAAACAATAAAAATCGGTTAGCCAATATGATAGGCCACAGCATTGAAATCATGGACAATCGAAGGTCCAACTCGATATAGGTTCAAGGGCTAATAAAGGTTTGCCCTATCTAAAGAGTCGTCACTTTTCTTTTCTTTTATGAAGAATCACTCCACATGAAATCTAACATAAAATAATAATTGTTAAAAAAGAATTACAAAATTTATAATTGGCTAGGATACCAAAATCTCTTCACAGTTTTGCTTTCACCATTAATGTTTTTCTTTTAATTTTCGTCAATATTTGGGGGCGATCACATGGTTCATGTTGCGGTAGAACTACCAATCATCTATGGCAAGCGTCTGTGTGATGGTCTGCAGTAGCACGACCATCTGCCCAATGAAGAGAATGAAAATAGGTTATCATGATTCTGATGCAAGTCCATCTCCACACCGGGGTGGGGTGGCCCACGAGGTGGGGTCTGTGAGATGCAGAATGGCATGGGGTGGGTTCCACCGTGGGACCTGTGAGATGCAGGGTAGCTCACAGGGAGAACTTAGTCGGCTTGCTTGTGAGGGGGATATTTCGGTGCTTCCTCAACAGCTCTGAAGCTTTTGGTGCGTTATGCAGATTCTCAGTTGATCATTTCAATTTTCTATTTTTCAGGCTATGTTTTCTTATGTTTATTGAGATTCCTGTAATTCCTTTCTTCATGTTTGAAACTTGCTATCACATTGCATTGGTATTTTGAATTAGCTATGATTGAGTTGCTCTCTTTTATTAGTTTAATAATAAAATAAGTTCTGGAATAGAAGGAAAGTGTCTTCAAGTTATGTTACAGAGTTGCTTTTCTTAAGACAGTATTTGCCCCAACTATGGATTGAATTTGAGTTTGCTTATGTAGGTTACCGGCAATTTATCTTCCCCAGTTTCCTGTAATCGATCTACAACAAACAGTGTTAGTAATCGATCCCAAACACCCTTGCAACCCAACAAATATGATAGGAAGAGCAGACTATTATGTTTCTACAATATAATACTGAGAACAATGAAGACTTGTGGCATAAAAAAAAATAAAAAAAAATTTAAAAAATCACAAAATTAGATTTCAGTTTTGTAGAGAATTATCTTGGTATTTATGGAAAAACATGCATATGGACCCTACCTTATATAGATATTTAGGAGGCGTTTGGATTGGATTTTGTTCTGTTCCCTACATCCTGCTACCCAGGCCACTTGCATGTGTGCATGGTTGGACGGTTGTGGACTTTCAAACCTTGATCTTAGCTAGGAAAATGTCGTCATCTAATGACCTTCCCATAGACATCTTTTGATAAGAAAAGCATATTCAAAAGTTATAAAAGCATCTTAAAAATAAATAATAATAAATAAATAATAATAAAAAATCCTTTTTAAAACAATATTTTAGAGGGAGGACAATTAAATGAATCTTTTCTCAATTTTAAAAATGCACTCTTATTTTTTTCATAAACTACTCCAAAACATTTTAATTTTAAAAACATCTGACAATTCCCTACTGTTTTCAAGATTAAAAGGTAACATTTCTAAACCAGATTTAGAAATCATACGTGGACTTGAATCTTCACTTAGTGAAGATACACTAGAATTTACCAAGGTGTTTAGTAGCTGTCGCTTTGAACTAAGGAGCTCATGTGATATCGCATATAACTAACACATAATATTTCAATTGCTCAAGCTGTTTATTTAAAGTCAACATAGTTTTAGCCTTGGGTCTATATCCCAGCTTCGTGAGCACTTATTTAAAGCCTAGTACTCTAACCCAGAAGCAACTACACTTCTACACTCATGTCGGTGAATCCATTAAGGGTATTATGTAATTTTGATACTCCAACACTTTGGTTTTAGATTCATTAAGAGTACATATTCAACATTTGTTAATTGTTATAGATTCCAAGCACTACTTGAGAGATGTTTTATTCTTTAAGCTAATATTTGCGAGTTGCGATCACGTAAGTAACAAACTTTTTTCATTTTACTCTGAACTTGGTTATAAGCTTTGAGTTGAGTTTTTATCACCAATGATTCATTCAATGGGATTTTAAACACATCCCTCATGAAGATTTCCAGATATCCCTTGCAAGACCTTTTGTAAATGGGTCCACCAGATTTTTTCTCAATCAAACAAAATCAATATTAATTACTCAATCATCCAGTAATTTTCTCACATAGTATGTCTTAACCCTATGTATCTGAATTTTTCATAGTACACTTACGCCTTAGTGTCGCCTTACAATCACTGTGCAAAGAAATCCGTGGCACCAAGTTAGGCTAAAGAGGAATCTCTAAGAGCAAATTCCTTAGCCACTTTGCTTCTTTTTCACTTGCTACCAATGCAATAAACACCTCTAAGAGTAAATATCCATCCACTTTGGACTTTTATTCTTCCAAATATGTTACCAAACCATCATCTATATCCTTTCAACACAGCGGGATAACCACTATGATTTAAAGCATAGTGCATAGTCTTCTTAAGATACTTTGACAATATAGATATTAGATTCTAATGTCTATAATTATTTAATTAAGATTATGAGTATATCTACTTAATCTACCTACAAAGCATGCAATATCAGGTCTTGTGTGCTGCGTGGCATGCATTAAACTATTAATCACTTTTGCAAATTCTAATTGTGGTATAGACCTTTTATTGTAACACAATTCAACACAATGATCAAAAGGAGTAGATACAGACCCTGAATTGAAGTGATTGAATTCATAGTGACAAATCTTATTCTCAGCAATTCCTCAACGTAAAATTTCCCGAGAAATTTCCAAAATTTGAGATTTTTCTTTGGATCTCGCCAAAAACAATAATATTTTAAAGAATTTATTGTAAATTAATAAGTTTGTTTTTATTTTTTTTTAAAGGTAACCCAGGAATCAATCCCTGAATCACTCACACCCAGAGTCTCCACCAGCTCATCTAACAAGCAGGAGACTTTCAAATATGCATTGATCTAACAAATTTTTTAAATTTTCTACTCTTTTGTGAGATAATGTCATGATAATGGGTTAATATCATGATAATATCACATCAAAAAAGCGATATTTAAAATCTGCCAAGATTTTGAAAAATCAAGTGATAATATCATTTAGTGTATTTTTTGTGATATTATCATGAGATTTTCCGAATCTCAGCAATATATGTCACACTGGTAATAAGAACTCTTTGAAATTTGGATTTGGATCCAACCTTACTCGGACAGATATGAGAGAAGGCATTCAACTTTTCAAGATGTAATGTATTTGCTATCACAATAGTTGATAACAATACTACTGATTATAAGAAATCAAACATCAGAATTGCCCAACTACAGATCAGTGTGGAAGACAACGGCAGTTATTGGCCATCGGCATTCAGTAACAGAGATATTCCACACCACTTTTGGCCAAGTACTGAGACCATGGTTTTAAGACTCATCTGAGTCGGGTGCAACTTGGACAAGTCGACTCAGATTCAAAGGGACCTAATCAGGTTTGACACCACGAATCACCCCCAACTCCGGCAAGTCAGGCCAATTCAGCTCCGACTTGTGCGAGACATGACTCGACTCAGGGCTGACCAGGTTGATCTGAGTTGCCCTGTCTTTTAACCTTGATTGATATAAACTTGACTACTTGAGCAAGAACACCAAATTCTGATAAAAACATAAAAATTCAAATGAAAAATGTGCTTAGGGTGCACCCCACCATGATGATCGCCTGGTGCAAAACCCAGGCCACTCTACTCATCAGGTAACCTGTGCATGTATGCTGGATCAGACCTGCCGACTGTGAGCAGGATGATTTAGACTGTCCATTGTTTCCAAAGCTGGGCACGGGATGACTTGACTCGGCAAACTCAACCTGTCCGTTCAGATCCGACGCGATCCAAACCATGTGGGTGAGTCAATCTGAATTGAGTTGACTTTGTCCAATCCGAATTCAAACTGAGTTGAGTCCAAGTCACCCAGCAACTTGACTCGACTCGACCCAAAATCCAACTTGACACTGACTCGACTCGATTCGAAACTCGACTCGTACAAATATATTAAAAAACTCAGATCTAACACTTCAGATCTGAGATGCTGTGTAGCTGATAGAGGCTGCAATTCTGTCAAGTGAATCTAGGTTTTGAGTTGTGATTTCAGGCCGTGGATACCTGCTGCACCCAACCTGACTCGGTACTTGCGAGTGGGTCGGACTCAATCTGGATTAGCCCAGGCCAGACACGGACTTGGATCGGGTCAGGCATGCTGGACTCGGTACTGAGTTGGGTCAAGTTCGGGTCAGGCCTATTTCAAAACCGGATCAAGTTTGGTCAGCCCTAACTCAGTCCAACTTGACTTGATGCCCAGCTCTAATTGTTTCCACCAGGCAATCTCATGGTGGGACTTCAGATATACAAGCAGGTGTAGGTGATCATTCCATGGAAGGAAACAACTGAAATAATATAGAGAATGAGGAAATGTCTTATGAGGCTTAGGGCTTATATGAATGAAATTCCATCAACCAAAAGAAACATATCTTCGATTTCCTATCAGTAATATCCACCATTGTACGGCATAACAAGAGAGCGTAGTGACAAATCTTGTTGTCGGCATTCTCGGCATGGGAATTTCATGGGAGATTTCCAGATTTGACATTTTTCTCACTATTATTGGGAACATCTTGCTGAAAATAAAGCAATTTAAAAATTCATTATAAATTAAGAAATAACTTCATAAATTCAAAATATGGGTAAAAATAAATAAATTAAAACTTTTACATATTTATTTCATTAAAATCATGATAATTTCGCGATAAAATTGCAAAATAATAATAATAATAATAATAATAACCACGGAGATTTTAAGGTTTTGAAAATCTCGTGATAAATATCATTTCACAAATTTTCCACGAGAATACCGCTAGATTTTCAAAATGCACTTGAATTATTTTTTTAGTATTTCATTATACAACAAGTTAGGTAAGATGACAATGTTTCCTTCTTTTTTCTGGACTATTGATCCATTTGCTGTTCGAATATGCAGTTTAGTTTGTTCATACACTTGCTCATGCATGCACCCACACAAGCAATGCATTCATACCATTTCGAAATAAGTGTTAAACATGATAGAGAACAACCAGTGTTTCAAATAGCGCCCGTAGCGTAGCGGTAGCATACGCTACGTAGCGTAGCGTGGCCGTAGCGCTACGTAGCGTCCCAAATAGCGTAAATCCCCTGTAGCGTACGCTACAGCTGCGTAGTAGCATCCGTAGCGTAAGCTACAATGTATTTTTTTACTATTTTATTTTATTTTCACATTTTCTTTGTTTTTAATGTTGAGGAATGTGACACTTATATTATACTTGATACTTTTAACCTATGAGATTTTTATTTCTTTTCATAATTGTGACTTGTGGTTTCAATTAGACATTATTAATTAAAATGGTTTGCTTAGAAAGTTGTTGATGTGATAATTATTTGATTTGGCTTATATATGTGGATTGGCTTTTGATAAATGATAACTAATAACTTTTTTGAACATGCTTAGAATTGATAAAATGAATCATCTTTTAGGCATTTTTATAATTTTTTTCCTTTTTTTTTCACTATTTATTATATTTATCCTACTTTTAAATTAAAAAATAGAAGTATCGTGTAGCTTACGCTACACGCTATGTATTTACGCTACACGCTATAGAGGGCTGAGCGCTACGCATCACGCTACCGCTATTTAAAACACTGAGAACAACAACAGGCAAAGAACATGAGGACTCAATGATTATACGTTCGCCGGAACCAGAAAAAGAACATACAAAGAGTTTAAAATCGAAATCGGTGATCACGCTTAGTCAATATGGGGTTTTATGACCTAATAGCTTAGGGTTTTGGCCAACCCTAACACATGTTATGGCAAAAAGTATACAAGACCTGATGAAGGGAATCAGTAGCCACTTGTCCATAAAGACATCTGCCAATCAGAGGCAATCTGTAAATGTGATTGGAAACAGTCTCCTTTTAAGTGGCAGGATGAGAAGGTAATGACTTCAGTTAAGCTAGCCAGCTTCCTCCAGAATTATAACCAAGCCAATGGATTTTGTAGTCTTTGTGAGCCCATCTGAGGTTCAAATCCCTCTAGTACTAAGTACTGAAAAATCAAGTTGTCAGCACTTGAAGATGCACCAACAATCAGGTAGCACAGTAGTGCAGTAGAAAAGACTAGTATTTTCTTGCAATACAGTGATTGGAGCTCCAGCACTTATGAAGCATGTGACTTGGGTGTTCTTGGAGGTTAGAAATCCTACTTTTTTTGGTGTTGAGCCTACATGGTACTAAGCACTTCAACAAAAAGCCGTTCTAACCAATGTAGGGGAAAGTGTAAAGCAGAATTTGAAAGGTGAGGGATCAAATCCAATATCAAAAACACATGTTAATGCACTAGGAAGAAGCTTCAAGACCAAGCTCTTATGGCAAAGAAAGATGTCATAACATCAAATATATTTCCTGCTATTCTTACTTCTATGGAATTCCCTGCATTTCACGCAAGGTCTGAAACACCAAAAACTCTACATAGTCTTGACTCTAACCCATTTTAGGTTCTTCATGACCTTCAAAGGACCCATTTACTGATCATATCTTTTAGAATGCTTCTGCCATTACTCGTTAGAACCTCACTCACAAGAATTCTCTTAATAGATGCATCCCAAAAAGTCACGGTGGGCTCATAGTATTTCGATTACCAACAATCCTCCTCAATATCCTGTACAAAAGCATCTTTGGTTATGAGCTTTCATGCACATCCATGGGGTCCCACATACACAACAATAACAACAAAATCCCCTATATATTCCATGCTTTAAAGCTTACAAACCTTGTAATTTGCTGATGATAATGCATATGCACAAGAAGAGCCCCCCAAATCACCCTACAGGTTTAAGGCCTGTATCTTCTCCCCCTTCTTCAGGATATGGGCTTCACATGTAGAGAATGGGGCCCATGTTGGCCTATGCCAACCCCTCCATTTTGAAGGAACTCAACCTTAGAGTTGAAGCCATCATAAATCTCAATCATGTTGTTTGTCAATCTTCATTCATCCACATTGCCTCTTCTTGGGGCTTCCCTTTACATTTGATGAGATGTTGAATTGTAGCAATGTCTTTTCATTATGCGGAAACAACATAGAACCAACCTCTTCATTAAGCATCTAACACTATCCTTGGTCCATATTTCCACATAGTGGTCACCATCATTGGAGATATCACCATGAAAAACTTACAGACTGATTGAATGATTAGAGGGTGAAAGAGTTGGCTGAGATCTAAGTGCAAGGTAGTTCATCTTGACTAAGGGCTGCAAGTTGGGTTTGGGTTGGATCAGGTTGTTAAGGTCATTGTGCTGGGTTAGGGTTGAAAAAACCAACTTGATTTGAAATTTGGTTAGGTTCGGGTTGAGCAAATTATGGTCGGGTTACGTCAAGTTTGGGTCGGGTTGGGTTCGGTTAGAGTTGAGTATAGGGGAATTAGGGTTGGGTTCAGTTTGGGCACCTTAATGCGGGGGCATTTTCACACCGAGCTCGAGTGGGGTAGCCTATGGGATGCAGGGCACACTCAGGGTGGGTAGCCCACGGAACCCATGGATTTGGGGCCCATGTGAGACGGGTGGCTCGTGTGAGGCAAAACCCCTAGATTTGGGGCCCATGAGGGGGCGGAACCCATGGATTTGGGGCCTACAAGAAGGGTTCATCCGAGGACCTAACCAATGGATTTAGGGCTTGGGCTATGAGATAAAATGATTAATTCGCTATGATCGGTATCAGAGCGGGAAGTCTGATGTTCAAGACTCCTCACCGGGGGTGATTACCATTTTCACACCGGACTCGAGTGGGGTGGCCTGTAGGATGCGGGGCATAGAAAAGGCAATTATCTACTTGGAAGAGTCTAGATCTCTCAGTGGATGGCCAGATTCTTCTTATTCTTCTTGTTCTTCTTGTTCTTCTTCTATATTTTGGAAATGCGTATGATGGTGAATCAGACCATTCTTTGATAAGAATGTTGTTTGTTGGTTTGACTTGTTGAAGGTCAACTAAATGGGCCCTAATTGAACACAAATCAAGCATGATCTGGTGAATTAGGGCCCATAAAGGTGATGAAAATATACAATTTAAAAAAATGAAGGTTTACCCTTCTTCCTGATTTTTCCGATAATGGTCAACTTCGCTTCGATTTATCCAATCCCATTCTCATTTGTTTTGATCCCAAAATAGGTCTAGATCTAGTCTAAAATGAGCTTTTAAGCTTCCTCCATGGTTTAAATGAAAAAGAAAAAAGAGACGTGAGTGAAATTTTGAAAAAAAATAAATCAAAATTGGACTTTTATGGGCATATCGGCCCCATGTAGGTTGTCGATACACTTCATATCAGCCAATAAGGGTCCCCTTTTCTGGCCAAAGTTTTGTCTATCCGTCTCTCCTCGGTTATTGGTAAGATTATCTCCAAGTCTCAACGTGCATACATCAAGGGTAGACAGATAACTGATTGTGTGTTGATTGCTGATGAGTGCCTCCATTCCTGTCACAAATCCGGATCTAAATTCATTTTCTGCAAGCTGGATATCGAGAAGGCGTACGATCACGTCGACTGGGCATTCCTCCACTATATGATGGGGCGCATGGGTTTTGGGAATATATGGCGAGGGTGGATTAAGGCATGCATAGGATCAGCCCATTACTCAGTTCTCATTAATGGATCCCCGCATGGCTTCTTCAAAAGCTCGAGAGGCATCCGTCAAGGCGACCCCCCTATCCCCTCTTCTATTCCTTTTAGTTGGTGAACCCCTCTCGCAAATGCTTACCCGTGGTCAACATGTCGGAATTCTCAAAGGCATTTCTATGTCGGGCGTCCCTACCCCTATTTCTCACATCCAGTTCATTGATGATACATTAATATTTTTGGAAGTGACCCCCTTCTATATCGACAATCTTTGCACTTCTCTTATCTGCTTTGAGGCAGTCTCAGGTATGAAAGTCAACCTCTCCAAGTCTAAAATCGGATGAAGAATTATCCTCTTATGCCAATATCTTGGGCTGCTCGCTTCCCCTCCACCTTTGTGGGCCCTCCTTTATCTTTGGGCCCTCTTCCTAAAAATACGTGGGACAGAGTGGTTAACAAATTCCAGAAACTCTTAGCCAGATGGAAATGTCAATACCTCTCCATGGGGGGGGGGGCGCCTAACGCTTATCAAATCGGCTCTCTCCAATTTACCAGTTTATTTTCATGTCTTTATTTCGATGTCCTTCCTCAGTCCTTCAACAGATTGACAGACTTTGTCGTGACTTCCTCTGGTGTGGTAAAGATTCTCAGAAGAAATTTCACCTCTTGGACTGGCATCACGTCTGCAAACATTTTCGGGAGGGAGGTGCAAGTATCAGAAACTTGAAATCCATAAATCGTGCGCTTCTTGGCGAATGGACCTGGAGATTGGCCTTGAATAATGATGCCCTCTGGAATTCTATTATCAAAAGAAAATATGGTACTTCTCAAGGCAACTGGTGGACCAAGGATTCTGCGTCCTATAGAGCCTCCTCTGTTTGGAAAGGGATCTTAAGAGCTAAGAAGGAAGTCATTGCCAATACTGGGTTTCATCTTGGCGATGGTGCTCTCATAAGTTTCTGGGACGATACTTGGGTGGGGCGACGCTCCTCTCAAATTCGTTTTCCCGAACATCTATCGTCTCAGCCCTGATAAATCCATCCCTGTCGCTCGATGCTATGAATTTCATTCTACCAGCATTGTCTGGTCTGTCGAATGCACAAGAAATCTCCATGATTGGGAAGTTGACGAATTTGTGGAGCTTCTCGATCGTGTCTCTCAAATGATTCCGAACCCTGCGGTTAAGGATAGGCCGATTTGGCTCAGGGAGAACTCTCGGTTAGATCTCTCTATTCCCTGCTCACCCCGTCTCTTGCCCTGTCGAATCTCACGACTCATTTCATTTGGAAGTACCCGGTCCCTCCTAAATTCATCTGCTTCGCATGATTGGCTGGAAGGAAACGGATCCTCACTATCAATGTTGTCAAATCGCATATGCGATTGCATGCATGGAAGGAAATGAATCCCCACTATCGATAATTTAAGGAAGAGAGGCATGCAAATTGTTAATGTCTATCTATGTTGCATTAAGTGATATATTTAATTACTTATATTATATTATATAAATTTTAACAAAAGGCAAGAAGCTAATTATTAGTCGGTTGAACATCTCCTCATTCATTGCCAGTTTATCTCCAACCTTTGGACGAACGCATTCAGAAAATTCAAGATCAGCACTTGTCTTCCGCAATCTCCTTCCGCTTTGCTGCCATTTTGGCACGGGATTAAGTTCGGTAAAAACCAAACTCGGGTTTGGCGTATGACACTTCTTGCAATTTGGTGGTCAACTTGGGAAGAAAGAAACAACAGGTGTTTCAACGACAAAAGTTCCTCGGTTCATGCCATCTGAGAGAGGGTTACTAATCTGGTTGTTGAGTGGTCTATTTTAGTTGATGGTCTCTCTAATCATGACCTTTTGTTTTTAATTTCCTAGTTGTTCTGCTATCTCAGCAGTCATTTTTGTATCTTTTTCTCCCTTTCTTCAATAAATTTTCCTCGTTATCTTAAATTTTTAAAATAAAAAATAAATAAATAAATAAATTTAAAAAAAAAACAGCCCTGTATTGTGTATTGTCTTGTGCCAATATGGATATGTCGAAGTAGCATTGTCCATCATGTTGGTGTATTTTATGTCTTTGTTGGTAGCATGATTGATAGATTGCAAAGTTCGAAAGGTCCTTTGGCAACACTTGGAAGGAAACAAATTTTCCACTTATTGGATTGGAGGGAGGTTTACAAACAGATGGAGACAGAAGTGGGCATCAAATCGCTAAGGTGATGATGAGTAAAGTGTTATTGGAAAATGGTTATGGTGGTTTGAAAAAAAGTATGATTCACTGTGGAAGAGGGCAATGATTGCTAAGCACAAAAAGCAAGAAGATGGGCAAGGCACTCCAAGTTCTTCGAGATACAAAAGTTCAAGGGATTGGAAATGGTTATTGGGATGGAGTGCAGGGTTGGGCTGGTTGGCCACGTACGACATCTGTTCTTGGCAATGGTTCCCATTTTAGATTTCAGGAGAATCATTAGTGTGGTGAATCTCTTTTGAGCAGCTCTTTCGACAGATTGTACAGTTTATCAGCAAGCAAGGTGGCCATAGTTATCAGATGCCATAAGGGAGAGGGCAACCAAGTGATGTGGCTTCGCACTTTAGAAGAACTCTAAGAGGGAATGAGGTGGAGGATGTTCATTACAATTGTTGGAAAGTGCAATCTTTGATTTGTCAGGGCAAGATAAGAGGATGTGGAGGAAGAATCACTCCTATAATTTCTCGGTAAGATCCGTTGACCAAAAGCTGGTGGAGGGGGAAGGGGACTTCAGGGAGTGGCAGATCCACCACGAGTTGGAGGGGACTGGGGAGTGGAGGATCCACCAAGAGTTATTGTGTTCGGTTGGTTGGCCTGTTGAGATGAAGTCGTTATGATCAACCACCTCCATAATATGAAACTGGTCATCGTCAATGGATGTTGTATGTGATTAAGGGATGAGGGGTGTGTCACTCATGTCTTCCTTCATTGTTCTTTTGCAACCAGTTTGGGGGAATCATGCCCTTCCACATTGGCCAGAATGGAACGAAAGATTCTGTTTTCTCCTCCCAAGGTATGTGTGTCCCTGTACAGCCAAAAAGAGCAAATCTACACCTCCCTCCCTCCCTCCCTCCCTCCATTCTCAATAGTCCTATATACCCATACCCTTTTATGCTGTCAAACAAAAAACACCCCACCGTTATTCTTTTATAGCTAATCTTAGTTTACTATAAAAATGACATTTTACCCTTAGGTTATTTTCATCATTCAAGAAGCTTGATCAGATGAGTTCGTTATGTGGAGACGGTGCAGCCATGTGCAATAAAAGATTCACTCATCAGGCAGTCCCAACAATGTAGATACTGCGTTTTTTACAATTAATAAATAAATAAATAATCAATACTATTGAGTTTTAGGTGGACCATACTTGTACAAAAATGATGCATGATGTCAAGCTAGTATATGAACACTGTAGAGGTGGGCCATCCATACATAATTTGCAGCACACGTGTGAAAGGTGGATTTAGGTGCGGGAGCAAGGAAGCATCTAATTTCACCAGTTTGCAAGTGTAAAAGACTACGGAGTGAGAACAAGAGCGCAAGTTAGACGTGCTTCGAATTTTGAAGGGGGCATAATACCTTGGTAGGAGAAATCCTGCAACCAAGTTCCATACCAACCAGGTGAGGTGATACCAAGAAAATGGAATCTAAGGATCTTCAGTTAGGTTAGAGGATACTCATGAAAAAAGTTCTATGGGGGACCCACAGAATGGCATTGCTTAGGTGTTAAATGGACAATAAGTCTCATGGAATTCTCTCTTTTTCTTCATTAGAAGAAATCTGCATTAACACCTCTATGGTAAACATTTTGTTTGCCCATGTAAGTAGAGTACAAATAAATTGACAGACATATTAGCCAAAGTTGTTAATAGGGATTACCTTTGTATTGCAAATTCTTTTCTTTTTGAGCATAGTTCTAAAACTCCTTGACTCAACTAGAAACTTGGCCGATTCAACTCAACTGACTCAACTGACAAGATTTTGAGCAGACTCAACAGCAAATTCAGTCCTGGGAGTTGCTTGATTCCAACTTGGGAAGACACTTAATTGATCATGATTCAGTCCGCTAGATGCAACTTGTGGTGATTTGAATCGAGTCACTCACGTAGTCAAACTGTTATGTTTAAAAAAAAAATAAAGGGGGGGGGGGGACATGAGGCAACACTCTTCGCCGCACACTATGCAGTGTTTGGCTACATGGTTGTCTATTTTATATTATTTATATCAGAAATAACTATTTTAAATATTTATTACCAATCGTAGATCTTTTAAGGGTTAATGTTAGTATTTTTAAGTTCCTAATATTATTACATATCAAGTCGACTTGTGAAAAATGACCTGACTGAACATCAAGTCGAGTTTTCAGGTTTTCAAACTATGGTTTGAGTTTACTTTAAAGAAGCCAACACTTCCCCTCTTTTTTTAAGTGTCGAAAACCAAAGTCAACCACTATGGATGCAGATTTCAAGCATTCCAGTGGTTTGCCTATGCAATGGGCCTCCAAAATTCTCAAACATCTGTAATGAAAACCTATCCAAAGCCAGTTGTGAGCCAAAACTCTTCCTGTCATTCATGTCTAACAGGATTAGCAAAAAATAGAGAGCATTTGGTAAAACATGTCATTAAATAAAAGTTAGTCCTCCAATAAAGCATCAAGTAATAGCAACAGTTGTATAATGGACACGATATATATCCAAGATGTCATTAAAATGAATTAAAAAGCCCCCGCACAAGATCATCATCATCATCATCATCATTATCATTATTATTATAATTATAATTATTATTATTATTATTTAAGATTAGCCCCTGCACAAGATAAGGAGAAGGAAAAAAATGTAGGATGAAAAGCAAATGAAAATCATTTTTGGCTAAAGTGTGATTCATATCCTACTCAAATAACATCCTAAATTCCATTCAACAACTTACCTCTCTTAAAAGAACACAAGGGTTGTATGATGTTAACAGAACTGATACAAACTTCCGTTCCTTCAAAAACATCAAAACTGCTTTCTCTTGTTTCTAAAGATCCGGTCTCTTTTTGTGTAAACATAAAAGAAAGCAAACAAAACCACCACAGCCATTGAAGCAGAGGCCCATGGAAATGGTGGATCCTTGAAACAAACAAGCGAAGCTTCCAATTCCTGTGATGCCTGATAAACGAGCGTATGAATGGCAAACAGATCATGGTCGGAAGACCTCAAGAAAAACAGAGAAGATTCATAATCCAAATGAGACATTGCAGAAACAGCTTTGTCCAACTTGTACTTGAGTAAATTCCATCTCTGTACAAACTCAACATGCCTGCTCCCTTTAAGTAGACGCCTGTCCCCACCATGCCCAGCCACAGATTCAAGCATGTCAATGCCGCTACTAATTGAGTAATTCAAAGCCGTCAGAAGCACATTCCTCTGGACTGCATCCTTCTGCACGAATGACAGAGACAGAGACTCTGAGAACGGCCCGAAAGGAGTCTGTCCAACACTCCACGTATAATCCACCAACGTGCTATTATGCCATGGGCTCCAAGTCAAATGGGTCGGTGAGACACCCCACATACTCTGCAGAATCGAACCCACAATTGGTCTTTCCAGCTCACGGGCTTGCGTGATCACATGCCGACCATTGCAGCTATAATCGCTCACTGTCTGAGAGCTCCTAGTCCTAACTGCAATCACCATATCTCTAAAAGCGACCGCTTGGTGATAGCGATCAAGCAACAACAGCTTATCATAATCCAAATCAAATACATAAACAGGCAATATCCTTCCAAAATCTTCATCCAGGATCTGTGCCGACTTATGCAGCTCTTCGGCTGAATCTGACAGTATTTGATGCAAGCGCTTTGAATCCAAATACTCACTCACAATCAGTGTATAATTATCGAACAAGAACCTCGACGTGTAGAAATTCGTTGATCGAGAAATTGCAAACAAACATACAGGGCAATCAGAAAAACTGACTTCGTAAGTCTTGAACCGCAGCGTTTGGTCCCGGAACAACAAGCCACCATCATGAACCTCATCCATAAACGTCCTCTCAATCGTCTTCCAATCCAAACCTCTCGAATCCCGGCCGTCAGATCCATGGACATGAATAAACTGAACTAAAAGCGAGTTCTCGAAAAAGACAGGAATTCTCAGAGAAGGTACAAGAAGTACATGGTAAGCGCTCCAGACGAGAGAAGCCAGGTCGGCGATCAGAGCCTTCTGTGATTTGGGGCGTCCGTGCAGTGAAGTAAGGGGATGGAATTCCCCGCGTGGAAGCACACCCTCACCGGATATGGCCGGGCCGTAGTCGACGGGACCGGCAGCAAGATCAATCCACAGATACCGTTCCTTCCCAGTCCAAAGACTCCCCAAGCAGCGCGTGAAGGCGGGTGACGATTCCCCACTCGAGGAGTAAGAGTATGCGTAACGCTTCGATTGCTGATTCAAATTGAGGAGATAGATGTAGAAGCCCTGGACCGACTTCTCCTTGTCGAAGTCCTGTTTGATGATTCGATCGACGGTGGAGAAAGGGACAGCGTGGAGTGTGGACCGAAGGTTAGAGACGGATGCAGCGATCTCGGAGCCGATAGCGTCCGAGATCTGGGATGAGAGGAGAGAGGATTGGGAGACGTCGAGGTTGAGAGAGTGACGGACGGAGAGATGGTGATAGGTGGGGTTGGGGCCGATGACGTGGAAGAGATCGGAAGACTGAACGGCGTGGATGAAGGTGGAGAGGAGGTGGTCCGCGTCGGGGGGTAAGGACCCACCAACGAGCTTGATGTGGATAGGGATGGAGATGGAGAAGGAGAGAAGGGAGGAAGGATTGAGGGAGGTGGAGAGGTGGGAGAGGGCGGATTTGAGAGGGGAAGGGAGTGAGAGATAGGAGTCGTTGGATGCGGTGGGGTCCAGACGTGATTGGTGGGACATGAAGGAGTCGAGCCCCAGGATGGGAACAGCGGTGGAGGAGATTGGGGAGAGGAGGAGGAGAGAGAGGAAGAGGATGGAAAATGGAAGCATTTTGGCCAGACAGTATAGGGCAGAGGCAAGGGGGGAGGAGACTACTTTGAAGAAGGGAGATATTGAAGTAAGAAGAACGCTGAGTGGAAAGCAGTGGGCCTGGCTGGGCCCGGGCTGAACAGGTTGGGCCCACTTTGAGCTGATGTTAGACCTTGGGTATGGGTGGGTCGTGGTTTTTTGAGTTTTGAGAATCTGAATGGATGGATGACTCGGCGACTCGGAACGACTTAGTCGAGTCCAAGCTGGTCCAGCACCACAGGCGGGTTTCAAGACTCGAATGAGTTCCGCGACCCGATTTGGATTCGAGTCAAACCGGACTCAATCAACCTCGATTTGGTTAAATAACCAAGCTGTCCTTGACTCAGTGAGTCACTACTCAACTTGAGACTAAATAAGTCTATCCAAGTCATTTAACCATGGCTGCATCATTGAAAATATGCCCGATTTGGTCGACTGGGATGAGTCACCACCGTTCCGATGAGTTCGGGTCAACTTGAGTGAATTGCGCACGACACGTTTGAGTCTTGAAACCTGCATGTGGTGGACCAGATTGGACTCGACTGAGTTTGAGTCAAATTGAAGGAGTTATGATTTTGCTAATTATTGTTGTTCAATCCAGATACGTGGCCACACATATTATGAAAGGTTTGAATTTGATTAAATGCGTGCAATTAGATATAGTGTCATGTGTATTAGAGTCGTGTTTGACTTTAATTGATTGAACACTTGTGACACCAAACGCTGAACTAGCTAGTTTAGGACTGGATTTGTGAATATTGATAACATTGTTTAGCTACCAATTGTTACACGATTAGGCAATTTTAAAAGGTGAGGGTTAGTCCTTCGAAATGAAATCTTTTTGCCTTGGAATCAAGAATTTTTCTTTAAAACGGTGATAGTATATCAAGTTTCTCGGTAAAGTGCAAATAAAGTTGAATCACTTATTTTATTAATTGGAATATGAAAGTAGTATAATTAGCAAAAAAAAAAAAAAAAAACTTAGTAGAAATAAAATAAATTACCTATAACAGCTTATGTTGGCAAAATGGCTTTAAAAACTACTAGACGACCATAATGTGAAGTTAGCAGGATGTGACTGATGATGTAACAAGTAAGAAATATTTAACTTACTACTAAGTGTGTATTGCAGCAATGTGCTAGACAGTAGCACGACTATACTAATCTAATGGTTGCGAACTTGTTGAAGCATGGTTGGATAGAATTGGAGCAATTAAAGCTAAAAGCCAAAATTAATAAAGGTTCATAGAAAATAGAAGATAAAAGCAACGTAAAGCTATAAAAATATTACTTTTTTGCAGCAAGGGACATGAGCTCTTCTTTAAGTATCACTTTTATAGATTTGAAAATATGGTGGGTATGTATATGATTCGATAATGCGATAGATTTGAATATTTGGTCATGCAAATCTCATTGGCTCTCCATATAAGCATAGCCCATTATATCAAGCCATATGTATAAGAGATCATGTACGCCTCTTGTTATTTTGGTCGTGCATAGGAAGGTGTATACATCCCACCCCAGGCTGATAAGATGATTGAGTTGGAATTGATTTATGGATAACCAAAACTCAATCCTAAACCTTAATCCTATAAGCCTAAACCTTAGGAACCCAAGTCATAAATCCTAAACTCAACCCTTTCAACCCAGTAAACCTAGTCAACCTAACCTTAAACCGTAGGAACTTAAAACCCTAGAACCGTGAGTCGGTTTGGTGAGTCAACTCACCTAGTCAAGCCCAAAACGAAGCTCGAACCCAAGTCCAAATGGAGAAAAAGGCAAAACCTTAAAACAACAGCCTTCACGGCAGAGCCTCCACATGCTTGGAGGAGGCTGCCTGCCAAAACAGGGAGTACAAATAAGGACCGGCAACAACCAGGTTGCCACCGGCCACGTGGTACTCCCTCTCTTTGTGGGTGGCGTCCCTCAAGCATGTAGAATTCTCAATTTTCAAACTCCGAGTGTACGGTTAAAGTGTACTCACTCTGATACTTATCTCCTTACCCAAAATTATAACTTTTACCACTTTACCTAACTCATGAGATGATGCCATTGGGCAATCTCCAATCCCAACTCCTCGATCACTTTTTTTCTCCTAGAATTACCAGGAATTATAAGAAAAATCGAGTTTGGAAGTTATAAATAGCCCCATTCCCTTTCCATTTCAAGCACTCACTCTCATTTCAATCCACTTCCATCTTAAAGCCTCCTCATCCCTTAGGGCTTTATCCATCTAGCCCTCCACCAAGGAGAGTAAGAGTGAGAGAGAGAATCCAACCCTGGTTTAACCTAGCCTACCCAGAGTCCAAGTCTCTTAAGTTATTAAAGTTCATATTTGAACCACTCGATTTAGCCTTGCGACACTACCGTTCAAACTTCAATTAGTTTCGTCAAAGTGAAGTATTAGTATCGTATAACAATCATTCCCTCTTCAATTCCATTGCTCCTCATATATATTAGTATTACAGTGCATTTCATTATTTTTTCACATCTAACTAGCGAGAGTATGCTCTGAGGCTTGCCAATATAATCAGATCCCGTCTACCAGAAACCTTAGTCAGTTAATCGTCATTTTAACATATACATTGCATTCCATCGCCTTCCCGTATTTGATTAACGGGTGTATGCTCTTAGGCCTGTCGATATAATTGAAGCAAGTCCACCAAAAACCTCACCTAGTTAGTCGTCATTTTATCATAAGCATCAATACAACATTAAGCATCTCATACATCACATTTTTACGAACTTTACACCATATACTCAATCATTTCAAACATATACTCTGCAGCTTACTAATATAATCGGTCATGCCCATCATAAATTTAGATCGGTCAATCGTCATTGTCACTGCATCGCCTTATATCTTCTGCACGCGAGAACTAGTCTCATTCCTCATAAATTAGTTAGATCTTGTGAAGTAAAGATCATAAGTCTGTACGGGCAGAGTGAGTGTCTAATACCTTCCATCTTTGTAACCACGGTCCCTTACACGAAATCTTTAGAGTGCAAACTCACGAGTCATCTTAGAGTTAAGGTTCTTCGAGTTCTCAATCCTAAGCATTTCTACAGGGTTTAACCGACTGTGGGATCATAATAATTGGTTAGTGGCGACTCTAGTCAAATATAACACCATTTTGCCCTAAATGAAAGCCCTTAAGTGTGAAAACTAGTGGAAAGAGAGAGTCGATCTCCCGTCCTTGAGAAATCCCTCCCTTCCCTTCAGCGTCCACAAAATGTTCACTTGAGTCTCCACGTTATTGGATTCCTGCATAGAAAACTTTGCTAGATTCTTCACATCACTGAGCTATCGTATATGTAGAGAGGTAATTTTAATGAGATTCTATCATTTAATACTTACTAGAGATTTTCTTTAATGAAACATACTTTGTAGAGAGTTGCTTTTGATGAAACTCTAGCATTTAATGATCCCACATGTGCACATCTTTAACTCATCTTTTAAAGTTTATATACACCACGCGTGGCATGGTTGCTTCGTGGCTTCTTCTGGACCGTTTGATGTGGTCATAATTGGCTAGATGTAAATAATGCCTCCCACGACGATGTTGAATGGTCATTAGGACTTTATTGTGAAATTAGTCGTTTAGAATGATCTTTTTTTTTTTTTTTTTTGCTACCCTTAAGATTCTTATTGTAATGGGCATTCTAGTCAAATTGGTGGTTAGGTTGATCGTTTAGGCCACGTAATCAGACATTTCAGCAGTTTATTTAGCTATTCTGGTCGAATTGGTTGTCGTTGGTGTTGAAATTTCCTTGTTGGCAATTATGGGCGTGATGGCCTTGATGGTTCTCCATGTGGCCTAGGTGGCGATGAAAATTTTCTTTGTATTTGGCCATGGTAGCCTTAGTGATTTTCCACACAGTTATTATAGTTTGCTTGGACTGATGCGTCAGTTTACTACATAGATCTTATGACATCATCGTTCATATAACATGTGCTTAGGCGACATGTCTTTTGATAGACTATCTTCATGATGAACTAGTTTTTTATACGGATGATGCGAATGTGGCGATTTATTGTATGGCTTGTTTGGAGCACTACATCAGTCAATTGTAGAGACTTTTTTACGGGATCATTCACATAACACATGTCTTCGCCGCACATCTTTTGGCAAGTTTTTTACGTGAGGAATTGGTTTTTGTCCTTGCCCCTCATGTGTCTTTGGATTCGACTTATTCATTTTACTCGGTTGTTTATCTGGAAGTCATTTTTAGATGTTGATATACTATTTTTAAAAAAAAAATCTTTAGTCATTTTGAATTTTATGAATTGGTCGTGACAATATTCGTGTCTGCCGAATGTTTGGTAATCTTCCGATCATAAGATTGGTGAGTTACCTTTTGTGTCAAATTGATTAGATATTTATAACCTAATTGTCACGATTATGCTGCAAGCGACAAACATTGAGTTGTGAGAGTAATGATTAGTGGGACTTAAGGCATCGGACGTTGCCCCCGGTGGATTGACCCTTACATAATGTTGTGGTATTGTCAACAATGCTAGCAATTATCCCCTGGGTTACTCAACTCCAACATAAGTTTACAACACCATTGACAAGGGTGTTTACCTTTATACCCCTGAGTTTCCAGCCATCAGGGGTTGATGTATCGAAGGTTGTCCATTGGGTATCTTAGCCTTATATAGCCTTAATGAATTGTCGAAATCACTAGAGGTTGTCTCCTAGATTCTTGATTCTAACAAAGTAATTGTGCAGTACTTGTGGTATAGGTGGTTGCCCCCAAGCAAAATGGTACTTGTGGCATAGGTTGTTGCCCTCAAGTAGAATGGTACTTGCATATAGTTGTCCCTAGGTATATGGGTGTTTTGGGTTCTACATATTCTTGTTGGCCATTTGGACAGTCGTTTCTCCTCGCTATCATGGGAGGTGTTAAAGATCAGCCTTGTAGTTTGGCACAATAGAGTCTCGTAGCTTGAGATTCAACCGATCGTTCTTCCTTAAAGAATTATTGTAGGTAGAAGATTTGTCATTGACAAAAAACTTTCAAAAAAAAACTTTCGATCATCCTAGCGTGGCTCTCTGCATGGGCTTTATTGTTGTTTGTCATTTGTCCCTAGTTACTCCACATACTGTAGATGATTCGTACAACTTCTAGCATAACATTCGATTGGGAAGATGATTCTTAGTCTTAGGGGGATTATTAGCATTTACTCTTAATTTAACAAGTATATTGATTTATTGAGAAAATATGATATAGCACACCATGTCCCACCGAACATGCCAAAAAATAATTTGTTATTTAATTCAGATACGTGGTCACACATGTTACGAATAACCTAAATTTGGTTAAATCTATGCGATTAGATATAATGTCAGGTGTACCAAAATCATGTTCAACTCGAATTGATTGAATGCTTTTGACCCCAAGCGTTAAACTAACTAGATTAAGACTAAATATGTGAAGATTGACATAATTATTTGGCCACCAATTGTTACAACGATTAGATAACTTTAGAAGGGAATGGTTAATCCTTTAGAATGAGATCTTTTATCGTGGAATCAAGAAATTTTTTTTTCAATAGTGATAGCGTATCGGGCTTCTCGGTGAAGTAATAAGAATTGGACATAAGTAAAAATAAGGCCGGATTGAGCGATTTTATTAATTGAACTATAAAAGTAGTAAAATTAATGAAAAGAAAAATAAACCAAGTAGAGAGTAAATAAAATACTAACTACGACTTGTGTTAGTAAAGTAGCTATAGAAACTACCAAACAGGTGGAAGACAATCGTGGTGTGAAATCACCAGATGTGATTGGTGATGTATGAAGTAAGAACTCGATAATCAGGGAATTTGATGAGGAGGTCGTAAATATTTAGCCTATTTTAAGTGCATACTGCAATGATGTGTTGGACAGTTGTAATACTAAACTAATTTAATAGTTCTAAACTTGTTGCAGTATGACTGAACAAAAGTGGAGTAACTAAAGTTAAGAAGTTAAAATTAATAAAGGATCATGGTAGACAAAGGATAAAGCAACGTAGAGCTGTAGAGAGATTGAATATTTGTAGCAAAGGTCTGTAACTTCTTTTCAAGTGCTTCTTTTATAGATTTGGAGAAGTGGTGGTTTTGCGTATGATTCAATAACGTGAGAGATTTGAATAGTTGACCGTGTAATTTTTTTTTCGTATCAGGTACTGCGTACGAGAGATTATGTTCTCCTCTTGCTATTCTAACCGTGCGTGGAAAATGTTCATTAGAGTTTTCACGTCACTGGATTTTTATATAGAAAACTTTGTTGTATTCTTTATATCATTAAGCTTTTGCACCTGCAAAGAATTGTTTTTGGTGGGACATTAGAAATTTGCTTTGATATGACTTACTTTGCAGCTTTTAATGAAAATTTAGTATTTAACGCTTGAAAAAATTTTAGCATTTAAAACTTCCACATATACGCGTCTCAGATTCTTTCCTCTAAAGTTCATCTACACCATGTGTGGTTTGATTACTACGTGACTTCTTCTAAACTGTTTGATCTAGCCATAATTGGCCAGTGTAAACACCAACTACAAGTCATTCATGATAAAACTCAACAAATAGATTTTTCAACATTGATTGGACCTTTTTTTTTTTTTTTTTTTTTTTTAAGTGATCTTGACTGTGCATTCATGGGACCTTGATCACATGCTTAAAATTTTCTGACATGTATCATTTTCACATGACAGATTAGTAGACTGTATGCTTATAATCTAATGGACAGTTCGGATTGATCGGGTTGGCTTGTCCAAGTATTTAAGCGGAACTGGGAGCACTGCAACTTTTAATGCCTTGGGAGCGCTAGAACAATATTTCCCATACAAACACAGACAACAAACATACATATAAGCATGGCTAGCCCCGTTCAAGCCCAACTTGACCACATAGACCTATGAGATTGACTTGAGACAGGGCCTACTACCACCTGAGTCTGAACTTTTAGATCTTATTCGACCCGACCGGCTGGGACTCTGGGGTGGAGTCCAAACACATGAGGGGCCAGCTTCAAAGCCCCTCAGTTGGGACTAATCCACGGACCAAATACTCATGTCAAGCCATCCATGGCCAAAACTTGGTCTAGATCCGACCCAACACCTTTTAATACCAGACTGGATGCAATTGGGTCAGGTTGACCCAACCGGTCAGTGGACCATATCCAATAATTTGTTGGTCTGAGTCCAAAATTTAGACTCATGGATAGTGATCTTGCTCCAAAAGTTTAATGTGAGTTAGTAAATGGGTTGAGTATATACCCTTAAAAAAAAAAAAAAAAAAAAAAAAAAAAAAAAAAAAGAAAAAGAAAAGAGGCAAACCTAATTCGATTAAGACAGTTTTTAAATGGTCCAATTTAATCTATACAAAAATTAATCTGATCCAAACCTCACCCAAATCCAAAAAAGTAATATGCATATGAATTTTTTTTTTCCTTTAAGGCTAGGCTATAACAATGGTCACTGCCTATTCCAAAATGTAATTAACCATTTATCGTCCTGTTGTAGATGTAGAGTATATAAAAAATTATACTAATTGGACCATTTTAATTATACGACAGAATTTGGTTTTTCTATTAAAATCGATAGCCACCATCAATTGGATGTCTTGGTACATTATTTCTATGAAAACTATGTTGTTATTTTTACATCCACCTAGACTTCACCCATGTGATAAATTGACTAAAGTTTGGGGACGTCGCATTAAATATTAAATATTATTATTTTTTTACTTGGACTTGATCTCAATTTTATTGGGATGGGTCTGGGTCTAAATTTCTAATACCATTCTGAAATAGGTTGGGTCTGGCACCCCCCTTGACTGACCCATTATCACCCCTAAGCCCAATGATGTTTACAGATTTGGTCTGGATCAGCTGTCCTGTTGAACCTTTGTGATGCTCGAGCCCAGACCTGATCAGCAGTTCCCAGGACTCAAGACATCATGATGTCTTTGGGCCTTCAGCCGCAGCATAAGTCCCATTGATGGTGGGCTGGGTCCAGGCCTGACCTTGGTCATCCCAGCCCACTTTCACCCAGCGGGAAATAGGACTTGGCTAATGGGTTGGGTTGGGCTTGCGCCTTGATTCATTTTTAGTGGGTCAGGCCAAGCTTGGGCCTAACATCTATGTAATTGGCTGGGCTTGCACGATGTCAGAATCGTGTGGTCTGCTAATCACGACATGCATTCCTTTACATGCGTTACCATTGTGCACGTGTGAAACATTGAAGCAACCCATCTTGTAAGGGCCACTCATAATTACCCTTACCCCAAAATTGAATCTGGTCCATTCATCTGATGAGACATGCTCTATCAAACAATATGAGGAACTTTGTTATGGCCGTCCAATCTTTTTTTTTTTGCAGGCCCACCTGCTGAGTATTGTAATGGGAACAGTTCGGAGGTGGAAGTCCATCCATGTGCGATGTCAGCACATGTAGTAGCGTGTGTTGCTGGGCTGTATGTATGTGTGGATCAGCAACCTCCCGAATATTGCCATCACCACAAGTGTCCATTCCAATGTGTCCAAGATCCTGGTTGACCATTCAATGGATGAGCTACATATATGCATTAGTCCATTCTCCTGATCCTCAACCTACAGTACGTATGCTATGCTTGGGTTTGCAGTTTCTACAAGTGGAGCCCATGTTCCTATAATGTGGATGAACATGCCCCACAAGTCCAGTTT
Source organism: Magnolia changhungtana (assembly GCA_030180095.1). Classification (NCBI taxonomy): domain Eukaryota; kingdom Viridiplantae; phylum Streptophyta; class Magnoliopsida; order Magnoliales; family Magnoliaceae; genus Magnolia; species Magnolia changhungtana. The sequence continues at coordinate 2,303,867 of JASAUF010000156.1, forward strand.
AAATTAGGCCACGTCCTATCTAGCCTGTGATCTAAGGAACCAGTTAGAAAGCTGGACCACGCCCACCAGAAAATACACATCTCGGAACTGTTAAATAAGTTTGGTCCATTGAGCCCACTCATTGAGCCTTCACACAGATGGAAAACAAGGTCTAGCCCAATAAGTTACTGGGCCTAAAACACAGCCCAGTACCACAGAATGGGCATTTGGGTACCCACCCACGTCTAGAGCTGGGAATCGAGTCGAATCGGACCGGGTTAGGACTGACCCGACTCGACCCAGTTTTGAAATAGGCCTGATCCGAACTCAACCCAGCTTGGTAGCGAGTACAGCATGCCTAACCCAATCCGAGTTTGGGTTTAGCCTAGACTAATTCGGACCGAGTCCGACCCAGCCACAGGTACCGAGTTGGGTTGAGTGAAATCACAACTCAAAACCTAAGTGCACCTGCCGGAATTGCAGCCTCTCCATCAACTACACGATATCTCAGATCTGAAATGTTAAATCATCTTTAAAAAAAATAAAAATAAAAATTTAAATATATAGTTGGGTTTTGGATCAAGTCAAGTCAATACTGAGTCGGATTTCTGATCGAGTTGAGTCAAGTTACTAGGTGACCTGAACTCGACTTGGTTTGAGTTCAGATTGGACGAATTCTACTCCGTTCCGATCGACTCACCTACTCAGCTTGGGTCGAATTGAGTTGGACGAGTCAAGTCGAGTTACTGGGTGGCCCGAACTCACTTGGTTTGAGTTCAGATTGAACGAAGTCCACTCGGACTCACTCACTCAGTTTGGGTCAAGGCAGGTCTAAACAAGTCGGACGAGTCGAGTCATCCCGTGCCCAGCTCTACCCACCCATACGGCCATACCCGATCAAAGCAAGCTGGACACAAACAATCCAATGCGAGTTTCGTACAATTCCCGTTGCAGGAAGTTACTGAAACACAAATCCCTGTGGGGCCCACCGTATTTTCCATGTGAAATCCACTCCATCCATTATTTTTATTAGCTCATGTTACAATGACAGCCCAAAAATGAACCATATCCAATACTCAAATGAGTTAGGCACACTACAAGAAACAATGTAGACTGAACGCCCACCATTAAAACTGTATTGGGACACATAGAAGTCATTTTTCATTCAGAATATTCATTCATCCTGGTGAGATCCTAGCCGCCATGGTAGAACCCTGCCAATGAATCTCCCGTGAGATCCTAGCCGCCAATCTTAAACTTCTTTTAATTGAATGTGTTTACCCCCAATCTATTACAGCCAGATCTAACAGTCAAGATGCTGCCTCGTTTTGACACTCTCCTATGAAGTATGAGGATGAGATACAAATTTGAAGGTGATCACAGGGTTCAAGAGATGTCTTTATTAGGGACAGTGTCACACATCAAGTAAACCAAGAGGTCATAAATCCTACAATAGCTTGGAGACATTCATACAACCGAAACTCGTTAAATGATATAAGCTACCGTATGCGAAAAGAACTCATTTGAAGAAATATGAGAGCACGTGCACACATATGACACTCAATTCCAACCGTTTGAACCGTACCTAAGTTCTAACTAGCATAGAAAATTACCTTAATAAATGGCAAGGTAAAGAGGGAAATGAGGTTGTTGGCTTGGGTGGACTCCACCATGATGTTTATGTGAAATTTACCCTGACTATCATGTGTGTCACCCATGCTAGGCCTAGGACCCAAGTCTCATCTGTGATTGAAGTAGACCACACAATTAGAAACAGTGTACAGTTAAAAGTTCACTTTTGAAACTGTTTCCATTGGTGTGGCCGACCTGAATCACTAATGGGCTAGAATTTTTTATTTTTTTTCCTAGGTCTGAGTTTTTAATGTGGAATATTATGGTTGGAGTGGATTCAATATAATATTTATCATGATAGGTCTTGTAAAAATCAAGGATAAATGCTTCTCTCCCAACTGTTTCCATTTATAAGGCCCACTTGAATCGAGACTTAAGTTTTTGGATCCAGGCCTAAAGTGTTATTACACATCTAATGGTTGGAATGAATCTCACACACCCATCACAGTGGACCCTTCAAAATTCAAAGCCGATCATCTAAATCCAAGTGAAATAACTCAACTGAATGTCACTTCCCAAAGCTGCATGTTTGAACAACATCTCAGTGGGCTCAATAAACTATCAAGAAAGTTTCAATGGGTGAATGAATATCCACTCTCATCTGTTGTCTGTAATGTTCCCACTTAAACCGTAATGGATTGGCCTAATTTTTAGGCCATAGCCCGTCATAGACAGGTGCATTTGATTGATGAGGTGGATGTCCAACATTGACCCATGAGATCAACCTCAGTACTATTTCCCACACACACGTGCGTGGTCTTTGTTTCTACCATGGTATCATAGTTGTGATATTGGTCATCCATCTTTTTCTATATCAAAGCCCATCTAAGCTTCAGGCAGTGATATCGCATCCAACCCAGGTCGCCAATAGCTGCAAACCAGCACCAAAACCAGATTTCTGATGCTGTTCTCTCAATCCAATACCTACAGCCACCAAGTGAATGATAAAATAGGCGTCGTCGCATACCATAAACAGACTGTCACAAGCCTATCAGTTAAATGGCTAGAATTGCATGTCCAATGCGGTTTCCCAGCATGGACCGTCCATATAAGGTCACTGATTTAACATGTCCAAATTCCAATTAACATGTCCAAATTCCAACAGTAAAGTTACAGCAAAGACATTCTCAAGGAGGACCTCATAAGCATCGATCAGTGGCTTGGTGATACAGGCTGTTGATATGATGTGGCTCACCTTGGATGGAAACGTCATTGGAAGATCCAACGACTTCGAATACACAGTCGAGTCATCGATTTGGATATGGTATGAATCACCATGCAACTATGCCCTTCTATGGTTGAAACCAAGTGGCCCACCAAACATATAGTTGAATCAACAATTTGGATGGCCTGGATTGACATACAAGTATTGCTGTCCTGATAATCTCCAACACGTAAACATTTTTTTTAATGGTGAAAATCTAGATTTTTTTTTTTTTTTTTTTTCCGTTTAATGTGAACCATTGATCAATTTTAGAACTACCATTTTCTAAAGCCCCATGATCATATGGTTAGGATTGTTCAAGATGGGTAAGCATGTAATTTGGACCATCCAATTGATAGTCATATCCATAGGATCATATGGCCCAAAGATAGCTTCGAATTTAGGACCATCTTTGGGACCATGTTATCCAAGAGGCTCAATCAGTGGTCTACAGACATAGTTCATATGGAAAAGAAAAGGGTTACATGCTCAAAGTGTTATAATACTCCAACATAAGAGTTCTATGATCAGCCATCTCCATCCAAGCTGAGGTCGATCTAGTAAACGGTTTGGATTAACAAACAATACATGATCCTAGACTGAACGGCTATAGTCACCAACTATCCTAGAACTGTAGTGGTGATCGCGATGTGTTCTAGCAAACCTATGGCTGGAATTAAAATACCAGCTGAAATGGTCCATCATCATTTACAGCTTCAAAGGACTTGACTCAAAAAGCTTATGACAGTTGAATTAGGGTGAAATACACATAGCCTTGATGGAAATATACACCCAGAGATATCCATGTCCCGGTGTGAAATGGGGCCCACTTAAGTAGATATAGGTGTGACTCTGATGGGCAGTCTCCTTTTCATTTTGACCGTTGGGAAGTTGACTATGGAATCCTCCTCAGCCACCCATCTGCACAATGGAGATCAATTGAACAAGGAAAAATATCAAGCGAACATGAAAAAAATCAAGTGAATCACGTAAGAACATGGTTAGACGGTTGGACGGTTGTGATATGCTTCTTGTCTAACACAAAGGAGGCCACTGCTCGTTGATCCAAACCATTGAAATGATTGATCTCACCGAGGATGGGACCACATGCCAAAGATCCCCAAGAGCCGGAAGAATCTGGCTGTAGAATGTCCAGCCTCTTCTGATGGAAACCATTGCCGTGTTTTCTTTAACCGTCTATTTGTTGGGCCGCCTAATGGAAGGGTTCGACCACTGAATCATGAGCATTGCATGCATAAACTGAAAGCTCCAATGGTCTTTTGTAAAAAAATTCAACCCAGCATTGTATAAAGTATAATACCCCAGCTAAAAACAATGCATGATTTTCATATTGGATTTTATCACTTTCATGCACAAGTATCCGAGCACTACGCACTGTCCGTATATTTGCAGGTGTGAGAGATTCAAACCATTTCCATCCATTGGGGCCTATGATGAACGGACTGTGCCGTTAAAAATGACCTGGATTTGAATTCCAATCAATCATAATTGCCAGATATTTGATGACATGAAATGGACGAAGGAAAACGGTTGGCTGTACATTCAAGGACAAAAATTCTAGATTTGGTGGATGGGTTCCATCAGATGGCTGATTTATCCAAATACGGGTAAAGATGAGATACGGGTAAAGATGGGCACGAACCGACTCGCCTAACTCGACTCGACCCAAACCGAATGGGTGAGTCGGTCTGAACCAAGTAGGATTCGCCCAATCCGAACTCAAACCAAGTCGAGTTCGAGTTATCCAATAACTCGACTTGACTTGAAAGTTGATCCAATCAGACTTGACTCGATATTCACCACCATCCTCCTCTATCTCCTCTCCACTCCCTTCCTCCCTCATCTCTCTAGATTTGAATTGGTGCCAACTTGAATTGACTCCATACTTTTTACCAGGTCGGACTCAGTCCGGATTAGTTCAAGCTAGACCCGAATTCAGATCGATTCAGACATGCTAGACTTGGTACCGAGCCGAGTCGAGTCGAGTTCAGGTCATGCCTACTTCAAAACTGGATTGAGTTGGGTCAACCCTAACTCAATCCACAACTCGACTCTGACACCCAGCTCTAGATACGAGGGGCAACATGGATGGAAATATTGTGTTTCATAACCCTTTATATAACAGCAGCAGTAGATCCTTCTAGCGAACGAGCATTACCTATGACGGGTGATAAAATGATGGAGGAAAATGGAAACTTCGAGTCTTGCGAGCTCCAAACCAGGACAAAGTCTTTGCCCACCGCCGAATGGAGTGAAGTTATTAGAGATAGATGCTTCTTTTCCCTGCAAACCCAAAAAACAAGAAATGAAAATAATAATAATAACACAGCAATTACAACTTGCTACAAAACACGATTTTCATGTCAACGCGGTTCAGCAGTCCCATGCATAGACCTTTGCATGCGCAGACATAAACGTTAATTAACATGCATGGCGATTATTCACCATTGCACACGTACGTCATACGTGTAAATTGTGTGAATGGGCTATTACGTGCGCGCGGATGAGGTACTACCCCAGCCTGTTTGGAGCTAGGGACAGGCGGAGGCTAAGAGGGCCACCATTATGTATGAATTATATCTTAACCGTCCATCCATTTTTCCATATCATTTTATATTATTCGACCAAAAATAAGGCCGATACCAGTCTCAAGTGGACCACACCATAGGAAGCAAGCAATGGTGCTAAGGATGCCCACCATTGAAACCTTTCTAGGGTCCATGTTGTTTATTTGCCATCCAACCTGTTGATATGATCATATACACTTTGATGAAGTGAAAAAATAAATATAATCTTGATCCAAAACTTCTGTAGCCCCTAGGAATTTTTCAATGGTAGTAATTTAATCCCCACTTTGTGGTCTATTTGAGCCTTATATCTTTTCTAATTTTGGGCATGTTACCTAAAATGATATGGAAAAATAGATGGACGGTGTGGATAAAATTTATACATCTCGTTGGCCCCTCAGTGGCCTTTGGAGCCTCCACCTGTCCCGAGCATGGAACAGGCGGGGGTAGTACCTAATCCGCGCCCTATTACGTAGTCATACGTGTAAAGTTGTGTGGGCTATTATCAGCTATGTATAGTTACTGTGTATAGCCCTTGGATCATACAAAAGCATACCAAAGGCAGACCCTACATATTCATATCAGTACAGTCTATGAAGAGGCATTGATAAGAACGAGAGAAATGGTCAGAGGTATTAGACTATCAATTACAAAAATCTCTTCGTGAATGGAATATTTGCAATCGGTATAAGTTGTAGGATAGCTGAATGAATCTTTTGTAACAGATGGTCTTTCACTAGGAATCCAACTCAATGGCCCTTTTAATGGCTGCTCAAGGCAAGCCCACCCTGCATGGGACCAAAACAGTCGACATCATGTGGGCAGGCAGTCAGATGCCTGTCTGATGGGTGTCGCTTGCACTGGACCGCTAATTACGACCTTGGTGGGCCTGCATGACTCATTTCAATTACTTGCAAACCAACTTCTCCCTAGAATACAGGTAAATAAATAATTTGATTAAAGCTGTCCACTCACTTGCCATCTCCATGGATTGAATTGATATGGGTTCTCGTAATTCCCTTCATCCATGTGAATGGAACTGAAGGATGCCAAGACACACCAGCTCTTGGGAATCAAATAACCTGAAATAACCATAAAAAATAGACAGATAAAATAAGTAACAAAACCACAGAGAGCGAAGGAGGATCCATTCCAATACACACCCATTTCTTGAAAGCAAGTACATGATTTTTTTTTTTTTAAATTTTTGTAATAAAAAAAGCCTCTAAACATTGGGTCTATCTATGATTTAGGTTATCACACTTAAGCAACTAAGCAAAGAAGAATAATATATATTATAGGAACCTTTAACAAAAAATAAATGCAAGGCATCACCAAATAAATAAATCGTTTCATGATTGGAAAAGGAGAAAATAAAAAATCAGATTTGGGTGTGGAATAAATTAATAATATCCATGATGTAACATTTATCCGTATATATGTGTCAAACGATACGCATTATATCTTTGGTTCTGGAGCTTCTAAACCAACGTAATTAATACCTTTAATCTCCACATCCTTGAGAGCTTTTCTCCATACCCCATTGATAATATTCGCCATCCGTAGAGTTTCGTTAATCACCTGGAAAGAAAAAGAAACACAACCATAAAAAAAGGGAATTTTGTTCAGGTGAATATTACAATCCATCATTATTCATTGCACATAACCAATAATTCATCACCACTTCCTGAATAGTCTATCAGTTACGATGGTCACTATCTGAAGATCCTAATCAGAATGTAAGGTGGACAGACGCTATACTATACACTGAATAATGGTGGATTGCCTATAAACCTGATATTTTATCTTAATAAGAAACAAGTGTCCACACTCAATCTATAAGAAAATATTCCAAATGACTGCTGACCCTAGATAGTGAAACTTACATTTTGGGTAAATGGCAAAGACATGTAATCAGTCCAAGTATAAGGTTCACCTGAATGGGTTTTCTCTCTCTTCAGCCTCGTATTCTCATCCTACGGCCACAGACATAAGAGCAAAATCCTTCAAATTAACAGACCTCTATAATGAAAAGAAAAACAAATGAATCAATACACAAACACACTCAACAATGATACAATGCACCAAGTGCATTAGAACTTCAGTGCATCTAGTTACCCTTTCTCTATGTTTGCAGTTCATATCATTGAAATGGACAATCCCATTTGGTCCAACCCACTCTTTCAAGGCCACCTTGAGAAAATCACACTACTTATGACAATACCAACCATCCTACAAATAGTGTGCAAAATCGACCATCATGATCATTTGAAGAAAAACAGGATCATCATCAATCTGAAGCATAAACTTGGTTACTCCCAACTTGGATTGATTAAGGTCCTAAAGTACTGCATCAATCAGATGATGATAACGACTGGATCCACAGATCAGACAACAGACACTCGTATAAAATGAGGCCATCATATTAATGATTTGTATTGTTTGGCAGGTCCTAAAAAAATTATATAGATTCCAGCATGTCCACATGCAACTAAGTACACCAGAGCTATTTCATCTAGTGCATTGGATTCAGTTTCCATGTGCGTGCACTCATTCAGATTGCATGCAAATGGTTGAGTCCATTATCAAGCACTCAATTTCCTTACAATGCATACATTGAGGGTTGAGAAGTAATCTGGGTTACTGATTGAATAACTTTTGTGATTTGAAATTGGGTGGTTAGAAAATAAAGGTCTGACCAACAAGCAACATTCAATGGCCAAATTCCTCCAATTGGCACCTGGGATTATCTAATTACCATGATTTGGTATGCGGTGCAATCATAGTAGGGCCCAACAAATGAACAGTCTTAACTCTCATACATGTGTGCAACGTGTAATAAGACATTAAAACTTTCTTGCACCACATCCTCTCACATGCGTGTGTGGGTGTGTTGTGTGCAAGTGTGCATATCCATGCATACACGTGCTACGGATTCTTATAAAATATATATAGTTTTATACTTAAATAACCTTCGATGGGAATGATTTATAACCTTTACCATTTAGTATTTTAGGTACTTTTTTTGGAAGCAGTAGTGTTATAAAGTATCAGAATGCTTTTTGTGAGCTATTTTCTCTAGGAATTACCAATATTTTGACGTTTTATGAATATATTTTGTTTATTTCCTAAGATTTATGTTATAGGGTTTATCCGGGTTTTTAACGCGGCACTTGTGTGCCTTAGGTATAAATTATTAGAGCCTTGACTGTGTATGTGCATGCATGTATGCAGAAATAACAAGTATATATATATATATGTGTGTGTGTGTGTGTGTGTGTGTGTGATGAATATACCATTAAATCTTTTAGAGAAAGGGGGCAATCACTCAAATATTTCACTGCAAGGGTCATAATCATAGGCACCGAGTCCTCCCCTGGTATCATCATCTCTATTATATTTCCACAGATGAAGTCGATTGATAACTGCTGCTCGTTAATGTCGCATGTTTCATTCAACAACACATCAATGACGTCCATGACAGAATCCTTTTCAGTTCTCTTCATCTTCTCTTCCACAATACTCTTCACAAACTTCAACAATCTCTTCTTAGCCTGTAAACACCATGAGAATGGTAATCCATTATAAATTCTCTCTAACAAAATTGAATGATGAAAGAGAAACTTCACCTTTAATGACTTGTATAGCCTCGTCCCAGGAAACTTAACAGGCAGACATATCAAACCTTCAACAAATTCCCGAAACTCCCTCTGCAAAAACTGCATTTCTTCACCTGGACCGATACTCATCAACGCCCTAACCAATACTTGAAACGTCATCTAATGCACAAAAACAAAAATGTTGAAGATTAGAAAGTTTAAGCATAACATTTGCTTTAGTTTGTTTTGGAATACTATATTTATGTGGTTATATGCCTGATAGTTTGGTTATGTCCTTAAGAAATGGAATGGTATTTCCTCCATGCAGACATCCATGTAATATGCCATGGCACTGATTTGATGAACCATGTTTCCTAAGCAGTGAAATTCTCCCCATCAAATGGACCACCACAAATGTTTCCAACCATCCATCTGTACACCAACCGGCTAGAAACATCAATTGTCTAACGGGGAGCGGATTAGGTATCCATTCCCTTGTCTAACTAATGCAACTTTCGCCACACGGACATATGACCATTTATCAACTGTCCAGTGTACATGCAGCCAAAGAGCGAGTTATGGGTGGCTCACCTGTACAGTAGAGAGAGAGAGAGAGAGAGAGAGAGAGAGAGACCCACATCTTTGGTTTCATCCTGCAGGTGAACCAACTGGCCTTCCTTCCAATTCCCAATTGATAGTTCAACGCACTCCTCAATCTCTCGTGTTATCTGAGCCTTCAATTGGGGTGATTTCATGAAGCTTCCTATGAGCCCATGCACTCTCCTTTGCAGATTTCCATTGATTTTTAATATGGAGGACTGGCCCAACAACTCAGTAATCGATTTCGGGTAGTAAGGGATGAAAGTCCTCCCATCGTTCCTTAAAATCACCTTGTTCACCTCAGAATCAGTGGAAATGATAATGGGTCTTCCCAAGAGATGAGATTTGAACACCTTCCCATATCTGCAATATTGGAAGGAAAATATGCCAAAGGCTAAGCAACCATGAGAGAGAGAGACAGAAAATCTTATAACTAAGGAATCCACTGACATTTGGAGTGCATAACAACTTAAGAAAATAACAATGTTTTCATGGTAGAGAGCAAATCAAACTGAGTGGCATGAAAATGTTTCCTTCTTTTATATACTTTTGGGGGGATAAGGGCCATAATTTCAATTAGACCATTAAGTCATCTAGTTTTTTCTTACTACCACCACACACGTCCATTGCAGTTCGCGATCTATATTGTGCATGACCAAACCATTTAAAGTCTTCTTTCCCTCGTTGTGTTGCCATAATGATGTTATTCTTAAATTTCCTCAAATGAATTCATTTCTAATTCCATCCTCCCTTGTCTTGCCTCTCATCCATCTCAACATCCTCATTTCAGCCATAATCAGGTTTCCACGCCATTATCTAGTGCCTAGACTTTGTTTAGGCGGTATTCGACTCTACATGTGGAATAGGTTATGGGAGGTTATTTTGGTCTTTTCATTGTATTATAATTGGTTGTGTTAGACATATATGATTGCCCATGCCACACGAGGTTGGGATATACAGCTAGATGGCCGTAGTGGAGTGGTCTGTCCCCTCATCTATATATATATATATATATATATATATATATATATATATATATATATTCTCTTTTACCCCTTACAGCCCATGTTAGGTTGCTAGGTTTATATTATATATATATATATATATATATATATATATATATATATATATATATATATATATATATATTCTCTTTTACCCCTTACAGCCCATGTTAGGTTGCTAGGTTTATATAGGGGTATTTTGTACATTGTTCTCCTCCTTGGTTGATATATATTTTTGTTTTCTTTAACAGTTTGACATAATGCAAACCACACCAATCTGGAGTTCTGCTATGTGTGGTGATTTCTCTTTAGCTTTCTCCGAGACCTATCATGAAATCAAAGCAAACGATCTAAAAGATCATATCCGGTGTTCAATGTTCTATGCGGTTTGTCACGCCCCGCAATTTAGGTACTGAGTGTGCTCTCATACCCGAGTTACGGTCCATGATTCGTACACTCAGTGTACTTAAATCAATGAGTTGCATCATTTTAATAGAGGCATAATATAATCTGAAATCTATGTTCTCATTAATATCCATCAATACACTCATATCAACCACTAATCCATCCACAGATATTCACCACAACACATCCATAATAATCAAGAGTACAAACAAAAATATTTATGTCCACCCACTTGAGACTTTTATCTCAAGTCACTATTCAAAATCATTAAGGTATTCAAAAATTATAAAATCTAAATAAGAAGGTATTTCAAAACAGAAATGAGAATAATAATATGAAACACATGTCTCATTTAATCACTCTATTAATCCATCATGGTAAACTCGTCTTTGGTTAAATATGGTCATTGTTCTTATACATCATCCACTGGTTTGACCTTGTGTTCTTGCTCTTAAGTCATTGTATCTGTTTCAATTCCATCTATATGATTTTTCCATCAATACACTGTCAGCTGGCCAGGCCTAGTGAGTGAACCCATCATGGTTCATGCATGATACAATTAAAATAATACACACAAGTAAAGCATAATAGTCGAGCATAACAATAAGAAATGCAGTGCAAATGATGTAATTAATGTGAATGATGTTGATGATGCATCAAGTGGGTATAAATAGAAACCATCCACTTGCTTAGGTTAGATATCAACAACCCGCATATACATTTGGCAGGGTTCTACCATTGGTAGGCATGGGCAAGGAAGGGTGGTTTTAAAAGCATTTCCGACTAGATCTATGTTAGATTTGAATATCAAAACTTGTTTTTTTTTTTGGCCACAAATCAAAGTATCGAAGCTCTTGGGCCTAATTTTGTAAAATTTTAAAAAAAGTATTAAAAAAAAATTATTGTTTCTATATGGAATTCAAGAGCTTTCCTTTTTCTTTTTAAAATTTTTTTATTACTACAAATATTTTCTGGAAATTTCAAAAAAAAGTTTTTATATTAGTTTTTATTGATTCTTGTTTTGATGCTTGAGAAGTATTAAAAACTATGGATCTACTTATTTGTTGAAGATTTGGTGTTTTTTATTTTTATTTTTATTTTACGTAGGTATTTTTTGAAAATTTCAGCATTTTTTTTCCTGATTTTAAATTGTGATGCTTAAGGAGTATTAGAAGACTATGGATATACTGATTTATTGAAGACTGAGGGATTTTCTTTTTTAATTTTTTATTTACTTAGGTTTTTTTTTTAATTTCAGAAAAAAATTTTAAATTAGTTTTTTTTTTCTTCTGTATTTTCTAAAATTCTCAAAAAATAATTTTTAAACTCATTTATTTATTATCATTATTCTTGTTATGATGCTTGAGGAGTATTAAAAGACTATGGGTTTAATAATTTAACACATGCATTGATTAAAAAAATATTTTATATATTTTATTTTTATGATCAGGTTGATTTTTTTTTTTTTAAATTTTTTTTACATTTTCTATTTTGTTTTTAATTAATTTCAAAAAAATTTATATTGGTTGATAGATAATCATATTAGCAAATATATACGATATCAATTTCTAACATATATGAATAATTTATACTAAAATAAATTAACATCACACCCTACAGTAGGTCAATCCATTGGGACAACATTCTTACCAAAGAATAGTTTGATACACCATTAAATACATTAGTTAAAAAAAAAAAAACCAATACTAGCTGATTTTCTAATATATATATATATATATATATATATATATATATATATATATATATATATATATATATGGGAAAAGGTACATTGTGCTCGAAGTGACAATAAGCTCCCGTGAGGTAGCATTGTGTGGGCCCCACCGTGATGTGTTTCGACCATCAACATCTTGTGCATTTGATGGGTACCCTTTAAATTATGGGATATCCCAAAAATCAGCCGTATACGGAACTCAGGTGGGCCATACCATCTAAAATTATGTGAAGGCACCGTTAAAAGATATAAAAGCACTTGGTGGGGCTCACCTAAGTTTTGCATGCGCCTGAAACTTGTTCTGAACCCTCATTCAAGTGGGACACATAATGGATGGGCTGGATTTGCAAACCACATCTCGGTGGGCCCTCAAAAATGGTTATGAATGTTTTAATGGTGCATGGCCCCTCTCCACTTCTGTATGTGGTGTGGCCCACACAAGTCACGGATTGACTTGATTTTTAAGACCTAAGCCCACGATGGAATGGTGCATCTCACTGATAGGGTAGATGTTCGAAACGCATCACGGTGGGGCCCACACAGCTCGACCTCATGGGACAGACTCGTGAGGTCGAGCGCATAGTACCTTTTCCATATATATATATATATATATTGGCCGATTGGCCTGATACGATCCTAATATGATACGTGACGCAGTATCGTATCATTTTTTACTGGACCAATACGCCCATCGATACCGACATTTAAAATCATTAAGAACAAGACCACTCTCCACCAACAAAAACATGTCTAATCCAAAGAACCAATAAGAAAAGAAGAAAAGAGCTAGAAATAACCTAAAAAACTAAGAGATAAGCCGTAATAGGAAGGGAAATAGTTTTGGGAGTTCTCCATAGGTCAATGCTTGCTTAGAGAGATTTTTGGACAATGTATCCAGTATGGATATGTATCGTGGTCATGGAAAAACTATTTTCGCATCTCATAGATGGGCATGGAAAAAGCATTTCTACTTTCCAATGGGTTCAATTGCTCGATGTGCAGACTTCCCAACCTCCGGCTCTATGATCATTGGGTGTAGAAAAATTAATTTTGCATTCTAGCATTGGCAGACTCTTGTCCATAAATCAGCTATGCTAGCAAGTCACTCTTGGATCGAACTCTTGGATCGAGATGTTTTAGCTTGTCTTGGATGGATAAGATGACCCATCATCCTCAGGTTGGACAAAACTCGACCCAAAGTCCAAGCTTTTGTTATCTTCACCGGATGGGTCACCTACATACAATACAAGATATTTAACATAGAAAGCATCTATCATACAATTTTATTTTATTTTTTAAATGCACAAGCATGCTTTATGAATGTGTATTTTGTATTTTCTTGAAACATGGTATAATCATGAACAAATATCTATTAGGGTTTTATATTTTTAAAGTTTAAATTCCATTGTGTTTAATTTAAAAACCCAATAACCCATGAGAATACCAAGGGCATCCACCCCTCTCACATTTACAGAGGAGTTAAGAAAAGAGAAATCTCAAAATTTTATTAAAAAACCAATGCATAGGGCTCTTTGCAGGAGGCTACTTATTAGCAAACCATAATAGTCGTTTCCTATGTAACTTGCTCCAACACAAGGGGAAGGCCTCTCTTCGCCAACCTAAAAACATGTCTAATTCTAAGAAACAACAAGAAAAGAGCTAGAAACAGTCTGAAAAAAACTAAAAGTCAGAAAAGGCAGTAAAATAGTTTTGCTAGTTGTCCATAAGTTGGTGCGTGCTTAGAGAGACAAATTTTGGTATAGCTTATGCGGTTGGATACGTCTCGTGGATGTGGAAAGACTATTTTCACTTACTAGAGATGGGCACATAAAAAAGCACTTTTGCATTCCAAAGGGTTCAACCACATTATGTGTAGACTTCCCATCCTCTAGCCTTGTGACCTCTAAGCACGGAAAAACTATCTTCCTATTCTAGCATAGTTTCTATGATGCATGGAGATGCTATTTCTGTGTTCCATCACTGCGTTCATCCTGCGCGGTAGGCTTTCTTATGGGTTTGTACAATCTAGCTCTACCTTACGATCAGGTTCATTAGTCAGGCTGTACGTACTCTTGTGCTGAGTTTTTCAGCCATCCCATCTTGATGATCTGATGGAGAAATGTGAGCCATAAGTTGATCTTGTCTATTTGCTGACTCGTCCATAGATCGGTTAAACTTACAGGCTGCTCTTTGAACAAAATGGTCTAGCTTATCTTGGACGGCCAAGATGATCCCATCACCTATCTGCAAAACATACTTAGGATGATTTAATTTGATTTATATGTACCACTTGTAGAATTTCTAAGTGAATATATGAACCATCACACTACAAGAGAATCAAAACTCTATTTTAACATCCCTTTACCCAAAACACACCTTTAATTGCAACAAGCTTTTCAATATGAAAATCGTATGGGCGATTCACTAGCAATATTGATGCATTGGCAATACAAGTAACGCCTAAAATTTACACAGTTGAAAATATTGGTGATACATTGGCAATACTTAGCGATGCATTGCTTGTTGAGATATGGAGCTACATCTGGGGCCGCCTTCGATCGGTCGTGGCCCATGGTCGACCGGTCGTAGGGGCCGCTCGACCGGTCGTGGATCGGTTCGACTCAAAAGTCCAGCGAGCATCGTTTTTTATGTCCGGGCCCTTCGACCAGTCGTAGCTCCCCTTCGACTAGTAGGTTAGCATTCTTTATCGATGCGATGCGGATTTTGGTGTCGCCTTTCGCAAGGGTGCGGAAGGGAAGTTGCCTAAACTATATATAGGTGTTCCTAGAGCTTTTCTAGGTATATTGGAATATTGGGAAAATAATTCTAAAGTGTGGATAAAGGGTTTTCTATGTTCTTCCAAGGGAGAGGTTAGTATATTGTCTTGTAATTTTTGTTCTTCATAGTGGAACTTTGCATCCGTGGTTTTTTTACCCTAGTTTGGGGTTTTTCCACATATATCTTATCTTATGGTTTATTTTTTGGATTGCTTTGATTTACTTCTAGTTTATATTTCTTCTTGTTTATCGTTTGTGGGTGAGGCCTGAGATCAGATTTAGACTCACTGCGTTGTTGGCGTGTTGCGTAACAACTGATATCAGAGCTATTGATTTAGTTCTATTGGGAGCGATGACAGAAAAAGGGAAAACTAGAATTGAGAAGTTTGATGGTTCAAACTTTGCCTTCTAGAAGATGCAGATGGAGGATTATTTGTATCAGAAGGACCTCTATGTTCCTCTAGGAGGAAAAGAGAAGAAACCAGAAAAGATGACAGATGATGAATGGTTTTTACTGGATAGGAAGGCTTTATGAACGATCCGACTCTCTGTCTAAGAGCGTCACCTTCAATATATCCAAGGTGAAAACTACAAAAGAATTAATGGAAGCCTTAGTCATCATCTATGAAAAGCCCTCAGCATCCAACAAGGTTCATCTTATGAAACAGTTATTCAACATGAAGATGTCAGATGGTGGGAGCGTAGCTGAACATCTAAACGAGTTCAATACAGTCACGAGCCAGTTGGAATCCGTTGGCATTGTTTTTGAGGATGACGTCAGGGTGCTATTGATCTTATCCAGTCTACCAGACAGTTGGGATGGTTTGGTGATTGCTGTGAGCAACTCTTCAGGTCGACAAAGCTGAAATTTGATGATGTGGCCGGTCTAATTATCAGTGAAGAAAATGGAAGAAAGGCATCAGGAGTTTCAGGAGATTCTGGGAATGCTCTAAACGTTGAAGGAAGAGGAATATCGCTGAATAAAGAAGACAATAAACACGGGCGTTCTAAGTCGAGGAAGAAGTTCAAGGGATCGAAAGACAAACACGGGTGTTGGCATTGTGGCAAGAAGGGGCACATGAAACGTGATTGCAGGGCACTCAAGAAACAAGAAGGAAGCTCTCAAGGTGGGAAGGATTCAGTGAATCTATCCGAGGAGAGTAACACAAAGGCGTTGATCTTGTCTCTTGATGCGAGGAATGAGTCTTGGGTTATAAACTCAGGTGCTTCGTTTCATGCCACCTCATGTAAGGAAGTTCTGCGTGATTATGTGTCAGGTGACTTTGGGAGAGTCTACCTGGGTGATGATGAGCGTGCAGTATTGTTAGAAATGGGAACGTTCATGTAAATCAGAAAGACGGAACGGTCTTGAAATTAAAGGATGTCAAACATGTACCGAGTTCGAAACGTAACTTGATCTCAGTGGGGTAGTTGGCCAATACCAATTATGTGACGACATTCACCAGTGATTTCTGAAAGATCACAAAAGGTGCCTTGGTGATATCTCGAGGCAAGAAGGAAGATACTTTTTACATGACTTCAGGATCGTATAGTTTACTTGCAGTCGCATCAACTGGAGTGAATGGGCAGTTATGGCATCAGAGGTTAAAACATGAGTGAGAAGGGGATGAAAGTGCTATTGTCAAAAGGAAAGCTACTAGGGCTGAAGTCTATTGACTTGGAATTCTGCAAGGACTGCGTGTACGCAAGCAGAAGAGGGTAAGCTTCAAGAAAACGGGACGCGCTCCAAAGACGAATTTGTTGGAGCTTGTACACACTGATGTATGGGGACCGGCACAGGTATTATCTCTTGGTGGCTCACGTTATTTTGTTACTTTTATTGATAATGTTAGTATAAAACTGTGGGTCTATTTCTTAAAGCATAAATCTGATGTATTTGATGTTTTTAATAAGTGGAAAGTTATAGTAGAAAATAAGACAGGTATAATAGTAAAGTGTCTCAGACCTGACAATGGGGGAGAGTATTGTGATAAGAGGTTTGATGAGTATTGTGTAGCAAATGGAATCGAACATCAGAAAATGATTCCAGGGATACCACAACAGAATGGTGTGGCTGAGCGCATTAACAGGACCATTCTTGAGCGCGCTAGGAGCATGAGGTGACATGCAAGATTGCCCAAGACCTTTTGGGCAGATGCTGTAAATACTGCCACATATATCATCAATAGAAGTCCCTCAGCACCATTGGATGGTGGACTACCAAAAGAAACATGGACTGGGAAAGAAGTGAACCTTGCACATCTCAAAGTGTTCGGTTGCACTTCATATGTTCACATTGATGCAGAGCACAGAAACAAGCTGGATGCAAAGTCCAGGAGGTGCACGTTCATAGGCTATGGGCAGCATGATTTTGTCTATAGGTTTTGGGATGCAAAAAATAAGAAAATCATCAGAAGCAAAGATGTAGTCTTTAATGAAAAAGTGATGCATAAGGACTGTACAAGAAAACAAGAAAATAAGGCCAATGAAAAGGAATTCGTAGAGTTGGAAGAGTTATCGGACACGGGTGTTACAGCGCCACAGGATGGTCATGCATAGGAACATTATGAGGCAGAGCCACAGACACCGGTTGTGAGGAGGTCTACTCGGGAGAGGAGACCCATGGTCCGATACTCATCCTCCTTACATTATCTACTGCTGACAGATAATGGTGAACCAGAATGTTTTGAAGAGGCGCTACAGTCAGATACACGGGTTAAGTGGGAGCAGGCCATGGATGATGAGATGGACTCTCTTGAGTCTAATCGTACATGAGAGCTAGTCACTCTACCCAAGGGTAAGAAAGCTCTTCATAACAAGTGGGTTTACAGACTGAAGGAGGAGCACGATGGTTCGAAACGGTACAAGGCCAGATTGGTTGTGAAAGAGTTTCAACAAAAGGCAGGTATCGATTTTACTAAAATATTTTCACATGTGGTGAAAATGTCTACGATTCGCATGGTCTTGAGTACAGTGGCTACAGAGGACCTACATCTAGAGCAGCTAGATGTTAAGACAGCTTTTCTTCATGGGGACCTTGAAGAAGAGATATATATGCATCAGCCGACAGGATATGTGGCACCAGGAAAGGAGAACAAGGTGTGCAGACTGAAGAAGAGTCTATATGGCCTAAAGCAGGCCCCGAGGCAGTGGTACAAGAAGTTCGACAGTTTCATGTCGGGAAACGGTTACAGGAGATGTCATGCTGACCACTGTTGCTACTTGAAGAAGTTTGATACGTCGTACATTATCCTTCTTCTGTACGTTAATGATATGCTTGTGGTCGGTTCAAGCATGGAGGACATCTCAGATCTCAAAAGACAATTGTTTAGAGAATTTGCCATGAAGGATTTGGGAGCTGCAAAACAAATCCTAAGCATGAGGATAAGGCATGATAGGAAAAACAAGAAACTAGTTTTATCACAGGCAGAGTACATAGCGAAGGTACTTGATCGATTCAATATAGGAGGTGCTAAGCCGGTTAGCACTCCATTAGCCAACCACTTCAAGCTATCTAAAGAGCAAGGTGCAAAGACGCAAGAGGAACGGGACTACACGGCTAAAGTCTCATATGCGTTAGCTATTGGGAGTCTCATGTATGCTATGGTGAGCACGAGACCAGACATTGCTCAAGTAGTGGGAGTTGTTAGCAGGTTCATGAACAACCCCGAAAAGAAACATTGGGAAGCTGTGAAGTGGATCCTTAGATACTTGGTAGGTACTAAGGATGTAGGGTTGTGCTATAGTGGATCAGAAATCAAGCTACAAGGCTACGTGTATTCAGATTTGGCAGGAGATATCGACAGCAGAAGAAGCACTACAGATTATGTCTTTACTCTGGGTAGTGTTGTAGTCAGTTGGGTCTCTCGATTGAGAAGATAGTGTCTATAGACGAGCCGGATAATATGTCATGCGGCTACAGAAGCGTGCAAGGAGATGGTGTGGATGCAAGGTTTCATGAAAGAGTTGGGTAAAAAGCAAGCAAATTGCAAGCTGTACAGTGACAGTCAGAGTGCAAAACACTTGGCTAAGAATTCAGCCTTTCATTCAAGGACCAAGCATATTGCTATCAGATATCACTTCATACGTTCGTTACTGGAAGATGGATCGAATGCTCTGGAGAAAATTCATACAAGTGAGAATCCTGCGGATATGTTGACCAAGGCGGTCACATGGGAGAAGCTGAAGCTCTGTTCAGCTTTGATTGATCTTCAGATATGAAGACTGGGAGGTGGTGCACTCCGGAAGAAGAAGACGAAGGTTTAGGGAGATGTGTCTTCAAGCAGGAGATTGTTGAGATACGGAGCCACATCTGAGGCCGCCTTCGACCAGTCATGGCCCATGCTCGACCGGTCGTAGGGGCTGCTTAACCGGTCGTGGATCGGTTTGACTCAAAGTCCAGCAAGCATCGTTTTTCATGTTCGGGCCCTTCGACCAGTCGTAGGGATTGTTCGACCAGTCGTAGCTCCCCTTCGACTAGTCGTAGGTTACGCAGATTCTTTCCGAATCTGATGCGGACTGCGGATTTTGATGTCACCTTTCGCAAGGGTGCGGAAGAGAAGTTGCCTAAACTATATATAGGTGTTCCTAGGGCTTTTCTAGGTGTATTGGAATATTGGGAAAATAATTTTAAGGCGTGGGCAAAGGGTTTTCTATGTTCTGTCAAGGGAGAGGTTAGTATATTGCCTTGTAATCTTTGTTCTTCATAGTGGAAGTTTGCATCCGTGGTTTTTTACCCTAGTTTGAAATTTTTCCATGTATATCTTGTCTTGTGGTTTGTTTTTTGGATTGCTTTGATCTACTTCTAGTTTATATTTTTTCTTGTTTATCGTTTGTGGATATTTTTTTTCTTGTTTATCGTTTGTAGGCAAGGTGTCCCGTATCGGTATCCGTTGGCGTAACGGTGCCCTCCGAAACCGATACGGATACGGGGGCGTAATTGCGATACGGGGGTGTAACGGGTCGTAACGGCGCAAATTTTTTTTTTTGCCAAAAAAATATGAAAAAATATGAATTAAATCCAGAATATTCTAAGCATTCCAAATATGCATTCATTTATAAATTGGAACATGTTTAGGGTGGTGTAACGGTTCACTTATTGGTGAGAAGTTGTATCGAACTGTCTGATGAATTTATGAACCAGATAACCTGAATTTGACTACAAAATTCATATATTTAATTTTATAAATATCCAATTTATATACTTAACAAGTTGATATCATTTCTCCCAATAGTTCTTTTAAAAAATGAAATTAAATTCAGGTAGATCGCGTTGCTAATTTGGGGCTAACTTGGAGGACCAATCCATGCCCCAAATTAACCTCAAATTCATGCAATTTATTGGCATTATCCCACTTGTGAATTGGTGGACATTTATTGGATAGTGGATCATGAAAAAAAATCAAAAGGCCTTATTTTAAAAAATAAGCGTCCACAAATTAACAATTAAAACTATTTAAACAATTTGATTTTGACATTTTAAGTTAGCAATTACAATCCATAATTTAATTGGTAAATTTTAAGTTAATACATGTCTCGTGTACAATTTTTTAAGGGCCCGAATTAGGTAGGACTGAGATTGTGAAGTGTAGCACATGAGTGTCAAAGTTTTTTGGACCCCACTCGTGATGAATGTGTTATATCCACACCGTTCATCCATTTTGCCAAATAATTTTAGGGCATGAGCCCAAAAATGAGGCAGATCCGAAGCTCAGGTGGACCGCACCATAAGAAACAATAATAATTAAACGACTATCATTAAAACTTTATCAAGGCTACAAAAGTTTTGGATCAAGCTAACGTGTGTTTTCCCTTCATCCACGTTAGTGTGACCCTATTAATAAGTTAGATGGAAAATAAATATTACAGTGGACCTTAAGAAATTTTTAATGGTGAGCATTCTATAACCACTATAACCACTGTTTCCTGTGTTGTGGTCCACCTGAGATTTTGATCTTACTAATTTTTTGAATCATAACCTAAAATGATGTGGCAAAATGGATGGACGGCATAGATAAAATACATATGGTGGGCCCATGGGCACACGTATATTTTATTAAAATTGTTCAGCTTGCTTTAGGCATACTAGTTCACTCATTTGACGCAAGCAAGTCCCATGGGTCTGATCATGAGGTATGTGTTATATCTAAACCGTCCATTCATTTGACGAGCTCGTTTTAAGGCTTGACACGAAGAAGAGGTTAACGGCAGTTCAAGAACGATGCGTTACGCCCGTAACGGCTTCAGCCAGAACGGTACATTATGCGTACAAAAAAGGGACACGGCTGATATGGCCCCGTATCGCGTAACGGGTACCACCGTTACCGTTACGTATCGGCCGATACGTAACCGTTTTGGGACACCCTATTTGTGGGTGAGGCCTGAGATCGAATCTATGCTCGCTGTATTGTTGGCGTGCTGCGCAACATTGCTGATGCCTAGAATTTCTAATACTACCGGTATTATTGATATCGTTACTAGCATTATCTGCATCATTGAGCTGGAGGCTAAGTATCGCCAATGTATCGATATCACCATTTTTTTAAATTATGTAAATTTTAGGTGTCGCTTTTATCACCAATGTACTGGCGTTATTTTAATAACATCATCAATGTATTGATATCACCAAAAATCTGTTAATTAAAAAAAAAAAAAATCATTTTGATTTTTTTATGGGTGCATGCTTACCTTATTACCCCTAAGATGTCCTATAAACTTGCCAGTGTTGCATGTTTGTTTCATGTAATGATGTTTGCAATGAATGTGCAATGTGTTGTTAGCAAACCTATAATTCCTATCGCACTTTGTCATGTAAGTTGTTTATACACTGGTAGAGTATGAATACAATATGCAGGCATCAACGGTACTCCATGTGGTTTACATGTAACTGATCAAATTAAACAGCCGAATTGTGACACCTACAATAGATGGTCACCACCTCAAAATATGACTTGACTATATGAAACACGCATGTGATGGACCAAAAAGGTTAGAAAAGAAGAAAACCTGGTAATACAATGATGAAACAACATTTTGGGACTGACTGGCCTTGCTTGAATAAGCAGCTTTGCGTAGCTCTAATTCCCAAAATCACTTAAACAAGTTTTAGATGCGTGTTTGGTTAGCATACATATTAATTTCTTATTAAAAAAACAATTGTGAAAAAATAGCGCTTTTTTACTTTTAAATGACTATGGAAACCTTTTTTTTTTTTTTTTTGGAGGGACTAGGAAACGCATCAAAGAACGTTTTTGCACTAAATGGGCGACCTTATTTGAGTAGAGTAGAACGGAAACGGATTGGCTACTCCCCTTCCACCAGCCAATGGCGGTTGGTCGGTGCTCTGTCGGCCTCACCATGATGTATGTGTTTCATCCATGCAGTCAATCTATTTTTCTAAATCATTTTATGGTATGATACCAAAAATGAGATATATCCCAATCTCAAGTGGACCACATTACAGGAAACAATGTTGAATAAAAGTCGGCCATTAAAAACTTTTTCGGGCCATAAAAGTTTTGGATCAAGCTGATCTCTGTTTTTTCCCTTCATCTGGGTCTGTATGACCTAATCAAACCCATTGGATGTCAAATAAACAGTACGGTGGGCCTTAGGAGGATTTGAACAATGGATATCCAATCACTATTGTTTTCCTGTGGTGTGGTCCACCTGAGATTTATTATCCCTCTTAATTTTGAGATCAAGCCCCAAAATGATCTGTAAAAATGGATGAAATACATACATCATGGTAGGGCCCACAGAGCACGGACCACCAGCCACCGGGCTGGTGGCAGGGGGAGTAGCCAATCCGTTCTCAAGTATAACACGTTTTAGTACCTGTGTGTACATTACACATGTCAGAGATCACGGTCATTAACAAGGCAGGGCACACCGTCCACATGCCTTGTACCAAAATCAGGGTAGCATGCTCATCAAATATTTGAATGACACATAAACGTCAGACAAGTGAGTGCTGTTGAAAGATAGACTTCCCAAGGGAAAGCAATTTGTTCCATCCCCTCACAAAAGTGCGTCTTGCTGAAAGATGACCTTTCCAAGGGAAAGTTATTAGATTTTACAAACTATAATTAAGATTCTTAATTTGTAATTAGATTTTATAATATTTATACCATTAATCTTAGATTTAGCTTATTCTAAAATTAGGTATGTACATCTTCGTACTAGAGTCTCTTCATTGTATTTTTTGAAGAATTAAAGCCTCTTCATTGTTAATGAAATATACAAAGAATTTCTCCATTTCTCCTCTCCATTATCTATTAAACATATACAAGTAATTTAATACGCTGTTTTGCTATTTGGTAGGGAGAGTTGTTTTTGTTTGTTCTTGTTATGATTGCTAGATATTCACTATTTACACACATCCTCCCAATTTTGATAATATACAATAGTAAAGAGTGGTGCAACATTTACATAATAGGAACCCATCCAAATAACAGCACTACTACTACTACTAGGAATCTATTATTTAGACCTGCCTGACTGATAAATACACCCACCCTTGACATATTATTAATACAATGCTACAAAGTGGTACTAGTGTCTTACCGTAAGTACAAAAGAAAAGCAGTATTTATCAATCACAGAGTGGCCAAAATCAATTCCATTATTACTATAAATGTTGTTGTTGCTATTATAGTTATGGAGGATTAAGAGAAGAACATGTTATTATTGGATGAGATATTATATAATGCCACCATAAAAACTACATATGGGAAAATCACAAACCTTCAATAGGTGGCCAAAAAATAGATGGTTAAGAAATAAGGCCCATCATATCCACGTTCCGGATCACTAAAACATGGGCCCGACTTCATGGATTGATAAGATTTTTTATTTATTTATTTATTTATTTATTTATTTTTTTTTTTTTGGGGGGGGGGGGGGTCACTTTTATAACCATTAAACTACTCATTTTTAGTATTCTCAATAGGATCACAGATTGATTATGGGTTTTTTTGGGAGTGTGAGTAGCCTCAACATTAAATCTGGAAGGCATGCCCTGGAGACTGATTTTGTTGCCCAACGTGATGGAGATGACTCGTCCGAGTCGACTAGGTTTTCAGAACGATTTTTACAGGAGTGATGTGCAATGCACCAAACGAAGAGAATTTAATTAAAGACCTAAAGACAAATACCTCAATTACAAGAACATACCAAGACCACGAGGTTTCTAAAACGATTTTTCAGGATAAATATCACCATTTTGAGGAACAAAACAAAAGGCACATGTAGTTACTTGGTGAAGAAAGTTCACAACGTGTGACTTTCATTCACTACTGAAACGAGACGGAGTTTCCAGAGAGAGAGAGAGAGAGAGAGAGAGAGAGAGAGTCATTTCAGTTGAAGGTTTGAAGAGCCCATGTAACTACGCTTTCATTTCCCGCCTGCAGAAGCAATGAAGGGGCAGTGTCCAGTGCACGTCGCTCTCTTCTTGAAAAAATAACACATGCTCTTACAGAGGTTTCACAATTCGTACGCATGCAGGAAGCTACTACATACATGGCATCCATTACCTCAAAATCAAGCCGTCAAAACATCATCTAGTTTAGATGGGGTATCGCCCAATCCCAACCTCTTATAATGGCCACTTTTTTTACACTGAAAACTTGAATATTTTCGTTTTGGCCGTTCATTCGATGGCCTACCAAAGGGACGGTTACTATCATCTACTTCGTACGTTTTTTATATCATGTTCCAACCACAACGCGATATTATACAAGTGGATTGGATTGAGCCACGTATAGTCATTTCGGCCAGTGTGCATGATACGAAAATATTGCGAGTCTTGCAAGAGTTTGATGATCCATACACATGCATAGAGCCGTTTACATGTGGCACGTACGTAACGCATTGCAAACGTCGAAATCGTGGACCCACTTTATGATGGTACATAACACAGAATTGATAATGAAATAATATCATAAGCGGCAGATTGGCAGACATCTAGTTGTAAAAAAATGAAAATCATCAACGGTACACATTCAACAAACAAATGTCCATCAATCAAAGGTCAGGATGGTTCAATGGTTCTGATTTTATGCTCTGCCCCATCTACAGTGAAGCACCGAATTGGAAGGTTTAGATTGATCTACGTGATTTCCACGTGTGTGATTTTGGGTGCATCTTCATATGGAGCATATACTAATACGCATATCGAATCACTCGTTGTATGATACTTGTGGCTACGTGGCCCAAAATGTGGGGTCCACCGTGATGTATGTATTTTATCCACGCTGTCCATCCGTTTTTCCAGCTAATTTTAGGACATGAGCCCAAAAATAATGCAGATCCAAAGGTCAAGTGGACCACACCACAGAAAACAATGGGGATTGAACGCCCACCATTGAAAACTTCTTGAGAGACAAGTTTTTTTTTTATTTTTTAATCAAATCTTGTATGTGTTTTCCCTTCATCAGGATCTGTGTGACCTTATGAACAGGTTGGATGCAAATAAAACATCACGGTGGGCCCTATTAAGTTTTCAACGGTGAGCGTTCAATCCCCACTGTTTTGTGTGTGTGGTCCACTTGAAATTTTGATCTGCATCAATTTTCGGCTCACACCCTAAACTGAGCTGGAAAAACGGATGGACGGCGTGGATGAAACACATACATCACGGTGGGCCCTACAGAGCTTGGACCAGGTCGTGCCACAGGCAATCCGCTTCCTGAGAAATTGTACCGCAATTGGGACTGAGGATGGCGGGATCAAGCACCCATCTACACGTACACGTGCCGCGCATGCGGTCCTTGTGAGCTGTCCAAATTGTTTGCCCCACTATCACACTGATCGGACGCTCCCATGCTTTGAACGGTCTAGATTCAATGCAAGTAAGGACAATCCAACCAGTATGATGCTGAGTCTATCCCCATCATTAGTGGGACACACAATCTGTACAACCATCTCACGTTTGACACGTGTACGTGTAATGAGTCCATGCGTACGGAAATCATTATTCATAGCCCCTAATTTCTCGGCAACTTATCATATCGGGAGAAATCATAATATCGAGATAAATAAGGTTGCCTTAGTAAGATGAACGGGAAATTGGGTCTCGCTTCCATGAGAGGAAGGCAGAGAGAGAGAGAGAGAGACCATGTTCAGAGAGAGAGAGAGAGAGAGAGAGAGAGAGAGGCATACAAAGATCGGCGCTTGTCCATGAAACTGACAGGGCGAGAAGTGTGACCAGAAGCAATGAAGTCGAGAGTCTCTCCTATAAAAGGCCAGCCCATGCTACCGTTGGGAATCCCAGATCTTTCACCATTCATCTCATTTTTCTTTCTCCACCAACACAGCCAGCACCATCCAAATCCCACCAAAACCCAAAAGCCCACCACCCAACTCATTTTTCTCTACTTACAAGTCCACCAAACACCTCTTTCTCAACAATCCAAGAATATTATATTAGATTATATTAAGATGAATAAATAGACATAAATATATAAAGAGAGCCCAAAATCAAAACCAAATATAATATTTATGTTGGACATAGAGAGACCAAGTATATTATATATGTGATGAGGAGAGAGAGGAGAGAGAGAGAGAGAGAGAGAGAGAGAGAGAGTCTCAAGAACCCATCAACCCAACAAGAGAGAGAGAGAGAGCCCAAAATCAGAACCAAATATAATATTTATGTTGGAGAGAGAGAGAGAGAGAGAGAGAGAGAGAGAGACCAAATATATTATATATGTTGGGGAGAGAGCGTCTCAAGAACCCATCAACCCAACAAGAGAGAACCCAAAATCAAAACCAAATATATTATATGTATGTTGTAGAGAATTTCAGGAACCCATCAACCCAACAAGTGTCTTTGAGAGGGAGAGAGAGAGGGAGAGACCACAATCAAAACCAAATATATTATCTGTATGCTTGTAGAGAGAGCCTCGAGAACCCATCAACCGAGAAGAGGGGCAGGGCAAGAGCGAGTCCACTCCCACCAACAGAGAGTCTCAAGAGCCCATCAACCCAAACAACGGAACGCATTACCATATGAAATGTATCTTTGCGAGAAAGAGATTCGGAAAATCAATCTCCCACGCTTTCAATTAATGCGAGGCTATTATAGGTGCCTAAAATCCGCACTGCTGATTCACGTTGTCTGACTCTAGTAGGGTTTGTAGTTAATACTCAGTTATCGAATTTAAACCCCTCGAAACCTACCCACATCCCTCTTCTGTCCCTTGCGTTGGATGCTAATAGCCTATGCCCTCTCTATGTTGCCTACGTGGCTGCATGGTCGGATATCCAGACCGTCTTTGACAGTTCATATAAAATTTTCAACCATCTGTCTTTCACACCCATTCCATTTCAAAAATTCTCTGGACGGTCCAGATTCAATGGCGAGCCCATCAGATTGATTATCAGAATCCACCGTTCGTACTGACAAATACTACTGTGGCAATTGGCAACTGATTGATGGACAAAAACGACTGTATACATCCAAAGGTCACTCGTGCAACTGGAGAAGAGTAATTTGATATGCTAGTTGAACATGGCCATTCATACGCATGCACGAAGCCTCCGCACATATGACATGCATTTGGGTTAATCTAAACCGTACAATTTAATGGCTATCTTGTGAATGAGATACGACCCATAAAGCTGCATCAAGTAACTGATCCATACTTTCGAAACTGTGCCCATAGGTTGGACAGTATAAATGTGTAGTAGTCAACATTCCAAACTAATAAACTAGCTTAGGATGGGAAAATCAATATAATTTCCGATATTTACGCCGTATCAAGTGCCCACCAATTCAACGGTTTGGATTTGAGACACGTATATACCACGTATAGAATGGCTGGCCGACATGTAATATACCATTAGAGGAGATTTGTATGTCACGAGAGTTGACGTTTTTCTCTTCTATATTCCTTTTTTTTTTTGTTTTTTTTGTTTTTTTTTTCCAAAAGAAAGACGCTTGTCCCAATTCCCAAAGGTTTTACGCGGCACGGTAAAACTAGGCGAGGCAAGGCAATGGCTGAAGGGTCATTCACACAGAGTTGTGCCTTTCTCATGCTTAAACAAGTCATGCAACGTTGATTTTATCTGAAGTGAAGGGTTGGAGGTAGGTTATTCTCGGGCCATGGATCCGCGCCTACATCTGTATAGGTATATATACATTTATACCTACCATGTGTAATGAGATGGTTTAGTCCAACCGATTGGAGGATAGGTTATTTTCAACCAGCAGATAACTTCTAACCTTTTTTTTTTTTTTTTTACATACTCCACTCTTAGGGCCTGTTTGGCGGGGCAGATTGGATGGGATTGGATGTATAGAGTGGATTAGATGGATTTCAAGGTAATGATAGTTGTGTCAGTGGATTGGTGCAAGATCTATGAGATTGCTATATCCCGGGATTGCTATATAGAGCTGGCCATCGGTCCAGATCAGATAGGATTAGGTCGAACTCGATCCGATCCAAAATTCCGTTGGTTTGACCCGAACTCGATCCAATTTGAGACTGAATCCGGGTCACCTAATTTGGACCAATCCGATACATGGTCGGCCTGACCCGAACTGAGTCCGACTCGGTCAGGAAAACCGAGTCGAATTGGATTAGGTACGATTCGGATCGTATGAATTTAATCAAATTGTTTCATGTAGTGTGGTCTACTTCAACCTTTAATATATCATCTTTTTGTGCTCAATGCCTAAAATAATATGTCAAAATAGATGAACGGCTTAGATAAAATATATACATCAAGGTGAGCCCCACATGGCTATGAAGGAACTTTCAATCCATCGTATACGCGTTTTTACCGAACTTTTAACATGCAGTGTATGAAATCGAGTTACTTGCCTTTCACGCGCACAGCTTGCACAGAGGATTCTTAATCTACGTTAGCAAGTTCTGTAGGTCTGATCATAGGGTATGTGTTATATCCAAACTGTTCATCCATCTGGCAAGCTCATATTAAGGCTTAAGACGAAAAATAAGACAGATTTAACTATCAAGTGGACCACACGAATGGTTTAATAGTGAAAATCATTTTCTGCTGCTATTTGTGGTGTGGTCCAGATGATCTTTGGATATTATTCATTTTTTGAATAATGCTCTATAACGATCTCTAAAAATATATGAACAACGTAGATATAATAAATACATCACTGTGGGCCCATATAACTTTGATCTCCTTTGAACCGTTTGTACAACTCGGAGCTCGAGGAGCGTCCGGTGCTCGAGGAGGCTAGACGCCAGGCTAGTACGGCTGTACTGGAGACGGACTGGCTACTCCCCTTGCCACCGGACGTCGGTGCTCTGTAAGCCTCACCATGATGTATGTGTTTCATCCATGCCCTCCATCTATTTTTATAGATCATTTTAAGTTATTAGAAAAAAAAATGAGGTATATTGATCACATTATAGAAAACAGTTTTGAATGACTTTTGACCATTAAAAACATTTTGTAGGCCATAAAAGTTTTTGATCAAGTTGATATTTATTTTTTCCCTTCATCTGGGTCCTTATGATGTAATCAACAGATTAGATGTCAAATAAACAGTAGAGTGGGCCTTAGGAGGATTATAATGGTGGATATCCAATTATAATTGTTTTCCTGTGGTGTGGTCCACCTGAGATTTATATCACTATTATTTTTTTTATAAAGCACTAAAATGATCTATAAAATGGATGAACGGAATGGATGAAACACATACATCATGGTGGGGCCCACAGAGCACCGACCATCAGCCACGGGTTGGTGTCAAGGGGAGTAGCCAATCCTTCGTCCGCCGGTACTCTCTTCGCACACGACACGTACTTGCAGCAGCTATATAGCTGGTGTGTGGTACACCAGAAAATATGGTACTAAGTAAACTTTGTTGGGCCCACCGTGAAGATGCATACGGTTCATCTGCTCCGGATCGGGTTGGATCGGATCGGTCCGAGTAGGTATGGATCTGAACCTGACCCGAAAAACTTTCGGATCTGGACTACCCTATTCGATCCACACCGATTCAAGCCGTTAGATCGGTTCGGATCGGGTCGGATCCACCGGATCGGGTCAGGATTGCCCAGCTCTAGCTATATTCAGCCTGTTTAGCATGCTCGACCAATCCCAGGATTAAACCTTCCAATCCCTTTCAATCACTCGAACCAAACACATCCCAGGCAATTTTGAAGGGATTAGGGTGGATTGGATGGAATTTAAAGGTAATGATGGTGATGTCAGTGGATTGTCTTGAGATCCATGAGATTGCTGTATCCTGGGATCAGGATCCCGTGTCTATTTGGCACGCCTAGCTAATCCCGGGATCTATCTTCCAATCCCTGCCAATCCCTTCCAATCTACTCGGCCAAACATGCCCTTAGCCACCCCCATCGGGGAATTGATATCAAGACCTCAGTGGATAACCTCTAACTTACTAAGTGCCCTGAACATCCAAAAGGTTTAATAGATTGCCCCACCATATTGAATACTTAATATAAAAATCTCCTCATTCACCTATCAAGTGGACTACACTTTTATTTATTAATGACTATACTATGCTTGTTGGAAAAATTATATTGAAAAATTGAAAATAAATTATTTAAATTTTAACACTAGGTTGAACCATGCATAAATATGTTGTCCTTGAAGCTTGATTCATCCATTTCTCAATTGCAAATGGGTTGGTGGCTAATTGATTTCAGATAAGACAAGTCTTCTCTCTTAGATCCTACGTGTAACAATCACAAAGGGATCTAGTTAGGAACTCGGTAAATGCAGTTGGTCGACAGGTAAATTTGATGAGTGTTCCAACTCAATGACTCAAACAATGTTTGAGGTACTCAACAATTTCTTAAAAGGAAAATTGTTTGGAGAGATCATATTGGATTCTAATGAGATATGTTGGATTTGGATGATTGTGGACCAGGATGGTCCAGTTTATATAATATCTGAGGAGTGAACTGTTTCTAAGCAGTCATCAATGGTTCAGAATATTTGTAAAATATTTCTGACCGTTGGCACTAATTTTCGACTGTTTCAAATCGTTGGATCAACGATCTGACTGTCGGATCATCGAGGCCTGTTCGTTTAAGTGTAAAATGCATCATCTAACCCCACTACAACCACACTGCCCACTCCCTTACCCTTGCCCTCGCCCTCACCCACGTGCGTGCGTGTGTTCTAGTGCTTCACACTAAAACATGCAAACCGAGCATCTCATCCTCCATTTCTCAAAGTAAGAATATTACCCACTCAACCACTTATAAACCACAACTTTCCTCCCACTCTTTTTAATGTGAGACTAAAGAAAACACACTTTTCTTTTGATTTTTCAAAACAGTTTTGGAGGAAAAATGAAAATTTTTACAATATTTTATTTATTTTTAAACAAAAAATTTCAATAATCCCCCACTTAGATTTTAAAATAAATAGTAAAAAAATCTATCAAAAATAAAATACAACTTTTATACATAGAGAAAGATATCTTACGATTTGAATATTTCCTTAGTCTAAGTATTTTAAAGTTTTATCAAAATCCTTGATAGCAGCAGCTTTGAACCAGTTATTCCTAAATGAGACAACCGAATATACCACACACATAATAACATTTGCATTATGTGAGTTCCTTTATATTACTCACTTAGCACTTCTAATAGTCATGTACTTATCCTGTTCATGAATGATCCCGAGAAAACTCTAACTCTCATGAGAAGCGGCACCACTTTTACGTTCATATAGGTGAAATCTTTCTAGTGTCTCTATTACTAAAACACTTGTCTTATAGATTGGTTTCATTAAAATTTCAAGACTCAACCCTCTAGTTTTAACGACAAGCACTCTTCATCCTATATGAGGTTATTTATAAATTTAGTGATGAAGCTTTCCATATATCAGTAATTTGTTTTTACCTATTGAACCCGAACTTTAGAAATTTTTTAAATTTGGGTTTGGTTTCTATCACTGGTGGAACCTTGATTGAAGAGTTTCAACCACATCCATCTAGATATTATTCTTAATACCTCTCTTGTTAGAGGTTTATTAAAAGGATCAGCCAAATTATTACTTAACTTCACAAATGAGATCGTAACGATTCCATCTTGAATCAACTGCTTTATATAATCATGTCTCAAACTTATATGTTTGGACTTCCTACTATATGTACCATTGTAGGCTCTCATTAGAGTGGTTTCACTGTCACAATGAAGTGAAAATAATCAGTATATAGGCTTCACATAGAATAAGATTTTTAATAGAAAATCCATTAACCACTCATCCTCTTTACCAATTGCAGCCAATGCTATGAACTAAGACTCCATTGTTAAGTGCGTTTTGCAGGTTTGTTTCTTAGATTCCAAAGATATAGCTACACCTCCTAAGGTGAATATCTACCATGTTGTAGACTTGTTGTCTCATGCACTCGATATCCAACTCACATTGGTATATCCTTCCAACACGGCCGAAAATTCTGAGTAAAATAGTCATAGTTCTTTTGTCTCTTTTAGATAACCTAAGACTCTACTTATAGCTTTTCAATGTTCTACACTAGGATTAGTAGTAAATGTACTTAGTTTACTTACAGCGTATGCTATATCCAGTCTCGTGCGTTGCATAACATACATAAGACTGCTTATAAAACTAGCTAAGATACTCTAATGTACAACTACTCTTACATTTTTTTTCTTTTAATTTGATACTTGGATCAAATGAGGTTTTTGCCTCCTTCATTTTCAAGTGGTTAAAGTTGTTCAATATCTTCTCAATGTAATGAGACTGACACAACACATAACCCCCACTACGCTTTTTAATTTTGATACCTAATATAATATTCACTTGTCCAAGATCCTTCATTTTGAAAACAGATGAAAGAAACCTCTTTGTTTCGGTTACACCTTCCATTTTGTTGCTGGTAATTAACATGTCATATACATATAAACATATGATTACAATATAATCATTACAAACTTTTGAGTATATACATTTATCACTAATGTTATATACAAAACCATAAGATAATACTTTAAAATCAAACTTATCATGTCATTGTCTGAGTGTTTGTTTTAATACATATAAAGCTTTAATAAACCTACATACTTTTCTTTCATTTCCTAGTAGAACAAACCTTCCCGGTTACTCCATATATATCCCCTTTTCGAGGTCACCATTCAGGAATATTGTCTTCACGTCCATTTGATGGATATAAAGATGATGTATAGATGTTGTTGTAAATAAAATCCTAATCGATATTATTCTAGCCACCAACGAATATGTGTCAAAATAATCAATTCATTCTTTATGATGAAAACCCTTGGCTATTAATGTAGCCTTAAAGGTTTGTGTTATACCATCAATGTGATATTTCTTCTTAAGTACTCATTTACACCCTATAGGCTTAGAACCTGAAGGTAGGTTCACCAGTTCTCATGTTTGGTTTGACACAATTGAATCTATTTCATTATTAATGGCCTCTTTTAAAAAAGAAGAGTCTCTTGAAGGCATAGATTCACTAAAGGTTTTAAATTCATCTTTTACAGTCAAAACCATAGGTATTTATCTAATAACATTCTCTCTATCATTCTCTACTAGATGAAAAGAGAGACGTTGAGAGTGTATTTGATCAGGATCAAGACTTTTTCCTACTCTTGTTCTTTGACTCATATGAGGTTCGTTGGGAATTTTAACTTCTTGTTGAACTCCCTCTATAGTTTTATTAGGATATTGAATCTCGGTATCATTTTTCTCCATGGATAAATAATCCTCAAAGAACTATACTTCTCTAAATTCTATGATCACATTGGATTCTAAGTTCAAAAGTCTCATATGCCTTACTATTTTGTGCATATCATACAAAGACGCACTTTATAGATCTAGGTCCCAATTTGGTTTTTTTAGGCTCAAGAGTTCTGCAATACGTGAGACACCCCCACACTCTAAGATATTATATGTTAAGTTTTTTTTATTTTCGTATTTTATATGGAAAGGTCTTGGTTTTCTTAGATAGGATTCTATTCAGAACGTGGCATAATGCTAATAGTATTTCTTCTCATAGGCTTAATGACAACTTTGTTTGTATTAACGTTGAATTGACTATTTCAACTAAAGTCCTATTTTTTCTCTCTGTTACACCATCTTCTCATAGGCTTAATGACAACTTTGAACTCTCTACGCCCTCGCCCACGCCCGCGTATACGCTCGTGCTTGAGTTCGAGCACAAGCTACGCACTGGAACATACAAACCGAGTATCTCATCCTTCATTTCTCCAAGTAAGAATACTACCCACTTAACCACCTATAAACCACAACTTTTCTCCTACTCTTTTAGAAGTGGGACTAAAGAAAATACACTTTTCTTTTGATTTATCAAAATCGCTTTGGAGGAAAAATAAAAATATTCAAAATATTTTATTTATTTTTAAACAAAAATTTCAACAGTGCTTTCTACTGTTCAATGATTCTCATGGTGGGGCCAACTTATTAGCTAGATAAGATGCACATGAGCATTTAATAGGTTAGAAATAATTCATTAAGTGGATTGTAAACTGTAGTCTAACAAATTGGACTTGAGACTTTATAAAAAATAGAATTTTTTAAACCAAAGTAGACCTTGTTAATTACTAAGAAATGGGATTGTGTTTACTCAGTATGCTTTTATCATATTAAGTAAACTGTGTTGGGCTTACCTTGAATGTATGTGGTTTATCCACACCTTCCATCCATTTTTCTAGCACATTTTAGGGGTTGAACCCAAAATTGAAGGATATCCAAAGCTCAAGTGGACCACACCATATGAAACAATAGGAATAAGGATTTCCATCATTAAAACCTTGCTAGTGCATATAGTAATGTTTATTTGTCATCAACGAGCACGTCTAGCTAGAACGTCAGTTCACTTGTAGCCAACCTGTTCATAAGATCACATATACATGGATGAAGGGAAAACACAAATATAAGCTTGATTTAGAACTTTCATATCCCCTCAAGAAATATTTTTCAACAGTAGACATCTAATTCACACTGTTTCTTATGGTGTGGTCCACTTGAGCTTTGGATATGCTTATTTTTTGGGCTTAACACTTAAATTTTTCTGGTAAAATGAATGGATAGAGTGGATAAAATACATAAATCACGATGGACCCCACAGAGTTTTCTCAGTACGCTCAGTGTATTGAGCTACTTAATATACAATCCGCTTACTGTTACTAAAGTAAATCCCTTTTGAATTATTTTTTATGACCTTTAACAAATTTTTTTAATCAAATGCCTATGCATATCCATGCTAATAAAGGCAATTATGTGTGGTGAATGTTCGTAGAAGCCATAGCATATTCAAGTGAAGATTGTTGAAAACTCCCTTTGATCCACTGCAGGTGTCATTAAGCTTGTTCATTAAGTCACACGAATCTAAATGAGGAGAAGAAACAAACTTGAGCTTAATCCAAATGATCCATTACCCCACATCTTCTAAACGATTGTTGTTCAATCCTCATTGTTTCTTGAGGTGTAATTTATTTGTAAGTTGAATATCTCGTATTCTTTGACCCATGTCCTAACTTTAAAACTCAAAATGGGTAAACGGCGTAGATAGGACACAAACCTCATGGTGGGCCCCACAATGGTGACCTGATGCCATATAGTAGACCCCACAAACCATCACAACTCTAAAAAAAAATGAAAATCGCGACCTCCAAAATTTAATAATCGTGATCCCTTCTATATGTAAACTATTATCCCTACAATGGGCCACCTGTGACTCCTACTATGTACAAACTACAATACCCAAAGCGACCCAAATGTGACCCATATTGCGTGGAAACCACGATCCCTAAAATGACCCAACTACAACCCCATATAGGGGTCATTGTTTTGACATAGCAGGGGTCGTAGTTAGGTCATTTTAGGGATCACATATTGTAGATAGTAAGGGTTCCAATTAGGTCATTTTAGGAATTGCAAGTTACGAGTAGTAGGGGTTGCAATTTTCACGTTTTAGGGGTCGTATTTGATATGCGGGGTCTATTATATGGCCTTGGGTTGCCACCTATGAGGCCTACTATGAAGTTCATTTCTTATTCACATTATTAATCCGATTTAGCTTTTAAAGTTATGGCATGGGCCAAAGAAGAGGTATCCAACTTATAAGTGGACAACACCTTAGGAAATAATTGGGATTAAACATCTACCATTTAGAACTTGTGAGGTAATGAGGTGTTTGGATCAAGCTAAAATTTGTATATGCCCCCCATCCAGACTCATGTAACCTTATCAACGAGCCAAATGGCTTCAATAGTGGACCCAAGGGAGGTTTTAATGGTCGACATATCGTTGGCCTCACAAATATTCTCATTACGCAACCATCTTTACCAGCGTAGGAATAGATGCAACAACATTTGGTCTAAAAAAATATTTCAAAAGGGAGTTTACATGGGTAATTAAAGTAAACCTCAAATTTACTTTGCTAAAAATCTTTATATAATATTGTATATAGGTAATGCATGGCTTCTTCCCCTTCCATGGGGTTTATCTCATGTTTGTGAAAATAAAATATCATTGGTTGCCTATATTTATAAAACTATTTCAGGCCTCCAAACTTTTTTATATAAGAGTCTTCATATATGAACATACCCCGCCTCATCCATAAACAACTTATTTTGTTTAATTAACAATGTTATAGCATCGATATCATTTTCACATATTCATTAAGATGATCATTACTCAAGTGTTATTTTTCATCTTGATTCTAATTTTCTGTATCTAATTGCATAAATCTTTTACATTAAGAAAACCCTACTGCGAAGTTGTTACCTTTCTTGATTGACCTTAATTTCGCTTCCAAAACTACATTCCTTGCACCGCTTACTTTCTCATGCAATGTGGCAAGGAACCCATGCTTCTTTTGTCAAGTCCAATTTTCTAACTTTAGAAAGCATATGAGAATTGGATTAGATGTAAAACCACTCCATTGTTCTTCCTCTACTTTCCAAGTCCCATATGGTTTGCCATTAGCTTGTGATCGCAACTATTAACAATAACCAAAAGACCTTAGTCCATCAAATAGTTTCGTAACTATGCTTTCTAATTTCTATAATTCTTTATCACAAAATTTTAAGGAACAATAACACTTTATGTTGACATGATTGAGCTCACCAATACCAAAATAAAGAACTTGCACATGCACAAACAAAAAAAGAAAAACTAACAAAAAGCAAAAGTGAAAAATCTCAAAAAATAAATATTCTACTTACTAGTAAGGCTTTACCATCATGCGAAAAGCGATACAAGCATATTATGAAAAAGAGGGTCATAACATTCATGGATGAGAAGAAAAAGATTTAAGAAAGTGCAAAGAGGCTAGAGGAGAGAGCAAGAGGTGAGAGGAAAGAATGAGAGAGACGAAAAGACATTAAAACAACTTTATTAAAAAAAAAAGTAGAAGAGAAAGATGCCTTGTACTTCCTAAGGGGTTGTTTGGCACCATGGGTTTGTGAGGTTTGAGGGGATTTCAAATCCCCTGATATGTTTGTCACCATAAAGTAATTGGGGGTTTTAAATCCAAGGGGTTTCAAATCACCTCAAAGAGGGGTTTGAAATCCAATGAGAAAGATTGGATTATGTCTAAAATCATTCCAAAACTTGCATGTGTAACATTTGTGTCACTAGGCTATTAATCTATTGGGCACGTGGCCCACTAATGATATCCCAAAACAATTAGATTATCGATTGCATCACTATAATTACTTTAATACAATGATCCGTGCCATCCAAACGTTGTCCATGTAAATCAACAGTTAAAAATCGTTGGTTAGTCACTTAGTTGTGATCTTATGCTTGTGGCCCATCTGAGGCTTGGAATTTCATCATTTTTTGGGCAAAAAATATATTTCAACGGGTTTATTACAACCATTGTGTCAAACATTACATACATACACCAATTAGAGATATTAAAGTTGATTTAGTAATTAAATTCAAACCCCTATAAACATCCTATGCATAACTACTTTTGGATTATATGGGATTCTGAATCTAATGTGTCAAACAAAACTGGAGGATTTCAAATCCAAGGGGTTTTTGAAATTACGGTAAGGACCACTATAGTAGAAGTAGGAATAGGTCAAAGTGTCCTGGGGGTATACCAATTTGAAATCCTATTAACCTAATCTTGATCTAATATGCAATCATCAAAATATACTCATTTCAACTCTAATGGCTTCCAAGCCAAGTAGAAGATCCAATCACAAGACTGTTTAGTATTTAAACAAGATATAGTAATTAGTCTATGATGATGGATGAACTATGTGAAAGTGTGTGGGATGTGATTTTTATCAGTTCTAGATAGTCATGATATCATGCTTCATGTAAACGTTCAAAGTAAACACAGTAAAAGAATATTCAAATAACAACCCCAAACATAGTCGTTTATAGCGGTTTGGCTATGTGCCTACTCCACTCTAGGCGGACGCACTCATCCCTTGAGTGAACCAAATTTCACTAATGGAGATTTCAAATCAGGTACACCTCAAACCTTTACAACCTACACAAGGTTGACTCTAGGACCTACACAAGGTACCTAAACATGCCTACATAAGGCAAACGTTTATGCCCTATACAAGAGTAAATGTCATACACAAAGCACCTAGGTTTTATGCCCTACACAAGAGCAAATGATCCACACAAGGAACCTAAGTTTAGACCACACAGGTCAAGGATCCACACAAGGACCCTAGTTTAGGCCACACAGGCCAAAGATCCACACAAGAACCCTAATTTAGGCCACACAGGCCAAGGACCTACACAAAGACCCTAGTTTAAGCCACACAGGCCAAGGACCTATACAAAGGACCTGAGTTTATGCCCTACACAAGAACAAAGGTTCTATGAGGGCTTGTAAGGGGTGAGATGTACCTGTGATCCAATCATACACAAAGAATGATCAACAGGGTCTTTGGACTCTAATGACTTACAGATAAGTAGACGAGCCTCGCTCTGCACGTTGATGAAGATGATCTCCCTTGATGACGGAAATTCTTCAGCTTCCTTGATTCGCAACACTGATGATGCTCCAATATAAGGCGATGGGTTTGGTCAAGGTTATGTTGGAATCTACTCTAATGAATGTTACTCATTTGAGAGACGGAGAGATTCCAAGTTCTTAAGCATTTAAGGGATCCCAGCTCAATGATTTGCCATTAAAATGGTAACTGGATGATCCTCGAATGAGGAAGTTCATTAACCAATCCACTATATTGAATGTTAATGATGAGGGTGGATTGAAGGATGAACTCCCATGAGAAAAGGGGCTTAGGGTAGGTGATATGTAATTACTCTCTCAAAGCTTTCTCTCTTTTTCTCAATACAGCAACTAAGAACAAACTCTCCTTATAAAGACAAAAAGCTCCAACGAAAATAAAATTGTCAATTTTTTATTGAGTTCGATGTCATCGAACCTGATTTGATGTCATCGAACGTATACTTTCAATGCCATCGAATATCGGTTCGATGATATGAACTCAACTGTAAAACATTCCTGAAACTTTTTATAGATGATCAAAGTCATCGAACTTGATTTGATGTCATCGAGATTTGAACTTCGATGTCATCAAATCGTAGTTCGATTCATCATATTATATGTGACTTTACACAAGAGCTTGCTGGACAAATAAAAGGCTAACGGCAATGACATTGATCTTGATTCGATGTCATCAAAATTCAAATTTCGATATCATCGAATCACAATTTGATTCATCGATCTTTTAAGAAGATATTCCTTGAAAACTTGCTGGACACTTCTTTATCCTTTTTCGATGTCATTGAGGCTTACTCAATGTCATCGAACTTTGACTATCGATATCATCGAGGCTATCTCGATTCCTCGAACATTTTCATTATTTTTCCTCTGAAGTTTGCTGAACAACATTTGTTCGAATTTGATGTCATCGAACCTTTCTTGATGATATAGATGTTTGAATTTTGATGTCATCGAGTCTCGTTCGATTCCTCAAGCAATGTTAGAATATTTTTCAAGAAAATTTGCTGGACAATGCACTAAGTCTTTCGATTTCATCGACTCTCCCTCAATGTCATCGATTACTAATGTTTGATGTCATTGAAGAGATGTTCGATTCATGGAATATTCTATCCAAATACTTTGTGGTTGCTGGACATAAAAGGCCTCATTTCGATGTCATCGAAGTCTATTCAATGTCATCGAAAATGAGTGTTTGATTTCATCGACCGAATCTCGATGTCATCGAACAAAGCAGAAAACTTAGAAATTTTTTCTATTTGAGAATTAAGTTTTCTGACTTGTAACTCCTATGATGTTTTAAGGCTTTTAAAGGATTTATTTACCTAGGTGTTTTGAGACATGAGATGTGAGGCTTAATTTACCTGTGACGAGCTCAGAATACACATCTAATTGAGGTAATGGCTTGAACAATCTTCATATGGGCCTTACTTAATTCATCGATTCAACCCTCACGCAAATTGACAAACCAAGACACTTTCAGCTTCAAAACCAAAGGGTTCAGAATCCATGCTCCCAAACAAGCCCTAGGTTCTTTTTAAGAAGATAGATACCTAGCCTTAAGAACATAAATTTTAATATAAAAAATTTTCGACTAATTATTTTTTATTTAATTAAATTAAAACATGTCTAGTAACTAATAAATTTAATTAAATTAAAACTTGGCAATGATTCTCAAAGCAATTCATATCCATGTGTGCACGAAACTTAACCGGCCAAAAAGGCTTACTAAAGTGGGACACTCCAAAATAAGGGTGATTCAATAACATGTGAGCCACCTATGGAATTTAGAGTTTTTAATGCCCAAATGATTTGATAGGACTAATCTTAAGCATCCCATAGTCTTGGATGTTCTCATCCAATTCAAGGGTCGGATCGCATGTACATACCTGATACCACGTAACATGAGCCTAGCCACATAAAACAATTTGCTGCCATTTAATTTTCTCCGAAGTCCAGTGGTGGCCTACATGACGATCGGTTTGTCCTATACTTTTTTGAGAGTCCAACTTTCATAGTGACTCTTCTGATAAGTTCACGTCACCGCATGCACCCCAGTGGCCCTCTTGCGGAACAACTTGAGGTGCATTGACTGGTCACCCTGCAGCAGGTCTCTGTAGGGTCCACCGTGTTGTATGTGTTTTATCCACACCGTTCATTCATCCATTTTGCCAGCTCATTTAGGCCATGAGCCTAAAATTAAAGTACATCCGATGGTTAGTGGAGTACACCACAACAAACAGTAGGATTCAACACTTATCATTGAAAACTTGTTGGGGGGACGGAAGTGTTGGATACGCTGATATTTGTGTTTGCCCTTTCATCATATGACCTTATGAACAGGTGGGGATGATAATAAACATCACCTCGGGCCTTAGGAATTTTTCAACGGTGGATGTCAATATTCCCATTGTTTACTGTGGTGTGGCTGATTTGAGCGTTGGATATACTTCGATTTTGATCTCATGTCTTACAATAAGATGAAAAAACGGATGGACGGCATGGATAAAATACATGCATCACAGTGGGCCCAAAAAAGTCCTGCAATCACGAAGGTCGGTGGTAGTAGGGTTACCACACAATCCGCCGCTGGGTACAGGAGGACTTGTAGAGCAACCGGCCTCATGATAGCCCGCCTGCTATGACTTTTTATGCAACCCCAACGTCCTGTCCTCATCACTCGCCGCCGACTCGCTAGCTGCATGGTACACTGCCTCAGGAGGCTCCTGTGATAGTTTGGCACCATTTGATAAATGGTGGTGGCACTTATTCAATCATACACGTGGCAGATTTCTTCAATCGAGACCGCCTGATTCACTGAATAATCTGTGCATTGAGCATTTCTGGAACTCTGCGATGCATAGTCGATGGTACATCTTATGTAGCTTTCTTTGGGGGGTTGGGTTTAGAGGCCGTGTCCCATAGGTGTACTAGCTAGCTTTTTTTTTTTTGGTCCGAAGCAATAGACTACGTGTCATGTGCTCGAGCTTTATGAAAAAATAGAATCACTCGATATTTTACTTTTGACCATCCATTTGGCGGTCATCAATTAGATGGCTAGGATTGTTGGATACGGATTGGCTACTGCCCCTGTCACCAGCCAATGACTGATGGTCGGTGCTCTGTGGGCCCTACCATGATGTAAGTGTTTCATCCATGCCGTCCATCTATTTTTCTAGATCATTTTATGGTATGAGACCAAAAATGAGGTATATCCCAATCTCAAGTGGACCACATTACAGGAAACAATGTTGAATGAACGTCGACCATTCAAAAATTTTCGGGGGCCATAAAAGTTTTGGATCAAGCTGATCTTTGTTTTTTCCTTTCATCTGGGTCTTTATGACCTAATCAACAGATTGGATGTCAAATAAACAGTACAGTGGGCCTTAGGAGAATTTTAATGGTGGATATCCAATCACTATTGTTTTTCTGTGGTGTGGTCCACCTGAGATCTATATTCCTCTCATTTTTGTGATGAAGTCCTAAAATGATCCGTAAAAATGGATGAACGGAATGGATGAAACACATACATCATGGTGGGGCCCACAGAGTACAGACTATCAGCCACCGGGCCCGTGGCAGGGGGAGTAGCCAATCCGTTTCCAGGATTGTTCAATCAGTGTTACTTTTAGAGAAATACCCCATCTATAACGTGTCCACAATTTTTATGGCCCTGATTGATGTACATGAGCGGTACATGTTCAGTGGGGGAGTCACCACCATTTTAAAAATGGTGGTGAACCATTAGATTCATCTGTCTTACATGGCGCATGCACGATCAGAAGGAGACGTGCATGATGCAAACTTCTCAGCGGAATAATGGGAACACAGGAACTTACCAACCGTCAGTTTGGATGGAAATGGTAAAAACGCCACACGTTAAGCAGCTAATTTTCTCAGCCGTATGCTTAAGGACAGTGAGAAGTGTATAAATCAAACCATGTGGGCACTTTAGGTACTACTTCATATTTCTGCGGGCTGGACCGGAATGGACTGGAATGTTACAAGTCTTCAGCTTTGCGTAAAACATCCAGTGTTTGCGGGCCCACCATGTTGTGTATGTAAAATCCATTCCATCTATCAGGTTCTATCTTTGATTTTATGCCTTAACACAAAAAATCAGCTAGATCGAAAAGTTAGATGGACCACACTATCTGGAACAATAGGAATGGAATGTCAACATAGGTTTGTACGTAGGGCTACCATGGTGTGCACCCTTTATCAACATTTTTTTTATCAGGTGTAACTTAACAGGATGAATGCAAGAAGAAGAAGTCGAAAAAAAAGGCCTTTACATTTTAAAAAAAAATTTTACGAGGCAGTGATAGTATTATTAAAAAAACTGAAGGAGCGGACAAGATTACAAAGCA
Source organism: Magnolia changhungtana (assembly GCA_030180095.1). NCBI lineage: Eukaryota > Viridiplantae > Streptophyta > Magnoliopsida > Magnoliales > Magnoliaceae > Magnolia > Magnolia changhungtana. The sequence continues at coordinate 2,347,737 of JASAUF010000156.1, forward strand.
AAATAAAAAAGAAATGCTGACTAAAAAATTACAACCTGGAAAAGACAATGAGGAAGCAAACATCCAATTCTCTAGTGCCAGCTCCTCACTCAAACACTTAACATATTGCTTTAGGCATGATAATTAAGTTCAGTAGAAGCCAATTTGCTTCCAAAGCAACATCTGTTCCTTTCTCCCAAAATAGCCCAAAGCAAGGCCATTGCCAGTAGCCACCAAACTACCTTCCCTTCGTTCCTACTCCATGCCAGGTGGTTAAGAAGGCATGGATAATAGCATAACCCTAGAGACTTTGAGAGTAGTTAGAATAAAATTTCACACGTTTTTAACAAAAGATAATGAATGAATAGGTAATTTAGAGAGTCCACATCCACTAATATATAATGAATATCACATGCTTATAAGAAAATTGTTATTAGTTGGCATGTTCATTTTGATGAATATCATGTTGCTGATAGATGTCTTAAATCTGTTTGTCAGTCTTGGCTTGATGACATCGAGCATACTTTGGTGTCATCGAAGCCAGTTCGATAACATTGAAGCTAGTCGATGTCATCGAGTATTTTTTGTATTTCCACTTCTGCTTGTTGGATATATTTTCTCATTCTTCAATGACATTGAAGGTTGCTCGATGTTATCAAAGGTTTACATAGATTTTTTGTAGAAACGCAGATTTTGCGATTTTTCTTTCCGATTTTGTTTAGGTTTCTTTCTAAACCTATATAAATGGATGTATATGAAACTGAGAGATATTCTAAGGGATTTTAAGGCTTTTTAAAAGGGTGGAACAAAGGAGAAATTTGAGGATTGTTCAAGTCTGGTAAGTCCATTCACTTTGTAATTTTTACTTTCATAGTGAAGATTTGTTGCTTTGTGCCTTGGCTTTTTCTCGAAAGGGTTTTCCACGTTAAATCTTTGTGTTATCTTGTATTTGCTTGGTGTTCTTGGATTGATATCATAGATTCATCTCTATGTGATTCCGCAGAACAATCCCTAACAAGTGGTATCAGAGCAATCGTTGGGGCACATATCTGGATCTGTAGGATTAACATCAATGAGAAATGCCAAGTTTGATACTGAGAAGTACTCAGACAAAAATAATTTTGAGTTATGAAATATTAAGATGATTAGTCTATTAACTAAGCAAGGTGAAGCTAAAGCTCTTGAGGAGCAGAAATCGACTATGAATGACGAAAACTGGAATACTCTTTATATGAATGCTTTATCTTCTATCCATTTATGTCTCACGGATGAAATTCTTTATAATGTTTTGAGGGAGAAAACTACGGCTAGTTTATGGGCGAAGTTAGAGGATATCTATGAGAAAAAATCTTCTGAAAATTGTCTACACTTAAAGTTACAGTGGTATGTCTTCAAGATCGCAAAGGGTGAAGACCTGAAGGCCCATATTAGCAACTTTAATAAATTTGTTTGCAAACTGTTGGATATGAAGGAAGTGATTAAAGTTGAGGAACAAACATGTATACTATTGAATTCCCTTCTGGCATCGTCTGAGTCATTCAGAGACTCAATGTGCACCATAAATAAAATCCTGAGTGTCAACACCATTATCTCGGCCCTTCAAAGGAAGGCCATAAGAAAGCTAAACAGCGGCATGGGGACATCTTTCGATGCACTGATTATGAGAGGCAGGAATATTGATCGAGGTACATGACTTCAAGACCCATATCCAAATCGAAGGGCAAGGGTAAAGGAAAATTAAAGTGCTAAAACTGTGAGATGACTAGACAGATGAAGAAGGATTGTACCAATCCTAAAGCGAAGAAAGAAAATTCAGTGGCTTCTTCCAAGGAGACCAATGTTGTCGCATCTAATGAAGAGACAAGTGGTGGTGATGTTCTGTTTGTGTCTATGATTGGTCACTTACACGACAATTATAAAGATGAATGGATCCTTGACACAGGGGCATCATATCACATGACTCCTCATCGGAGTTGGTTCGCCAATTACAGATAATACGATGGTGGATAGGTCTTTATGGGCAATGACAATGCCTGTATTGTTGTGGCTATTGGTATGGTAAGCATCAAGATATTTGATGGGATGGAGCGTACCTTGATTAATGTCAGGCATGTTCCGGATACGAAGAAAAGTTTGATTTCTCTCATTGCACTTGAGGCTATAGGGTGCAAGTTCACTGGTATTGATGGTATCCTTAAAGTTTTAAAAGGGGCACTCGTGGTTATGAGAGCGCAAAGGTACGAAAACCTTTACAGGTAGATCGGGAGTACTTCAGTAGGTGGAGCGCCACGTCTGTACGTATGTGACATGCTCATCTGGGCCACATGAGCGAGCGGGGCATGAATGTACTATTTGATCGTTATTTGATTTCAGCTGTTAAGAATTCTGATTTAGATATATGATCGCTGTGTCTATTAGAAGACACTGAGTGATGACAAATTCATCATCCTAGTATTGTATGTTGATGATATATTGATCGCCTGTCATGATATGTTTGAAATCAATGTACTAAAGACTCAGTTATTAGGGACATTCGAGATGAAAGATCTGGGGGCTGCAAAAAGGGTTATCGGTATAAATAATCATAGAGACAAGAAGATGAGCTGGCTTTGGTTATCACAGGAAGAATACCTTGAAAAGGTGTTAATCAAGTATGGGATGGACCAGGAAAACCAGTGAGTGTTCCCCACGCAGCTCACTTCAAGCTTTCCTCAGAATAATGTCCTAAATTAAATGAGGAAAAGCAGGTTATGTCTCATGTACTTTATTTGAATGCGGTTAACAGTTTAATGTATACCATGGTCTGTACGAGACCAAATATTTCACAGACAGTCGGTGTTGTGAGCAGATACATGTCAAACCTCGATAAACAACATTGTGAAGTGGTGAAATGGCTACTTCGATACATTCGAGGTACAAAAGACTACGTCTTAACTTTTAAGAAGACGAGGGTAAAGTTGGTAAGGTATGTAGATTCAGATTACGCAGGCAATGTGGATTCCAGAAAGTCAACTTTAGGATACTCATTTGTACTAGCAGGTGGAGCAATTAGTTGGATGTCGAAGCTTCAGTCCATGGTTGATCTTTCCACGACCGAAGCAGAATATATGATAGTGATGGAACCGTTTAAGGAAGATGTCTAGTTAAGAGGCATGATAAATCAGTTGGGACTTCAGCAGAAGGCCGTATCATTTAATTTTGATATCGAGAGCACTATCGATTTGGTTAAAAATTCTGTTTATCACTCTCATACTAAACACATTGATGTTCGTCACCATTTTATCAGACAGGTGCTTAAGGAAGGAAGCATAATACATGAGAAGATTCACACCAACGTGAATCCAGCAGACATGCTCACCAAGGTTGTTCCTATGGAGAAGTTCAAGTTTTGTGCAACTTCTCTGGGCTTGGTGATGACATAAAAGGAAGACAAAGTGTGCACGAGAAGCATTGATGAAGCTATGATGCGAGCATAGATAAGAGAAGAGGACAAGAAGCTATACGTTTGAAGATTGAAGACATGATGGAGATTGTTGCTGATAGATGTCTTAAATCTGTCTGTTTGTCTTGGTTCGATGACATTGAGCATGCTTCGATGTCATCGAAGCCAGTTAATGTTATCGTGTATTTTTTATATTTCCACCTTTAGTTGCTGGATATATTTTGTCATTCTTTGATGACATCAAAGGTTGCTCGATGTCATTGAAGGTTTACGCAATTTTTTTTTTTTTTTTTTTGCAGAAATGCAAATTCTGTTATTTTTCTTTTCAACTTTGTTTAGGTTTCTTTCTAAACCTATATAAAAGGATGTATACGGGACTAGGAGATATTCTAAGGAATTTTAAGTGTTTCTAAAAGAGTTCTAGGGTTTCTAAAAGGGTGGAGCAAGGGAGAGATTTGAGGATTGCTCAGGTCTGATATGTCCTTTCGCTTTGTAATTTCTACTTTCATAGTGAAGATCTGTTGCTTTATGCCATGGTTTTTTTCAAAAAGGTTTTTCACTTTAAATGTTTGTGTTCTCTTGTGTTTGCTTGGTGCTCTTGGATTGCTGTCCTAGATCCATCTCTGTGTGATTCCGCATAATAATCCCCAACATATCATGTGCTTATAAGAGGATTAAAAGGTCATAATGGGAAAAAGAAAGTTCTCAATAAAATGATGCTCAATGTTACAAAGATGCACTAAAATATTATTCGGTTCCAAATATTGTAAATCCCATGGATTAAGAAAATGATCAAGATGAAACTGAAGGAATTGAAGAAAATGAAAAAGATTGTGAAAAAGAGGCACAACCTATGGTGGACTGTCCACGTCATGAAATCCATCAACCAATATATCTCAAAGATTATGCGAATCCTATGACGTTAAGAGCTCTAATAACGGAAGATCAAGAACCAAGTTTTTTTTTTGAAGAAGTTATGCAGCATGAAGTAAAAAAAATTGGAAGAAGGCCATGAAAGAAAAAAAAATGTTTGCACTTGAAAAAAAATAAAATCAAACATGAGTTTTGGTAGAATTTGTTCATCCCTAATGGAGTTTTGAACTAATTTTCCGGGTGGTAGTGACATGAGTTTTGAACTATCACACTCAATGACAACCCAAACATATCTCACACACACACACACACACACAACCATTTCTAAGCAATCCAAAGTTCTCACTAAACTAGCATATTATGACTATGTGCTTTATATTAATTTCATTAGTGTCCTAGAGAATGTTCCAATTCTCATAGGAAACAACCTCCACTTCCACACTCATATAGGTGAGTTCAACATGAATGTAGATTGTATCACAACTATGGAGCTTATCAGGGACATAGTCCAACCTCTTCTCGCTATGGGTCTTAACATTGTCACATCATAGGACTTGAGCTCTCAATTTATTTATTTGTAGTGTTGATATCAATATTACTCAAAGCAACTTATTGTTACCAATTAAATCTAATTCTTAGGATATCTAGTCATATATGTTGAGTTCTCATTATTGGTGATTTATTTAAGTGGGACTCAGCTCCATTCCCCTGAATGTATTCATCACTAACTCTCTTGCTAATGCTTTAGTTAGTGAATTAGTTAAATTTTCATGGATCTCTTAGAGTCAATTGCAATTATTTTGTCATTGATTAATTGCTTGACTATATTATGCGTTAGATGTAAATGTCTGGATTTTTTTTATTTATTGTAAGTCTAATTATTTAGCTTAGCTATAACAGCTTGGTTATCAGAATGCGGCACAATTGCTGCTACATGTTTACTCCACACATGTATATCCGAAAGAAGATTCTTCAACTATTCTACTTCTTCATCTACAATTATAGGGGTAATAAACTCAAATTCTATTGTGGATTGAGAGATACAAATTTAGTTCTTAGATTTTCTAGAAATTACAACTCCTCTAAGAGTGAACATATAACCACTCATAGATTTAGATTTGATTGAATATGATATTTAATTAGCATTGTACCACTCTAGTACAAATAAATGTCTAATATAAATGAGACCATAACTATAAGTCATTTTCAAGTATCTTAGTACTTTGCTCACATCATTCTAATAATCTTGTCCAGGATTACTTATGTATATACTTAATTTACCAATTGCATATGTAGTATCAGGTCGAGTGCAGTTCATTAAATAAATTAAGTGGCGAAAAATCTTAGAGTACTCAAGTTGATATACACTACCTCTATCATTTTTACACAGTTTTATATGAGGATCAAAATGAGTGCTAGTAGGTGCATAATAAAAAAAGATTATTATTTCTCAGAATTTTCTAAACATAGTGTGATTGTGCTAAAGTTCTTTCATTATAATCTTTAATAACATTGACTCTGAGAACTGCATTAGCTTCTTCCAAGTCCTTTATATTGAATTGAGATGACAAGAAATATTTGGTCTCATTCACCAAATCAATATTAGTACAAAAAATCAACATATCATCTACATATAAGCATATAATAATGCATGCATTTTCAGAAAATTTACTATACACACATTTATCAGATTCATTGATTTAAAAATCGTTTCACAATAATACTTGTTTGAATTTTTCATGCCATTGTCTTAATACTTACTTGAGACCATAAAGGGATTTAGCTAATTTGCACACAATTTTCATGATCGGTTATAATAAACCAGTTATGTTGGTCCATGTAAATCTCTTCTTTTAATTCTCCAATTAGAAAGTTAGTTTTCACATCCATTTGGTGGGTTATCAGATTATGGATGAAAGCAATTGCTATTAATATACGAATGATAATGATCTTGGCAATAGTTGAATAAGTATTAAAGAAATTAATGCCTTCTTTTTTCCTATAGCATTTAGCTATGCACCTTACTTTGAATATTTCAATAGATCCATCTAGTCTAATCTTCATATTAAAAATCCATTTGCAACTTATGGGTTTATTACCAGGTGGTAGATGTACAAGTTTTCAAGTGTAGTTGTGCAAGATAGAATCTATTTCATTATTGATGGTTTTTTTTTTTTTTTTCTAGAAAGCTGCATTAGAAGAGCTCATTGCCTCCGCATAGGTAGTAGGATTATACATTTCTAAAAATGTTTAAAAGTCGAGTCCAAAACAGTATCTACTCTGGCTCTCTTACTTCTTTTAAGTTCCATGAGCTCATATACTATATGATATTGTATATAAATCCTTGTAGTCAGTTTTCTTACTTCCATAGAAAAGTAGTTCTAGATCTAGATGGAATTATATTTTTTTAAAGAAATTGGAATCTAAGAATTATATAATAGAGTTGACTTTTATATGACTATGAGATTTCAATATTAAAAATCTATATGCCTTACTATTTTGGGCACACCCAATAAATGCATAATCTAAGGTTTTATCTCTTAATTTTATTTTATTGGTAAAGACAATTCCTTCTTAACTAGATCCCCCCATACTTTGAGGTATGTCGGATTTGAAATGTTATTCTTCCATAATTTATAAGGAATCTTATCTAAGTGCTTGTAAGGTATGCGGTTAAGAATGTGGCATGTAGTTAAGAAGGTTTATTCTCATAAATTAAATGGCAAACCGGTGCTAGAAAGCATGATACTTAACATATTCATTATAATTTTACTTTTCTTTTTTGATATATCATTTTTCTATGGTGAATATGGAGTTATAATCTGTAATGCCCTGGATTTTTGCCAACTTGGGAATTGGATATCATTGGGCGTTACCTTTGATTTATTGATTTATGTGCATATTCGTGCGTGTATTCGCACGTATTTAAGACCAAAATGAGTGATTTTGGATCCACCAAAACTGTCAGATTGAGTGAAAGTTGTAAGTTTTAGAGAACATAGACAGACCCCCACGGCACCACCGTGAAATCCACGGTGCCACAACGAAAATGGAAGTTTTTAGTGTAGTGGGGCACAATGCCACCATGAAAAATGAGTTTTTAGGCAATAGTTGATTGTGTTACCATCGTATCCATGATGTTAGTTCCACCCCATGTTTAGCACAGTTCCTCTTCGATCGACATGCTAACTGTCTTCGAATCCTTTGTCGGAGTCTTTTCGGCGGTGATTGAAGGCAATAGTTGAGTCATGATTCTAAATTTAAATCATTTAGGTTAGATTTTCTCAAAATTTACAAAATCTTGCATGATTGTTTAGGTTTTGGTGATCTTTCCCTAAAATCGTAACCGAAAAAATGCTTTAAGTTGGGCAAACCATCACAATGTGCGGACCATTCTTCTAGATTTTCTTTTTATCAACCTTTAATAGTGTTAGATAGTGATTTTTTTTAATATTATTGTTGGGATTTTATATACTACTTATGTTTAGATTGCTTTATTATTATATCCCAAATGTTATTTGAAGTTATTAGCTAACATGTTTGATGAAATGCTTGAATAAGATGAAACTCCTATTGTTAAAACTCTTGTATACAAATTGATAAGTGAAGTTAATATGCGTTGGATTGTATTGATATATATTGAATTATACTAATTCGTACATATGTTTGGTTGATGCACCCTATTGTTACGTTATTTCGTGATTGTGTTTATGTATTTGATAACCTGATTTGTAGTCATGTGGATCGAGCCCTATAAAATATTAAGTGGGTAGCTTGCTTTAGGTTGACTATCCCAGACTTTTATGGTTAACTAAAGTTGAACACAGACGACCGATAGTAGTTTAAGCTACATGGGATGTTTCACACTCAATGTCAATTTTGTCTATGGTCACTCATTGTCGATAGAATCAACCTAATGCATGGCCTGATCATTCTTATGTTTTATGGTTGTATAACATTCAAAGAAATTTGGGATACCACTGTTACTATTGATTTAAGTCCACTAATAATTTTTAGTATATTACAATCCTATTAAGACTTATGATTTAGATATGGTGGTATGAGACATCATGTCCTAGCTATTGGCCTATGTAAGGGTGACGTTGTCACGCCCCAAACTCGAAAACCGGACTCATAAAATTCCTGATCACCGAATCCGGCACCGACAGCCTCCGTAGTACCCCATTCTCGGCTCTCGGCACCCATATACCAAGTTTCGATCCTGAGATCCTACAAGGAGGATTTTTAATATGAATTTGTTTCATAATAAGCATAACCATAAGCATAGCTTATGAATAATAACAAGAACACCATCACAAAATCCACTATGATAAAAAACTTTAAGTATAATGCATAAGGGAAATACAATATTAATATCAAAAGATAACTGTACACTCCAATCTCAATGCTGCTACAGCGTCCTAGCGTCACTTGCATGCAACAATCGTGCATAAGCTTATAGAAAGCTTAGAGGGTGGTGTAAGTGTGTGCGCAAGGTACGTGCCAAGTATGCAATATTAGAGTAATGCGAAAACATGCTGGTAAGTCCATGAATGCTATCAGTCGTACCAAGGCTATGCAATGCAAGGCATGAATGCTGTCGGCCATACCAAGGCTATGCGATGCAAAGCATAAGTGCTATCGGCCATACCAAGGCTATGCGATACAGGGCCTACATGGCCAATATCATATGTGAGATGTAACTCAAGCATACCAATCCTCATCTGAATCCACATATCAATACAACTCATCTCTGGATATCACAAGGTCGAGTACACTCCACACTGGCTACCGCCTCCCTAGCTGCCCAATCAAGTGAGTGGAAGAGACCTCACTACCTGCCTAGCATTAGTCAACCAATATATATATATATCCGGCTCATCGGTAGCGGACCCATTTACGAGCTGGTCAAACTCAGCCTAGCTTACAACCTTCTCACTCGGGTGGATAAGGCCACACCCCCTTCCAACTGACCACGACACAGTGAGAGACACGGTTTACTGGTATACGGCCCTTGTGCACTAATGTATCCACTCAGTCTCGACGTTGAAGCATCCTCCTGGTACCATAAGGGTTCTGGGACTTTCACCCAAGGACATTCTTAGTGCTAATAGTGTTAGAACCAAGTATTTTCGGTATCCAATCCTTCCATCCATGTTATACCTGTGGAGGCCATAGCCCTAAGATCGCTAGGGTATGCAGTAATCATGTCACACACAATGCAAGATGCATGTGTCACAATATCTAGTCATGGATCAATCCTGCGTGTATAACGCGCTCATGTGGGGCAACTCCGTCTATCAGGGAGTTCCATAAACAATCTGTCCAATGGCATATGCTATGATCAATCACTCCTCATATCAAGCATATATATGATGCGCATGGGCATGATTCATGAAGTTATACTAAGCATGTTATACGATGATGATGTACTCTCCTCATAACAAGAATGAGCGTAGATGGCCTACTCATATCAAGTATGTGCCTAAGAACAAGGGATGGGCTTCCTCATTCATTCTATCATGTCATGAATTGGGCTTCCCATGGAGGCCAGGTAAGCACTCAAGGTGGGCTTCAAGGGTGGATAATACTACTAGCATTAATGGGGGCCCAACGGTTTGGGTTAGCCCACTAAGAGGAGATGAGAATGGGCCTAACAAAGGGCCTTAGGGAGGATTACAATGTGAACATTTAACCATTATTGCTCTTACAATGTGGACATTTAACCATCATTGCTCCCAAGGTGTGGCCCATTAGAACTTATCCTATAATTGGGTCCATGGTCATTATATTAACTAGGAAAATGGATGGATATTATGAACATCATCACATACATTGTGGTGGAATCACACATCACAATTGGGCATCACACAAGGGCCTCACATACATCACATTGGGCCTCACATACATCATATTGGCCTCACACAAGGGCCTCATATACATCACAATGGGCCTCGGCACATGACCTCACATATATCATATTGGGCCTCATTACATGGGCCTCACATACATCATATTGGGCCTCACACAAGGGCCTCATGTACATCACAATGGGCCTCACATACATCATATTGGGCCTCATTACATGGGCCTCACAAACATGATATTGGGCCTCACATAAGGGCTTCATGTACATCACAATGGGCCTCATCACTTGGGCCTCACATATATCATATTAGGCCTCATTACATGGGCCTCACATACATCATATTGAGCCTTAAGAAATAGCCCATGATCTAGGCACAATGGGAGGATGGTGTGTGTAACACATACATCATGTTGGGCCTTATGGGGCAGCCCATGATTTAGTAAAAATGGATAGGCAACATGTGTAACATATACATCAAGGTGGGCCTCACAAACCATCCCCATAGTCCAGAAAAACAGATGGACAGTGTGTTTACAACACACATCAAGGTGGGCTTGAACAGTGCAGATGGGCCCTTACAAATGGACAGTGTGGATGACATACATGCAACAAAGTGGGCCCTGCACATCTAGCAGGTGGGCCTACACATTCCGGATGGCCCCGCACATGCAGTAGGTGGGCCTGTACCTTCCAAATGGGCCCCACCAGATGAACAACATGGATGTACAACACATACATCATGGTGGATCCCACCGTCCAGGGATTGGACGACGAGGATATACAACACAATCATCAAGTGGGTCACACTGTCCAGGGATGGACGGTGCAGATACAACACATACCTCAAGGTGGGCCCCACCCCCACACGTGCATAATGTGCCGGGTGGGTCCCATGTCCAGTAAATGGGCGGATAACGTGGCTGTAAAATACATACATTGAGGTGGGTCCCACCGTCCAGCAAGCTGGACGGTGTGGATGCAATACATAAATCATAGTGGGGTCCACATCCTAGCTGGACTGGACGGCTTAGATAAAGCACGTACATCACATGGGGTCCATGGATGGACGGTGTGAATACAACACTTACATCGTGGTGGGTTCCCACCGTCCAGGGACTGGACGATGTGGATATACATATATACATCAAGGTAGGCTCTACTGTCCATCCATGGATGAAACACATACATCTGTGGGTCCACATGTGTGGCCCACCAGCTTGTATCAAGCTGATATTTGTGTTTTCACTTCATCCAGGCCTGCTGGACGTCGAGCGGATGGGCGACCTGGATGAAACACATGATCCAAGTAGCCTTATGTCCAGACCCTGGAGGGACGACCTAGATAAAACCCTTACATCTGGTGGGTCTCGCGTGTAAGTGGCCCACCAGAGTTTGGATCAAGCTGGTATTTGTATTTTTCCTTCTTCCAGGCTGGCCTGAAAACGAGCAGCAAGGTGGGTTCCATTAACTGGACGTCCAGAAAAATCTGGACAGCTTGGATTTGTTGATCACATCAAGTGGGCTACACACATCATCATCACCATAGAAAGAGAGAGAGAGAGAGAGAGAGAGAGAGAGAGAGAGAGAGAGAGAGAGAGAGAGACGTGTGATGGAGGGGCCCCGCCACTATGGGTCCCTCAATACATGCGTCTTTATAAATCATACATTCATAGATCAAGATGGGTCCCATCCATGTGTGGGCCCTCAAATTATTAAATCAAGGTGGGGATGCCATCTCCACCACAAATCAAGGGTCTAGATGACCCATCAATAGTATGGATTCAAATAAAACATCATGATGAGGTTCATGGAGAATGACCCCATCATGGCTTATGCATGCAACAAGGATGAGCCATTGACCACATCTAAGGGGTCAAGTAAGATCTCCACCATTGATTGGTGGGTCATACATGACCCTAAGCAAGAAAATCAAAAGAAAAAAAAGATCTACCCTAAACCTAGCACCCACCTCAAGTCTCCTTCTTCTTCTTCCACCTCTAGGTTCTAGTGCTCCAAAAGGAAGGTTTTAAGGGTTGAGATGGGGTTGGGATGGTTGGATTAGGAGGAATGAGGTTGGGATGGTTGGATTAGGAGGAATGAGATTGGGATGTGGCTGGATTTTTGGGAGTCCATGGCTTCTCTCTTGTTAGGGGATATGAGAAATGAGGGAGAGAGGGAGGGAGAGAGAGAGAGATGAAGGCTTGAAATGATGCTATGTAAGGTTATGATTAGTTTGTGTAAGAGGCATGCATGGGCTAGCAATTATTGTTTTGTAAGAAGCATGGGGCTATGGCTAAGGTAGGGTGATGTCATCCTAGCCTAGGTAGGCTAGGGTGATGTCACCACCATGATTGCTTTCTAGGGTAATCCACTTGGACATCTCAGGTCCCGCAATCATGCGATCAACGGGCGGGATAATGCGCGAGCAACTCTCAATCTAAGTATCACATTGATGCATGAGATGTGACGTTGGAACCACGGCGACGATGCGGTCGCAATGACATAGGGCTCAGGTTAAGGCGATTCGGGTCGATAGGACGCAACTCAAGGTCGCTCGCAAATGCTATCTACAGGTCACGGGTCACCGAAATTTTACCGGGTGGATTGCGGGATCCTACGGAACGGAATGGTACTAGGACACAGGCCTGACAGATGTACCTGCCATATTAGTAAAAAAAGGATATTGGTATAAAATTAGGTGACGAGCCTCCCCGTAGTGATCTCTAAGCACTAGTGAAGGCCACGAGCTTATCATATTGTTAATAGAATTTATGTCATGACTTTGCCACATTTGTGTTTGGGTAAGGACCCTTACATTATTTGTGGTCGTCCTTGGGTGATGAATCCTAAAATGGATAAATGGAAATAAGTGAGAAATCGCTACGGCCACATCAAACCTCACAATCCAGGTAAAGACTTGTGATATAATGGCAATATCCTAGCTTCGCCAATTTGTTGCTTGAATTGTGATTAATAATTATTTAGTTAATCATGTATATTATAACACTTGCTATGATAGGTAGTTTGTGAAAGGTGTTGGCATCATGTGATGAAGGAGTATTGGTATTCTACAAAATAGGTGTTAAAGTTGCTTGTTGAGAGAGTATTGGATTGTGAGGATTATGCTTCATCACATTATAACCTTCATGTACCTAAAAATACTAGATAGGAAATTATTTATTTTGTTATGCTATTATTACCTGCACTTGATTGTATTGATAACATGTGTAACTTAAATAATGGTATCATTGAGTTATCTATTCACTCCCACCTGAGACGGTATTTTAAAACACCAACCAGACGATATTATTGATGCAGGTACCACCAAGGTCTCATATGTGCAGGCATATATCGGCTTGCTTCATCACCAATGTTTTGGGCCATTGGGCAACAACATAAAGCTTTACATTTTATTCAATTTTGGGCATGTATAAATTGGAGTCCCCAACTGGGTGGACTCCGTGTTTTAATTTTGTTGAATGTTTATTGTGACTTATATAATTCCCATTTGGGTGAACATCACTCTTGAAATTATACATTTTGGATATTAGCCCTACTTTTCTGGGTTTAGCCATCTTTGCTTGACTTTTGATGCCTCTAATTTAAAGCTACTCTGATTATTGATCATCGCTGAATATTAACTGGACTATGCAGGCACATGATAACTCACCCACGTGCATTTTTGCTAGGTTCACACCCAGAAACTCGGGATCGAAATCATTGTACTCAAGTGCCGAATTTTGGAGCATGACATTATCTCATGTACAATCCCTTTTGATTCATAGAATAGTGTAAAATTACAAGAAAGATATTTTCCGCCTCTAATATCTTAAAACCTTCACTTTTCTCTCTAACTAATTCTCCACCTTATTTATATAATCATAAATTTATTATTTGCTTCATCTTTACTTCCAATTAGATATATCCTTATATATCTTGAGTAGTTATCTATAAATGTTATGAAATACTTCTTTCCTCCATGAGTTATAATGTTCTTCAAGTCACATATATAACTGTGAATTAAATCCAAGACTGGCGTATTTTTTAACTAGCATAAACAATTTCTTAGAATACTTAGATTGTACACAGATTTCACATTTGTTTTGGTTTTACCTTTCAATTTTATGAATAAGTCCCATGTTGATCATGCTTTCAAGAGTGTGAAAATTCACATATCCTAATCTAGCATGCCAAACATTTAAATTTTCAATCAAATAAACATTAGAACTAATACCATTTTCACTCATAATACTAAGTTTAAACAAACGGTCGCAATATACATCTTCCAATAAAAGTATTATTCTTGGAGATTATACATTTTTTCAGATTTAAAAACTAACTTGAACCTATTCTTGTTGAGTGTAGAACCAGAGATAAGATTTTTTCGGAGGTTTGGAATATGTAATATATCCAAAAGTGTTAACATTGTTGGAGGTAAGTTTCAAGCTCACATTTAGCATTGCTGGAGGTGAGTTTCAAGCTCACATTTTCTTTGCCTGTAATATTTACCTTAGATAAGTTTCTAATGAAAATGTCCCTCTGGTCCTTTACCTTCTCATAGGAGGAAAACACGCTTTGGTTGTAACATAGATGCTTGGTGGCTCCCGAGTAAATCCATCACTTGGTCGTGTTAGAAGTAAGGAGTGCTTTGGTGATGACCCTCACAAATTCCTTGGCTACATGTACATGGGATTTTTTTTCCCTTTTTGTCATTACAAGGTGACCAATCTTCCCACATACATAACACCCTTCAATCTTATTATTATATTTATCTATTTTCTTGCTCCTTTGAAAATATGAGTGCTGCTTTTTTAGTGGTCCAAACCTTCGATTATCTTAACCTTTTCACTTACTCTCAACAAAATGGACCTTCATTATAAATTATAACTCCAAGAATTATCTATCATGATTTCTTGCCTCTTCCTCTAACTGCATATGGGGACTGAGGTCATCTACGCTCATATCATTTCCCTTATGTTCAAGAGAGTTTTTATATCTATTCCAAGATGGTGAATGTTTCTCAATAATTACAACAACTTGGAAGGCCTCATCAATAATCATACATTCGGATGATATTATATGAGAAATCTTCTGCAAGTCATGCATTTGATCCAATACATATTTTACAAGTCATGCATTTGATCTAATGCATATTTATCGTACATCATCATAAAATTAATATAGTGATCGACAACATACTTCTGGCTTCTAGCATCCTTAAACTTCTTTTCAAGATGGTCCCAAAGTTCCTTGGTTGATGAATGATTGATAATAAATATCATTGTTATTATTTGTCATTACATTATGACTATAACTTCGGCATAGATAATGAGCATTCTTCTATTTAAATTGTTTAAAGGATACCGCTAGTTCATTTGCCTCAAGTGATGTGGTAGGATATGTGGTAACATAGATTAGCTTTAGGGTGATGTACTAAAACTCTATTTTCTATTGTCATCTCTTAAAATACTTTACATAAAAAAAAAACCTCCAATTCTAAGATTTTAAGAGGTGATTGGCAAACAAGTGAGACTTTGAAGGAAAAATCTATTTTTAATTATTGATTATATTATAAAGAGATATTACAAAACCTAAAAATATCAAAGATAAGTAATAATAGAAAAATATTTTAAGAGCTAAGGCATGTTATAGTCATTGTCTTGAAGATAGATAGATTTGCCCCCACAAGGAAGATCATTGATGCATTGGGTTTTAACAACTTTGCCCCTAGGATAAAATGGCTCTCCTCAATGATGCATGACTAGGATTAGGTGCATGCATGATTGTAGCCACAGAAACTTGAGTTAGCTCTTCTAATTTGCTGACAAGAAAGAAGAATAATAAAAAGTAGGAGTCCAACGTGAAAACATGGAGGTTTTTCTGTGTGTAATATGAATGAAAAATGAAAAGCCTTTTAAAGAGAAGAAGGGATACACATGGTACATATGGTGCACTCCTACTAACATTTGGCACATGTGTGAGGATGCATTTAATAACTTGTCGATGCATGGTGGCCCTTTGCACACACATGACACCTTTATGTATGTACCTGATGTCATCTGTCTAGAAAAAAATAAAAGGTGCTCGAGTCAAAGACATTAAACCACACCGCAATGCGCCCACAACTATGAGTTGTGCACACATGTGCAAGGTTATTGTTGAGGGTCAAATATTGCATCTTGGACCCCATTTATTACTTGGTTTTATGAACATGATAATGCTTAATATTCTATTTTAATCATGTTTGTGTTGCAAGGTGAATTTAAGGGCTTGGATTGAAAAGGATGCTAAAAGTATGGTTTTAATGCTCAAGAATCACCAAGGTCAAGGATGGATATTGTGAGACCAAGAATGAAGAATTCACATTTCAAAGATCCAAGAAAACCAAGTGAGGAATGATGAGCATTGAAGACTTGAAAAGAAGAAAAGGAACCCAAAAAATTTGCCTCCTTCGACTTGTCCCTCGATTTGAACTCCAGCGACCAAATCCTCTAAATTTCTATCATCCTCGACCAGTCAAAGCAGACCCTCCACCAGTTGAAGGTGATCCTCGACTAGTCGAAGGTTGTCCTCGACCAGTCGAGGGTTACACAGATGTTGCGCGGACTGCGTAAATTTGTGGCGGTTTCTGAAATTTTGCAACTTGGTGCGAAAGGAGGTGATGCACAACTATAAATAGGAGTGCCCAGGGCATCCCTAAGCATCATTTAGGGTTTGAGGAGTGGAGAAAAAGCATGGAGAAGATGTCACTAAGTGTTTTTTTTTTTAATTTAAATTTTTTTTAGTTATTTTTATGCTTTTCTTAAGAGATTTTAGTTCAATCATGTCTACGGTTGGCTAAACCTCTTTGCTAGGGCTAAAAGGTAAAGCTTGTAGCATGATGAGATATTTCTATTACTTTGATTCATATTTATATTAAACTTTCTTTGATACTAGTTTGGTTATAAGGAATACTTTCAGTTTTTAATGGTTTATTGTGACTCAAATCACAATAGATCTATGATAGCTTTGAGTATGTTCTTTTCATGTATTGAGATTGCAAAATTAGGAAATCCTGTTCTTTACCATCGTCTCTTGGGCATGGTTGGATGATGGAATCCTTCCTAACTTTCACAATTCTCTCATGTTGGTTGTGGGATTGGTAAATCCTGTTGTTTGCCTTGTCTCCTGGGCATGGTTTTATGATGGAATCACTTCCAGTTCTCACACCTCTCATCCATTGAGAATTAGGTCAAAGGAAGTTCAGATTTGGTTTTACTAAGATATATTCCAATTGGATAAGATGGGACTCTGATTCCAGTTGTGTCCTTGAATCAATCATAGGTCTTCCTGATCTCTACAAGTGGATCCTTGGAAACCCTAGTTCTCACCTTTAATTCCTTACATTTCTAATTTCATACATCACAATTACTCCCTTTATTTCCAGATTTAGATTTGCATCTTCTTCTAGTTCTACTTCTAGTTGCTTTCAAAATTACTCACGAGATTAGTCACTGTGGATTCGATCTTGGACTTACGGATATTATTACTACATCGTGACCCTATACTTGGGGTTGTGAACAAGTTTTTGGTGCTGTTGCCGGGGATTAATGGTTGCATTTTTTGAGACTAACTAGTTTTGAAATTAGTTTAAAATTAGGGTTTTTCTATTTTCTATTTTTAGGATTAGGGTTTTCTGAATTATTTTAGAAACTAACTTAGCTTTCTATTTTTAGGTTTAAAAACTTTCCTAATTTATTTTAGAAACTTTCCTTTTATGTTTTTCTTAGATCTACTTTCTAATTTTAGTTTAAAAACTTTCTATTTTTTGTTTTTAGAAACTGATTTCTTTTGTGTTATTTTGCAGGATCTTAAATTAGAACTTCCAACTTGGTAACTTCTTTCGAATTCTCTCTCTCTCTCTCTCTCTCTCTCTCTCTCTTCGCTCTCCTTCTAATTTTATATTTCTATTTCTCTTCTTTCTTTTAGGTTTAGGTTAGAATCTAAAATTGAGGGCTGAGTGTGTTTCATGCCTAAGTGGGTCCGTGACAACACTCAATGTCTTTTGAGTGAAGGCAAGGGGTTATCTATCCATCACAGGATTAGACACCACTTGAAATCCTTAGAGTTAATTGGAGTGATGGTTGCCAATCAACCGAGAAGACAACCTCAACCTCGGGTTGAGGAAGTCCAGGATGAGAATGAGGTGTATCAAGAACCCCCGCCTTGTACTTTACGAGATTATTTACAACCAGCGGGGGTGAGCACACCCTCATGCATGGTTTTCACTACGGGACATATGGATATTAAGCCAGGGGTGATCCAATTCCTTCCAAAATTTCATGGACTTGAATCTGAAAGTCCATATCTGTACTTGAAAGAATTTGATGAGATTATAGCCACTTTATATTTTCTTAACGTGTCTGAGGACACGGTTAGACTGAAACTCTTTCCCTTTTCTTTGAAAGAGAAAGCTAAGACATGGTTACATTCACTACGTCCCCGATCTATTGGCACATGGAATGCATGATAAAAGAGTTCATACAGAAAATTTTTTCACATCATAAAACGAACACCCTTAGAAAGTCAATTTAAACTTTGCCCAAAAGGAGGATGAAACATTCTTCAAATGTTGGGAGCCGTTTAAGGATCTTGTCAGTTTATGCCCACAACACAGTTTTGAAACGTGGCAGATTACACACTTTTTCTATGATGAACTGACATCTTCCATGCGCCAATTAGTCGAGACAATGTGTAATGGGAAATTCATGAATAAAAATGTCAATGATGTGTGGGACTACTTGGACAGACTTGCTGAAAACGCACAATCATGGGACACCTCCCCAAAATCAAGCACCACTTCTAGGCCACTCAATCAAAGGAGAGGGGAGAGTTATACCTTCTGAAAGAGGATGATGATATCAATGCTGAAGTGTCTAATCTCATAAGGAAATTAGAGGCCATGGAACTAAAGAAGGATATGGCTAAGAAAAATGTTTGCCGTATTTGTGCTTGCAACATTCACACAAATAAAAATTGTCCAACAATACCTGCCTTTCAAGAGGTATTGAATGAGTAATTCAATGCTGTGAATAATTACCAAAGACCTTTAAATGGACCTACCTCCAATACATACAATCCTAGTTGGAGAAATAATCCAAACTTCAGTTGGAGCAATGGACAAACTGCTACCCCTCAAGGTTTCTTTAATTAAATTCCAAATTAAGGGAAACCTCAAGAAGAACCGGTTCAAAATTCCACACAAACTCAGGAGCTTACTCAAGCAATACGACAACTTACAAATTTTATGCAAAAGATGGAATCACATGTTATGGTTATAGAAAGGGGGATGCTTCCTGCTCAACCTTTCCCCAATTCTAAACCGCAATACGAAATAGGTGATCCAAACTCTTCAAATTGAATTGAGAAAGCTAAGTCTATCACCACTCTTAAGAGTGGGAAGATAATTGACAAATCTATTCTGGTAAGGGCTGAGAAGTGTAAGGACCCGAAAGTAGATGAAACTGATAGATCTAGCAACACTCCACAAGAGTTGGGACTGGAACTTTAAGGTAAGCCGATTGCACCATTCCCCCAACGATTAATTACACCAAAACCTCTCTCTAACTCTCAGGACATTCTAGAGGTGTTGAAACAAGTGAAGGTCAATATTTCTCTACTTGATGCCGTAAAATAAATACCTTCATACGCCAAATTTCTGAAAGACTTGTGTACAACCAAAAGGCAACAAAATATTCAAAAAAAAAAAATCTTTCTAACTGAAAAAGTGAGTGCCATCCTAAACCAAGATGTGCCACAGAAATACAAAGATCCGAGTAGCCGAACTGTCGCTTGTGTAATTGGAAACTACCGGATTGAACACGCACTTCTTGACTTAGGAGTAAGCATAAATCTGATTCCTTACTCGATCTATGAACAACTAGGTTTGGGTGAATTGAAACCCACCCGAACCACATTACAACTTGCGGATCACTCAGTTTGTGTATCGAGAGAGATAATTGAGGATGTGTTGGTCTAGGTTGATAAATTTTACTACACGTTTGATTTTATCATCTTAGATACTCAACCTATCGTGGACATGAGCACTTAAATTCTTGTCATTCTTGCTCGCCCATTCCTTGTCACATCAAATGCAATCATCAATTGTCGGAATGGAGTCTTGAGTTTGTCTTTTGAAAATATGATATTGGAGTTAAATATTTTTGTAATATGGGCAAATAGGTAGAGGATGATGATGATGCCCACAATGTTAACTTCATTGATTCTTTTGTAGAGGATAGAACTCTGATGACCTTGTCCTCTAACCCTCTAGAGACGTGCATGGCCCACTCCCATGATTTAGATGATGATATAATTAGAGAGACGGGTGATACTGTGCCGGTACTTGAAGTTAACTAGTGGAGGACATAATTCGAAGAATTACCCTAAACTGATGTAGTGCCTCTACCATCTAACCTCAAGGCACCGAAGCTTGACCTAAAACTTTTGCCCTCTGATTTGAAATATGTCTATTTAGGTCAAGATGAGACATACCCGGTGGTGATTTCTTTCCATCTTGAGCAAGAACAGGAGAATATGCTTATCTCTACTCTTATCAAGCACAAGGGAGCCCTTGGATGGTCGATTGCGAACCTCAAGGGAATTGACCCTTTGATTTGTACTCACTACATTTATCTTGAGGATAATGCGAAGATCTACCAGCAACCACAACATAAATTAAATCCAAACATGAAGGAAGTGGTTAAGGCCGAGGTTCTTAAGCTATTGGATGTGGGTATCATATACCCTACATCCGATAATTAACGGGTGAGTTCAGCTCAGGTGGTTCTTAAGAAGTTCGGAATCATCATCGTAGCCAATGCCAATAATGAACTCATGCCAACCAGAGTTACTATTGGTTAGAGAATGTGCATTGACTACAGGAAATTGAATACCGTCACAAAGAAGGACCACTTCCCTTTACCCTTCATTAATTAAATCTTGGAAAGGCTAGCTGGTCACTCATACTATTGTTTCCTTGATGGGTATTCGGGCTACAACCAGATAGAGATAGCCCCTGAAGATTAGGAAAAGACCACATTCGCATGTCCCTTTGACACCTTTGCTTACTGAAGACTGCCATTCGGACTGTGTAATGCCCTCTCTTTTCACTGATGCACGATGAGTATTTTTCTAATATGGTGGGGCAATATTTAGAGGTTTTTATGGACGACTTCTCTATCTTTGGTCCATCCTTCAGTGATTATTTGGAGAATCTTAAATGTGTGTTAAAGCGATGTGAGGAAAAGAACTTGGTACTGAATTGGGAGAAGTGCCATTTCATGGTTCGTAAGGGAATTGTCCTTGAACATATCATCTCGTCAAAAGGGAATTGAGGTAGATAAGGCTAAGATTGATCTTATCTCTAACTTACCTCCCCCCAAGAACATACGGGACGTGCGATCCTTCTTACGACACGCCGGTTTTTACAGGAGATTCATAGAGGACTTTAGTCACATCTTTCATCCTATATATAATTTACTTCAAAAGGATGCACCATACGAGTAGACTGAGCAATGTCAGGAAGCTTTATTAAGCTTAAAGACATGTTAAGCACTGCACCTATTATGCGGCCACTCGACTGGAGCCTTCCTTTTGAACTTATCTGTGACGTATCTGACTATGCTCTTGGGGCGATTTTAGGCCAAAGAAAAGAAAAGAAGCCCTACGTTATTCATTACGCAAGTAGAACTCTAAATCCTGCCCAAGTGAACTACTCTACTACGGAAAAGGAACTCTTAGCCGTAGTGTTCACTTTGGATAAATTTAGGTCATACTTGATCGGATCCAAAATCGTCATTTACATAGATCATGCGACTCTCAAGTATCTTCTTTTTAAGAATGATGCTAAGCCTCACCTGATAAGATGGATCCTCTTACTTTAAGAATTTGATTTGAAAATAAAAGTAAAAAGGGAATAGAGAACGTAGTAGCTGATCATCTTTCCCACCTTGATCTCTCTGATTCCCTTGAGACGACACTTATAGATGACATGTTCCTTGACAAGTAATTGTTTAAAGTCTCCCATTCACCTTGGTTTGCTGATATTACTAATTATCTTGTCACAGGTTTCACACCGACACATTGGACTTCGTAAGATAAGAAATTTTTTTTCGTCGAGGTTCTTAAGTTCTCTTGGGATGATTCATATTTGTTTAAATATTACCTAGACCAAATCTTAAGGAGATGTGTACCAGACAATGAATACCAAAGTGTCATCTCCTTCTGTCACTCTCAGCCCTGTGGTGGTAACTTTTCTGTTAAAAAGATCACAACCAAGATTTTGTAGTGTGGTTTTTACTGGCCCACTATGTTCAAGGACACTCATGAGTTAGGTAAGCTTGTGAGCGTTGTAAAAAATTAGGAGCATTGTCCCATCAAAATATGATGCCCTTGAACCCTATTATAATTATTGAAGCATTTGATTGTTGGGGCATCGATTTCATGGGACCATTCCCCCTATCCTTTGGAAATTTATATATTTTGCTAGCCGTAGACTATGTCACTAAATGGGTTGAAGCAATTCCGTACTAGAACAATGACCATAAAGGGTCATTAAATTCTTAAAAGAGAACATCCTTTCCTGGTTCGGAATGGCTCGAGTCATTATTAGTGATGGGGGCTCACATTATTGTAATAAACCGTTTGCAAACTTAATGAAGAAATATGACATCTCCCATAAAGTGAGTACTCCATACCATCCACAAATAAGTGGGCAAGCTAAGATTTCCAATAGAGAAATTAAACACATCTTGGAAAAGATGGGTAACCCTGACCGTAAGGATTGGTCAATCTGATTGACTGATGCCTTATGGGCTTACCGTACTGCATTCAAAACCTCTATTGGAATGTCGCCCTTTATACTTGTTTATGAGAAGACTTGCCACTTGCCTGTAAAGTTGGAACATAAAGCCTACCGAGCTATTAAAAATCTGAACTTCAATTTAAACAACATCGGCCCACTGTGCAAACTTCAGTTGAATGAACTTGAAGAGATCCAGAATGATGCATATGAGAACTCGAGAATTTATAAGGACAGGATGAAGGTGTTTCATAGCTAACACATTCTTCAGAAATCATTCATATCAAGTCAAAAGGTTCTCTTGTACAATTCTCGGTTACATCTCTTTCTGGGTAAACTCCGTTCTCGTTGGACCGGCCCTTTCACTGTTATTAATGTCTATCCTCATGGGGCTATCAAGATTTGGAATCCAAACAATGACAATGATTTTAAAGTAAATGGATATCAGTTGAAGCCATTTGTTGAGAAATTTGATTTAGAGGACATGTCCATACCTCTAACTAATCCTGTTTACCAGGATTGACCTCTTAGTTTGACAGAGGTATAGATACATTTATTGCTTTTATAGAATTTAGGACTAGGATAGTTTTCTTTCGCTGTTTTAGAATAGTTTTCTTTCTATTTGTTTAGGATAGTTTGCTTTTCAGTTGTTTAATTCTTGTGCTAACCCACCTTCACCCTGAGATCCTTTGGAAAAAGCCTCAAAATTTCTTCATCAGGTATTATCTTTCCATCACTTCTCCTTTAATTACGTTGTCTCTTTTGCAAATTATGCTTATTTCTTTTACATTGAGGACAATATAGATTTTAGGTTGGGGATGAGAGATTAGGTAAACTAATCAGTGTTTTCTCAGTTTTGAGCAAAATTGTAAAATTTTTGAAAAATTTTCAATGTTTATCTATTTGGAAAGCAATAAGTTGTGCATTTAAGACTGTTTTTAGTATGATGATAAGATAGAAATTGAATTTTGAGTTGTTGGAGTTTGAGCAACTAAGTAGCCTATCACTTATGGTTCTTACATTCAATTGATTAAGAGGAAGTTTGAATAACATGTTAATCTAAATTACAAGACACGTTCAATTTGCTTTCATGAATAGTACTAAATTTTCTAATTGTTAGTATGATAATCATTGAAATATATTGAGAATCAAGTCTAGAGAATTTTATCCACCTTAAAAGAAGAAAAGAACCAGTAAAAAAAATAGGAGATCGATAAAAAGGGTCATGTATGGTGAAAAGATTGAAAAATCTGAAAAAGAATGAAAAATCTGAAAGAAAAGAGAAAAGATGAAAAGTCTGAATAAATACAAATGATCGTTGATATAAAATCAAAAACTGAAAAAAGAAGGAAAATGGGATAAGTTCAGAATCAGTAATTGAGTTTTCAACCAATCTTAAAGTGATGAGCATGGCTAGCATTATGAAAAGATAGTATTTTCATTGAGCACGTTGAAAAACTTGATATGCGAAATATGCTCTAACCTAACGGGAAAAAACTTATTTGATTGATTGGTTATGTGATTCGGCTCTAGGTTTTCAAAATCTCACTTTCTTATCTTGAGTTTACTCATTCATACTTGATTACACAAAAGATAGATTTGTGATAAAGGTTTGAACATTGCGCATTAAAGTTCATTTTTTGCATACTTTGCTCGAGATTAGCAAAATGCTGGTTAAAGATTGTGTTGAGGGTCAAATATTGTATATTGGACCCCATTTATTACTTGGTTTTATGAACATGATAATGCTTAATATTCTATTTTAATCATGTTTGTTTTGCAAGGTGAATTTAAGGGCTTGGATTAGAAACGATGATAAAAACATGAATTTAACACTTAAGAATCACCAAGGTCAAGGATGGATCTTATGAGACCAAGAATGAAGAATTCACATGCCAAAGATTTAAGAAAACCAAGTAAGGAATGAGGAGCATTAAAGACTTGAAAAGAAGAAAAGGAACCCTAAAAATCTGCCTCCTTCGACTAGTCCCTCGACTTGAACTCCAGCGACCAAATCTTCTAAATTTCTATCATCATCGACCAGTCGAAGCAGACCCTCCACGAGTTGAAGGCGATCCTCAACCAGTCGAAGGTTGTCCTTGACCAGTCGAGGGTTACGCAGATGTTGCGCGGACTGCGTAAATTTGAGGAGGTTTCTGAAATTTTCCAACTTGGTGCGAAAGGAGGTGATGCACAACTATAAATAGGAGTGCCCAGGGCATCCCTAAGCATCATTTAGGGTTTGAGGAGTGGAGAAAAAGTGTGGAGAAGCCGTCGCCAAGAGTTTTTCTTCCTTTTCTTTAGTTGTTTTTATGCTTTTCAACAGTTACTCTTAAGATATACTTTTAGTTTTCAATACAAACAATAAGGAATCTAATATAAAGTCTTTATTATCCCACTTTCTATCCAATTGACCAAGTTTTTTTTTTTTTAAATTTCAAATCCTATTTTTCTAACAATTTTATATGATTATTATGCAGTAATCAAACTTAAGTTGAAACTATATGGGATAGTTATAAGACTACTTGTAAGTGCTATGTTGTTATGCACACAAATTATCAAAGTTTTTAAGACAAAAGCGCTTCAAGGTAGAACCTGAAGATCACTTAAGATTGGCTTATTGTCAAGACAAGATCGACACATCTTCTCAAAGAAAACGTTGCCCATATTCAAGCCAAAGTTCAAGCCAAAGTACAAGTCAAAGTGACTCAGATATTTAATATATCTCAGGCGATATAACCCTAGAAAGACCTTAGGATTAGTTGCTTTCAAAAATTATTTATCATCAGTTTTTATAAGTATTTTTGCTTTGAAATTTGGCCAACCTAACTTCCTTGGCCAGCCCAACTTCAAGCCTGAGCAAAATAACAACTTTTATTGAAAAATCGGCTAACTCGAGTTTTGGTTCGGCTAGCCCAAGCTTGAAATTCGGTCACCTCAGAGAAAGTTCGGGTTTAATTCCAACAACACAATATTTTGGAATTCGCGGGAATTTGGCTAGCTGAGTGGCAAATTCGGCTAGCCGAATTGTGATGTTTGGCCAGCCGAATTTGACCCCGGGCTAGCCAATTTTTGGAAAATTCTTATCCCATAAGATCTAAAATCCGTTGAACAGAATCCGGTGAACTCGGGCTAGTCAAAGCCTATCTTAGGTTAGGCAAAGTTCTAACTTTTTTGCTTATCAATTGAGTCTTTCTCTCATTCCAAATTACAACGAAGATTAATATAATTCTTTGAAAGTGCCCTGGTTTGTCAATTAGCGGGAGTGTTGAGTTAGCCAGACAAGTGAGCCCATAGGAAGATCATTCAAGCGTTTGCATCAACAAGATGTATGCCCGAACTCGTCAAAAGGTAAACTTACCCTCAAATCCCATGTCCCAAAACACTAGGCATATAAAACCCTTAAAAATGATTAGAACAACATAGGTTTTAAGCTAAGAAAACTATTTTGCAAAATCAGGAAAATCTCTAAGTTTTCTGCCTTTGTCGATTTATCGATAAGTGGCTCGATGAAATCGAACTATATTATCGATGTCCTCGAAACTCACTCGATATTATCGAAATGAGGACTTCAGATGTCCAACAACCTCAATGAGTCTTGGACTGAATTATTGATGAATTGATGACAGGCTCGATATCATCGACTTTCGAATCTCGAGTTCATCTAGACGACTCGATAAAATCAACAACTTGTCAAGTTGTGTCCAAAATACAGTTAAGGAAAATCATGTGATTTTCGATATCTTGAAGAGAGCCTCGATATCCTCAAAATTTAAACATTGATGATATCGACGAACCTTCGATGATATCAGATTGGGATACAAATCTGACCAGCAAGCTTTTAGGTAAATTCATTTAAGTATCGAGATGTACTCGATGATATCGATATTCATATCGATCATATCGAGACCAGGTCGATGTCATCGAAATTGGACACAAACTGTCCAACAAAACTTATAGGAAAAATCCTTAAAAATATCAATGAATCAAAATTGGTATTGATATCATCGACATTCAAATTCAGATGATATCGAGGGATGCTCGATCATATCAATAACTGTTATGTTTCAAAGGCAAGTCTGCTCTCAAGTTTCCAAATGTCAAGGAATCGAACCATGCGTCGTTGAAATCGGAGTTCGAAATCTGATGACATTAAAGCATGTTTGATTTCCTCATCCAGTTGGCAAAAATGTTCAAAAGTGTTTGACAGATTGAGTTCGTGTCATCGAGCAGCCATTCGATGTTATTGAGAGTATACGCTCGATGATATCGAACTCTGTCAAAAATATAATTGTTTTATTTCCATTGGAACTTTTTGCCTATTTAAAGGGAAAATAGGTAGAGCTTTTGAGTGTTTAATTCAGATTATCTACCCTAAGCCTTTTTTTTTCTCTTATTGGAGTTCATCCTCCAATCCACCCTCATCATTGATATTCAATAGGGTGGATTGGGGAATGAACTTTTGCATTCAAGGATCCTCCAGTTACCACCTTAATGGCAAATCATTGAGCTGGAATACCTTGAGTGCATAGATGTTTGGAATCACTCTATTTCTAAAACAGGTAAATATTTAATAGAGTAGGATTCCAACATAACCTTGACCCAACCCGTAGCCTTACATTGGAACATCATCTGTGTTGCGGTTTAAGGGAGCTAAAGACTCTTCATCATTGTTAGCGCTATGGTTATTTGCTCCTTTGATTGTTAAATTTTATAGTGCCAAAACCTCAATCTGTGTCTTGTGTAGTACTTTGATATGTTCAAAGCAATTCATCACATATATAAGGATAAAGCTTCAAGTCAAGAACAAAGAACTATTTCAAGAACTGCAAGATTAAGTACATTGTTCTCTTCTGTAAGCTTTAGAGTTTTAAAGCTACATCGAAAGACGAGATCTTGTTCAAGACACAAGGTGAAGTACAACTCAAGAAGTACGAATTCAAGCTTCTGAAAATCTCAAGATCAAGCTTCATCATGTGTCAAGATCTCAAGCTTCATGAACGTCAAAGATCATCCATCATCTGAAGAAAAGTAGGTTCAATGTTCATACTTCATGTTTAAGGTATGAATGACCTTAGATTGACCTTAGGGTAGGTCATTTCAGATTTATAATTCAAATTGAATTACTTTATAAGTGTTTGAACTGTTCTATGACTAGTCCAAGACTCTGTTCATCTAGTCCTAGTACTGGCTCGACCAGTCAAAGAAATTTCACGACCAGTCCTAAGTTGTTGCAAAATTTTGAAATTTTTTGGTTGGAATACGACCAGTCCTGGAGAATGCTTAACTGGTCGTGTGAATAGTGCAAGACCCATTCACGACCAGTCCAACAGCTAGTACTCAAACTCCATTAACCATTCCAGGTTTCACACGATCGGTCGTGGACATGTCACGACCAGTCGTGGAGACCACACGACCGGTTGTGCAAGGCCTACGACCAGTCGTAGAGACCACACGACCGGTTGTGCAAGGCCTACGACCAGTTGTGGAACGGTTTTATTCGATCACGCTTAAAATTTCAAAATGTTGTTGGTCCTATGACCAGTCGTAGTGTCCTCACGACCAGTCGTAGATGTGATTTTTGCAACTATAAATACAACATAAATTTCAGAGTTTGATAATCCAATTCAAGTAAAATCAAGGCATCACTCTAAGAGATAAGTTTGTAAACTTCTTAAGCTAGATTGTGCATATTTAATATTCTCTTTTTATTAGCTTTTTATATTTGATTTTATTTCTACATTTCAATCTGATTTGAAAGATGAATTGTGATATTCTACTTCTTGGAATCAAAATCAAATAGAGCTAGCCTAACTTGATTTAATTTAAAATCAATTAGAAACTAGAACCATTTCAAAGTGAGTGTGGACATTGAACTTCTATATTTGAATTTTTACTCCATCTTGGTTCTTCCGGGCTGCAACAAAAGAAGAAATCCAAGTATTTTACATTATTGTAATTTCCATTGTGTTGGTTTCTTTTGAGATTAAGCCAGAAAAACTCATTCTTTTTTGTTATCTGAGGAGAGTCGGAAAACTCAAGAGTGTGGGGTTTTTGAATTGTGTAAGCCCACTTGAAAGACACAATTGTGAGGGTTTTAGGTGAACCTGAGAAAAACCTATTTTCAGTGAATACTAATATCCACTCTGTGAGGATATTAGGAGTGGAGTAGCAAGCTGTGTGGCTGTTGCTTAACAGTTGGTATACACATAGGTGAACCACTATAATTCTTTGTGTTTGGTGGATGTGGATTTATTTTCTATATCATTTATCATTCAAAGTTGTGGGATGTATTTGTGAATGTGAATGTTGTAATATTTTCATTTCAAGCATTGTGGGGAATGTTATAATAGTGTAGATTTCAATTCTTGCTATTTTATTTCTCTTCAATTTGAGTTATTAATTCTTAGACTGTTCTAGTAAGGTTGTCCTTGCCATAAACCCTTGGTTTTTATGGTGTAAGGTTGTCCTTAGAACATCTAGAATTTTAAGGTTGCTTTACATTTACGTATTGTGGATTGTTTAAAGCATCACCTTTCCTTTATTTGTTTATATTCCACTGTTATCATTTTAATTTGGCATAGTCCTATTCACCCCCCCTCTAAGACATATAGCTTGGCCTTTTCAAGTGGTATCAGAGCCTAATAGCTCGTTCTAATTGTTATATTTTTTGAATTTATTTCCTGAGCTAATAGATCTAAGCTATTTATAAGATGTCAAATTTTGATAGCCTTTCAGTCACTAGGCCTCCACCATTTGATGGCACCAATTATGCCTATTGGAAAGCCAGAATGAGGATTTTCTTAAAATCCATCGATGAAAGCGTGTAGCAAGCCACAGTGACTGAATGGACCCCTCCTACCACTGAAGTAACTGGAATTGATGGATCCAAATCTATGAGAATTACACCTTACTTCTCTTGGTCCACACTTCAAAAAAGTGAGAGTAGTGCAAATGTAAAAGCACTAAATGCAATTACTTGCGCATTATCACCGGATGAATTCAAAATAATTATATCCTGTGATTCTGCAAAGTAAGCCTCAAATATTTTAGAAATGACACATAAGGGAACTTCAATTGTCAGGAAATCTAAAGTCCAAATCCTCACAACCAAATTTGAGGGAATACGTATGGAAGAAAATGAAATGTCCATGGACTTTTATACAAAATTGAATGACATTGTGAACTCTATGTGGGGTCATGCTGATAAAATCCCAGAAGATAAAGTATGTTAAAAAATACTACGCTCACTTCCTGAACAGTTCAATTCTAAGGTAACTGCGATCCAGGAACTTCGCGATACGGATAATATGAGGGTAGAAGAATAAGTTGGCTCTTTACAGACTTATGAGTTAACTTTTAAAGCTCCTAAAGGTAAATTTAGGACATATAGCTTGGACTTTTCAATCATCAAAGGAGGAGATCTTCATCAACGTGCTTAATGAGGCTCATCTACTTATATGTAAGTCATTAGAGTCCAGAGACCCTTTTGATAATTCATTTTGTAGGATTGGGTCAAAGGTGCTTCTCACCCCCTTTCAAGTCCTCATAGGAGGCCTTTGATGGGAGAATACGTGGGGGTGCTGTGTGTTGACCTTTGCTCTGTGGAGAGCATAAACTTAGGTTCCTTGTGTGGATCCTTAGCCTGTATGGCCTAAAACCTGGGTGCTGTGTGTTGACCCTTGCTCTATGGAGAGTATAAATGTTAGGTTTTGTGTGTGTGGATCATTGACCTGTGTGGCCTAAAATCTGGGTGCTGTGTGTTGACCCTTGCTTCTGTGTGGGGCATAAACTTGTGTCTCGTGGAGACATGTTAGGTACCTTGTGTAGGTCTTAGAGTCAGCCTTGTGTAGGTTGTACTGGTTTGAGGTGAACCTAATTTGAAACCTCCGTTAGTGAGATCCAGTACACTCAAGGGTTGAGTGCATCCACCGGAAGTGGAGTAGACACGTAGTCGAACCACTATAAAAATGACTGTGTTTGGGATTGCCATTTACTTTTACTACTTGTGTGATTTCTCTAAATGTTCTCATAATGCATGTTTACATGATTACCTAGAACTAATTAAAATCACATCACACACACACAGTCACATCCATCATGAACTATGTTATACATCTTGTTTATGTTTTGAATAGTCTTATGATTGGATCCTCTATTTGGCTTGGAAGCCATTAGAGTTACTTTGAAGAAATCCTGCTATTTGCATATTAGTTCAGGATAGGGTTGATAGGTTTTAAATCATCATAAAAATTCTAAAAGTCTTATTCACCCCCCTCTAAGACATCTTGGCATATTCCCACTTCAACTAAAGTGGTTATTACCATAATTTTAATTGGTATTAGAGTGGGTCTCTCTTAAGGGCTTCACCGCCTAGAGAGTGATCTTGACTGAAGTTAGTAATATGGCCAAAGGAGAGGGCTCATCTGTAATTAGACCTCCTGTATTTGATGGATCAAATTATGCATACTGGAAGGCTAGGATGCATTACTTTCTGAGATTTTTAGATCATAATGTTTGGGATATTGTTGAAAAAAGATATGAGCCACCAGCCGAACAAATAGTACTTGAAAATGACATAACTATCACCAAACCGAAATCTAAAGAAATGTGGACAACATTCGATAAAGAAAAATAAATGTCTGAAGCCAAAGCAATGAATCTTATCTACTGTGCTGTGTTCCAAGAAGTCTTCAATCAAATTAGTATGTGTGGAACTGCAAAAGAAGCATGAGACTTGTTGGAAGCAACCCATGAGGGAACCAGCACAGTGAAAAGATCCAAATCGCAACTCCTAACATCACAGTTTGAAAGTCTCAGAATGGAAGAGCATGAGACCTTCATGGAGTTTTTCACAAAACTGAACATTATCTACAACTCCATGGGTGGATTAGGAGAAAAAGTTCCAATTCCAAAAATCTGTAAGAAAATTCTGAAATCCTTACTCGAACCGGTCAACTCGAAAGTTACAACTATTGAAGACCAAAAATCTCTGAAAATTCTTATGGTCTCTACAGCCTCCAACATTCCCATAGAAAATAAGAAAGTCAAGGAACCTCAAGCCACTGAATCATTCCCATTTGATGATGAGGAGACAGAGAAAGAAGAAGAAGATGAAGAGAAGGATAAACTGCAGGATGCCTATAATCAACTTTATATCCATAGCATCAATATCCTTAAAAGACTTGGGATTAGTGAAATAAAAATAATTGCTGCAAATGAATCTAGATAAAACTTCAGAAGGCAATACACACCTAATTAATGATCTACAACAATACCACTCTGAAAATGATAAGTTGGAAAGAATCAATCTGTCCCTCAAATTTGAATTATCAAAACTGACAAAACAGATTGATCCATTGAAAGAAGAAAATGTGCATCTAAAGAATGAGAGTCACACACTCATGTTTGAATTAGAGAAATCTAGAAAATCTGTTGAACTGAATTATAAATTTTCCCAAAGTAGTGAAAGATTAGAAAAACTCTTAGGGATGGGAAGACCTGGAAGAGACAAGAGTAGATTAGGATATGACAAATTCAAACTAAAATCCAAAAATTCAGCACCAATGTTTGAGAAATCAGCTGCATCAGGAAGTAACATAAAAGCTACTTCTATCTGTCATTCATGTGGAGACTCCAACCATTTCAAATTTGAATGTATTACTCCTAGGTGGACTCAATCTAATTCCAGTCCGAATCATACTGGTAAATACAGACAAATTGGAAAATCAATATAGAATATCAAGAGTCCACTAAACAATATGGCAAAAGGAACTCATCCATCTCCACCCAGAATGACCAAGAGAATGAAGGAGCTATTGAATCATGTGGCTGAACTAAATAAGAAAACAAATGAATTTATGAAATAGGGAAACATGGTTCAGTTACCCAACATGCCTACCAAAATCCTTAATGAAGCAAAAACTACCATAATAAGAAATCCAGTCATAAAATGGGTAGTGAAAGAAAAGAAAAATTGTCTTGTTATTCACTCAAATCATTCAACAAGCAATAGTACTAAATGGGATCTAGACAGTGGGAGCTCAGGACATGTCACAAGTGATAAATCCCTTCTCTCAAATTATTCAGATCTTGATGATGGGATAGTCACTTATAGTGATGAAAGCACCGCTAAGGTAGTAGGATGTGGAACCATAGAAGGAATGGAAATGCTAGAAAAGGAGAATGCTTTTTGCATAAAAGGATTGACTCATAATCTTTTAAGCATCTCTCAAATATGTGACAATAAACATGTGGTTACCTTTGACAAACAAAAGTGCAAGATTCTGGATCTATCAGGAAAATCAATTATGGAGGGTCTTCGCACTAGTGACCACTGTTATGTCATCAATGACAATGGAAAGGTTGATCCATATGTTTAGTAACAATTGAGCATGGAAAACATGTCCATGTCATGCATCTAGATCTGGATGGTTGTTGAAATGATGCAATTTTGATGATTTTCATGATATATCTGAGGTCTCTACACCTCATTTTTTTGTGTATAAACATTCTGATGTTTATAATTTTGGATGGTATAACTTTTGTACAAATTTTGATATGTATACAAACTAATATGAAAAATATACTAAGTTATACATATATTAAAGAACATCGAAGTACTGAAAAAAATGTCATTCACCTTCTCTTCGATAAGTCTGTCAATGAATCGTATGAATCCTCGATTAGATCGAAAAAATATCGATATCATTGACGACCCTTTTGGAATAAGAAGCATTATATGTTCTAAAGTGTTATCGAAGACCTCTTTGATAACATCGAATGGGGTATATCGATTTCATCGAATAAAACTTCGATGATATCGACGGTCACCGCCGATAAAGTGGGCGAGCGGGAAAAATTTATTTTGCTTCCTCTCTTATTTGTTCCTCTTCTCTGGCTGGTTCTTGTTCTTTGTTTCTCTCCTTTTGTCGACCGTCTGCCGACTAGGATGATTCAAATCAGGTAATCTCTTGCACATACTCTTGATTCCTCAATGTATACTTCATTGTGTTAGGGTCTTTCTAGATTGATTGATAACCTTCAGTTGGAAATTTAGGGTTAGTCCTCATAATCTTCAGTCTTGTCAGATTCCTTTTCCTTTGACATTCCTTTCTGAGTTATTTGTGGTTCAAATGAGTAAGGACAAAGGAAAATCTCCTGTCATCGGTGAGCCATTCAGGCCTACCAGAAAGAAATCCATGGCCTCAAGAGAAAGAGGAAGGGCTCAGTCTTAACAATCCCCTGCACACCCACGAAGCTCCTCTACTCGCCAATCGTCACGTAGGGAAGCTCCGGCTGCGGCACCTATACCTCCACATACTGTTATGGGCCCTCCACATATTCTTGAAAAATACGCAGGGAGGCGCTTGGTGTATGAACGTAGAGTTGACAGGGAATGCATCAAACCCTAAAATGTGGAACCTCTATTGGATACAATCGACTGGCCGCCCCTTCTTGATTTCATGATGAGTGAACCTACCATTTTCTTGCATATTGTCATTCCCCAGTCTTAGATCCATCGTCCATTACAGTGACTGTCGGGGATGATAGCGTTGAAATCACTACGGAATCCATTGCCAGTATGTTCGGTCTTACCTTGTCTCCAATCGGGTTGTCTGATCTTAACCTTGAGAACCCTATCACTCGCTCCATAATCACCAAATTCCTTTGTCAGGACTGAGATATTCCATGGTACCAAAGGAATGCATTGAAAGCCAAGTACATGCACCCTAAGTACCGAGTACTAAATGGAATATTCTGCTCTAACACTTACCCTCGAAGACCCAATCGAGCGGATCTTACCAGATTTATGGTCATGATTATGTACTGTGTTGCCACTGGAATTAAGTTGTGTCTGCCTATCTTGATTCTCCACCAAATGGCAAGTGTCATCCACACGTCCAGAGAAGTCCATCTGCCTTTTCCTCACATTATTTATGTGATATGCGATATAATCGGTCTTCCTCTGACAAATGATCCTAAGTGTCCTCTCCAGCATTTTAATAGGGTCAATATTCGAAAACCGAACCTTAAATTTCACGCATATCCGGAAGGGCAACCTAAGGATGAAATTCATGGAGAAGGAGAGATGGGAGAAGGAGCAGTGCCACCAGGAGGAGATCCACAAAAGCCTTAACAAGTTCCAGTTTCGACCGATTCCGCTTAGACCCAACGCTTCAAATTTCATCAAGATAGGGTTGGGGCGACGCAACGTGGATTGGCTTGAATAGAGGATAAGCTGGAGAGACATATTGCATGGTTCTCCGCAATGGAGAAAATGGTGTCTGGTGTACAACACACGGTCCAACAACTCGTTGATCTGATGATATGCCGTCGAGATGATCTGGTGCCATCCTCATCGGCACCAGCCCCTTAGAGTCAATAGCTCTCCTGCCACCACACACACCGACTACTTATCTACACGTACGGGCATGAGTATCTTTTTGAATGACCTACGTTCTTGTGTGTGTATGTGGTGGATAGCTAACATGAAAAGTCTAACAAGTTGTTTTTTTTAGGAGTATGGATATCCTCTAAATGAGGATATTACTTTTGGTATGCCCATGGTTGGGCTGATATTTTGTTGGTTTGGGATGGATGATGAAATACTACCAAGCTTGGGTAGTTTTTATTTTAGATATTTTCGTTGATGGCTGTTTGATAATTCATATATCCTTGCTGCCATGTCTCTCTACTCTCAATTATGCGTGAAATTCTGTGAAATGCTGGTATGAATTGTGATTGTCTTCTCCTGCATATTCCTTAACAATTGAGAATTGATATGTGATTTATGTCATTTAAAGTTATACTACTATTTTCTGTTAAAATCACGGCTCTCCTTTTGACCTAGTATGAATAAATGGTTTCCATGCAAATACAGATGTCATTATTTGTTATACATCCGTCTCTTACTGTTGAGGGTCAAATATTGCATATCAGACCCTGGTTATTGTCTGGATTTACGAACTTATACTGTTTAATGGACCTATTTCATCGTGTTTGTGATGCAGGATGTATTTAGGAGCTTGAATTAAAAATGGGTATTAGAAGCATGGATTTAACGTTCTAAAGTCACCAGAGCAAGGGACGGACTCCAGGGGACCAAGATCAAGAAATTTACATATCAGAGATCCGAGAAAATCAAGAAACTGAAGCTCAAGTGGCCCGAAATTGGTCCAGAATGCAAGATCACAGGGTTCCCACCATCCGTTCTACTCGAAACTTTATACATGAGCTGAAGAGCATAAATGAACCGTACATGTCAAATTTCAGCTCCTGGATCTCTGTGGAAGTGGCCTAACAGCTAGATTAGCCCATAAATTGCCAATTCTGGGCCCACCTGCTCTTTGGATATGCTTCAGTTTTGGTCTCAACCCATTAAATTTGTTGGGAAACCAGATGAACGGTATGGATTGTCCGTACACATCAAGGTGGGACCCACTCTACATAGTGCGTGTGCACAGCACTTGCACAGGCGCTGTGCACCGAACGCCGTGAAGTCGGTCAGCGTTACGCTGACCGACGTTGTCTTCTTCAAAATCAAAAACGCAAACAGCGTTTTCGCTGAAAGGATTTGGGTTTTGCTTATGGGCCTCCACCTTCGATCAGATGGTCAATCCGGACCGTCCATACGTTTCACGAGGTCGAACCGACCGTACCCTGATCTACATCTAGATTCCCTTATACGTTTGGTGTCCGTGAAGGGTCCAAAGGGAGAACGGGTGTGGACCAAAACAGCTGGTGGACCACACTGAAATTAAACCAATTTCTTCCTTCTGGACGGTTTTTCGTCCCGATTCAATGGACGGAGTGGATCTCGTCTTCGAAACGATTTGCATGAGCATCCCAACAGAACGCTACGCACGTACGTCCGATCGCCGTGGACCCCACAGTTCTTTTGATCGAGATCGGACGGCAAATCCCGACCGTCCATACTACGGAAGATGGCCAAGACCCCGACTATGATTTCTTTCTAATCCCATCCCGGTGATCATGTGAATTTTATTCCCAGACGGAAGACGTATAAAGCGGTGCTTATAGAAAATGTCGGGTACGCACCCAATCCGAACTAAATCAACACAGTTCGAAGGGTTTTTCGAGAGGATTCTAATGCATGAGTAGATTCCCTGTCCGGCATCAATCACGGCCCACCAACTTTCATGACTCTCTCACGATCGCAAGTGCTCTGCTTCGCGCAACGAGAGCCGCGGTCGATCTTGAGGGGCCTTGGTGTTGATCGATGGTTGATCTAACCCATCTATCTCATTGTCCGTTAAAACGTCCCAAGGGACGGTTTCATTCACAAAGAAAGTGAGGAAAGTGGCCGTGTTTAATGCCCAAAAATCTCACGTAGATGGATGCGTAAATCACCGCATCTTCTACAGACTTCCAGAGCTGATTTCCCTGTCTATAAAAGGAGGAGAGAAAAAAAGAGAAAGGGGACGGCAGCAAGGGGGAGACCAGGGCTGGAAGCTGGGCTGGAGGCAGAAGACGTGAGGAGAGTTTTATTTTGTTTTTTTTTCTTTTTGCTTTCCTCTTTCTTTCTTTCTTTTGAGCTTTAGTCTAACCATGTTTATGGCTAGCTAATCCTCTTAGCTAGGGCTAAGAGGTGAAGCTTGTAGCGTGAGGGGAGGCCTCTTTGCGTGTGCCTTTTGTTTAGACTGATCTGATTTTGATTTAATTTTATTAAGGGAATGTTTTCAGTCTTTAATGGTCTGTTGTGACTGAAATTACAATGGGTCTGCAATGGTTTTGAGCATGTTCTTTTCCTCTTTATGTTTATGACGTCAGGAAGCCCTGTTGTTCACCATCGTCTCCTGGGCATGGTTGGATGTCGGTACCCTTCCTAACCTTCATACATTGATTGGTTGGTAATTAGTTTAATTCTGTTGTTTGCTTTGTCTCCTGGGCATGGTTTGGTGATGGAATCCATTCTAATTCATATACCTTTCATCTTTTCAAAATTTCATTAAAGGAAGTTCAGTTAATTTCCCTGATTTTTAATCCAGGCATAAGATCTCCCTGATCTCTACAAGTGATCCTCTGAATCCCTAGTTTCTCCTTCTCTGAATTTTCTCCTAAGTTTTAGATTAACTATTTCACCATTATTCCTCAAATCATAATTGGTTTAGATTTCATCTTAGCCTAGTTCTAAATCTGGTTATTTTCAGATAACGTACGACGTTTCAGTCCTTGGGATTCGACCTCGGTCTTACCGAGTTATTACTACATCACAACCCTATACTTGGGGAGTGAACAAGTTTTTGGCGCCGTTGCCGGGGACTAACAGCTAGATTAGCCCATAAATTGCCAATTCTGGGCCCACCTGCTCTTTGGATATGCTTCAGTTTTGGTCTCAACCCATTAAATTTGTTGGGAAACCAGATGAACGGTATGGATTGTCCGTACACATCAAGGTGGGACCCACTCTACATAGTGCGTGTGCACAGCACTTGCATAGGCGCTGTGCAACGAACGCCGTGAAGTCGGTCAGCGTTACGCTGACCGACGTTATCTTCTTCAAAATCAAAAACGCAAACAGCGTTTTCGCCAGAACGAGTTGGGTTTTGCTTATGGGCCTCCACCTTCGATCAGATGGTCAATCCGGACCGTCCATACGTTTCACGAGGTCGAACCGACCGTACCCTGATCTACATCTGGATTCCCTTATACATTTGGTGTCCGTGAAGGGTCCAAAGGGAGAACGGACGGTGGACCAAAACAGCTGGTGGACCACACTGAAATTAAACCAATTTCTTCCTTCCGGACGGTTTTTCGTCCTGAATTCAATGGACGGAGTGGATCTCGTCTTCAGAAACGATTTGGGGGTCGCTGAGCATCCCAGCGTAATCCGTTACGCACGTACGTCCGATCGCCGTGGACCCCACAGTTCTTTTGATCGAGATCGGACGGCAAATCCGGACCGTCCATACTCTCTGGAAGATGGCCAAGACCCTGACTATGATTTCTTTCTAATCCCATGCAGCTGATCATGTGAATTTTATTCCCAGACGGAAGACGAACGGTGCTATAGAAAATGTCGTGGGCCGCACCCAATCCGAACTAAATCAACACAGTTCTGAAGGGTTTTTCGAGAGGATTCTAATGCACGGAGTAGATTCCCTGTCCGGCATCAATCACGGGCCCACCAACTTTCATGACTCAGGCGTAGCGTGCTGCTTTCGTTTAAAGCAGAGCTGCGGTCGATCTTGAGGGGCCACCGGTGTTGATCAGATGGTTGATCTAACCCATCTATCTCATTGTCCGTTGAAAAACGTCCCAAGGGACGGTTTCAGTTCACAAAGAAAGTGAGGAAAGTGGCCGTGTTTGGCTGCGTAAAAAATCTCACGTAGATGGATGCGTAAATCACCGCATCTTCTACAGACTTCCAGAGCTGATTTCCCTGTCTATAAAAGGAGGAGAGAAAAAAAGAGAAAGGGGACGGCAGCAAGGGGGAGACCAGGGCTGGAAGCTGGGCTGGAGGCAGAAGACGTGAGGAGAGTTTTATTTTGTTTTTTTTTCTTTTTGCTTTCCTCTTTCTTTCTTTCTTTTGAGCTTTAGTCTAACCATGTTTATGGCTAGCTAATCCTCTTAGCTAGGGCTAAGAGGTGAAGCTTGTAGCGTGAGGGGAGGCCTCTTTGCGTGTGCCTTTTGTTTAGACTGATCTGATTTTGATTTAATTTTATTAAGGGAATGTTTTCAGTCTTTAATGGTCTGTTTTGAAATTACAATGGGTCTGCAATGGCTTTGAGCATGTTCTTTTCCTCTTTATGTTTATGACGTCAGGAAGCCCTGTTGTTCACCATCGTCTCCTGGGCATGGTTGGATGTCGGTACCCTTCCTAACCTTCATACATTGATTGGTTGGTAATTAGTTTAATTCTGTTGTTTGCTTTGTCTCCTGGGCATGGTTTGGTGATGGAATCCATTCTAATTCATATACCTTTCATCTTTTCAAAATTTCATTAAAGGAAGTTCAGTTAATTTCCCTGATTTTTAATCCAGGCATAAGATCTCCCTGATCTCTACAAGTGGATCCTCTGAATCCCTAGTTTCCCTTCTCTGAATTTTCTCCTAAGTTTTAGATTAACTATTTCACCATTATTCCTCAAATCATAATTGGTTTAGATTTCATCTTAGCCTAGTTCTAAATCTGGTTATTTTCAGATAACGTACAGGTTTCAGTCCCTTGGGATTCGACCTCGGTCTTACCGAGTTATTACTACATCACAACCCTATACTTGGGGAGTGAACACTTACTGATTATGTATTTTAGAGATGTATCTGGTATGTATGGTAATATCTGGTTCTCTATTGATTCTCTCCTATCTTTATGCTACAACTTCAGTCAACTAGTATTGCTATATTGCCCTTTGCCAATGACTGACAAAAAGGGGGAGAACAAATCCCGCCATGGAGAAAATTTGTGTAGCTGTGTATGACTGGTGGTACAGGTGTTAGGGGGAGCAGCTACATACTTGTGTGCTTAAACTTGCAGTAGCATTGTAAAATTGTGTAAAGAGTTACGTACTGTGACGCCCTGAAAACCGAGGGTCGAGGATAAACTCAACTCCCGAGTTCCAACGCATCACTTATGCAACATAGATAATGATGATTAAATATTGTTCGTATTAGTGCCTTAAACATGAATGAGATTATACCAAAATAGCATATCATACTCCAGAGACAGATAAATTACGCAAGCGAAAGATGTATAATATATATGAACTGTTGTTAGTCTCCAGAGTGTGAACATGTTACCAGGTTAAATATATACATGTATACTCCCAAAATGAATAAAATGAATATACACGTGTGTTCTCAAAATACAGAATAATGGTACAAGGGTGTCTAGTCAGTGTCCCTGTAGCCCCGACGATCGGGACATGACTCACATGAATCCGCCCAATGACTGCATATAGGAGAACGCCTCCTCATCGTCCTCAAAATCTGGCTCCGCTTCGAAGGCATCGCCATCACCTGCAGCTAAGACAGAGTCTGGTTGGTGTTTTAAAACACCGTCCCAGAACATGGGAGTGAGTGATAAACTCAGTGGAGGTATAAAGAAAAGGTTAACATGTTATCAATTCAGTCACGCAATAACGATAAAGCAATACAATCAAGCATTCCTAAGTACTCTGGTTAATGCAAGGATGATATACATTAATGATGCATGCCCTCACCTACGCTCCCTCAGTAACTTCATCTCACAATCGCGGCATGCAACCCTTCCTTAGTGCTTGACTTGTTACGCCAAAGTCACACGTAATGCGGTGCATGCTCGTGATTAGTCAGGTTCTTACTTAGGTTTATTCATACACCAGGATTGGAAAGCTAAGGTACTTCCCTTATATCAATGCCCAAACAATGATCCATTCTAGGGTCGTCAGTCCTAGCAAATCTCATACGATATTGCAATTCTAGGTCATGACAAAGGGCTCGTCACCTGATCAGTGTAGGCCTAGTTTATACTTTAGTTGCTACAGAAAGACTCGTCACCTCAACGCGGTCTCAGAGTATGCTCGAGGTCACTACAAAGGGCTCGTCACCTGATCAGTGTAGGCCGATAGCTCGAATACAATGTCCCATACCACCGTATTCTGCTGCTCACTGGTCCCTACGGGGAGGCTCGTCGCCCCAGCATAGGCCAACAGTACGACAATGGTGTCCCATACCACCATGCCCGGCTCATGAGTCTTAGCGGATCGAGGTACCAAGGTTAAACGGGCTTCACTGGTGAGTTTGGTACCTTAGATTCAAGTAGTAGCATCCATACATGGTGAACATACATTAGGCCAATCGGGTTACTTGACAAGCTCGACTAGTACGAGCGCACGTAGACTTAATCGATATGGAGTGCATAAGCATTCCACATGGCCTAGCCACTGTCATTAAGCGACGTACGACTCGGTCGAAAATATCTGTTATGGCAAAACAGTTTGGCCACCGACTGTAAATTCTTTACCGATTGCCTGGACTACACCGTAGCCTCAATCACATTCCATAACAATACCATTCACATATGATAGTCAAACAACATGTGACAACCAAATTCGATATACATCTCATTTGAACTTTTTAACAAATACATAGTACGCATGTTATCTTACATAGGCATTCCATCTACCAATCACATAGTAGCAAGATAGGTTACATAAGGAAAACTGTAACTATAGATAAGGTGATTGAGAATCCTATCTCAACACCCTCGTTAAATACAATTCACTAAGCATTTTCTCATTCAGGCATATTGTAAAACACTTAGACCATACATATCACATACATGTAATAAAATTAGTTAAAACACATATCATAGCAAACCCTTCCACATAGGAGTTGCCATACGTACAACAATTATGCATGCGTGGCCAATAATCATGTTAAGCACAAATCATAATTCCATTTCATTCAGACATTTCAACAAACACATAAAATGCATTTAAAATCATCATAATTTACATATACGCGTGATATAGGGAAAACATCACATCTAAGCACGGGTGATAGTAATCAAGTCAGTCATAAACCATTACTGATATTGAAAGCCTTGAAAACCTTTTATAGTCCGAACCTTTCACCGGTAGACTCGTAACTAATTCAGTTTAAACACTAAGTCTTTATCTATGGCACAACGACAACCTACAGTATGAAGTAGGTTAGTTGTTTCATCCCTTACACTATTTGAAACCCTAAAACAGATTAGGGTTAGATTTTTCTTACCTAAGAATGGGGTCAGAATCGCTGGAATAGCGATACGAAAGTGATAGTTAAGTACGCGGAGCAGCAGAGATGAATCCCTATAACAAACTCCAACTTTCTCCCTCACTTTTTCTCTCTTTCCTTCTATCTTTTCTCTTTCCACTCTCTTAGGGTTGGAAATTTGTATGGCATGAGACAAATAGGGTTTAAGGCCCTT
This sequence comes from Magnolia changhungtana, assembly GCA_030180095.1. Taxonomy (NCBI): domain Eukaryota; kingdom Viridiplantae; phylum Streptophyta; class Magnoliopsida; order Magnoliales; family Magnoliaceae; genus Magnolia; species Magnolia changhungtana. The sequence continues at coordinate 2,390,658 of JASAUF010000156.1, forward strand.
ATATAGGCCCAGAAATGATGGGAATAGCCTCAGGGTCATGGTATACTTAGGTTATAGCCAAATAGGGGCTGTTTCGATCTAACGGAGCGATTCTAGAGGCCCCTTTTCTGTGTGCGGTCAGGCTTAAGCTCCCTGACCATGGATCTAGGTCAGGCTACGTTTTTGGTCCGATCGGTGGCGGACCAGTTTCAGTTTAACGGTCACCGATACTTGATCAGGGCTACAAGTACACTGACATGTGTATGAAATTTTTTCTGATCCGAGGGTGTTATTGGGTCAGATTCTAACGGTCTGAAACCTTAGATTTGGCCCACAAGTGAATCGACTCAATTTCTTTAAGTTTCATTTCATATCCTAAAGATATTCGCGTTTCTCACACACTTTACTCCGGGCTTAAGTTGTGCGTTTCTGGATACTGTTAGGACTTGATTTTCGAGATGGTAGTTGAGCCGAGTAAGGCGGTCATAACCATATAGTTTCGTGGTCATCGGACTTTTGACGTGCAGTCCAGGTCCGATATAGAGTTTCAAGATGCTCCAGAGAGCAACTAGGTTTTGAGATTAATCCTAGATTATAGGGTAATGTAGCGTTAATGATTCTACAGGTTTTGGTTCTTGCGGTTCGTATTTAAAGTGGTTCAAACAAATTTCATAGCTAATCTAGTTTAGCACTTAGTTAATTATGTTTAATTTCTAAAGGATTTGGTCATGAATGATTTCTACCTGAGGTGGTACTCGGGTCTTTGTACGGATTTTTCTAAGACATTACATGTACACACAATTTAGGGTGTTGGTCTAGATGTTGTTCTAGGACTTCAGGTGGTTTCACTATGCCAAAACAACGAAAAAGGGACGGTTGAAAACCGTCTCAAATGACCAAAAAGGACGGTCATGGACCGTCGCATGAGCCATTATATTTTGAGGCATCGTATTACTTAAGGACGGTCATGAACCGTCATTCTTATTGACATTTAAAGGACGGTCATGGACCGTCCTTCCAAAGGACTGATATGAACCGTCTCTTATGAGCCTTAAAAGGACGGTCATGGACCGTCCTTTAAAAGGACTGCTATGAATCATCGTTTATGAACCTTAAAAGGACGGTCATAGACCGTCCGTTAAAAAGACAGTCATGAACTGTCCTTAAAAAGGACTGCTATGAATAGTCTCTTATGAACCTTAAAATGACGGTCATGGACCATCATTAAAAAGGACTGCTATGAACCGTCTCTTATGACCCTTAAAAGGACGGTCTTCGACCGTCTCATATTTCAATATTAAGAAAAATATGGATGACCTAAAGCCGTCAGAAAATTTCAAATATGAGACACCTGTTACAATATATTTCATTGTATTCTTCCTGATATACACCTATTATATATATTATATTTCATCATATTCACATTCACATCCATCTAAACCCAAACTACCTAAATCCATCCAAACATAAACTACATTCATCCAAACATAAACTACATCCATCCAAACACAAACAATCTTATCCACATTACATTCATCCACACATAAATACATATAAGTTTAACATCATAAATAAAAAAAGAAAAAAAATCAGCAACAATTTTCTTTTTGTCTTTCATCTAATAAAAAAAATATTCAACCAACAAAACATTATAATTCAAAATCATGAAGAATTGCAAAAACTTCTTCCAAAAAATGGGTACACTTTTTTAAAATAAAAATGATCATTAAAATAAAACTAATGCAAGCAAATAATGCAAAAAAGTGTTTCAATTCAAGTTAATAGAAACAACAACAAAAATTAAAGCTTTGTAAAAAGGGGCATGTGTTAAAAGGGATACATTCTTGTTTGTTGCCATGTGATTGGGCTACATTATTACAAAGCAATTGGGTTCGGGTTCGAGATTGGGATCGGGTTTAGGTTTAGGTTTTCAAGTTTAAGTTTAGGTTTAGGTTTCGGTTAGGGAGTTGAGATTAGGATTAGGTGTAGGTCTAGGATTAGGGATTTGAGAATACATTTAGGTTTTAGGTTTAGGTTTAGGTTTTAGGTTATAGGTTTAGGTTTAGGTTTTATGTTTAGGTTAAGGTTAGATTATAGGTTATAAGTTTAGGTTAGGTTAAGGTTAAGGTTATAGGTTTTTGGTTTAGGTTTAGGTTAAGGTTTAGGTTTAGGTTATAGGTTTAGGTTAAGGTTTAGGTTTAGGTTATAGGTTATATAGCTTTAGGGAATTGAGAATAGGTTAAGGTTTGGGTTTAGGAAATCGAGTTGGTTCTGGATTGGATTCAAGTTTGGGTTTTCAAGTTTAGGTTTAAGTTTATGTTAGGGAGTTGAGATTAGTATTAGGTGTAGGTTTAGGTTTAAGGATTTGAGAATACATTTAGGTTTTAGGTTTAGGTTTAAGTTTTAGGCTTAGGTTTAGGTTAAAGGTTATAAGTGTAGATTATAGGTTTAGGTTTAGATTAGGTTATAGGTTAAGGTTTAGGGAATTGAGAATAGGTTAAGGTTTAGATTTAAGAAATCGGGTTCGGGATCGGGATTGGGTTTAGGTTTGGGTTTTCAAGTTTAGGTTTAGGTTTAGGTTAGGGAGTTGAGATTAGGATTAGTATAGGTTTAGGTTTAGGGATTTAAGAATACATTTAGGTTTTAGGTTATAGGTTAAGGTTTAGGTTTTAGGTTTAGGTTAAGGTTAGGTTATAGGTTATAAGTTTAGGTTATAAGTTATAGGTTAAGGTTTTAGGTCATAGGTTTTGGTTTAGGTTTAGGTTAAGGTTTAGGTTATAAGCTATAGGTTTAGGGAATTGAGAATAGGTTAAGGTTTAGGTTTAGAAAATTGGGTTCGAGGTTTGGGATCGGGTTTAGGTTTGGGTTTTCAAGTTTAGGTTTAGGTTTAGGTTAGGGAGTTGAGATTACGATTAGGTGTAGGTTTAGGTTTAGGAATTTGAGAATACATTTAGGTTTTAGGTTTAGGTTATAGGTTAAGGTTTAGGTTTTAGGTTTACGTTTACGTTAGGTTATAGGTTAAGGTTTAGGGGTGAGAATAGGTTAAGGTTTAGGTTTAGGAAATCGGGTTTGGTTAGGGATCGGGTTTAGGTTTGAGTTTTCAAGTTTAGGTTTAGGTTTAGGTTAGGGAGTTGAGATTAGGATTAGGTGTAGGTTTAGGTTTAGGATTTGAGAATACTTTTAGGTTTTAGGAGGTTTTTAGGTTTTAGGTTTTAGGGTTTAGGTTAAGGTTTAGGTTTAGGTTAAGTTTAGGTTATAGGTTATAAGTTTAGGTTATAGGTTATAGGTTAAGGTTTTAGGTCATAGGTTTGGCTTAGGTTAAGGTTATAAGTTTAGGTTTAGGTTTAGGTTATAAGCTATATGTTTAGGTAATTGAGAATAGGTTAAGGTTTAGGTTTAGGAAATCGAGTTCGGGTTCGGGATTGGGTTTAGGTTTGGGTTTTCAAGTTTAGGTTTAGGTTTAGGTTAGGGAGTTGAAATTAGGATTAGGTATAGGTTTAGGTTTAGGGATTTGAGAATACATTTAGGTTTTAGGTTTAGGTTTAGGTTTTAGGTTATAGGTTTAGGTTTAGGTCTAGGTTAAGGTTTAGGTCTAGGTTTAGGTTTAGGTTTAGGTTAAGTTTAGGTTTAGGTTATAAGCTATAGGTTTAGGAATTGAGAATAGGTTAAGATTTAGGTTTAGGAAATCGGGTTCGGGTTAGGATCGGTTTTAGATTTGGGTTTTCAAGTTTAGGTTTAAGTTTAGGTTAGGGAGTTGAGATTAGGATTAGGTGTAGGTTTAGGTTTAAGGATTTGAGAATACATTTAGGTTTTAGGTTTAGGTTTAGGTTTTAGGCTTAGGTTTAGGTTAAAGGTTATAAGTGTAGATTATAGGTTTAGGTTTAGGTTTAGGTTAGGTTATAGGTTAAGGTTTAGGGAATTGAGAATAGGTTAAGGTTTAGATTTAGGAAATCGGGTTTAGGTTTGGGTTTTCAAGTTTAGGTTTAGGTTTAGGTTAGGGAGTTGAGATTAGGATTAGGTGTAGGTTTAGGTTTAGGGATTTGAGAATACATTTAGGTTTAGGTTTTAGGTTATAGGTTAAAGTTTAGGTTTAGGTTTAGGTTAAGGTTAAGGTTATAGGTTATAAGTTTAGGTTATAGGCTATAGGTTAAGGTTTTAGGTCATAGGTTTTGGTTTTGGTTTAGGTTTAGGTTTAGGTTTAGGTTTAGGTTATAAGCTATAGGTTTAAGAATTGAGAATAGGTTAAGGTTTAGGTTTAGGAAATCGGGTTTGGGTTTAGGTTTGGGTTTTCAAGTTTAGGTTTAGGTTTAGGTTAGGGAGTTGAGATTAGGATTAGCGTAGGTTTAGGTTTAGGATTTGAGAATACATTTAGGTTTTACGTTTAGGTTTAGGTTATAGGTTAAGGTTTAGGTTTAGGTTATAAGTATAGGTTTGGGAATTTGAGAATAGGTTTAGGTTAATGTTATAAGTTAGGTTAAGGTTATAAGTATAGGTTATAGGTTTAGGTTTAGGTTATAAGTATAGGTTTTGGGATTTGAGAATAGGTTTAGGTTAAGGTTATAGGTTTAGGTTAAGGTTATAAGTATAGGTTTAGGTTATAGGTTAAGGTTTATGTTTAGGTTATAAGTATAGGTTTTGGGATTTGAGAATAGGTTTAGGTTAAGGTTATAAGTTTAGGTTTAGGTTATAGAGGTTTAGGTTAGGTTATAGGTTATAGGTTAAAGGTTAAGGTTTAGGTTAGGTTTTAAGTTTAGATTAACGTTATATGTTTAGGTTTAGGTTAGGTTATAGGTTAAGGTTTAGGGAATTGAGAATAGGTGTAGGTTTAAGTTTAGAAACCGGTTCGGGTTCGGGTTTAGGTTAGGGTTTTCAAGTTTAGGTTTAGGTTTAGGTTAAGGAGTTGAGATTAGGATTAGGTGTAGGTTTAGGGATTTGAGAATACATTTAGGTTTTAGGTTTAGGTTTAGGTTATAGGTTTAGGTTTAGGTTATAATGTAGGTTATAGGTTTAGGTTTAGGTTAGGCTATAGGTTAAGGTTTAGGGAATTGAGAATAAGTTAAGGTTTTAGGTTATAGGTTTAGGTTATAAGTTAAGGTTTAGGTTTAGGTTTAGGTTAAAGTTATAGGTTTAGGTTTGGGTTTAGGTTATAGGTTAAAGGTTTAGGTTTAGGTTATACATTTAGGATTTGAGAATAGGTTTAGGTTTAAGTTTAGGCTAAGAGTTTAGGGATTCAAATTCGGGTTGGGATTCGGGGTTTAGGTTTGGGTTTTCAAGTTTAGGTTTAGGTTTAGGTTGGGGAGTTGAGATTAAAATTAGGTGTAGGTTTAGGTTTAGGGATTTGAGAATACATTTAGGTTTTAGGTTTAGGTTTAAGGTTATAGGTTAATGGTTTAGGTTAAGGTTAAGGTTAGGTTATAGGTTATAAGTTTAGGTTTAATAGGTTATAGGTTTTGGTTTAGGTTAAGGTTAAGGTTTTAGGTTTAGGTAAAGGTTAAGGTTAGGTTATAGGTTATAAGTTTAGGTTATAGGTTATAGGTTAAGGTTTAGGTCATAGGTTTAGGTTTAGGTTTAGGTTATAAGCTATAACTTTAGGGAATTGAGAATAGGTTAAGGTTTAGGTTTAGGAAATCGGGTTCGGGATCGGGTTTAGGTTTGGGTTTTCAAGTTTAGTTTTGTGTTTAAGGATTTGAGAATGCATTTAGGTTTTAGGTTTAGGTTTTAGGTTTTAGGTTTAGGTTATAGGTTATAGGTTTAGTTTGGGTTAGGTTATAGGTTAAGGTTTAGGGAATTGAGTTTAGGTTATAGGTTATAGGTTATAGGTTAAGGTTTAGGTTTAGGTTATAGGTTAAGGGTGTGGTCCCTGTAAATACATACATAAACATGGCCTGTCTAAATCGCCAGGCCACTCCAATGCTGTCCATAGGAAATTGACAACTTCATCATGGTCATAATAGCAGTTTTCACCTTCCAGGGACCCCCGCTCAACATCCGGATAGCTACGAGGCACATCCAGGTCTGCTCCATCAATTTCGAGCAAATACATCAACACGGCCTGTCAAAATGGCCAGGCCACTCCAATGCTGTCCATAGAAAATGGACAGCTTCATCATGGTCATAACAGCGTTTCCCACCTTCCAGGGACCCCCGCTCAACATCCGTATAGCTCTGACGCACATCCGGGTCTGCTCCATTAATTTAGAGCAAATACATAAACACGGCCTGTCCAAATGGCTAGGCCCTTCCAATGCTATCCATAGAAAATGGACAGCTTCATCATGGTCATAACAGTGGTTCCCACCTTCTAGGGACCCCCGCTCAACATCCGGATAGCTCCGACGCACATCCGAGTCTGCTCCATTAATTTCGAGCAAATACATTTAAAAACAAGTTAGGCATCTATTTTTTTGTGGATGAAAACTAATCTTCCAGACTATTCATCAGGCAGTCCCTATAATGGAATATTCCATCTATACATCTATTGACCAACAAATGAGATCCAATTTTCCAGACTATTCATCAGGCCATCCACACAAGAAGCAATCCCCATTCTACAGGAATTTAACATCTATAAAATAAAAAATTTCAACTTAGAATACAAAATTCAAAGAAGAAGAAGAAATCACTTGAAATGTATCATAATGCATGATTAATGGTTCCATATGGCTGGAACTTGTTTTAATATCTCTGTGTGCTAATGTCATCTCTTATCTAACTTGTTCATAAGCTCACACAAACATGAATGAAGGGAAAACACAGACTGTAAACCATTTACTTGTAAATCATTGACTCTAGATATTCCACTTTCTAGTGTAAGCATCAACAAATGACCCCTTTGTTGTTAAATATAAATACACATGAAGAAGCTAATTCCTTAATTTTTTTAACATAAAGTAACATTTTAAGATCTTATAGAAGCTTATGCAAGCAAGTAGACACTAGAAAAGAGGAACAACAAAAAATGCATAAGCCAAACCACCATTAGAAATATAAGAGGCATCTGCATCCCTAATGGGCATACTTGAGAGAAGTTGACTATGACAGGAAGGATGTGTGCTACATAGTCCTGGGGTTCCAACAGTTTCCCAAGTGCTGCACAACCCTCAACAGCCAACAATCACATAGAATCTTGATCTGAAATGCAGCAAATTGGATAGTCATGCTGCTAGCAGCCAGATAGCACATGCAAAGAAAGAAAGTTAACAACAAAAGGTACAAGCAGGATGGCATGCAAAAATAGAATAAAAATCACCAAGTTGAAAAGGCCAGAATTTTTTTCCTTTTTTTTCCCCCTTCCTTTCATTCTTTGTTATGTTCTTTTCCTTTCTCCAGTCAAAATTAAGTTGCTCGAAGATCAACAAATGCAAATAAAATATGTCCACTAACATTTAAGACTAGATACACTTCTAAAACTATGAAGCAGATAACATTCATCATTGGAAGAAGTCATGATCAGCACTAATCAGATAGCATTTTCAGCGAGTATTCGATAAAACTTCACAATAATATAGTCAAATTACTGGAAGAAAAAATAAACTAGCATATTAACTGATTACAGAGAGTAAAATAAATTAGAAGTATTTACAAGCTCTAACAAACATTATAAGAATCCATAACATCTTGTGTCAGATCCTCAAATATCAACATGATATCAGTCTTCAAATGGTTAGGTTCAACCGTAGCAACAAACTTTCTTAAGTTTGATGCAGCAGATCTTCTCACCATGGGCATATCATCTTGACACAATTGACTATATATAGAACGTAGTTCTGCCTTCAACAGCTCTGGTGCACTTGCTATATACAAGATGGAACATCCAAAAAAACTCAAAATGCATCGTTTAGCTCCTGTTCATTTAGAGAGAACAAGAAATCGCCTTTCTTTTTCTTAAAAGGAACCACATTCTTTAGTGATTAAAAGGAACCACATTGCTATGAGCAAGTGCTATTCTCTCTAAATGGAGGGTTTTAGGAAGAGTTGAAGTGAACGGAAAGGGTTTTAGGAAGAGCACAGAAAGAGCATTGTCTAGTCTTGAACACAATAAAACTGGACCAAGCTCAACTAATTGCTAAATCCCCAAATCCACAGATTGCTCAATCCCTAAATCCCTAAATCGGTATTGAGAAGAGAGAGAGAGAGAGAGAGAGAGAGAGAGATACCTCACCGAGCTTCAAAGACAGAGAGAGGGCGTGCATGGGTAGGGCGTGCGGCAAATGAGAGGGTGGAGAGACCGAGAGAGACGGAGAGTGAGACGGGGGAGAGAGAGAGAGAGAGAGAGAGAGAGAGAGAGAGAGAGAGAGAGAGAGGAGGAGGGTGCGAGGGAGACAGAGTTAGAGGAGGAGGGTCGTGCTGGGGTGCGGCGTGTGCGGTAAAGAAAGAGAAGAAAGGGAAAGGGGGCTAGGGTTGGGTGGGGTCGGGTGGGGTTGGGTATATTGGGAGAAGGTTCTGTACGATCGAACTCATGGGAACTTCCCACGAGGTCGAGCTGTGTGGGCCCCACTTTGATGCGTGTCGACCATCAACACCGTGCATTTGATGGGCCCCCTTTAAATTATGGGATATCCCAAAAATCAGCCGTATACGGAACTTAGGTGGGCCATACCATCTAAAATCATGTGAAGAAATGGCTCAAACATATAAAAGCACTTGGTGGGGCCCACCAGAAATTTCGATGCATATGAAACTTGGTCTGACTCTCATCCAAGTGGGACACACATAATGGATGGTCTGGATTTGTGAACCACATCTCGGTGTGCCGAATAAATGATTATGAATATTTTAATGGTGGGTAACCTCTCTCAACTTTTGTATGTGGTGTGGCCCAAAAAAGTCACGGATTGGAGTGATTTTTAAGCCTCATGCCCATCATGGAATGGTACATCTGATTGATGGGGTAGATATTCGACACCAGTGACCAAGTCTAGGATCCCCACCATGTTTTAATTATAAAATTCACTCTGCTAATTAAAATTTATACTCGATGTTAGGTCTTGAGGTTAAAAAAATCAACTAGATCCACAAATTAAATGGGCCACACCACATGAAATGATGTAAATGGGATGTCAACCATATATACGTTTGTTTGTACTTGGGCCACCATGTGGTATATATTTAATCAACTCCATTAGTTAGGTTTACATTTCTAGGAAGCTCTTTCACAAATTGTGTTCAATCCAATCTCCACCATAGATCTGGTGTGCGATCTTGATCGCAACTAATTAGTTGATGGGGCCATCTGGTTAGGCTTTCTTGCCATGAATTTGGTGAGGGACACAATTTGAGGTACCACCATAGACATGTATGGTTCATCTCAGGTGCTTGGCCATGGCCCAACTCTCTTCAACATGAACGACTAATTGTCTTAGATGTAGCACATATACAGTGATTGGAATTTTTGGTCTGGTGGGCCATAGGTGCCCTAATTGCCTGATATGTGTAATTTTTTAACATGTGGAAGCTGCTGGTGATTTTCTCAAGGACTGACTTGACCCAATGATCCTTACAAAATCTCATTCTCAAATATTATTTATGGGATTGAGACCAAAATTGATTTATATGATTTATTAGTTTTTTTAACCTCAAGACCTAACATGAATGTATATGATTTATCCATGTCGTCCGTCCATCCATTTTTCAAATATTATTTACGAGATTGAGACCAAAATTGAAGCAAATACGGAGCTCAAGTGGATCATACCACGTGAAACAGTGGGAATAATGATTTCCACCATTGAAACCTTGCTAGGCCCCACAGTCATGTTTATTTCACAACCAACATGTTCATAAGATCATACAAACATGGACGAAGGGAAAAGTCAAATATAAGCTTGATCCAAAACTTCTATGGCCCCCAATGATTTTTTAACGGTAGAAGTTCAATTCATATTGTTTCCTATTGTGTGGTTCATTTGATATTTGGATATTTTCCTAAAGAGTTTACTTAGCACGCAATCCGCTTTCGTTGATAAGGGTCATGACTTCTATAAGATGAACTAACATACATGGTTATTCAACTAGGTAGACAAGTTCATGCCTTGGTTCTTAAATTGGGCTTTGAGTCAAATGATTTCGTCGCTAGTTCCCTGACATTCATGTATTTCAAATGTGGGGTCCTCGAAGATTCGAGAAGATACTTTGATGAAACACAAAAAGACAGCTCAATTACGTGGATTTCGATCATTTTTTGATATGCTCAACATGGGCTAGGTAAAACCTCTCTCATTCTCTTCTCCCAAATGCAAGAAAGCAAGGTGAAACCTGATTACATAACATTTGTTGGCATTCTATCTGCCCGTAGTCATGTTGGTTTAGTAGAAGAAGACTTGAAATTTCTAAGATCAATGGAACCCGTCCATGGGATCCCACTTCGTATGGAACACTATGCTTGTGGGGTCGATATTTTTGGTCGAGCTGGGTGTCTTGACAAGGCAAAAGCGCTGATAGAATCAGTGCAATTCAAACCGGATGCCATGGTGTGGAAGACTATTAGGTGCATGCAGAAATCATGGAAATATTGAGATGGCTATTGAGTTAGTAAGACTTTTGCTAGTACTTGAGCTTGAAGAGTACTCCACATACGTTCTTCTCTCAAACATGTACACAGGCTTCGGAAGGTGGGGTGAACGAGCTATGATCAAGAGGGTGATGAGGGATAAAGGGCTGAGAAAGGTCCCTAGTTGGAGTTGGATTAAAGTGAAGAACAAGGTCCACACATTCAATACTGAAGATAGGTCTCACCCACAAGTCGAAGAGATTTATGAGATATTGGGGGAGCTGATGGAGGAGATTGGGAGGCCTGATTATGTTGCTATTGTGGATTTTTCAACTCATGATGCGGATTATGCAGGGATTGATTGCAGATTGTGATACTAACAAGATGTGATTTTAAAGGCAATCAACACTCTTTAGACTGTTGAGGCAACATTGGCAAGGTTAGCATTCATCTATTTGTGGAGCACAGACCCATGCAGAGAGGATTGTAATAGCTTAGCATGGAGGTTTTGCATATGGCATGCTTGATCAGCGAGACGCTTTCGATTGCCTGCTACCTGATTAATGGTAGGTAAGGTTGTTTATTTCACTCTGTTCATCTAGCAGGTCATGCCCCTCAATTGGAAATCACCCTTTGTTAGGATGGGCCCATTAACGAACACGATTTAGTTAGGTTAATCCCAACCACCAATTAGAATATTTGGCCATCACCCTTCCCAGTGTCCATTATAGTTCCCTTTGATATGGTCCACCTATGCATCACATCTAGATTTGTCGATCTGGGCCTAAATGAGGTGGCTCATATAATGGATGGTGGAGATGGAAACAGATTGGCTACTCAAAGATTCTGTCCGTTCCCAGCTGGAGCTAGAAACGGATTGGCTACTCCTCGCCATGAGCCTCGTGGTTGGTGATCGGTGCCACTACACCAAAATTGTATATTTGAAATGGTTACATTTTTTGTTTAGGAACGGCTTTAAGCCGAACGATCATAAACCATTATAAAATTAGAAAAATGGATGGTGTGGATTCTCACCTCTCATATGCCCCACTTGAGTTTTAGATCCACCTCATTTTTTTATCTCATGTCCTAAAATGATATCTTAAAACGGATGAACGGTGTGGATTTCTCACATAATTTACGATGGGCCCTACTTAGCATCCCAGCATGTGGACCACAAAATGAGGCATATCCAAGGCTTAAGTGGACCACATTGTAGGAAAGAGTGGATCCCTGTCCTTTTATTTGGTGCGGTCCACTTAGGCCTTTGATCTTCCTCATTTTTTGGATGATGAATTATTATTGAAATTTAAAATGAATGGATGGATTAGATAAACTAAATACATGATGGTGGGTCCCACAAGCCCATGACAGGACCGTCCAAACCTATAACCCCAAAAATTCCTCATGCCCGCCCTCATTTTCCCTCTCCCTCTCCTCTTCCCTCTCACGCTCGTCCTCATTTTCACTCTCCCTCTCCTATTCCCTCTCTCGCTCGCCCTCATTTTCACTCTCCTTCTCCTATTCCCTCTCTCGCTCGCCCTCTCCCTCTCCTCTCCTAATCTCGCTGCCATTCTCGCGGGCTGCAACAAGTTCTCAACCCTAAAAGGTATATCTGTCTCTCTCTCTATGTCTGTCTCTCCCTTCTCATATCAATCTCTCTTCCTCTTGATCGGACTGTTAGCTACGCTCAACTGCAGTAACCCGGTAACCCATCTCCGCACACAGGGGATCTAAATCCATTGAGTGCATTGACGAATGGGGTTGAGGTAAGGGTTAGGGTTTTGATTTGAGCACATGATTCTTACAATCGATGTTAATGGAGTGAAAATATATTCTAATTTTGGATTAAAATGCCAGCCTCATAGAAAAAATGCATGCTCAAGGTTTTTTATTCAAGCCAACATTTGTACAGGTATGGTCTTCATAGATCTGGTTGATTCATCGTGTAAGGCCACAATATGGATTGGGAATGAACTGAAGGGCTACTCCATTGAACTGAAGGCCACGAGGTTTTTATTCAACCTCCTATTGCATATTACGTGTTGAGCCTGTTGGTCATATTTCCATTTAAATTGTACATTTATAGGAAAGTCGTTGGCTGGTTAGGATTTTTTGATTGTAGATATTTTCAGTCCATTGCAAAGCTCCTTTTATTCATGTTTTTTTTTTCCTTTTTATTTTTCGTGGAGAATGGTTGATTTTCAGGAAAAATTTCCTTTCCTTTGATCGGACTGCTAGCTCTTCCCCTGGTTGATTTTCAGGAAAAATTTTCTTTCCTTCGATTTTTTATTACATCAAATGTGTGTTTTTTTTTTTTTTTTTTCCTATTGGCTTTGATTTTTCAGAAAGCATTAATTTTCGTTTAAGGCCTCATGTAGTATGGGTTGTGTCACCAAGAATGAAGGATTTAGATTAAGCTGTTATTTTAAGAAAGGCATGTACGATTACATGATGCTTGTTAGATATTTGATGAAATGCCCATGAGAAATCTTGTTTGGGTAGAAGTAATTCTATAGTTTGTGTATGAAATAAGTATTCTTTTATTCAGTTATTCTATATAGTTTGTGTAGAAGCAATTCCAAAAAACAAAAAAGGAAAAAATTACACGGTGTGATTCCACCTCATTTAAATGGCGGTGTGGTGTGAGAATCACCACCATCTTTTAAATGGCAAGTAGTGTACTATGGAGAGATGCTCTACCATATTCTAGTTCTTGTGTGGGTTTGATTTATGTGATTGAATAAATGAAGGTTTCGTGTATTTGGGTTTGGTTGTTTTTGTTTGAATTGGTTTTTACCATTTTTTTTTTTTGGAGATTGGGTTTTATTTTATCTTTGGGCTTTTTTTTTAAATTTATTTATTGTTTTTATATTGTATGGTTAGTGGGCCATTGTTAACAATACAAATGAACAGCTTTGAAAAGCTTCACCGAAGTTCTTTTAACCCATCCACATGTTTCCAATATTGTGGCCCACATTTCGATTGAACTAGATTTTTTTTTTATTGGAAACGTGTATAAGATCAAACCAAACCGATTGATGGATGGGATCTCGACTAACATGCCATGTTGGCACATGTGTGGCATGTACATGAGCAATGTGTACAAAGCAATCTCTAATGTACATACATACCATTCATCTTAAATGTGCTAAAACCAGTGCACCTCATTAATTACTCGAGGCATTGATAGCATCATTTTGCTAGAGAAACCAACATCTCTACATCTATACACATTTGTTTCATCTTTTATAATCAGTCCTTATCATTACATGCATGTTCTTCATTCTCATGCTCTTTGTTGGGGCTTGATTTGGTGTATCTTTGACATAATTCCTTCATTGGCCAAATTTGCTTTAGTTGCACCACCACTATCAAATATCAAATATCAACAGACATCCAAGACATTTGCTCTATATGGATCGTGTGCACCTTGGGTAAATAACTTGGCATTTCACAACGGTTGATCGATTCTAAATTGTTTGGAATCTTATATGATTTGTGATATTTTGATAAACATGATGTATAGGTGCAGTATATGCCTTTTGTTAATGTTTGGAGAAATCAATAGTTGTGAAGCTAGTTCCATTACATTAACCAGAATTCTTTGCTTGCTTTACTCCTATTTTCAGGAAATGGTGAAGGGTCACTCACATCGTGGTAAATTGGGCAGGTTATGATATTCTTCAGTGCACATGGGGTGATAGTAAGTTATGTTGAGGATGCAGGGGATCCTTATAGAGATCAGATGGAAGATTATATCAGTTTAATAATGGAAGAATTGAAATCTAGAGGAATTGCCAATAGTCACACTCTTGCATACCAGGTAATTCATTTAAAATTTTAGCTTTTGGTTTCTAGGTTTGATTTTCAACTACTCTATGCTTCTCAGTTCTTTAGTTTGTTTGCCACTTATGAGACATCTAAATCACCATCATCTAAGCCTTATCCCGACTAATTGGTGTTGGCTTCTGAGACATCTAAATAAACAGTGAAAATTACATATGTGCTACACCAACCAAGGCTTTAGAACTTGCCAAAACCAAGTGGACTTGGTTTCGCTAAGGAACAAATTGATAGGTCCCTTTGAAATATATATGTTTCAGATGAGTTGTCAGTATGACAGTGGTAGTTTTAACTAACAGAGCCGCAAACTTACATATTCCTAACTACCCAAGTCTCCCATCTCAGTTGATGTGCCAGGATCACAATGTTACACTACATGCATGTTTTAACTCATACTCAATCTTCCTTTAGTCTTTATGTTTCCCTTAGTAGATGCTCTTTAATACCTGTCCGGTTGCATATATTGCTTGGAACTAAAGGCAGAGAGAGATGCTGATGAGATTTACACCCAAACGACTCTTCAGCCGGTGAACTCTATAAGCAAAACTTGTTGTTAATGTTAACTGAATTATGTCTCCCCTTGCGATCTTTGATCTTTGAAGCTCACAACAATTTTCATTTGTGTAATGCTCGTACCCTTGTTGGAAAACAATTCTTTGCACAGGGGTCATGAAATTCCCCTTGGATGGGAAGTAGATTTTACTTGTTTATGATTCTTTTCCATGTGCTGGCTTCTTTACACGCCTTACCAAGACTAGTGAGTTTGGTATCAACGATTCAAGTTGGTTTGTACAAGATTTCATATAGGTATTTAACAAATTTGAGTTGACTCGACATGTTTTCAATTGTGCTTGGGTCAGGAAGCTATTAGATTCTTTATGAGTTTCGTAAATGAAGATAAGAGGATTGATCTTAATAGTATGGTCGTCATGCACATAGATAGAAAATGCTTGCAATGAATTTTTATGAGTACTAGGTAGCCTATTAATGAAAACAATGTCTCCGTCCATAATACATTTGTTTATGATTTAACCAACTTTCAAATATGTATGTCCTTTTGAACCTTCCCTAATTGCACAAGTGGCTGAACCATCTCTGTATGTTACACATAATTTGTCATCCACTAGTTTCTGTAAATGAAAATAAGAGGATTGATCTTAACAGTATGGTCGTTATGCACATAGACAGAAAATGCTTGCAATGAATGTTTATGAGTACTTGGTAATTTTAGAGTCCCTGGTTAGGGTTTGGGCTGAAAGTACGAGTGCTGGAGCCGACGCTTTCGAAGTCCGAACTCATTCTTTTGAAAAATAAGGAAATAGGATATTAGTAAATATGAATTTTCTTGTTAAGAAGAAAATGGAAGATGGATTGAAAAAATGTAAAAGAGATTTTTTTTTTTTTTTTTTTTTTTTTTTTGCTTCAAGAGAGAGAGACGGAGAGGTGAGAGTGGGGAAATCGAGGGAGAGAGTGGGGGAATGAAGTGGCCGCGTGAGATTTGAAAATAGTGAGTATAGTTTGGTTTGAAAATGACGTTTCGCATGCGTGGCGTGCGTGGCTATGAGAGGTGTCTACGGGCGTAGATTTGTACTTGCCCATCTTTGTTCATGAAAACTTTAAGTTAATGTTGGAAAAGTAATTACTTTATTACTATTATTATTATTTAATTATATAAGGTTTTTACATTTTATTTAATTAGTATCCACATTGTAGATAGCATCTCCTTAACCTAAGTTTATTTATTAATGTTTTGGTTGTGAGGCATCCTATTATGCTTGTTGTTTGAGAGAAACTGCTTTGTTTGTTAAACAGCAGTAGCTACTTGTAATATATGATTTTGTTGATAGTTGTTGTCACATATTTGAAGATCTGTTGTATTGTATTTATATGTGGTGTCCTCAGGTCTTACATGAACTAATTAATGACTTCAATTGGACATGCCAAATTTGGATGATTAATGATTAATGATTAATACACTATCCTATCAACCATTTCTCAAAGCACTTGCATCCATCAGTAGCTATCTATCATCCTTAGCTTTTGAGCCCTTTCAGTGGGGTTGCAATTGGTTTTGTTTCACAATAAAGCAAACTTTACAACTAAGCTAACAATGAGCTTCTTTCAAATGATCAAAATTGATAGCACTCTTACCTAAAAAGTATTGAAGGTCTTTAAAGTCTTTTATCTTAAAATTTTGAGAGAAATTTTTCAAAAATTTCACATATCCTACAACACCACTTGTGATGATCAAATTATTGACGTCAACAACACAAAGTTTTATTTATATATTTCTTCACAAAAGTGCATGTATTAGTAAAAGGGAAAATAAAATCACTTGAAGAAAGTATTCTCTAACCTTTATAACCAAGCTTTAGATGCTTGTTTTAGATTATGGAGTGCCTTTTTTGGTTTGCATGCAAGCCTCAGCTTCATAGGATCATAAAATTCCATAGGTTGATCAATATATATGATGAAACCCTACTTTCTCACAGCAATGTGAGAATAACAACGCTCCAGATATGCATATCATTTATCTTTCTTGTATGTAGTTACATGTCGAATTTCTTCGTTCTTTGATTCATTACACTCAATTCAAGTATGGTTTGCACCAATTCAAGAGACTGTACATTAGGCATTCAATATATAAGATTGGAGTGAGATTGATTAGGCATTTAAATGTGTTGCAGGATGTTGTTTGAATTGCTTGTCCTAACAACACAAGTTGGGATGGATTGGGCTTCTATCTTGAGAAAATGCATGATTTCAGGTAGTTATTATTGTAATGGAAAGTTAAAATATTAAAAGAGAGAGATAATGAATTCATGGAAAGAAATGTTCTTTATCATTAGGCTACTTTCAGGGTTTGATGCAGAAATCATCGCCAACTTCACAGAAAGACAAATAGCATCAGTGGCCACAGATTGCAACCTGGATTTAAACAAGATTTGAGGTGCCGTTAACAATGCTAACAGAATCCTCTAGGTCAGATTGTTATTGGACCTGATTTTATTTAAATGATCTTGATAATCCATTTTATTTAAATGAGCAGACCGGGTGATGTGCGTCGGAGCTATCCAGATGTTGAGCGGGGGTCCCTTGAAGGTGGGAACCGCTGTTATGACCATGATGAAGCTGTCCATTTCCTATGGATAACATTGGAGTGGCATGACCATTTAGACAGGCCGTGTTTATATCTGTATTTGTTCAAAAATGATGGAGCAGACCCGGATATGCATCGGAGCTATCCGGATGAGCGGGGGTCCCTGGAATTTGGGAACCGCTGTTATGACCATGATGAAGCTATCCATTTCCTATGGACAACATTGGAGGGGCTTGGCCAATTGGTGCAGGTAGTGTTTATATTTGTATTTGTAAGGACTACACCCTTAACCTAAACCACACCTTAAACCTATAACCTAAACCTATTCTCAATTTCCTAAAGCTATAACCTATAACCTAAACCTAACCCTAAACTAAAACCTATAACCTAAACCTTAACCTAAACATAAACCCAAATCTAAACCTATAACCTATACTTATAACCTTAACCTAAACTATAACCTTAACCTATAACCTATACTTATAACCTTAACCTAAACTTATAGCCTTAACCTAAATCTATTCTCAAATCCCAAAACCTATACTTATAACATAAACCTAGACCTAAACCAAAACCTATAACTAAACATATAAACCTTAACCTAAACCTATAACCTATAACCTAAACCCGAAACCTATAAACTAAACCCGAACCCGAACCTAAACCCGAACCCGAAATCCTAAACCTTAACCTAAACATATAACTTATAACCTATAACTTAAGCCTATACTAAACCTAAAACCTAAAACTAAACCTATAACTTAAAGCTAAACCTATAACCTATTCTCAAATCCCTAAACCTTAACCTACAACCCAACCTAAACCTATACTTATAACCTTAACCCTAAACCTATTTTAAATCCCAAAACCTATAACCTAAACCTAAACTAAACCTTAACCTTAACTCTATTAACCTAAACCTTAACCTATAACCTAACCTAAACCTAAACCTATGACCCGAACCCGATTTCTTAAACATAAACCTTAATGTATTCTCAAATCCCTAAACCTAAACCTACACCTAATCCTAATCTCAACTCCTAACCTAAACCTAAACCTAAACTTGAAAACCCAAACCTAAACATGATCCCGAACCCGAACCCGATTTCCTAAACCTAAACTTATAACCTTAACCTAAACCTATTCTCAAATCCCAAAACCTATAACCTAAACCTAAACCTAAACCTTAATCTATAACCTAAACTTATAACCTAAACTCAATTCCCTAAACCTTAACCTATAACCTAAACTCAATTTCTAAACCTTAACCTATAACCTAACCTAAACATAAACCTATAACCCGAACCCGATTTCCTAAACCTAAACCTTAACATATTCTCAAATCCCTAAACCTAAACCTAAACCTACACCTAATCCTAATCTCAACTACCTAACTTAAACCTAAACCTAAACTTGAAACCCAAACCTAAACTCGATCCCGAACCCGAACCCGATTTCCTAAACCTAAACTTATAACCTTAACCTAAACCTATTCTTAAATCTCAAAACCTATAACCTAAACCTAAACCTGTATAACCTTAACCTAAACCTAAAACTTAACCTATAACCTTAACTTATAACCTAAACCTATAATCTAAACTCAATTTCCTAAACCTTAACCTATAACCTAACCTAAACCTAAACCTATAACCCGAACCCGATTTCCTAAACCTAAACCTTAACGTATTCTCAAATCCCTGAACCTAAACATACAGCTAATCCTAACCTCAACTCATTAACCTAAACCTAAACCTAAACTTGAAAACCCAAACCTAAACCCGATCCCAAACCCGAACCTGATTTCCTAAACCTAAACTTATAACCTTAACCTAAACCTATTCTTAAATCTCAAAACCTACCTATAACTTTAACCTAAACCTAAACTTAACCTATAGCCTAAACCTTAACCTAAACCTTAATGTATTCTCAAATCACCTAACCTAAACTTGAAAACCCAAACCTAAAACCGATAACTTATAACCTAAACTCATAACCTAAACCTAAACCTATTTCAAATCCTTAACCTATAACCTAAACCTAAACCTAAACATAACCTAACCTAAACCTAAACCTATTCTCAATTTCCTAAACCTTAACCTATAACCTAACCTAAACCTAAACATTAACCTAAACCTAAACCTATAACCAATACTATATAACCTAAACCTAAACCAGTAACACTATAACCTAAATGTAAAACCTAAACTAAACTTAAACCTAAAATGTAAATGTATTCTCAAATCTCTAAACCTAAACCTATAACCTTAACGTATTCTCAAATCCCTAAACCTAAACCTACACCTAATCCTAATCTCAACTCCCTAACCTAAACTAAACCTAAACTTGAAAACCCGATCTTGAACCCGAACCTAAACCTAAACGATCTCGAACTAAACCTATAACCGATTTTTTCCTAAACCTTAACCTAAACTTACCTAACCTTAACCTATAACCTAAACCTATAACCTAAACCTAACATATTTCAAATCTAAACCTAAAACCTACACCTAACCTAACCTAACCTAAACCTTAACCTATAACCCGAACCCGATTTCCTAAACCTAAACCTTAACATATTCTCAAATCCCTAAACCTAAATCTACACCTAAACCTAATCTCAACTCCCTAACCTAAACCTAAACCTTAACGTATTCTCAAATCCCTAAACCTAAATCTACACCTAAACTTAATCTCAACCCTCCCTAAACCTAAACCTAAACTCGAAAACCCAAACCCAAACCCGATTTCGAACCCGAACCCGATTTCCTAAACCTAAACTTATAACCTTAACCTAAACCTATTATCAAATCCCAAAACCTATAACCTAAACCTAAACCTATAACCTTAACCTAAACCTAAAACTTAACCTATAACCTAAACCTTAACCTATAACCTTAACTTATAACCTAAAGCTATAACCTAAACTCAATTTCCTAAATAACCTATAACCTAAACCTAAACCTATAACCCGAACCCATTTCCTAAACCTAAACCTTAACGTATTCTCAAATCTCTAAACCTAAACATACATCTAATCCTAATCTTAACTCCCTAACCTAAACCTAAACCTAAACTTGAAAACCCAAACCTAAACCCGATTTCCTAAACCTAAACTTATAACCTTAACCTAAACCTATTCTCAAATCTTCAAAACTATAAACTAAACCTAAACCTATAACCTTAACCTAAACCTAAAACTTAACCTATAACCTAAACCTTAACCTATAACCTTAACCTAAACCTAAACCTTAACGTATTCTCAAATCCCTAAACCTAAACCTACACCTAATCCTAATCTCAACTCCCTAACCTAAACCTAAACCTTAACTTGAAAACACAAACCTAAACCCGATCCCGATCCCGAACCCGAACTTCGATTTCCTAAACCTAAACTTATAACCTTAACCTAAACCTATTCTCAAATCTCAAAACCTATAACCTAAACCTAAACCTATATAACCTTAACCTAAACCTTAACCTATAACCTCAACTTATATCCTAAACTCAGCTTCCTAAACCTTAACCTATAACCTAACCTAAACCTAAACCTATAACCCAAGCCCGATTTCCTAAACCTAAACCTTAATGTATTCTCAAATCCCTAAACCTACACCTAATCCTAATCTCAACTCCCTAACCACACCTAAACCCGATCCCGAATCCGAACCCCATTTCCTAAACCTAAACTTATAGGTTATAGGTTATAGGTTAAGGTTAGGTTTAGGTTTAGGTTTTAGGTTTAGGTTTAGGGTTATTTTGTTTATGATGTTAAGCTTATATGTATTTATGCATGAATGAATGTGATGTGGATAAGATTGTTTGTGTTTGGATGAATATAGTTTATGTTTGGGTTAGGGTTTAGATGGATGTGAATGTGCATATGATGAAATATATTGTATAACAGGTAAATATCAGGATGAATATGATGAAATATATTGTTAATAGGTGTATATCAAGAATTTTGTGTGGAATTTTGAGCTGTTCATAAAAAAAAGAGACTTTTAGCGATGAAAATTTTCGTAGCTAAAAGTTTAAAAGTTTTGTAATTTATTTTTAGCACGAAAATTTTCGCTGCTAAAAGTCTTGGAAGCTTTTTTGGTAGCGAAACTTTTCGCTGCTAAAAAGTCTTGAAAGTTTTTTTTGGCAGTGAAAAGTTTCGCTGCTAAAAGTCATGGGATTTTGTTTTGGCAGTGAAACTTTTCGCTACTAAAAGTTTAGAATTTTTTCTGTAGTGAATATTAGTCTTGGAAATATTTTATAACGACGAGAATATTCGCTACTAAAAGTCATGGAAATTTTTTTGGCAGCGAAAATTTTCGCTGCTAAAAGTTTTCGAAATTATGCTACTAAATCTTGGAAATTTTTTTGGCGGTGAAAAGTTTCGCTGCTAAAAAGTCTTGGAATTTTATTTACAGTGAAAATTTTCGCTGCTAAAAGTCTTGGAAATTGTTTTGGCAGCGAAAATTTTCGCTGCTAAAAGTCTTCGAAAATATTTTTGGCGACGAAAATTTTCGTCGCTAAAAAGCTTACATTTAGCGGCGATTCGGTTTTTTCGCCGATAAAACCCTTCTACACCGGTCTTTTAGCGACGAATTTAGTGACGAAAATTTTCGTCGCTAAAAGTTTTTAGCTGCGAAAATTTGACTTTTAGCGACAAAAATTTTCGCCGCTAAAAGTGGTATTTCTTGTAGTGAGTATCTGGATAGAACAAATGCAAGTATTTACCCTCAGCCCAAAATTAAATCAATTTAGACATTTCATTCCTACTTAGTTCTAAGTCTCATCCATACATGGCCCACCTCATCACTCGATGTAGAAATTGCATTTCCCCCGACCAATATTAGAAGTATCTCAACAGGAATGTACATCACGATACTTGTGATTGTGGTTTAAATCCAACGTTTGTTGCTTCGAAGTGCTAAATTATGCAGCTCATACAGGCTATATTTTATTTTTTATTTTTTATTATTATTATTTTTTAATTTGGAAAAGGAAAGGATACTGTAACCCATGGTCCCCAATTGTACAAACTAAAAGCCTAAGCTTAACACTTATTATAGTGTTGTTAGTTATGGTGTGTCCAATGCTCTTACTTTGGGATTAGGCAGTCAGGTCCACACCATCTTTAGCGGTGGTGGACGCGGCTTTAGTGGATCCCTGACTATGGGGCCCACTGTGATGTATGTGCCTTATGTCTATGCCATCTATATGTTTTGATAGCTCATTTTAAGTCACGATACCATAAATGAAGCATATCCAATCTCAGGTGGATCATACCACAGGAAACAGTGGTGATTGACAATTAAAAACTTTTTATAGGCTGCAAAAGTTTTGGATAAGTTGATATCCATGGGTTCCTTCATCCAGGTCTTTGTGACCTTATCAACGGGTTGGATGGCCAATAAACATTCTGATGGCTGCCAAGATGCTTTTAATGATGGGTATTCAATCACCACTGTTTCTTATGGTCTGGCCCACTTGAGATTTGCATCTGCTTATTTTTTGAATGTGAATCACATCGTAAAATGAGCTGTCAAAATGGATGGATGGCATGGATCTAAGGCACATACGTCATGGTGGGCCCAATAGTCAGGGAATCTCGATGGACCTGGGATCCACCAAAATCCCTAAATCCCCAAATCCCCAAATCCCTAAATCTCCAAATCCCTAAATTCCCAAATCATTTCAATCGGTATTGAGATTGAGAGAGATTGAGAGAGAAAGAGAGAGAGAGAGAGAGAGAGAGAGAGAGAGAGAGATACCTCACGGTCAACCGAGCTTTAGAGGAAGAGAACAACTTCCTATTTGAGTTGGAGCCCCGATCACGAGTCCAAGCCGAAAATAGGGTTCCCGAGCTCGAGGAGAGAGAGAGAGAGAGAGAGAGAGAGAGAGAGAGAGAGAGAGAGGGTGCGCGAGAGAGAGGACCGAGAGAGAGAGAGAGGGTGCGGTTGAGAGAGAGAGGGTGCGGTTGAGAGAGGACCAAGAGAGAGAGAGGGTGCGGTTGAGAGAGGACTGAGAGAGAGAGAGAGGGTGCACGAGAGTGAGAGAGAGCACCGAGAGAGACAAAGAGAGACAAAGAGACAGAGAGAGAGGGCGCAGTTAAGAGGATCGAGAGAGAGAGGGTGCGCAAGAGTGAGAGAGGACCGAGAGACAGAGAGTGCGTGAGAGTGAGAGTGAGAGAGGAGAGAGAGACTTCAAATCTCTCTACGGATTAGCTAAACGCCCTGACACTAGGGACGAACGTTGGTGCTGGTGGTCGGTGCTCTGTGGGCCCCACCATGATGTATGTGTTTCATCCCTGCTGTCCATCTATTTTTCCATTTCATTTTATGGTATGAGACAAAAAATGAGGTATATCCCAATCTCAACTGGACCACATTATAGGAAACAGTGTTGAATGAGCGTCGACCATTAAAAACCTTTTGGGGGCCATATAAAGTTTTGGATCAATCTAATATGTTTTTTCCCCTTCATTTGGGCCTGTATGACCTAATCAACAGATTGGATGTCAAATAAAAAGTACAGTGGGCCTTAGGAGGGTTTTAATGGTGGATATCTAATCACTATTGTTTTCATGTGGTGTGGTCCACATGAGATTTATATCCCTCTCATTTTTGGTATCAAGCCCCAATATGATATGTAAAAATGGATGGATGGCATGGATGAAACACATACATCATGGTGGGACCCATAGAGCACCGACCACCAGCCACGGGTCTGGTGTCAAGGGGAGTAGCCAATCTGTTTCCCTCTTGGACGTCATACAGTGAGGACACCAAGTATTGTGGGCCCCACTATGATGTATTTGTTATATCCACACCGTCCATCCATTTTAAGATATCATTTTAAGTCATGAGCCAAAGAATGAGGCAGATAAAAATCTGTAGTGGACCCCACCATAGAAATCTCAGGTGCACCACACCACATCAAAATAATAGTAATTGGATATCCATCATTAAAATCCTCCTAAGGTTCACTGTACTATTTATTTGACATCTAATATGTTGATTAGGTCATACAGGGGCCGTACGATGAAGGGAAAAAACAAAAATCAACTTGATCCAAAACTTTTATGGCCCCAAAATGGTATGACATCCAATATTGCACTGTTTATATTTTTTTAGATGTCTTCACATAGTTTTAGATGGTATGGCCCACTTGAGTTTTGTATACGGATGATTTTTTGAAATATCTCATAAGCTAAAGGGGACACATCAAATGCACGGTGTTGATGTTCGATACACATCATGATGGGCCCCACAAAACTTACTAACATTAATTCTTAGTCTTAGGGTGTCAATAAGTTGGGTCACAATTTTGACTAGAATATTTAACCCATTTTACATGTCTGGTCCATTCACTCTATTTTACTAATCATTACCCTCAATTTGACTAGTTACTCGCCTCGATCATGCTACATATGAGAAAGATATTGGGCAAATAAGATTGATCAACAATTTGAGAGAATTTTGATTTAAACATCTGAAGTTATTACTCTTCAATCTGGACTGATCAGATTGTCCAAAAATGGTTAAAGGTTGTTCATAATATCAAAAATATATGAATGAATAAAAAACACAAACATCAGCTTGATCCAAAACTTCTATGGCCTCCAAGAAATTTTAAATGGTAGAGGTTCAATCACACTATTTCCTGTGGTGTGGTCCACTTGAGCTTTGATATGCTTCCTTTTTGTTCTTTAGACCTCAAATTATCTGTTAACATGGATGAATGGAGTGGATAAAATAAGTAAATAACAGTGGACCCCACAGAGTTTAAGCTGGTATGGGTAACAAGTAACTCACCTAAATGTAGTAGAGAAGGGTTTTCTTAAAACATTCATAATCATATATTGGGCCTGCCTAAATGTGATTCACATATCCAACCCACTCATTATGTGTGTCCCACTTGGATGAGGGATCAGACCAAGTTTCAACCGCATCCATGTCTGTATTAACTTATAAACATATTGGATCTCAAATAAACATCGCGGCGGGCCCTAAGAAGGTTTCAATAGTGGGTGTCACTATCCCAATCTTTTCTATGGTGGGTCCACTTGAACTTTGGATCTGCCCCGTGAATCAGATGCACCATTCCATGGTGGGCCACGAGCTTAAAAATAAAGTCAATCCATGACTTGGGTGGGCCACACCACATACTATAGTTGAGAGGGTTACCCTCCCATTAAAACATTCATAATCATTTATTGGGCCCACCTAGATGTGGTTCATAGATCCAGCCCATTCATTATGTGTGTCCCACTTGGATGAGGAGTCAGCCTAAGTTTCATGCACATCTAAAACTCATGTGGGCCCCACCAATTAAATGCTTTTATATATTTTAGGGATGTCTTCACATAGTTTTGCTATGACTCACCCGAGCCATATACGACTGATTTTTGGACTTAAAGGGGACATGAAATGCATGGTGTTGATGTTCTACACACATCATGGTGGGGCCCACACAAATTAACCTCATGGGAATTAGTTTCCATAAGGTGACCATGTAGTACCATTTCAGTATTTAAGTAACTCCATGGGTGTTACTCTAATTGTGTAGGGCCCACCTTGATATATTTTATGTATATCAACACCGTCCATATATTTTTCCATCATATTTTAGGATGTGATTTCAAATTATAAGAACTCAATAATCTCAGGTGGGCCATACCAATCAAAACAATGATGAATAACCAGTAAAAACCTTTTGAAGGCCACAAAAGTTTTGGATCAATTTGATCTTTGTAGTTTACCTTCATCTAGATCTTCTTTACATTATTAACAAGTTGGATTGCAAATAAACATTACTAAAATCTTACGATGGGCTCTTTATAATTTTTAATGGCGAGGTACTATATTATCATTCTTTCCAAAGGGTGTGGTCCACTTAAGATTTAAATCTACATACTTTTTTTATACCCGGCCCAAAATGGGTTGAGAAACATATGGGCAATGCGTAGGATATACAACACATCATCAAAATCTCACTTTTGTTATCTAACTTTTCAATTATTCTTGTCGAATACAAAATCTAGTTTCTTTTTAAAATATATATTTTTTTACAATTTGTCAATTTTTTTTTCACAATTTTGTTTAAATTTTTTAAATTTTTTTCAAAATATCATTTTTTAATCTCACTTTTGTTATCTAACTTTTCAATTTTTCTTATCGAAATACAAAATCTAGTTTTCTTTTTTAAAAATATATTTTTTTTCAATTTGTCAGTTTTTTCACAAATTTTTTCAATTTTTAAAATTTTCTTTTTCAAAATTTAATTTTTTTAATCTCACTTTTGTCATATAACTTTTCAATTTTTCTTGTCAAAATACAAAAGCTAGTTTTCTTTTTTAAAAAATATATTTTTTTTACGATTCATCAATTTTTTCACAATTTTGTTTAATTTTTAAAATTTTCTTTTCAAAATATCATTTTTTATCGATTTTTTTTTTCAAAATTATCAACATTTTTTTTTTAAATTTAAATTTTTCTTAAACATTGTTGATTATTTTTCTAAGCTTCTCAACTATTTTTTTTTTTTCGAAATTCATAATTTTTTTGAGCTTCTTAATTTTTGACCTGCATTAAAGAGGTTTAGGACCGCTCTAATAGAGAGTTTTTGACATGCACGTTCTAATAAAGACACCATGTGATGCTTCTAATCGAGACAATCTTTGATAGGCTATAAGACGGCTAAGGACCGCTCTCTAATAAAGATGGTCTTTGACGGTCTCAGACATTAGTAAAGACGACTAATGACCGCCTCGATGACTATATAAGTTGGTCAAAGACCGCCTCTAATGCGACGGTCTTTGACTTTGACTATCTGTGTGATCAGATATAGACGGTCAAAGACCGTCTTAAATGATTTGTGGACATTCAATATTTTAAGACAATATTAGGTATAGTCAAGAGCCGTAAAAAATTTTAGAGACGGTTTACGGCTGTCTTTAAACTGTCTTTAAACCAAAGAATTTTAGAGATGGTCCATAACTGTCTCAAAATCCGTATTTTTTCTTTTTTTTTTTCCATTTTTCACGTAGTGTTTATCACGTAATTGACAAAGGGGGAGATTGAAAGTACCCTGGTTTGTCAATTAGTGTGAGTGTTGAGTTAGTCAAACAAGTGAGCCCCATAGGAAGATCATTCAAGCGTTTGCCTCAACAGGATGTGTGTCTGAACTAGTTAAAAGGTAAACTTAGCCTCACATCCCATGTCCCAAAACACCAAGTATATAAAACCCTTAAAAATGATTAGAATAAAATAGGGTTTAAGGTAAGAAAACTATTTTGCAAAATCAAAGAAAATCTCTAAGTACCTTTGTCGATTTTATGATAAATGGTTCGATGAAATCGAATCAAGTATCGATGTCCTCGAAACTCACTTGATATTATTGAAATGAGGACTTCAGATGTCCAGCAACCTCAATGAATCTTGGACTGAATTATCGATGAATCGATGACAGGCTCGATATCATCGACTTTCGAATCTTGAGTTCATCGAGATGACTCGATAAAATCAACAACTAGCCAGGTTGTGTCCAGAATGAAGTTAAGAAAAATCATATGATTTTTGATATCTCGAAGAGAGCCTCGATATCCTCAAAATTCAAACCTCGATGATATCGACGGACCTTTGATGATATCAGATTGGGACACAAATCTGACCAGCAAGCTTTCAGGTAAATTCATTTAAGTATTGAGATGTACTCGATGATATCGATATTCAAATATCGATCATATCGAGACTAGGTCGATGTCATCAAAATAGGACACAAATTGTCTAGCAAAACTTATTGGAAAAATCCTTGTAAATATCGATGAATCGAAATTGGTATCGATATCATCGACATTCAAATTCAGATGATATCGACGGATGCTCAATCATATCAATGCCTGTTATGTTTTAAAGGCAAGTCTACTCTCAAGTTTTCAGATGTCGAGGAATTGAACCATGCATCGATGAAATCGGAGTTCGAAATCTGATGACATCGAAGCATGTTCGATTTCCTTGACCAGTTGGCAAAAAGGTTCAAAAGTGTTTGACAGATTGAGTTCGTGTCATCGATCGGCCATTCAACATTATTAAAAGTATACGCTCGATAGTATCGAACTCTGTAAAAAATATGACTGTTTTATTTCCGTTGGAACTTTTTGCCTATTTAATGAGAGCTTGCGTTTGGTTGTTCGTAGAGAAAGTAGATAGAGCTTTTAAGTGTTTAATTCAGATCACCTATCCTAAGCCTTTTTTTTCTTCATGGGAGTTCATCCTCCAATCCACCCTCATCATTGATATTCAATAGAGTGGATTGAGGAATGAACTTCCGCATTCAAGGATCCTCCAGCTACCACCTTAATGATAAATCATTGAGCTGAGATACCTTGAATGCATAGATGCTTGGAATCACTCTATTTCTAAAATGGGTAAACATTTAATAAAGTAGGATTCCAACATAACCTTGACCCAACCCGTCGCCTTACATTGGAACATCATCTGTGTTGTGGTTCAAGGGAGCTGAAGATTCTTCATCAATAAAGGAGAAGATCTTCATCAACGTGCTTAATGGGGCTCATCTACTTATTTGTAAGTCATTAGAGACCAAAGACCCTTTTGATCATTCCTTTTATAGGATTGGGTCAAAGGTGCTTCTTACCCCTTTCAAGTCCTCATAGGAGGCCTCCGATGGGAGAGTACGTGGGGGTGTTGTGTGTTGACCCTTACTCTATGGAAAGCATAAACTCAGGTTCCTTGTGTGGATCCTTGGCCTGTGTGGCCTAAAACCTGGGTGCTGTGTGTTGACCCTTGCTCTATGGAGAGCATAAACTGTTAGGTTTCGTGTGTGGATCCTTGGCCTATGTGGCCTAAAATCTGGGTGTGTGTGTTGACCCTTACTCCTGTGTGGGGCATAAACTTGTGTCTCGTGGAGACATGTTAGGTACCTTATGCAGGTCCCAGAGTCACCTTGTGTACGTTGAGACCGGTTTGAGGTGAACTCGATTTGAAACCTCCGTTGGTGAGATCCTGTACACTCAAGGGTTGAGTGTGTCCGTCAGAAGTGGAGTAGACACGTAGTCGAACCACTATAAAAATGACTGTGTTTGGGATTGCTATTTACTTTTACTGCTTGTGTGATTTCTTTGAATGTTCTCATAAGACATGTTTACATGATTACGTAGAACTAATTAAAATCACATCTCACACATAGTCACATCCATCATGAACTATTTTATACATCTTGTTTATGTTTTGAATAGTCTTATAATTGGATCCTCTATTTGGCTTGGAAGCCATTAGAGTTACTTTGAAGAAATCCTGCTATTTGCATTTAGTTCAGGATAGGGTTGATAGGTTTTAAATCATCATAAAAATTCTAAAAGTCCTATTCACCCCTCTCTAGGACATCTTGGCATATTCCCACTTCAACTAAAGTGGTTATTACCATAATTTCATTATTCTCCAAGAGAGAGAGAAGCTCAAGTCATCACCAATCTATTCGTTGGTATTTATAAATTAATTTTAATAGCTTATTCAATTCTTTTTTTCTCAAGATCATCTTAGACTTAATCTAAGAGAGTAAACTATACTCTTCTTTGAGATCTAAGAGAA
Source organism: Magnolia changhungtana (assembly GCA_030180095.1). NCBI lineage: Eukaryota > Viridiplantae > Streptophyta > Magnoliopsida > Magnoliales > Magnoliaceae > Magnolia > Magnolia changhungtana. The sequence goes on from JASAUF010000156.1 coordinate 2,420,674, forward strand.
TTGAATCAAGTAGTTGTAGCGCTTCAAAATTTAAGGACCGAGTAGCTACTCGGCTCCCAAATACCCGAGTGTCACGTGTGCAATAATGAGTCACAAATGCATACGGTTAATCAAGTTTTAGCAAGCAATGGTGAATTTGACTAAGCGTGCTTAATTGCTAATCAGATAATTAAGTTCCAATGTTACTAACTAAGTAAAGTTCCACCGTAAATTCATATCTAACATAACGACTTAATAGATTCGAATAACAGTCATCTAGGGATCCAATCCCATACGCTCATCACACCCTAAAATAATCTGGGCTCTAGCCCAGTTCCACCGACATCCACCTCACTAATATGCCCCGCCAAACTCGATAAGTACGCTCTGCTTCCTCGTCACCGTCTGGGCCTCCAGATACCTACATCTATATCGGGTTCTAGTTGGTGTTTTAGAACACCATCCCAGAGTGGGAGTGGGTGGTCAACTCAGTGGTACCATTAGCAATAGGCATACGAATTATCATACATAAGATACATTGTAACACCCCGTACTTTTCAGTACTCAGGTGCTACTATAGAAATCTAAATCAGTTTGCACGTGTGTAGGAACACACGTGACTTACCCTACACATCATCATCTAGTAACCCACAATCTATCCATCTCGACCGTCTAGTATACAATCTCCATTAATGTATTAAGTCATCTGACTGTTGGGAGTGGAATTCACCCATAAATCAAACTTTTTGTTCGATTGATCCTTGAGATGGACCATCACATGATTGCAAGAACTTACTTTAGGATACCAGTGCCCTTGATAATTAAAATCCAACCATCCATCTTAGAATCTGAAGCCTAAACCACGAGACCTACCATTCAGTAGATCCACAACGTCCTGTCTATCACTCTAATACCCGATTTCCCTAATCCAACCATCGGATTATAAAATCGACTGAAAGACTGCTTGAGTAGTAGATGTGCCTGGGGGTTGGACACATGGTTCACTAGGACATGATTCAATACATTAACGACTCTAATCAAAGGCAGGTCACACGGGACAATAATATTAATATTAATAAACAATAAATAATTACAATATATGTGTATACACATGTAAAAAGAAAAAAAATGATATTAGAGGTTCTCATAACAATAATGATGTTGTTAACACATAGTATAGGCAGACTGAACATATAAACAATTCCATTAGACCCTTTGGGCTGTTAATACTGCCTCTGGGAATCTAACCTAGATCAATGGGAATCCATTTGTAGCGCCCGATCATGACTTACGGGCCACCTAAGTATTGGATCATTCCGATCATTGGTCAAACCCCTCAAATGAGACCGACAGAAGAGTGAACGGAGTGGATTTTCCATAACCATCACCATATATGGGCCCTACAAGGGCATGCATGTACACCAGTGCAACAACACTTGAGGTGCATGAGACCGTCACCGATCAACATGGGTCCGACTCCTGCTAAGTTTCCATAAACAGAGAAGCATCTCTCTTCCGCTCGATTTCATTTGAAACGATGTCGTCCATGTGATTTGTAAATGGCCCACCATGACCATCCTCTTGGATGATCCAATCCATCCATCATGTTTAGGGCATGGCCCTTACCAAAACCTAATAATTTTGTCACGTTGAAACCTACAAGCGTGCACACAATTTCAACTAAACATGGCTGACGTATGGGAGAGATTGTGGTTCTAGCCCTTCAAAACCGTTCCATTGAGATTAAGATGGGCCACCTTTAGCCGATCCAAACCGTTCACCAGGTAGAGCATACCCGTCGCGGGTCCATACACACGTGCATGCACTCAAAACCGAGCCTAAACAAGGCCAGGTTGGCATTTTTTGAAATGGAACTCGTCCTTTTCCTTTCGCGTGACAGCTTTTGTCAATCCACGTGGGCTCTCTCCTCGACATCTCGCCCCTCCATTTGGGCAAGGTGTCCTAACCGTCCATTCCAAACGCCTCTAGGGTTTTTCTACCCACAAGAAAGAGAAACCACTAACTGCTTTTGGTTTTGCCCACCGTATGTGGTGGAGGTTTCGCTCAAACCCATCCCAGGACTCATTTGTTGTCAATCCGATGACTTAAGAAAGCTTGAACAACACTAAAGAAGAGAAGAAATCTAGCACAGCTGTCTCCCCTTCGGCTTTCACGTAGCAAACTAAGAGAAAACCAAATGCTACCTAGGCGGGAAGCGTGTATGGTCCTATTGTCAGCTGGAGCAAAGCAGAGAAACAGAGGGAAAGCAGGGGAGGAGGGAGAGAAAAGAGAGAGAAAGAAATAGAAAGAAAGAAGGAAGGAAAACCGAAAGGAAGTGAGGAGAAATCGAGAGAGTGAGAGAAGGAAAGTGGAAGAAGAAAGAAGGAGATGGCATTACCATTGTTGCTGCTGCCATTACCGCATCACACACCGTACCGCACGGGGCCGCACTTCGAGAAACATCTCGGGGCGATGCCCTAATCCGGCATTGTGGGCCATGCATAGCCCAAGGCTAGGGCCGGTTAAGCTGCGGGCCTTTGTCCAAACCCCGCACGCTGCGTGCATGGGCCTCATTCCAGCCCATTTTAGTGGGCCGCACCACACCAAGGTCAGGCCCTCGAATGGAGCCCAACCTCACTTTCACCACACACCGCATGGGTCGAGCCTAGTCTAGTCGTTGGATTCGGTGATGGATGATCACTGTGTGGCTCGAAAACGGCCATCCCTTTGCCTCCGTGATCACGTTTGTGCTGTACCTGGGCTCGATGACTACCAAATTTGTCAGAGTCAGTGAGTTGTTGAGCCACGCCGAGGAGAGTCCACCACCTCCGGGACATTCCAAAGGCTTTAAAGAAGCAAGTAAAATGAAGAAAGAGAGCAGAGTAGTAGAGAGGAGAGGGAGAAATAAGAAAGAGAGAGTTGGAGAATTCAGGTAAAGTTCCAGATCTGAACTTCAACTCATGCCATGATTAGAATCTAGCCATCCTCCCGTTAGTTGGATTCAAATCCTCCTGTTTCGATCGATATCTTAGTCCATCTTATGCAGTTTTCTATTTTAAATTTTCAATTCCAGTTCCAATGCGGATCTCTTAAAACTGTTTTGCATTTCGACCACATCAAAAGGTTTGGTTCTCACTTTCTAATTTTGACATATAAACCCCTATCTTTTCATCCATTGCTATAAAGCCCCTCCCTTATTAGTATATTCCCAAATAAACTCTAATCTTGCACGCTAGTCGCGAAAAGAAATTGAAGAAGAAAAAAAGGAGAGAAAGTAAAATAAATTCCTACCAATTTGTCGAATCTTTGCTAAGCTCACACGCGTTTGCGATAAGGCACATGTACGCGCCGCACATGTGGAGCATGGCATGTTAGGTCCAGGATCAAATCCATCCATTAGAACGACACCATTGTATTAATGCCTTAGCCTAAAAATCAGGTTGATCCACTGGTCCGATGGGCCATAATTTACAAAACGAATTATATGGCCATTCAAAACTTGGCTGAAGTTTTCCATCTCACCCGCCGACCGGATGGGGTACTACCTCTCTGGGCCCACATGATCTCTGCCGGGTTTTGATCATTACATGTATATTCCATGTGCAGTGTGGCCAACGTTACCTGGATCTTACCCGTATCAATGTTTGACCTGCACAATTGAATGAGAACTCAGAAAGGTGGTATAAGAGCATGAAATGTATGCACATGGCTTAATAGACAATTATTATTTATCATTATAAATTAATTTATACGAGTCGATTTTTAAACTCTAAACCTAAAGTCAAAGGTTAGATTAATGGAT